>CM059223.1:3799873-4399873 GCA_030347435.1 Clarias fuscus | reverse complement strand
TTTAGGTTGGTTCACTCGTTTTGGTACAAAAGTGTTCGTGGCAGTTTCACACTTTAAACTGTTCGAGCGATGATGCTCTCATACGCCGTCACGGTGAAACTGCTTGGATCACCGGAATCTTTGTCGTTCTGACTTGGTTTCCATCCAAGTATTGTATGTAGTAGACTTGAGACTATTGGGACTATTTGCCAAGGTTAACAAACCCGTGTGTTTATTTATGGTCCTGACATGATTTCTGCAGCATTCCTGTCCTGCTTAATGAGGAAAAACTAGCTTCAGCTGACTGGTAACCAGCTTCTGTTGATTTTTCTGCTACAACTGAATGTCAAGAGTTAAGTATGCAAAATGTATTATTATTATTATTATTAAGATGTTCAACAGATGTTGGTGGCATGAAACAGATTAGCTTATCAGCAAATGAAGATCGTTTTGCATCTTGCCGAGTCGCTGCTCTGTCAGACAAATCGCACCTTCTAGTGTTGTGTATCGGAGGTATTTTCATGTCACTATGATTCACAGTTCGGTCTGCGTTTATCCTTCTATGGTGAAGAAACACAAGAAGGAAACAAAAGAATCCCCACCAAATAAACAGTGTCTTAACAAAAACAATAAGACTGCAGCATCAAGTGCTTGGACCCCTAATTACATCATCAAACTTTTATTGCAAAATCCCAAATTCAGTCTTGGGGCCGTGTCTGCTAGTGCAGAATGACACCAAACCAAGTTGTGAGGAGGATCCTGACCCCTCCGTCGTCTCGTCCGTACTCATTTTTGTCCATACTTTGTGCGCATACATGAATGAATGAATGAATGAATGAATGAATTCGCTCCTCTGTTTTCATTAAAAGTTCACAACACACACACAGGGTTAGCACAGCCGCCAGGGCTGCGGTCTTACATGCAAAAGAAGTACCTTGAAGAAGGCTGCTTCAGGACCAGACTTGTCATACACGTTCCTGGCTTTGCCAATGGCCATTATAATACCCTGCATGTTTGGAGTCATCATTGTCTGCCCAAGGAAGGAAACCACGTTAATATGGTATGGACCTGTAATTGAGCCTTGGTATTTCACACGCGGTTGCGAGATGCTGATCACGCTAGTCAGGTGCAGACATACACACCAAAGCAAACATGCGGCAATGAAAGTGTGGAAAAACTGTCATGCAGAAACCTAATGAACAAACAAGTTCGGTGTGTTATCTGCTCGAACATGTGCTGTCTAGAAGTTTCTACAAGTCTGAGAACTTAATAAATGTGGCAGGCGAGATCTACAAAAATCTTCATCTCTATAAGATGTTCATCTCAATCGTTACTCAACTCAAGGGACTATGCAGTTATTAGAGATGGAGGAAAAATGCAACACAGGTAGTCCCTGACTTACAAACAATCGAGTTACGAATTTCCGCAGATACGAACGGACCGCGGTTGTCCTTCCATATCAAGATACCAATATGTAGCACGATGATAGAAAATGTCTGTCCTGTAAATCTGTCACGATGGTGAATAATCCCAATTGTGTAAAGTCCTCAACTAGTCAGAGCTCACAGTCCAATACAGTGGAAAACAGCTCTGGAGCAAAATGCCTCGTCCAGGATTCTCCTCACGATTTAAAGGCGCAGAGACAACACTGTTACATTTGTGAAAGATTCATTTCCTTAGGTGTGATTACAGTTTTTGGCCATGTGATGGCAGTGTTGGGAGAGGGGACAGAGATTTAGTCAAGTGTATTGGTATGCTTTACATTGGATATTTACGTCAAAGGCGTACAAGACTCACTTTGTCGAACTTAAGAACAAATCCGACTTATGAACATGCTCCCAGAACAGAACTCGTTTTTAAGTCGGGGACTACCTGTATATTAAACCAAGATTTTTTTCACATTTAGAAATTAGTTTGCATTTGAGGTGGTAAAATGGTGCTGTTCCTCTATAATCCTGCTGGTGGCATGCTCTGAACTATTCACACATCGGCACGCAGCACAGTGTCCTCTAGGGTACGAGCGAATGATTTATGAAGTTTGCTCAGAATTGTAATGAAATCTAAAAAAATAAAAATTATATCGCGATACAAATCGAATCGGCACCTTAGTATCGCGATATCATATCGTCTGGTCCCTGGTGATTCCTGTCCCTATCTGTTATTGGAAAATAATCAACAAAGAGTGATGAAGTTATTAAGTGAAGAGACAGGGCGAAGGCCAATGTCCTCCACCCTTACACCTTCCAGTGGTAACAAAAGTTACTGCTTTACCTCTGGCTGTTACAAAACTTCTGATACTGGAGACTCCTTCCATAAATACGAATCAACGCTGGGTTTAAAGTGTTTTTAAGACATATAAACTCATGTCGGGCCCAAACCACATGTCCGTTTACATGCTGAACGCAGAAACCCAGTCAGAGGAACTGAGCATGTGTCTGCTATTTTAGCGCACTAACAAGCACAAGTGCTCAGGAAATGCAAACAGGCTGTTAATGGTGCGTCTAGAAAACCCCACGTCACAAACGCACACAGGCTGCAGCAGGAACGGCCGCTACCTCGTCGTCGTACCCCCCCTCTCGTGACTGAATGACAAAGGTTCCTACGTGAGGGATGGCCACCTCCACCACACGATGGGGAGCGCCTGCGGTGGAGGTGGAGGCGGAGGCATCCTGAGCGGGGTCGGGGTCAGGGGCAGGGGTCTGAGAAGGGGATGCATGGGTCTCAGTCTGCGGGTCATGGAGGTGAGGAAGACGGTGTGAGACAGAACAGAGACAGAAACAAACAGTGAAAATAATGAGGAATTCATATATACATCCACACTATATTGCCAAAAGTATTGGCTCACCTGCCTTTACATGCATATGAACTCGAATAACATCCAATTCGTACTCCATAGGGTTTAATATGATGTTGGCACCGCCCCTTTACAGCTCTAGTAGCTTCAACTCTTCTGAGAAGGCTTTTCACAAGGTTTAGGAGTGTGATGATGGGAATTTTTGATCATTCCTCCAGAAGTGCATTAGTGAGGTCAGACACTGATGTTGGACGAGAAGTCCTGTCTCACAGTCTTCGCTCGAATTCATCACAAAAGTGGACCTTGCTTTGTGCACTGGTGCGCAGTCATGTTGGAACTGGTGTGAGGTTGTTCTTCAGTCATTGGGCTCGGCCCCTTTACTTCCAGTGAAAGGGAGTCTTGATGCTTCGGGATCCCGAGACATTGTGGAGAGTTTCATGCTCCCAACTTTGTGGGAACGGTTTGTGGATGGCCCCTTCCTGTTCCAATATGACTGCGCACCAGTGCACAAAGCAACGTCCATTAAGACCTTCTATTATTTCTATAATAATATTCTGTCATATCTGAGCCAGTCAGCTAATTAGATCCCTTAGTTAGCTAGCTGGTTTCGGTAAAGTGTGTTGTTAATTTATGTTGTGTTGTTAATTTTTGTTGTTGTATGTATGTAGCACCTTGGTCCTGGAGGAAAGTTGTTCCGTTTCACTGTGTACTAACTGTATATGGTTGAAATGACAATAAAAGCCTACTTGACTTGACTTGACATGGATGAGCGAGTTTGGTGTGGAAGAGTTTGTTAGAGTCCTGACCACAATAAAACACAGATAAAACACCTTTGTGATGAATCAGTGCGGAGACTGAGCAGCGCCTTCTCGTCCAACATCGGTGTCTGACCTCTTTTTATATATATATATATATATATATATAAATTAGGATCAAGGATCATGATGTTCACACGTAAAGATTAACACAAGCAGGAAGAAGAATATAACTAGAGTAAAAGAATTATTCTTTCCAGATTTAACAACCAAACACAAATAAAGACCAACAACTGGCAAACGTCATCCGTGATTATAAATCCAGCTCTGATTTGTAAGACACACTTCTTCTACTCCCCAAGGACCAGCTGAAAGACTCGATATTCTGAAGAGACACGTGTTCAGCGGTACAGTATGACTCATAATGAAGGATGAAAATAAAAATCCAAGACGGTTTACAACTTGAGCATTGTGATTCGTTTTTTTTTTTTTGTATGAACTACTGAAGGGTTTGCTCCTTGAGCTCATGTCAGGGGTGAGCATCAAGTACAGTTTGTGTTATTTAATAAAAAAACGTGGCCTTATGAATTCATTCAGTTTGAAGCACAAATCCACAGGAAAAAAAAAAAAAAAAAACGAAGTGAATGCTTTAAGTATTTGGTGAGAACCGCAGTGAAAAGTTTTTCTCAGAGCAGACGTGATAATCACGGCACGAGGCCTTCAAACCAAACAGTAGTGGAAATAAAAAGCAGATTAGTTAATGCTGGAAAGAATCGTGTGATCTAAATAAATATGATCTGGTACCTTCAGTAGTATGTGCCTTTAAAGCCTTTACACTCATCCGAGCTTAAACTAATCTAACAGCGTCTCCCAGAACGCCCTCTGAGTTCATTAGGAAAAAAGAGAAAAAAAGAGCTAAACGCCCCCAGAGGAACTGACCCAGACACCACTCGTCTGGCTTCTCAGCGTGCATGTGTGTGTGTGTGTGTGTGTGTTTCGTTTCTTACAGCGTAAAGCACAGCCTCGGGATTCTTCTCATCCTGTTCAACTGCAGCTTTGTTGATGGCTCTCTCCGTGTCCTCCTGCAGGTGTTTGGAGTCGTCAGTGGGCGACGGCTGCTCCATGTAGTCCAGGTCCTGCTGGCAAGCTGAGAGTCCACACACACATACACACACAAACACACACATACACTCTCAGAGCGAGTCAGCAACTCATTAGGACCACTCCACCTCTCTCAGCCATATGTGAAGAGTTTCTGGAGGGGTTTCCGTCCACCTGTTTTTACACCGCTATTGAAATGCATTACATTTTGAGTTGCATGACCAAAAAAAAAAAAAGGAAAAAAAAAATCCTGAAAAACTAGCACACCACATTTTTCACTCTTAGTTCATTACAACTCTTGTGTAAAACACAATCAAACAGTTTTATTGCACCTGGCATGTTTTATTTGTGTGTTTATGTGTATGACGTGTCTGGTATAAAGTCTGACCCGTGCTCTCCGCAGGGCTCGTCTCGGTGCTCATGGGACGAGGAGAAGCTGCGGCGGCGGCTGCGGCGGCGGCGGCCGCTGCCAGGGCCAGCTTCTCCTGCTGGGCTTTCCTAGCCTGCATGGCGTCCCATTCCTCCAGCTCACGCTCGAACTGCTGGTTGTCCTCCTTCACGTACTCCTTCAGGTCCGGAGGCAGCTTATCTAGGCCGCTCAGCACCTGGCCGGTCTCCTTATCAAACTCCTCTGAGAGAGAGAGACACACACACACACACACACACACACACACACACACACACACATACAGAGGCTTTTGTTTACACACTCAGCCAATGTTGATATCTTACGGCACCTGCTTTCCAGACGTACAAGAACAAAACCTTAACATTCTCGAGGATACGGAGTGTTACTGTAATCTCAGAAAACACCATTGTTGCCTCCGAGTGGCGCAGTGGTAAAGCGCTCGCCCTATCATCCGGAGATCGCGTGTTCGATCCCCGGGTGGTGCCGTTACCTCTCGCAGCCGGAGGTCTAGAGAGAGCTGATTGGCCGAGTTCTCTCAGAGGGGAGGGATGAGGGGTACTTGGTGCTCCCACATTAATCACGGATCTACAGCCAATCAGGGGCGTCTGTTCGCTCACGCAAGCGGAAGGAGCGGATAGCGCTGTCCTCCCAGTGTGTTACTCCGCCCCCAACGGTGCGTGAGCGAGCAGTTCGAAAAGAGGCGGTCGGCTGGCGTCACGTGTTTCGGAGGAAACACATGATAGTCTTCGGCCCTCCTGGCTGAGTGGTAGTAGTAGCCTTGATGTGGGTGCCCCCTAGTGACGGGGAGGAATTGGACACGACTAATTTAGGAAGAAAATCTGGGAAAAATCCCCAAAAAAACAAAAAAATAACACTGTTAAAAAATAAAAATTTTGGTTTGAATTTTCTTAAAAAAAATTTTTTTAAAAACAGAGCTTGTCTTTGGAATAGAAATGACTAGTCCCCGGATACGATACGGTATTCTCACAATACCCCAGTGCCGATTTGATTCAAATTGCGACTCTAAAAAACTTAACGAGTAATTAAATGTAGTCCGTCCCTTACAAAAAAAATGTTTTCCCCTCACTTTAAAAATAAAAACCGCAGCTTTTAAACAATAAATTCACATACAAGAGTTTAACATTTAACTTCATATTAAACTAAACACAAAAGCTACATTGTAACCAAGCAGAATTTAAAAAGTTTAGAAAGTTCTGCGCTGGAGACAACACACAAAAGAATCGCGATTCATAATTTTTTAAATATTTTATTTCTCTTGATTAAATGATTAATAAATATTTATAATTTATAGTAAATAACAGAACGAGTATTGTATCCATTATTCAAAACTGATCTGTTTAGTTTTTCACTGGAGTTGCCCACCATGTTAGTGAACACGTAATAGACATCTATCTCAGCAAAATATCAGTGAGTGTGTGTGTGTGCGCGCGTGTGTGCGCGTCTTCACAGAAGCACAGATATTTATAGAGCGGGACAGACACTCATAAGCTACGCAACTTCAAAGCCGCAGCACAAAATAAAGGATGTTAACCGGATCGACACGCTGTGAGCACGAATATGAAACGCAAAATGAACAAGAAGGTTGCGATAAAAAAACTCTTCTCATTTTGAGGGGAAAAAAAACAAGGATCTTTAGATCATCATTAGAAGTGGTGCATGCTTCTATGTAATTACCCTGGACCAGGAAGGGCTTCTTGTCGTTGATGTACATGAGGCAGTACGCGCTGGCGTTGCGGTAGCCGCCGAACGAGTCTCTCACCAGCTCCTCCCACGACGACTTGGTCACAGAGATGTCGTTGTATTTCATCCAGCAGCGGTGCTGCGGATCGTAGATGTACGCCCAGTAGTGGCCCGCGTTGGCCTGGCCCTCGTGCACCAGGACCGCGTGCAGCCGGTACGGCACCTGAAACGATCGGGACCGGGTTGAGTAACTGAACAGTGCTTGTGGAAGGGCACGTTTTGCTTTTTTTATTTTATTTTTTTTTATTTCTGTCATTCACTATATAAGAATTACAGGTAGTTCCCGACTTCGAACATTCGAGTTACGAATTTCCGCAGGTTTGAACAAACTGCAGTTCAATCACAGAAGTAGCTCACATTTATTGTACAAAAAATATATAGACACAGCGGTGCACCAGATACCAATATTTACAATTATACACAATATTTTCAGTGTGTAACTGAATGTATAAAATATCTAAAGTCCGGTATGATGCACGTGTGAGTCGGCCTTGCCGGAAACCGTCCAGGAGCACGATGATAGAAAATGTCTGTCCTGTAAAGCTGTCCCGATGGTGAATAATCCCAATTTTGGAAAGTCCTCAACTAGTCAGACTTCACAGTCCAATACAGTGGAAAACAGCTCTGAGACAAAATGTCTCGTCCGAGATTCTCCTCGCGGTTTACAGGTGCAGAGACAACACGCTTACATTTCTTTAAGATTCATTTCCTTAGGCGTGATTATGGTTTTTGGCCACATGATGGCAGTGTGGGGAAAGGGGGACAGAGATTTAGTCAAGTGGACCAGTATGCTTTACATTGTATTTTCGTGTCAAAGGCGTATAAGACTCACTTTGTCAGACTTGGGAACAAATCTGATTACGAACATGCTCTCAGAAAGGAACTCGTTCGTAAGTCGGGGACGACCTGTTATGGGAAAATTATCAACTAGAACGGACACTGGAGACTCCTTGCATGAATACATATGCATAGCTTAAATAACAAAATATTTCGTTTAACTCTGCACCATACAGGTTGTTACTATAGAAATAATGCTTCGAATTTATATTAAATTATTAAATCATCATACACAGGGGGAAAAAAAAAATCTGACCTGCATCATGGTCTGGTCCGAGTACATGAGCTCGATGGTTCTGTGGATCCTGGATATACTCCCCTGAAGATCTGACATGACAAGCACATGGTAAGCGTGTGAAAACGTACATGAAAGCGTGTGTGCTGTTTGTCATTACTGTACCCCTGGTGTCGTTCTCCACCTCGCTCCTCCAGCGGTGCAGGCAGCCCTCGAGCACGTGCAGCTCCTCCTCTGTGATGTGGCGTGGTGCGGGGTGCATGGGCAAGTCGGGGGGCACACGGGACTGGGTGAAGGGCTTGTGGATGGGCACACGCTGCTGCTGAGGCTGCTGCTGCTGCTGAGGCTGCTGCTGCTGAGGCTGTTGAGTCTGCTGAGGCTGAGGAGAAGCCCCGGGGCCGTCTGGAGGAGCTGAAGGGCCCTGCTCTGCCACGCTGCAGAGATTTACAGTGTATTATGGATTCCAATCCACACACCATTATATTGACTAAAAGTGTGCAGTAAACACACTGTGGGACAATCACAACGATGTCTCCATTAATAGAAAAGGACGACAAATTAGATCGAGTGATGGAGACGGAACGAATCAGATGACTGCAGACAGATGTATCGACCAGGCTCGTGGCTCACCTCGGTGCAGGAGGCACCAGTGATGTTGTGCCACCGGGGGGCGCTGATGTGTCAAAGTCCTCGATGGGTGAAGTGCAAACGGGCTTGCTGGAGGCGAACTCCATGGCGTATTGTAGAACATCCGCGAGAGGGAACCTCTTTGGACCGGAGCCGTAACTGAGATACCTGAAACACACAGAGAGAGAGAGAGAGAGAGAGAGAGAGAGAGAGAGAGAGAGAGAGAGAGAGAATGTTCTGGTTAATACTGAGAGAGAGAGAGACAGTGAGAGAGACAGACATGCGGACAGAGTGAAAGAACAAATACACACTGATCTCTTTTATAATAATGGTAATAATAATAATTTATCATTATAAATGTAGAGTGCCCTCCACAATTATTGGCACCCCTGGTTAAGATGTGTTCTTTAGCTTCCAATAATAAATTTTTTTATTGCAGAAGGAGAACCTCACACTGGAAATAGTAGAAAAATCCAACCTTTATCTCAAGTAAAAAAATAAAAAAAAATACAAAAAAAAACCATGACTATATATATATATATATATATATATATATATAAATCACATTCTCCACAATTATTGGCACCCCATAACATATTAAAAAAATCACCTTTTCCACAATTATTGGTACCCCTAATCTATAAAAATCGCCTGTTCCACAATTATTGGTACCCCTAATCTATAAAAATCGCCTGTTCCACAATTATTGGCACACCTAATCTATAAAAACTACCTTTTCCACAATTATTGGCACCCCTACCAATTCCGATAAAATAAATGTAACGTAAGCATTTATTTTTTACATTTTTACTGTAGTTTTTACATTTGGTCAGAGTATCTAGAAACCCGTTGTGGTTCTATATTGTTTAAAATAAATAAATAATTATTAGAAGCCTAACAACGCATCTTAACCATGGGTGCCATTAATTGTGGAGGGCAGTATATGTATATGCTTTTTTTTTTTTTTTTATGTTCACAAGTGTCACTTTATCTTTGACTTTAACTAAATGCCTGTACTCTTTTATGTTACATATATTTATTTTAGGGCTGAAACGATTCCTCGAGTAACTCGATTACAAAAAATGTTCGAGGCTTCGTTTAATTAATTAAAAAGCTTGCGTTATGTTTTTGCGCAATTATTTGTTGACAGCACGCTTTTGACACAGCGCGCTTCCGGATGCAATCTGCCAGTAAACACCAACGAAGGAGAATCGCTTATGTCACCCACAAAGCGGAAGGAGACACAAACAGTTAGCTGTGTATTGATTTGATGGCGCGTTCTGTTGCGGGCTGCAAAATGGAAGGGAGCGATAAAATTATCAGCGAGGCCAAGAGAAGAAGGAAGCAGCAAGAGAAAACGACAGAAACTGTCAGTAAAGGCTTATGTTATGCCTGAGATGTAGATTTTGAAACTTTTAGTTCAGAAAGTTTAGTTGCACAACTTAGTGTTTTTGTATAATATTTTTTAAACGTGTGCCTCAGTTTTTTTTATCCTTAAAGTAATTTGAAATACCTTTTTTTTTTTTTTTTGCGGTATCGCGCGGTGGCTGGAAGTACAGTTCTTCATGATTCACCGCGAGTTTTGGCGCTGTGATTACGTATCTTTCTGCGCGAAAAAATTAAACACGTTTAAGCCACCTTAAAAACATGTTTAAAGATGTTTAATTTTTTGTTGGCGGACCTTGCAGAGAACTTTGCGGAACGTCGGCGGCTCACGGTGCCTAACGCCGCATCTCACTGCGAGTCAAACCGCATAGGTGAGATAGGGGTATAAGCTATTCCTTGTATTGTGAATAATGACAATATTTGTTTTTGATAAAACGCTGTATGCATTTAAAAAATAAAAGTTTATTTTTCTAAAAAGAAAATCAATGAATCTTTGTTTCTCTCATATATTTTACATTGCTGTAATTAAGCAAAAGTATATTTATCTGATTACTCGATTAATCGATACATTTTTTGGTAGAATACTCGATTACTAAAATATTCAATAGCTACAGCCCTAATTTATTTATTATTATTATTTCTATACTATTCTGCTTTTTTTTTTTTTACTCCTGTTATTTTCTTTCAACTTATTTCTAAGCTTTTGCAATAATGTAAATATATATGTCATGCCAATAAAGCACCTGTGAACGAGAGAGAGAGAGAGAGAGAGACATGAGACATGTGGACAGAGTGAAAAGAGGGAGAGAGAGATGTGGACAGAGTGAAAGAGCGAAAGTGAGAGAAAGATAGATGTGACAGTCAAAGTGAGAATCAGAAAGTGAAAAAATGAGATGTGAAAGAGGGCAGATGGACAGAAAGGGAGAGAAAAAGACAGAGCAGAGTGAGGTAAAGAGGAGTAAAAAAAGAGATGGAGGCAAAGCGAGTTAGATAGACAGAAAGAAAGATGAAGAGAAAAAGGAGATATACAGAGAGAGAGAGAGAGAGAGAGAGCAAAGCATAGAGAGAGAGAGAGAAATACAAAAAAGGGTTACAAAAATATTATTACAAAAACAAGATGCACAGATAGAGTCAGACGGTGTGAAAGACAGACAGAAAGCAAGACAGATAGATAGATTGATACAAGAAGCAAAGACAGATATAGAAAGCGAGAGAGAGCTAAAGTCATCCAAATTTCAGGCTCTATAAATATAAGCTAAGCAAACGCTGCTGTTGTGAGGTCTGCCACAGAGACAGCTCGTCTCCCCTCAGACATTCACCACACACTCCTGCACATATTGCTTTACAAATATTTACAACGTAACAGCTTTTAATTACGCTGCTGAAGACACGAGACGCCTCCGTGCTGAATTAACACTCGCGGAGGACGGGGCTTGCTCCGACACCGTGTGCGTCGTGTTAATGTCCTCGACGTTTTTATCCTCACCTCTCGAGTCTCTGCTGGAGGACGGTCAGGTGCTCCTTCAGCCTTCTGATCTCCTCCCGCTTGATCCGTGTGATCTCTCGATTCCTGTCCATGTACCTGAGCAGACGAGTGATTTCCCAGTCAAACCGATTTCAGTACGCGTGCCGCTCTAATGCCTGCAGCGTGTGAGAGACGGGGGACAAGGATGTCACTCACCTGTCCATGTAGAGCGTCGGGGGGAACTCAAGCTTGTTGTGGATCTTCTCGGGTCGGCCCAAAGCCTGATTAAACTCGAACCGCGACAGCTCGAAGGTCAGAACAGGGGGAAGTTCAGTAAACCAGTGCTGAAGGAAAAAGGAAAAACGAATCAGCCTTTTTTCCTTCTTTTTTTACAGTGAGAACTTAATCACATGCTTAAACTGCAGCCAGACTTTTGACAAAATGGCTTCAGAACAAAAAACAAAGACCAAATCCGGACAAATCCACACTCACCTCCTGTCCAGACTTGGCACAGTTTTCAGCCGAATGCAGAGACTCGATCTCGCCCTCCACCATAGCGGCCTCCAAACACTCGTGTAGGTCCTTAAAGCCGTTAACCTGTAGCGGGTACTGTCCGAACATCTCCGTGTTCTCAAACTTCTTCCCTGATGGAAAAACAACACGTGCAGATCTTAAAGACACCACATACCTCGATGGTCTCTTATAACGAGCGCTTACTATGGAATTTATTTTAATACATTTTTTAAAAAGTCAAATGCATCATTTTTCGACACTCTTCAATACACATTGTTCGTCTGTCATCAAGCTTTCGTATTCAATCATTAAAAAATGTTTCTTGCTGAGCTGCAAGCCACAAATGCGGTCTTCAGTTCTTCATCAGAAGTGAATCTTTGTACGTTCGTAAGTCCGATTCGTTCATAAGTCTGACGAAGTGAGTCTTATATGGCTTTGACGCGAATATACAGTGTAAAGCATACCGATCCACTTGACTAAATCGCTGTCCCCTTTTCCCCACACTGCCATCATGTGTAACGACACCTAAAAAGTACTCAATCTCACACTTCTCTGTGCCATTTTGTTTTCACCAGCTGTTCTCCACTGTATTGGACTGTGAACTGTTGAGGATTTTCCAAAATTAGGGTTATTCACCATCAGGACAGCTTTACAGGACAGACATTTTCTATCATCATGTTCCCGGACTGATTCATTGAAACCGGTGAGGCCGACTCACTGAGCTACTTCTGCGATTGAAACCAAAGTAGAACCGCGGTCCGTACGTATCTGTGGAAAATTGTAAAATGAATGTTTGTAAGTCGGGGACCAGCCGTACAATGAGTGACACCCGAGTCTCCCATAGATCCTGTTATCCGATTTTCCTGACATCGAGTCTCTCATGGACTCTCAGATCATATTTCTCTAACACTAAGTCACGTCTAATTTTCCCGTACACCCACGTATTATATTTCCCTAATATAAAAAAACTGAGGAACATCCGTCTGAAACTCAATCCCACATCATGGATCAAGGGTGAACACCCAAAAGACAAAAGGTTCTCCACCGACCGCAACTTCCCTATCCATAACCGCTTACCTTCGAGGACACCTACAGCCAGAAAGCGACCATAAAACAGCTCCACCATTGGGTTCTTTGGCTTCTCACCCTCCCTGTGAGGAGAAAATAAAATAAAAATAAAAAAAGATGGAGAGAGAGAGAGAGAGAGAGAGAGAGAGAGAGAGCACTATAGTGAGGAAATCAGTTGTACTTGGGTAAGTGTAACCCCGCCGTCCCGTGGGTCAGGTTCGGTGCTCATTCAATGGAACTAATCGAAGTCATGTAGGTAAACGCAGCTCATTCATCATCGTAGCACTCTGCTAATGGCTAGCATACATAATGGCCAAAAGGTCATAGGTCATTTTGATTGATGAGGGTGCGCGAGGAATGTTGGCCATTCGTCATTAAAAAAAAAAGAAAAAAAAAAGTGAAGGTGCTGGAGCGGGTGTGTGCTGAAGCTTACCTGTCTTCCTCTGCTTTCATCTGGAACGCGTCCTCTAGCCAGTCGAGCAGTTTGTGAGTGAACTCACTTACATCCTGCTGTAAACCACACACACACACACACACACACACACACACACACACACACACAATCACTTTCACAAAGTCATAAAAGAGCCGCAGGGGATTTTTACACACCGGTCACGCAAAACACCAGCAGTGGAGCCGCACCGATCGATGCCCGCTCATCACCGCTAATCACGTGTGTGTTAATATACGCGTTAACTCACGAGAGTCAGACATGATACAACGTTTAAGACACCGCAGAGTATCTCTGAACAGCGGAGGCAAACCTGCTGCGACTCGCTGGACTTAAAGGCGTCCTTGAGGATCTCCACGGCCTTGGACGGGTCGACGTATTTCCTCCTGGAACCCACCATCAAGGAGAAGAGGTTCCTCAGCTCCTGCATGAAGGGAAGGTTCCTGTGCTCCTGAACACACACATGAAAGGGGGAAAAAAAAAATTCAGAATCAAGAACCAAGGACGTCCCGATACGATACTGTCACGATACCCGAGAGCCGATTCGATTTGTATTGCGATTCTGTATGCGTCGTGATTTTAGAATAGTCCTGATTCGATATCAGATTTTTGTTTTTTTTTCAATTTGGTTACAATTCAAAACAAACTAATAACAATCTGCTCCTACTACAGGTGGCGATGTGCAGTTTAGGGTGCACCGTCTGCAGGATTATAGAGGGATGACATCATTTTACCACTTCAAATGCAAAAACACACTACCGCTCAAAAATGTGTGATCACTTTCTAACTCCATAGTCGTTCCTGATGTTTTATTTCTTTCTACACTGTAAAACAATGTTTTACAATTATCTAAAATACACAATAATCCTTTGAACAGTTGATATTGAGATGTACAGTACAGACCAAAAGTTTGGACACACCTTCTCAGTCAAAGAGGTTGAATTTGTATTATTGGCAAGAAAAAAGCAGCTAAGTGAAGAAAAAAAACGAGCGGCCATCATTACTTTAAGAACCGAAGGTCAGTCAGTCGGAAAAATTGGGAAAACTTTGAAAGTGTCCCCAAGTGCAGTCACAAAAACCATCAAGCGCTACAAAGAAACCGGCTGACATGCGGACCGGCCCAGGAAAGGAAGACCGAGAGTCGCCTCTGCTGCGGAGGATAAGTTCATCCGAGTCACCAGCCTCAGAAATCGCAGGTTAACAGCAGCTCGGATCAGAGAGCAGGTCAATGCCACACAGAGTTCTAGCAGCAGACACATCTCTAGAACAACTGTTAAGAGGAGACTGTGTGAATCAGGCCTTCATGGTAGAATATCTGCTAGGAAACCACTGCTAAGGACAGACAACAAGCAGAAGAGACGCGTTTGGGCTAAAGAACACAATAAAGTTCTTTATCTGCTACTTCTGCTCTGTAAAGCTTCATAACGGTTCTAATCTGAGGTGCTGGTTGTTAATTGGTGATTTCTGAGGCTGGTGACTCTAAATGAACTTCTCCTCTGTTCTTGCTTTCCTGTGAAGGTCTTCATGAGAGACAGTTTCATCATGGAGCTTGATGGGTTTTACAAAAGATTTAATTTTGCAAAATCCATTTTCGTGTAGGAAATAATGTAAATGCCGATAATCTGTTCCAGCCACCTAAAGATATTACCAGTATTACCCGTTTCCAACACCATAATCACATTTGTGCATATATAACCAATCTAAACATTTAGAAAAGACATGTAAATTAAATAAAATATGAAATAAACAATTAAACCTCACTTAACCTAATTTATGATTCTCCTTGGCACCGGCTGCTTTAAAACTGAAAGTCCGGTCCGGCTCGGTTCGTTCGCTCGGATGCCGAGTCTAAATTTCAGTTCTTAAGGCGGAAATTCTTAAGGCGCTGCGTTCATGTGCCGAGGTACCACTGTAAGAGTAAAATTAATTTTAAACACAAATCAAATTTCAATCACAATCACACTGGAGTCAGTGTGGTGATATGTAAATCGCCATCTTTTGAATCGCACAATGTATCTGGATCTCTTATGATGAATTGTAACTTTAAACTTCGATGCAATATAGCATTCTGGGGGGATTTATTTATAAAACTATTTATATAATTTGCTATTTTAACATAGCAACAAAACACAACAACAAAAATTAATAATAAAAGGTTCCTGAAGTTTTTGTAGACTCGGAGACTCTCAGGCGCTAATTTGCTTTCCACTTATTTGTTTCACATAAATAAGAGACACTGCTTTGATATCCGCCTTTAAGTCAAAGCGGCGCTTCTGTACTTGAGTAATGGTGGAAAAGGAAAAAAATTATATAATAATAAAAACAATAATACAACGCAAATATAGAAATGTGTGTAGAATTATGAATATCAAACATGACCCATGAGCGTTTTTTAATTTCAACTTAAAGAAATATTAGCATGATGTTTTTCTGACAGCTTGGGAAGATGGTGAGATTTATGCTTCTCAATTATATTTGTTTTTTATTTTTTCCTGGAAGATAATTATATTTTTATATTATTCATTAAGCAACACAGTTCATCTTAATCTCTCGTGTCCTGACATGCCAGGAGTACGGCTGAATAAAGTCCAAACATTTACTCTGCCGCTCTGAGACAAAGTCTTATTTGGAGACGTGGATAATTATTCCTCACTCGGAATGTTTGGACTTTTTGTCATAATCAAAAATCTCTAGTAACAGTCATTAAATATGCTCTGAATGCTGAGTGATATCTGTCATGCTAAGAGATTATAGCCTAAACCCTTCCCGCACTTTTCCACCATCCTTCAAAAGCAAGCGAGAAATCGAGTGCAGGATTGAATCCTACGAGGCTCGGCGGTCCGGAGGCCCTAGAAGCCGCTTAGCGCAGATTAGACGTAGTTTTAAAGCTTGAAAACATTTCTTTCTTCAGTTCACTCCTCCTGCATGGTGGCTAACGGGGGGCACTGGACTGAGACAGGGAAACTGCAGGACTTCACCAAAGGTCACTGAGATGAAATGTAATCTGGTGTGTGTGTGTGTGGAAATAATACAGTCAGGTTGCTGTGCGATTCTGTGCGCTAGAGTAGAGTAGTGGATGATCTACCTTCTGGTTTCGGGGTAAATCCTGCACCCGGGTAGGAGGAGAGTAGTTCAACACCAGTCTCTGGAACTCCAGAAGGTTAAACAAGGACTGGAAAAAAAACAACAACAAGAAAACAAAACGTAAATAAATATGTCAGGGAAAATAGCAAGTTTTTAATAGTTTTTTATTTTTTATTTTTCAGAAAGGCTCAAATGTGAAGAATTTATTCACAAACAGATTTGGCATACATGAAAGTCCGGTTTTCATTAGTCTGTGCAAATTTTTTTAGGGGTGAGATGGATCACGAAACGTATGGTTCTGATCATATCACCGGTTTCCAGGTCAAATAATTAAATAAATAATAAAAATATGACATTTTACAAATCCTGTCCACAACATGTAAAACTTAAAAAAAAAAAAAAAAAAAAAGAAATCTTCAAAAGCAAAGAACTTTTGGGCACATGGGCTTCAGTCACAGGCGTGTCGTTTACGTCATCATCAACCATCACGTCATACCGTGTCACAGGCGCCCCACGCCGAACGTAAAAGCAGGCGAAGTTGACTACGGCAAAAACGGCTACGACATCCCGAGCTCATAATGTAGCTACGCTGAAATAATGTAGCTACGCTGAAATTGCCTACGCAGGCAATCAGACTGCGACCCGTCTACAGCGGCGGTGCGCGTGACAGGGAGAAACAAACGGCTGGGCTGCTGAAACAAACATCGGAGCAGCAGCGGGTTGACCACACACTCCGTTTTCAGGTAACATTGGCACGCAGGAGTCGGGATCTGCACGCGGGCAAACCTCTAGTCTCTAATAAAAAAAAAAATGATTCAAATAAGACCTTATAATAGAATATTTAATACGCAATTGTAAAAGTGCAAAGTGAGGCATGATGATATTGATTTTAGTAATTTTTTTTTGTTGCTATTTTTACACATTATTGCTGAATAGTGTGTAAATCAGAACCTTCGTCCCTTGACATGGTGAATAAAATTATTTAAAAAATAAAAATAGGCAAAATTTTGTGAACACAGTATGTGTGCATATACACTAGCGCTCAAAAGTTTGGGATCACTTTCTAACTCCATGGTCGTCCTGATTTTTATTTCTTTCTACACTGTAAAACAGTACTGAAGACGTTTATCTAAAATACACAATAATCTCCTTTGATTTCAGTTGATATTGAGATGTGTATCTGCTACTTCTGCTCTGTAAAGCTTCTGTTAATTAATTGTTTGTTAACTGGTGATTTCTGAGGCTGGTGACTCTAAATGAACTTGAGGTAAGTTTCCTCGTCAGAGACAGTTTCATCATGGAGCTTGATGGGTTTTGCAAACGCACTCGACACAATACTGCTGTTCTTGCAAGAACTGTCCCATAAAGGCTGACCTCCATGTCTTAAAATAACAACTGACTGTTGTTGTTGTTGTTGTTACATAATTACCCAATTCATAGTTTTGAAATCTTCAGTATTGCTGTGGAATGTAAAAAAATAAATCACGAAACAAAAACAAGGAAATTTGCAAGCGACCCCAAACTTTTGAGCGGTAGTCTATATATAAAATTGGGCTCTGAGCCCTTGAGCCCGGTGTGATTTTCAGCACTACAGGATGAGAATTTGTCGGCTTGACCTGGCAACCCAGTCCTGCACTAAGCATGTGGGAGAGAGTTTGAGTCCCCAGATATAATTTCAATAGTCATATTGCCAAGCCCTACTTGACAGAAAGCAGTACAAAACAAAACATAAACAAATGAAAAACTAAAACTAAGGATTTAATTAATTATAGCAAAAGTAATGGCGCCCCGGAAAAGGAGAAAGCACTTGCGTGGGTGGTTATTTATTTATTTCTATCGTCTCGTCGTCTGAACTTTTTTTTCACTGGAAGATTCTAGGAGACAGACTCCTAAAATGTTGTGCAAAAAAAAAAAAGTATTAGCGCTATGGAAGGGTGGCACTGGGGGTGGCAGGCATATCAATCACGGCGACAGCAGCCAATCACTGGCGGCGGTCCACGTGTGTGTGATGTTGTGTGAGCAGCAGGTTGATAAGACGCAGTCAGCTGGCCTCACATGTCTCAGAGGAAGAATGTGATACCCTTCGCCCTCTCTGGTTTTTTGGCTGTGGTCTGTCGGAGGGAAAAACTGGTCATGACTAAATTAGGATTTTTTTTTCATCTTTGTATTTATATTTATCTTTGTAATATTATTATTATTATTATTATTATTATGTATGAAAAGAAAAGATTTTTAGTTACATTTTTTATCATCTATGTTTTATCCATCAAAGATGTGGCGTGCTGTAATTTAGAGGTAGTTTTTCGATGTTTATTTGATATTTAATTACATTTTCACACATCCTAAGTGTTTACGTCTGCACGACAGCATGTTAGTGGTGCTGTACATTAGCTGACTGCTCAGGTTAACTGATTAAAGCGTGTTTTGTTTTGGACTCTTGTGCAAGCCTTACTCCTGGCTCCATTATTAATGTACAAGCCTCTGCACAGCTCAGAATGTCAACAGCACTCCCTGCAGCCCTCCGAATGATTCGGCTTTGGCCTCTTCGGGAGTCCGGTTACACGCGGCGGGGAAAACAGCATGTGACCGTGTATCCGGTGACCCAAACACACATCACGGCTCATGTCTTACTGTCGGCCAGCGGAGATCAACATACAGCGCAGCGCCAGGAGCGGAGATTTATCTGGCACGATCGGGGAAAATTAACGTTCCTATTCCCGTTGAGAGAGAGAGGCGCATTTGATATCTGTTTACTACCTGAAATGGGTTTATAGTGATACAGAGAGCTTTATAAACAAGGAGGGTAATTTTACACATAATGATATCTTGTTATCCAATCTCGAACAGATTTTTATTTATAGAAACTAATTGTGTAATATCCCATATTTAGTAACCGCCGAAGCAACTGTATACTCTAAAGCACAGGGTCATCAGAAGAGCAACTGCGTTTTGACCAAAAGTGGGGATTTAACGAGCTGCAGCTTTGATCTTATCAACAAAAGAGAAAAAGAGAGAGATACCGTTTATATCTGATAAAACAGGAACTAAATTGTTCTGCAAACTGCACGGATAATTTAATTTAACCACACTCTAGCGTCGCAAATTTCTTTTAACGTAATCGTTAATTATTAATGGTAACCAGACGCACATTAAAAGTGCTATTTAAACAATTTTAGAGCCACATTCTTAACAAATTAATGATCAATATTAGTAATATTAACCACTGCCTGAACTGCAAATGCACCCTCTTGTGGTGGACAAGTTAACATACGTGAGCTACAAAGAAATGTTACGCAAAACAAACATTGCATTGGTGACTGGGACAATTTTGCGATTTAAATTTTTTATTTATTTATTTTTTAATCACAACCTTCTGGACAGGGATGAGGACGGATGAGGACTTCAAACGGATCCTGTTTGCAAGCCTCGAGCACTTTCGCGACTCGATGTCGGACCGATTGAATCAGAGAGCCGTGCTGAACAGCGAGACCTGGGCACGACGGAGCTCACCTGTATGACGGCGCTAAACCAGCAGGTGTTGCCCACGTTCTTCAGGCCCACGGGGCAGTTACCCTGCCGCTTTCTGTCGTGAGGGTTGGGCGAGTCGCTCCACACCTCGGTGTGGGTGCGCTTCAGGCTGGCTTTGTTCTCAGCTATACTCGCCTCCAACACCCTGAGAAGGAAAACACCACGCTAGAATAATAATAAAACACAATAAAGAGGAGAGTCTGAGGTTTTTCACGAGGTGTGTGTGCTGTAGAACACCTGCTGATCGCCTGCTCCTCGTCCGTGATGCCGGTCTCTCTGAAGGCCCGGTTCGACTCCTCCAGACTGAGCGCGATGGCTCTCTGCAAGTCATCTTTATCGTCTCCGGTCAGATCGATCACATCTGGAGCGCCACCCAGACATTGTGTTACATTGTTAATTCACCCTGAAAGTCTCAAAATGAAGTCAAGGAAACAGACTACGCTAAACTACACGCCAAACTTTAACTTTTTTAGCATTATAGTTTAATAAAAACACATCATGTACAGGAGTCAGGATTGTGGAAAACAAAGTGACATTTCAGCACAACCTGGGCAATATGATGTGATTATATTATATCAATATTATATGATTTTAATCCAGTGAGTGACTTCACAGTCTTAACAGTAATGATTGAACTTTGCTTCTACCTGAAAAATCACACATTTCTCAAGTCTGAAGCCTCTCCGTCCGTCGGACCTGTGTATACGCGGTTGTTTTTTGGGTTTTTTTTAATCAGTCATTGACCAATGCTGTGTTTCAGGCCCATTTCTGTGCTGCTTGAGTTTTAAGGGTTAAAAAAAAAAAAAAAAAAAAGCACTGGGTATGATTTTCAGGGCCGGCTCTTACACGCTGAGAGCTTAGGTATACTTACTCATGTATTCATGAGTCATGTTTAAGGGAGGCGACACTGTTAAATACTTTTCAGTCAACAAACGCAGCATAAAAAGTTAACCGTTTGTCATCCGAACCGAGGCCGACATGAACTGATGAATGAAATGAGCAACAAAAATGTATTTATTTATTTTTTAAAGATTTCAGTGCACATGTAGACCAGTAGCAGGTGTATATACGTACTCGTGTCAGCCTGGCTGCCCACACTGATGTATCTGTCGTTGCCGACCTGTGTGGTTTGGTAGTAGGTGGCTTCATCCTGTTGAGGGACTTTGGCATTCTTCTCTGTAAGAAAGGCTACTGCCTCGGCAAGATCACCGCTGCTGACCTGGAAACATAACGCGGTCGTGAACTATTCCTGTGGTAACGTGTTACGTTAAATCCTGTCGGATGTTATTGTGGCTGAAGTCATGGAACATCCACAAGGGAAAATTAGGACAATATTTTAAAATTTGGGAACTAACTTGTTACAAAACATTAAAATGTAACTTTAAGCTAATGTTGCAACATTCTCACATTTTCCTTAACTTGTCCTTAACGGTTGGACATGTTAGCAATCAAGTTGAGTGCTTTTCTCTATTTAACTTGCATTTAAACAGTTCGTGTGACACAATCACATCAAATCAAATGAATTCAATTAATCTTACACAAATTAACAGAAATACAGTTTAAACTAAAAAAAAAAAAAAAAAAATTTGAAAAGCCTGTCGATGCAGTAAACACAGCTTTTAATGTCCTCATCCAAAAACAACGGAAAGGAAACGAAACTGTCCGATATTGAGCACCGCCAGAACTGCAAGCTACCAAGAAATATTACGCAAAACAAATATTACCAATTAAAAGATCTTTAATCAGTTAAAAATTATTTATTCAATTGTTAATTGTTAACATCCTTTACCATATTGTTTTATAATGAACTAAACTGTATCATTGGCTAACAGCTGAGGTATAAGTGGAACAAAACACTTCATCATGCAACTTTTGCTTGGTTAAGTAAGCATGCTTAGAAAAGCTTACAATTTCCTTCGGGGTGAATAAAGTCTATCTATCTATCGATCTCTCTATCCATCCGTCTGCCCATCCATCCATCCATCCATATAATTTTCCTAAAACGATGTAGCGCTAAGAGAGCATCTCTACCTGTAGGGCCTGCTGTAAGAGCTGAACATCTGTAGTTCCAGTAACTTCCCTCAGCTGATTCAGTAACGTCTGTTGGTGCTGTGCAAAAACACACAAATCAATACTTTTATTAATATTCAGGAAAGTCACTTGTGAGAAGGCTGCCTGCGCAGGAAGCGTGATTGTGCTACAAGTGAAATCTGAATCAGCGTAAAAAGTTGATCGTCTCTGCATGCAGCACTACACGCATCCTTTCTGGAGACATTATGGCCCCGCACATCACAACCCAACTAGAATAACGTATATAACCCTAAATATAGAACAAAGCTAGCTATTAACATTTTTAAAGTTGCAGTCAGTCATTTTGGCTAAACCATAAAAAAATCTTTTTTTTTTTTTTTTAATCACCCACCAGTGACCC
Source organism: Clarias fuscus (assembly GCA_030347435.1). NCBI lineage: Eukaryota > Metazoa > Chordata > Actinopteri > Siluriformes > Clariidae > Clarias > Clarias fuscus. The sequence goes on along the minus strand of CM059223.1, from coordinate 4,377,449 downwards.
CACGTTTAAACTCTGACACATGCCTTCCATAAGGCCCAAATAAGGAACTGTGTGAAGCGATGAGCAATTAGAAATGATGAGCCAAAACCACATCTGTGTCATGACGGCTATGTGACTCTGATGTAACTCGAAACGGGTCCGGAGATTTCTCACAGATCATGCGCTCGGGCTATCAAATCATCTTTCCCGAAAAAAAAAAAAAAGCAATAAATAATGCAGACACTGTTTCATCCTCATAAAGATTTGAATAAAAATTTAAAAAACCATCGAGGATAAAAGGGGAAAAAGGAAAAAAAAAAAACTCCTTCCAACACCAGTTTAAATTCAGAACTGAGTCACGGGTCGCTTCTCAAACCAGCTGTTTTTGGGTCTAATTTTAATTAAATGTCGTAGGATGACGAGGGAAGAAACTGTCTGGCAAGTGTCAGGGGAAATTTTGACCATGGCTCACACACTCACATGCGTAGTTTATGTTCATCTGAAGGATTAAGTAACATCTATCTATCTATCTATCTATCTATCTATCTATCGAACTCCAGACAATCTTTAGGAACCTTTGGCTTGTATAAACAAAATATTTCGAAATAGAATAAAATATTTAGGGGGTAAAATTTATCCCATTTCATAATGTAAACGCTTTGCTTTCATTCCACCACATTTCAAAATATATCCATGAATCCAAGAAACCTCGTTATCTGATAATGATGACTGAATACAGACCGAATCCAGCTGGATTGAGAACTTTCATTCTTCGACTCGGTCTCAGTTGCATCTGGTGTACAGGATGCAGGGTTTGTATAGACAGGTAGTAAGGGGGGGGGGGGTATTTGTTTCGTTTCATTTGGCTGTTTACTTTTCTTGTCAGTTCTGACGTTTCTTGACTGACTAACGTTAGCAAACTTAGGCTATCTCACAGAAACTATCATTTAAACTGAAAAATAATTCGAAATTCGAATAATCCTGTTGGAGATTGCATAGAAAACACAAACATTTATCAAATATTAATATTCTTAGCAACCGATCCAAACCTCTGCAAGCCAACAAACTGCTTTAAACGTTCACCTCTTTCTGTTCTCATACACACACACACACACACACTTTCACATGATTGACCCATGTGTGCAATACGGATCGATTTCTGAAAAACACCGAACTCTCAGCACTGCTGTTTTAACTCGTTTAACACTTTCCACTCGCATGGCACGACTCACCGACTTTCCCAACACATAGAACATGATTTCACAACCATTATTTGATGAGCAGCGGCAATGCCAAAAAAAAAAAAAAAAAAAGAGGAGACCTCAAATGACACAAAATGCAATAACAAAAGCATGTGTTTTAAAGTTTTAAAGGGACATCATGGCAGGACTTCAGGCTGGTGCGTATGTAATGGGTAGTTTTCAATTAAAGTTACCTGTAAAGTTTATGTTTATGAGCATTAAAGGAGGGAGTCAGTGATTCTCGTCCACTAGACTTTTTGACGTAGATCTTCTGGTAGCCGTCTGCTCACCTATTCACATTTTTTACACCCGCGGTGCACATTCACACACTACAGGCAATTTGGTAATGCTAATTAACCGAATCTGCATGACGTTGGACTGTGGGAGAAAACCGGAGAACCAGGAGGAAACCCAGGAAACCTAGACGCAGTACTAACCACTAAACCACTGTGCCGCCGATATGATTTATATTTCGGGAAAAATCTCACGTTCCTTCTGACGGATGTGGAGGCGGGGCTTCTGAAGGAAGGGGTGGTGTATTAGTGCATTAGTTCGGCTGTTGGCTTGGTATTGCTTCTGTATCGCTCCTTCAATACTTTTGGGATTTAGGTGATACGCTGCGTAACGTACACGATAAAACTGAAACGCCAGGACGGAAACGAGCAACAAAACGTAATACACAAGACGGAATTTCTTGCGAGTCCGTTTTTACCAAAACCACATAGATGACCATGTCACTTTTGCGCTATGATAATTGTCCAAAGACGAGATATTTAAGGGAAGCTAGCATCTTCTGTGCAACAAGCCACGCCCATTTCACAAAAGGGGCGGCACCTAACCCATTTACTGCGCCTTTAATTGTGATTGAACGAGATTGTTTTTAATGTGTGTGTGTACATACTATAGCACAGCAACACACACTCACACACAACTATATTAAACACTGACATGCACGTGCATCAGTGGCAAGGGTGTAATAAAGGCGTTATAAACACATTATACGTGTAGTTGTTGATCGAAATATGATCACCATGATCAAATACTAAAACGCCAGTTAAAGCGGTAACGTAACGCTAAACGACGCGTCTAGCGGCTAGCAACTCGTTTCTAGGCGTGTCACGCGCAGTATGTCAACATTAGCCTCGTTAGCTAGCTCACTGGCGGACATTTCACAACGGCGTCAACGCGACGCAATTCCAATCCCAAAAGAAAAATAACCAGCAAAACAAACTAACTAACGCTGAGGTGGAGATTTTGAGACACGCTAGCTGGTTGATTAGCTGATTGCTAATGCTAAAGCTAATGCTAACTTCTCCCCCCCCCCAGAACTGGCGCATAGCAGAAAACGGTCAGCGCACGAGCGCGTTTACCTTCTGGGAGTGCTGCTGGAGGACGTTCTGCTCCACGGTCATGGCCGCAACAAGAAATTCACTCGGGAGTTTTAAAAATATCTATATATAAATAAACGCGTGTAAGATAAACTGCTGGGTAGTTAAAACGTCCCCCCGCTTAGCAGCGCAGCAGCGGGCGCCATGGGAAGCACAGCCATGGGATAGTGTTGTGTATGTTTTTTTTTTCCCCTATCCGCATTCGAGATGTCCCGCCTCCGTTTAATCGGATTGGCTGACAACGTGAGTTTCTCCAAACGAACCAATGGGAGCTTAGATCAGCCAACAGGGATGGCCAATCACAGCGCAGTCTGTCAGATTTGTAGGAATACGAGTGGGGAAAACAGAAAGACAAGAAGAAGAACAAGAGCCTTGGAGGATACTGGAGTTTGTTAGTTTGGTCTGCTGTATATAGTTTCGCGTTATAACGCTATACTCAGCTCTTATGAGCAGGCTGATGATTAAAGATGATCAAGATGATGATGAAGTGTGATTAATGAAACCAAACGCTTTGTTTTTATTTCGACGAAAATGAAGAGGAACTGAAACTGAAACTCTGGAGGTTTATTAAAGGATAGGTCTTTATTTATTTATTTATTTTAAGAAGAAGAAGAAAAAAAAAAGGAAGAAATGAAACGCCAGCTGCTAAAGATTACTCATGGCCCTGCCCTTCCTGTCTGACAAGCCTGACCAAATAAACTGTAATAAACTCAGATTAAAGGTTTTATCTTTACTCAACGCGACACAAACACAAATTAATTGAGAACAACAACAAACAAAAATGAAAATTGATAACTGAGAAAGAAATTAAAAATAAAGAGATTAGCATAGCTAATATTTATTAATAAATGTAGACAGAGAAATGAGCAGAAGTATTTAGATAAGCTAAACTGGTGAGCGTTGTCATGGTTACAGACATGACAGACTACATTTTGGAAAGTTTGCAAGGTTCATCCATCTATACTGCTTTTCCTGTGTACAAGGTTTGGGCGGGGGGTGGGGGTCTAAAGCCTATCCCAGGAGACTCTGGGCGCAAGGCGGGGTACATCCTGGACAGGGTGCAGATTCATCACAAGGCACACACACACACACACTACGGCAAATTAATTAGCCTAAACCGCATGTCATTGGACTGTGGGAGTAAACTGGAGTACCCTGAGGAAACCCACCGATCACATGAACATGCAATCTCCACGAACGCAGACCTGAGGCAGGAATAACCATGCATAGAACCATAAACGGATAAATAGTATGACAAGTTGTACTTTAGTAAATACAAATTATTAAGTTTGGCAAGTAAGAGCCCAAGGCTATGTTCACACTGCGGGCAAAAATTGGCCCAAATCAAGGTTTCTTTTGTTTCATAACATTGTGAACAGCACAAATCACAATCTGATCTTTTTGATTCTGATTACGATATACGTGCGTGTTCCTGAATCAGGTATAACTCAGATTTGTTGCATCCCTTCGTCAATCAGAACAGTCGAATGATAATTGAAGAGAGAAGATTAGGATGGTGAAGGATTTCTGTGGCAGGATAGTGAGAAAACAAATAGGGTATTTGGGAATCACCTTATGATATTATCACGATATCTAGGTGTCGATGCAATATATATTGCGATCCTGTAAATATCATGATTTTACAACTATCCCAAGTCGATGTTACAAGTCTAAACAGACTTAGCAAATAGTTAGTTTTACATTTCATTAAAACAAGGATGTGAAAAAACGAGGCGGCAGTTTGCACTGCCGCCTTACACCTGCAGGGTCCAGGTTCGATTTTGCATGTTCTGTTCGTACTTCGTGGGTTTCTTCCAGGTACTCTGGCTTCCTCCTATAGTGCAAAGATATGTTAGGTTAGGCTAATTGGCGTTCCCAAATTGCCCCAGTGTGTGTGTGTGTGTGTGTGTGTGTGTGTGTGTGTGTGTGTGTGTGTGTGTGTGCGATGGATTGCCACTCACTCCAGGGTGTACCCTGACTTGTGCCCTAATCTCCTCTCTCCTAGGATAGCCTCCATGCCCTCCGAGACCCTGTATACAGGATACCATGATATAGAAGATGAGTGAGTGAGTGAGAGTCAGATATACAAGAGGACGACTGAAATCATAGGATGAACAGTCTTACAGCAAGAAAAAATAAAAATTGTTTTGGGTTTGTAAATGAGATATAGAACACGTAAAAGTGTATAACTGTAGCTTTATATTATTCATGATGTGCTGCTGATTATGAAACAGTTCCCAGTGATAATATTAGTGTTGCATCATCACACCACTACATCACTGATTACTTTCCTATAAGAGCACAGCTCCAAGTATTTTATTCCTTACTCATTTCTTAGCACCGAACTTGTTTTTGTAGGTGTAAATTTGTACACTTTTTTAAATTTATTAAATTTTTTGTACGAGTGTGAGCTGTGTCTTTAAGCCGACAGAATATGGCGTGAACACAATTTTCTGAAAAGCGCTCTGGAGATGGAGTGGGCTGCGGTGCGGAGAGGTAAGCCGCCTCCACGAGGTTGTGCTGTGACCTACTGAGTAGGCTGAGGGCCCGAACGAGAGCTAGAATATATAGTGAGCACATAACTGTCTAAAAAACTGTGTTGCATTGTGTGTGTGTGTGTGTGTGTGTGTGTGTGTGTGTGTGCGTGCGCGCTATATCCTGTTTTGCCACTTAAATTCATACATCCTAATTACGCCAAACCACATGAGTGAATTCTTTTCCTACAACTGTTTTCCTTTACACACACACACACACACACACACACACACACACACACACACACACACACACACACACACACACACATCTAGTACACTGTAGTGTTTCTCTGTTCCTCGGAGCACAATGGCAACGTGCGATTCCTTCTTGAGTCTTTATTTGCAGGCGTAACTCAGTAATTAAATCACGTTTACATGATTCATCTTTTTAAAATATTTTTTCTCCTCAGTGTTGTCAGATCTCCCAACACTGGTGTGTAAATCATTAAAAAGCTACTTCGGTAACTCTAACAAATAGTATACATGTATATATAACATAAACGCTATAGACAGGGGGCGTTCAAGTCAAACCGGGACTTGGATGTGATGAACTTTCAGGTGAATGAGGACGTAAAAGCGATTGACGTTTACAGAAGACTTCAAGCACAGTACAGTACGGTGACGAGACTCTTTGTCGCAGTAAAACATTTAAACCGTGCAAACGTTTTAAAGAAGGCCGTACGAATGCCGAGTCTGAAGTGTATTAGTGTATCAGGGGATTATATAGAGAAATAAAGGGAGTTTTTATTCTCATAACTGTGTTCTGTTATCAAAAGTCCCGGTTTGACTTGAACAGCCTTTGTATTTGATATGATTTGTTTTATTTTATCAGTCATATCAAAGATCATATGATATGTAATTAATGTAAGAATACGTAATGAAACACTCAGGGCTGTGGTGTGAAGCAGCGAGTGAATGAAATGAAATGTAATTCTTTTTCCATAACATCACACCCTGAAGTGTTTTATTCCCCTTATACCACAGAAGTAAAAAAAAATCGAATTAACTTCCGCTTCCAGAAAACTTCACCATATCCGCAATTACACACATTCCTAATACGTTTATTCGGAGATAAGCTATAAATTGTTAACAATACGGCCAAAAATATGGTATCGGTGCTAAAAAGTGTCTCCCCAAGGTGAAAAAGTGAATTTTCAAATAGGATCATATAACACCAATTTTCATCATACTTGATGAAATTCATTTTTATCAGATAAAAAAAAAAACACACACACACACACACAATTTGTCGAATACAATTTTATGCCCTTCTATGTAGTGTCTGTAACTTTACAAATTCAAATTATCCAATGATCTTAACAGTCATTCAAATGAAATTTTAATTTCACATGAAAAGACATAAACCTGAAAAAGAAGTCTTATTCTGAAATGCGAAATTGTTATGATTTTGCAACATGAACTCGACACGGTTACGGACACTACAGATTTTTAGCATTTTTAAGCTTTTACCTAAAAACATCTTAAGCAACAGTTTTTACAGGTCATATACTCCTAGCTTCCAATTTTAACATCAATACTCATAAAGAAATATGAATAATTTGCATTTAAATGAATATTGTTTAGAGAGAGAGAGAGACAGTATAATGCTGAACAATAAAGATTTCTTGGCACATATTAAATCATTTCTCCAAAACAACTTAAAACTTTTAGGGAAGCAAGATCGGCCACTTCCATGTTGCACAAACTTCAGAAATAGCTTCTTTGGCTAGACACATTTTCTGTATTATATGACATAAGAAAAATAAAATAAAATCAGCACCAATACTGTGTTTTGTGTGATAGTAGTGCTAACTTGTACATATTATAACATGCACATCAATAATGCACTTTTAGCCCAGAATTCTTTTTTTGTTGGTTTAATTAGTTTGTTTGAATTGCCTGCAATGAGAATAAAATTCCAGCAGAGGACACTGTCGCACCATCATTGCTCAGCCTAAACAGTTGCATAACTCTGCTCCATGTGAGCCACCATATAGGGGAAACGTAAGCGTGCACTGTGTCTACATAAGGTCCTGTCCTTCAAGACAACGCAGAAGCTCTCATTTATTCACTGACCTGATTCTCTCTCGTGTCTGAAGCATAAAGACGCTCAGTATTTCTGTTTAAAGGTGCGCGTCAGACTGTTGTTTCCTACGTTTGTTCCATCCCTGCTGTACAACTGCTTCAAATAAATAAATAATAAAAATAAATAAATAAATAAAAAAACAACAAGGTCACCTTTGAGCTCGGATAATCTCACTGTTCGGTGAATGTTTACTTTTGATTACAGCATGACACTGACTGAGCAGCGTCTCTATGTGGCCTTGTTCATGACTTGTTTTGAAGGCCATACATTTTTATTATTATTATTATTATTATTATTATTATAACACCAAGCAAAAAAAAAAAAAAAAAAGTGGAAGGTTTACGAAAGAAAATCGTCATTACAATAAAAGTCACCTAGACTTTGTCCTTCATCATGAAATCAAGATTAGATGAGTACACAGGCTTACATATGTCCTTCTCAACTCTAGGGGGGAATAATAATAATTAAAAAAAAAACCTTACATGGCCTGTATTTGCATACTGGAAGCTGATTGGTTCTTGCAATCTATGACATCATAACACATACCAGCCAGAGGTTCAGTGTATTGATAAAAAAAAAAATTAAAAACACACTCACATAATTATAAACATTACTAAATTGATGAAAACATTCAAAACCATGAATAGGTCATAACTACTGACTGTTGGTATGCACAAAGTATTGGCACCCCTCTGATACTCAGACATTCATATCAGATCGTTGAGGATACTTGGGTACTGTAGATGTAAAATTAGATTAGTGATCATTGAATTTGATCAGTGTGACTTATGTGTGCGTCCTGGATGGGTGTAAGACAAAGGTAGAATTCTTACTCGTACTCAGAATTCATCATTTAATTCACCAAATCAACCAATCCTGTCATAGTTTTTCAGCCATAATAATAATAATAAGAAGAAGAAAATACCTCACTAATATTGTATGGCATAATAATATCACAAACATACATTAATGGCGGTGAATAATATTTCACTTTATAAAACATTATATACCTTTCTTTGCCTCCGGCTACACTTAATTAGCCCTAACCTAAGTATATGTGTAGCTACCAATAGCTAGCCTTTAACCAGGAATAGACCGTCCTGATTGGCTAATCCCGTTTCGCTATTCATCTCATCATCCAATTAAATGTGTTTAAGCAAAGCAGTATGCATTGGTTCATTTCTGAGAGATCTCGAAACACATTCATCTTTTGACTGTACATTTTGCAGATCAGAACAGAAGTCTGTAATTAATGTTTAAAGTTTATTCGTATTTTATATTAAGCTGTACACAATGTCAGTGGCTCCAAAAACTAAATTTAGCGAAGGTTACATTCACGTCCTGGATTGCCCTTGTTGATCTTCGCACGCTCATGTATCTGCATGGGAGGAAAAGAAAGCACATTTGTATAACACCGAGATTATAGAAACTCTAAAAAAAAAATAATAATAAAAAAATAGAGAGATGCGATTCTCATGCGATCCTCATGCGATCCTCATATAAGGACTGTTAGGTAAAATCCTTTTGCCAAACTTTCATTTGAATCCACCGATGAGGCTCATAACAAAGTCAGAGAGGCCAGATTGAGATGGGTTGGAGGGATGACGAGGGATAATGAGTAGGAGAAGGTTAGAGATGGAACTGTCAGGCAGAAGGAGAAGAGGAAGGCCCAAGAGGAGGTTTATGGATGTGGTTAGGGAGGAGGACATGCAGGAGGTTGGAGTGACAAAGGAAGATATGGTAGACAGAGTGAGATGGAGACAAACGGCCCGCTGTGGCGACCCCTAACAGGAGCAGCCGAAAGACGAAGAAGACACTGATTGAGCTCATAGTGATCAGGTGCGAATAAAGAGAAGCAATGAGGAGAAAATGCAAAGTTCACGACTGTAGAGCATAAGAACCGGAAGGCTGTGAGTTTAAATCCCAGGCTTGCCAGAACTCCACCGATCTTTGGGACACGACCTTCAATTTGTAAGATAAGAGTATTGTAAAATCTGAAGCAAAAAACAAACAAACCTGTATCTGTATTATGTAATGCCTATTTTTTCTTTTCTTTTTCCATTCCAATCGTAGACCCAACACCCTGTGCAACACAAATTCCCAAATTATTACCGTTTCTTTGAGTTTTTTTTTTTTTTTTTTACATGGAAGCCTCTTTGAGAAAAAACTCTTATATAGAGAAGAAATTCTTATATAAATTCTTACTTACAGAAAACCAAAAACTGGATTCTATTTCAAAAAACCCAAAAATCTTTCTTACAAGAGGAATGAATTCAATATCTTTTTTTCATCTCAGAGGAAACAGCTGACATCCTCCATGATCAATAAATCACAGAAGATCTAATTCATGCATCTAACAGACGTGTCTATTATAATCGAATAACCTCGTTCATTTATTTAGCGAACGGTTTGACTATGCAGGAAGAGACTCCTGCTAACTAGACTGTGAGTGCAGAATACGTGAATGAGATGGATTTTGGGATAGAGGACGCGTTTGTTTGTTTGTTTATCTTTCGTATCCCGCAGGATAAACCAGTTCGCCTCCTGCATGCGGGTTTTTCTTACCGAGATGACCCGGGCATGTCAATGACCGAAGTCGGTGTCTTTGGTAAAACGAGCCGGCGCTGTCAAAACAACTGAATCATTGCAGCCATTTCGCAGCAAAGAGAGAAAAGTGTCCACCTGAGAAGTATCCGAGGCTCTAAACTACCCCGAGCGAGTCACCCCATAATGCCTCCTCCGGTCGTCATGGCATCTGTCTTAACTGCTCTGCGAAGGTTAGGTAAGGGTCACTCTGATGTATTGGATCGTGCGGAGAGTTTCCTACCTTTGGGAAAAGAAATGAATCTTCGGGAGCACACAGCACAAATGTGCTCGCTTTGCCCTCGCCGTGACCTTTCTGCAGACTTCTAATCTCGATCTGGTCTCTCCGCGAGATTGGTCGACGCTGAGCCGCCCTTTCCCCAGGTTCGCACGGTTTGGGGGGGAAATGTTTGCTCTGGAAGCGCACGACCTACGAAGTTGGCTCAGGGTGGTGGTGGTGCAGAGGAAGGACGCGTTCGCAAAGTACAAAAGATCACAGTCAAAGATACGATCAGGAACGAGTCGCAATCTTTAGTCTGGTACACGAGAGCGTTGCTACAGCCGGTGACTGAAACGTTAGGGGTTTATATTATGCGTATTGTTTTTTTCGCTGCAGAAAGATAACGGCCTCTGAGTGACGCTTTCCAAGGTGTTTGTGCTGCGACCTTATGCGTAGGATGAAGGTCGCATTATGTGCTTTAGAGAGAGAGAGAGAGAGAGAGAGAGAGAGAGAGGGAGGTGGGGGAGGCAGACAGAGAGACAGGAAAAAGAGACAGAATAGTAGACAGACAGATGTAGAGCAAGAGAGAGAGAGAGAGAGAGAGAGAGAGAAAGTGATTAAGAGGAGGAGCGGGAGAAGGCAGGGGAAGAGAGACGATCAGAAAGGGACAGAGAGACAGACAGAGAGAGAAAGAGGGAGGGAGATAAAGAGACAGGGACAGACAGCAAAACAAATATAGACATAGAGAGAGAAAGTGATGTAGAGGGAGAAGGAGAAGGTTATGAGCGCGACAGAGAGAGAGAGAGAGAGAGAAGAGGGAAGAAGAAAAGAAAAGAAAAGACAGAAAGCTTAAAAAGGACAGGTTAAATGAAAAAAGGAAGAGAACGAGAGAAAGAAGACAGATGTAGAGCAAGAGAAGCCAGGGAGGGAGAGAGCGAGCGAGAGAAACAGAAAGAGACAGAGTCGGAGAAAGAGAAAGGTGAGAGATAGGGAGGGATAGAGAGCGAGACAGAGAGAGAGAGAGAGAGAGAGAGAGAGAGAATCAGATCGATAGAACTTAGATAGAAAACATTTTAACTTTTAAAATGTAACTGTTAGTTAAATTTTAGGGGGTGTGGCTTAGAGAACAGGAAACAGAGTTATCCCAAAGCAGAAATTTGTGGTCTCACAGAAAACTCTACTGTACCTCAAGCGTTCTTTTGCTTAAAGAAAGGTTCTATGTAGCACGACCATGAGCGGAAGGTCAGCGGTTCGAGCCCCACGTCCACCACATTGCCGCTGTTGGGCCCTTGAGCATGGCCCTTAACCCCGTCTGCTCCAGGGGCGCCGTATAATGACTGGCTGACCCTGCACTCTGACCCCAGCCTCCTAACAAAGCCGGGGTATGTGTGAAGAACAAAGAATTTCACCATGCAGTAACGTACATGTGCCGAATAAAGGCTCAACATAAAGAATGAGAAGAAATGTGTTATTTAATCTAGAAAGGTTTTGTCTGTACGTCGGTCAGAAGTCGCTCTTTCAGTGATTTCTTTACATTTCATACACTGGAGGACCAGAAACCAGTCTCAGAGAAACTTTCTGTCTGGATGTCTGTCTGGCATCACGCAAAATTAATTCTGCCTGCCTGGACAGAATTTCATGGAACTTTAGTAAGTTTTTTTTTTTTATGGGGGGGGGGGGGAGGGGGGGGGGGGTTAATCTGCACCATAAATGACATCAAAATGTTGAGCGATGTTACGAAGTTATGTGTGGGATTTAATAATAAGCTACTAATGCGCTTCTGTCTCAATGTAAACAAACACCTGCACCAATAGATATTAATTAGAAAAGATAAAGTGAATATTTTGACTGGGATCAGTTCAGATTTTCACTTTGGCTGAAATAACAGCGCTGAAATGGTATAAGTGAATTTTAACACGCCGGAGACGTTTTAAGACAAAACTTCCTCTGTATCCGATCTACTTTTTATTTGCCTTTGATCTATTTCTACAAACCCTTCAACCATCAACAACGGACACTTACTTACGCTAGTTAGAAAACGAAGAACTCCTGACCATGAACCCTCGGGGAGCCCCGACAGCAACAGTTATTGATCTCTACTCTTATTGAGACTACTGCTGTCATGTTGATGGTGGATGTCAGAGTAAAGCCTGGGGGAAATATGGGGCATTCAGCTGTAGAGCAACTGGAGAGACAAAGGTCATGACGGCTGAGGTTCGGGAGCCCTTGAAGAAGGGAAGTGCTGGAATGTCAGTGAGAGAGAGCGGGAAATAATAATCATAATAATAGAAACGTGGATGTGCTTTGAAATACAAAAAAACATGAAATCCATTTTCACTTCTCTACTTGACGTCACATTTCTTGGATGTGTTGTTGTTGTTGTTGTTTTGAGGAGCCTTCTCATTCTTCGGTTTGTTTTTGGCTCTAAGTGTGTAATTCCTGACGCTTGCTCGTGACAGCCGTCACGCCGAACTGGCCATAAGATGCAATTACACACCTTGCTGTGAATGTTTTCTGAAACAGCAGCTGGGTATTGGGATGAGGAAAAGTTAAACATTGAACTGGCTAATACACACACACACACACACACACACACACACACACACACACACACACAAACATTTAAACACACTCTGAGTGCCCCGGAGTTTTCACTCTTCAGTAGCTTTAACTTGAGCTCAGAGTAAGTAAAGCTCTGTTGTCCGTCCAAAACCGCTCCAGATTTCAAAGCGACAGAAGGACAAACAGCCGATTGTGGGATCTTAGACGCTGACCTCGCTAAACTCTCTGTTAAACTCCTGACTCGCGGCCCTGACTCGCTCTTCTCTGTTTTTCAGCCAAAGGAAATAAGAGGTTACTTGAAGTTCATGCATGATAAGAATCTGAGGATGGAGAAGTTCACGGCGAGGGGAGAAAAAAAAGGAAGGGTTATTTAAAGATGAAGGAAAGGGAACTTGTTTAGAAAAGGGGGAAGTCAGGGTCTGGGGAGCAAATCTGAAAGGACAGGCAAAGTCATGAAAAGTGCATGGTAATATAATAAAACACAACTAACTATGAATTAGGACCACCATAAAAAAATATTCCGACTTCTGAATTCTGAGATGTCTTGGAAAAAGTTGGAATTCTTAGAAAAAATGTAGACTTAATCAAGATTCTGAGGTTAAAAGTCAGAATTCCGAGGGGAAAAAAGTAATAATTTTGAGTTTTAAAACAAATTCCTAAGTTTAAAAGTCAGAATTCCTAAGTTTAAAAGTCAGAATTCTGAGAAAAAAAGTCAGAATTTTGAGGAAAATGATAAATAATTTTGAGTATTTACACAAATTCCTAAGTTTAAAAGTCAGAATTTTGAGTTTTAAAACTAATTCCTAAGTTTAAAAGTCAGAATTCTGAGGGGAAAAAGTCAAACTTTTGAGTTTTAAAACAAATTCCTGAGTTTAAAAGTCAGAATTCCGAGGAAAATGATAAATAATGTTGAGTATTTAAACAAATTCCTGAGTTTAAAAGTCAGAATTTTGAGTTTTAAAACTAATTCCTGAGTTTAAAAGTCAGAATTCTGAGAAAAAAAGTCAGAATTTTGAGTTTTAAAACTAATTCCTGAGTTTAAAAGTCAGAAGTTTGAGTTTTAAAACTAATTCCTGAGTTTAAAAGTCAGAATTTTGAGAAGAAAGTGTGAATTTTCTGAGTTCAAATTTTTAATTCTGGGGAAACAAAATCAGAATTCTGAGAACAAAGTAACAACTCGATTTTTTGTTGTTGTTGTTGTTGTTATGGTGGACCTAATCCTCTTCTGTATTTTTTCCATGTGGGATTTTTAAAATGAAAAATTTTAGGACAAGATTTAGAAAAGTGCATGTCCTCTTTTTGCATATGATAATTTAATGTGAAGTAAAAACAAGAACTTTTGAACCAATTTAATATAGGAATTTTGTTCAAAGAAGTAAACACACCAGGACGTGCTGTTATCAGGGAATGTTGGTTTTTTTTTGGAAAGTTTTGAGATTACTCGTTTCATCACACCTGATCATCAATGGTTATTTCCGGAAACGGCACAACGTCGGGTGTTTCTGTTAACTCCTTAACTTCACGCATTTGTTTGATCGACAGAACAAGCACATGTGGCCAATTAAAATCTGTTACTCATTAACAGAATCACTGGATTTCACACACACACACACACACACACACACACACACACACACACACACACACACACACACACACACACACACACACACCAGATTATTGTTCCTTTTGAACTACAAATTGCATGTCAACAGTTTCCCCAGAAACGCTTCATGCCATCTGTTTTCTGCAAAAGTCTTTCAGTTCTCCAGAAGCCATGAAAGTAAACGTGATCATTTGCACCAATTATGAACCTATGTGTTTTGTCTGCCTGTATTTTACACAAAGCACTCCCACACACACACACACACACACACACACACACACACACACACACACACACACACACACAGACTTTGTGTGCAAGTCAATACTGGATTATTTATGTATTCAGGCCGTATGATGTCTTGTATGATGACATCATTACAAATCATAAACTGCAGACAAATTAAGACTTGAGGTTAAGGCTCCGTGCTCGTGCTCAGTAACGCTCAGATTCGCATCTCAGGCTCGTTAAAAACCCCTAGCTGTGTATCTGCGCCGGATTCTTCCTTGCTTGATGATTGCTCCGCATAAAGATTTGTGTAAAACGAGCGACTGTAATTTAAAGTAATCTGAAGACGTGAGCTCGACGTCGTTACAGGCACGCTCGCGCAGCTCAAGGACACCGAGTTCGTTTTACATAATTAAAGAAGGAACTAAAAAAAGTTTAAACTTTCACTGACTTCCATATCAAAACAGATTTTCTCTAAAAATGAAATAAATATCTTTAAAAGATTCGCCTTTTAAAATCCCTTTTTTTTTTTTTTTTTTTTTTTTGGTCAGGTCAAGAGATCAAGTCGTGCGGTGTGAGCAGGAGTCAGATGATGATTTCCCTCGGCGTGCAGCGTTTGAGTTTCTCCACATGCTGACACACCCAGATGGTGCTGCCTGTAACGCTTTACGGAGCGATGCAGCCCAGCTCTGCACAATTACATTCCTGCTGCTGTGCGTCGTGCGTATTGTTTGGTGCTGCACTCGAGATGTTTAAACAAAGTAGTTCTGTCATGCAGTTTTTGATTTAAGATGTTTATGTGCGTGTGTGTGCATCATCACCATCCTGGTGTGCTGCTATAGGAAAATAATGAATAACATGGTAGTGTGCTGAAGCGGGGTTACTCTTACCGCCTGAAGATGATTATTTTCCTAAACTCGCACATCTTCAAATGTTTAATTCCCTTTGTACGTCAATGATTTCATAATAATTTCATACTTTTTAATCTATTTTTGGTTACTTTTAGTACGTTTTGACGTCTGCGAAACACAATCCTTAGTTAGCGTTAACGTTAAAACTGTCGTAAAGCCTCTTCCTTATAGTCAATTTGACAAAACTACAGCATGTCATGCTACTAATAAACCGGTTAATTGCGAATCAAAAAACTGCAAATTATCTATACTGTCGATGCAGATAGAATTTTGACCATTGCGATTTTTGATTTGATTCGATCCATTATTTCAGGAAGCTACATTTCTTACAGGTTTTGAAGTATGAAAACCAGCTTAAAGTAGATACTAAACACTGAAATGATGTGTAACTTGTGTTGCTGGTTGTTAAATGTCATGTTTTATGTCATAATGATTTCTTTTTCTTACCTGCCAATCTTCTGATCCACTCCAGTCCAGCAGGTGGCGGTATTGCATTAATGGCTCACAAACTAGATAATAAGATGGACAAGCAATACTATCGCGACGCGATCTGTATTTACAGATAATGATAAACGTTTTGTATTTCCTGCAAAAAGATGTTTTTAAGAAATATGCTAATTTTAGAGCAAATTTTTATTTTACGTTCCTAAGTTTATTTAAATCATTTATAAAACATGAATCGATTCTGAATCAAAAACTGACCATTTAATTCGACTAATCAAACCAACCTATGAAAGACCGATTAAATCGCGCAGCTCTGCTACGGACAGTTACAGACAAGTCCTGACACTGGAGACTCATTCCACAGAAAACTGAACCATAACAACAATTGTTAAGCTGGTACTTTAGAAACGATTCAATATTAGAGCTTAAATAAATAATGTATCAATATTTGACCAATCAGAATCAAGATACTACATCCCTCTGTATATCATTATTGTTGTATTTATGAATGTGTAAAGAAAAAAAATATATATACAAGTTTGTGATCTTGTGCATTTCAATATTTATTCATATCAGTGCAAATAAACACCAGAAAGTAATAATAATAATAATAATAATAATAAAAAGTAAAACATCATGGGTGTCACAAGGTGTATCATAAATGAAACGGATTTTTTTTTTTTTGTCGTGGTTGTTGCTACAGATGCATTTCATGACGTCAATTCAACTTAGAGAAACGTTATAAAGAGTAACAGAACAGGAATCCACACGAAGAAAAAGTAAAAATACAAACCGATAACGTTATTCATTTCACCTCGTCAAATTCGAGGCTTTAGATCGCCATCTATTAGTGATTAGGAAATGGAAAAAAAAATATATAATAAAAAATTGTTTAAGACTTGACATTTCCCATTCCAGGTAGTGATACGCAAGTGCTTCCCATGCATGTGCATGCAACAGGCAGCAGTGTAGAGATCAGACGTGACACGACGGCTTGCAGGACAAAGCTCCAAAGATTATCGTTAGCTCACAACATAGAGACATGCAAAAAAAAAAAAAAGAAAACAAGAAGAAAAAAAAACAACAAGAAAAAAAATTCTCATTTATCGGTAACTGTATGTACATTATTAGACAGATATTATATTTACAATCCGTGACGATAAAAACTAGGGCTTTTTCAACAATACAAAATAGTAATATTTCATCATGAAAGAACTATTTACACAAATTTATCAAATCTGAATGTATCTACACATAGAGCAAGGAATAAAATAGTTTGTATTTAGTCATTTGTTTTTGTTGTTGTCGTCGCTGATCATATTTAATTAGGCAATGGATTTTCTTTTTCACAGTAGACTCTCAAGCTTTACGTGCTGTTCTTCTTGAGTCGAACAATAACAGGAATCTCGCAGTTCATAAACATGTACTCACATCTTTGGGGGCAAAATTTATATACTTGACACTGCTACATGTTGGTGTATATAAAGTACAAAACAAGGAACGATACAAAACTGTAAAAAGGTTTTTTTTTTTTTTTCTTGAAGACAGCTAAAAATGATTTAGGAGTTTTATTTATTCATGCCAAACACCAACAACACCTATGATGTAAATATTAAATCAATTCAGTGTGTGTAATGATATCACGGTCATTCCTACTGGAATGGAGTTTGTGGCACAATCTTTCAGGTAGGATAACGAGACGTACCTGATCGTTTGATTATTTCTGTTATCCTTTATTGTAAAAATTTGACGCTCTTATGGCACACGTGCGCTTTAATATAGCGTATATATATAGCGTATATATAATATAACCTGAGCCAGGTTGTGCTTTTGAAAAAATATGCGGGGAAACAAATATAAAATCAAATGTGGCTTCCCCCCCCCCGAGTATCTTGGAACTAGGATGATTCTTTTATAAAACGAAAACCTTGACGAACTTCGGAAAAAACTATGTACGGGCTGGAAAGGAACGTGACACATCGAATTGCGTAAACGTAACACACTCAGTCTATGAAGCGTAATGTCACAGTTGCTACAGAAACAAATGAAAAAAAAAAAAAAGTAGTCAGGTTTACATAGTTTGCTCTTTTTTAAATACAAAAATCAAAACTTGCATTCATTCAAGATGTGATTTGAAATGTTTCAGTCTCGTTCTTTGGGAGTTCGGATCTACGGTTTTTCTAACAGTCCGCTAAGACGGTCGCGTCCGTTGCCTTGCCTCTGTATCTGAACCGGAGAAATCATAGTCAGTCTGGCGTCGCGGTACCGATCTTCGTCACACGGCTCTACCTTCACCCTGACCCCGCAGTGCGTCCTCTGCGCATGATCTTCCACCTCTTTTCTTAGCTCACTGTTCCTTTTCTGGAGCATATAGTACAATATAGGATTAGACCTCATGAGAGGTGGGGAATCGGCGCTTGAGTCACATTTGTCCTCCCCAGCAAGCGTCCACCTTGGTGAGCTTTCTGATTCTTTTTTCACAGATTTGGGACTAGGTCTTGGCGAGGAGCCCTTATCCCTAGAGGAAGCCTGGATGTTGTTCCCTGGTGAGGGGGAGACTGGGTTAAAACGACCAGGCCCTGAGTTAAGAGTCTGGGGGAACCATGGAAAGTTCACAAGTTCGTGATTGTAAGCAGATTGACTGAAGTTCCCATTGGCTTTGCCATTTGCCTGAGAGAGTAAAGGACTAGGGATCCCCTGGGGCTGAGATATCTCCTTCAGACAGTTGTCTGACAAAAGGAGCTGCTTCAAAACATTGAAGTTTTGACTGTCTCTCGAGGGAGTTTTCCTCGCAGGACTCTTGCCGAACAAATCATCTTCTTTCGGGCTTGACAGCCTTCTGCTCCTGTGGGCCTCAGGTGTTTCAGACACTGTGCGCTCACTCACAGTATCCACCGGTCTCTGGCAAAGTTCTTTACTGAGGTGTTCAGCCAACTCCAAGCAAAGTTTTCTCTTTTTAGGAAGAGGCACCTGATAATCCTGTTGCTCCTCTTTCACTGTGCTCACGATCTGCTCTGTGCGTGGACTCGAATGATAGGTAGTTGTTTTCTGTTTCAAGAGCTGGCTGAGAAGTCCGTATTTCGTTTCGTCTTTAACGTTGCTGTGTGCTTCAATGACAGGGCTGTGACTTTCACGCCCCATTCTCCAGTGGCGCCCAGTATCGTCAGAGCTATCTGAAAGAAGACTCTCGTCTCTTGGCTCCGATTTGACCACAACGTTCATTGAGGGCCCGTTTGAGCTGTCAGATAGAAGATAAGTCCCTGGAGGCTTTTCGTGGACTCCCATAGCCACCTCTGTGCTTCTCCTCCCTATGGATTTCTCTTTGTGAGAAGCAGTGCCAAGCAGCAGCTGCAGTACAGTCCGTCTCTCCAGGAGGTTTTCAATTTGTGTCGGTGCCGGAGGCGAGTGCTCGCGTCCAGAAAAGGGTGAGAAAGAAGCAGGGGTTGGTTCAAATAAAGGGGTTTGGTTTCTTTTTATTGGAGCAGCAACTCTGTCCAGGAGAGTCTGAGATCTGTCTAGCTCAGGCTCCAGTATTTGCTCTTTGCTCAGTGGCCTACAGGCTTGCAGAGGGGGTGAGGGGGAAACATCCTGCATACCACACTGAGCCAGATTTTGTAATAGCTTACTGGCTGTGAATGCAGGTTCCATTATCTTTTCACTAATGTGCTGTTTAGACTTACACAGGTCCAGAGGATTGGACTGAACAAGGGGTGAAGAATAAGAGTAAGGAGAAGGAGTGGTGCTTGCATCTCCGCTGAAAGAGGACACGGACAGTCCTCTATCCATCAGCTGGTCATAATGGTTCGGTGTTCTGCTCTCCTCTAGCCGTTTCAGTGGGCTTCCGCTCATACTCTCAAGGGTGACATCATCCTGTAAATCATTATGAGGCGCAATTTTGTTTACCATCTCATTATTTCTGTGATCTAACAGCAATTGCATGAGGGTAACCCTATGATGATGGGATGTCATGTCTGGGCTCATTTCCAACTCCTTGGCTTCAGGGACCTTTGCCCCTAGGGTCTCCGACTTCCACTTGCTTATGAGCGTCTCTGTGAGTTTGTCTAAAGACGAAGCTGTAGATGGGGGCTCTGACTTTTGGCTGAAAACTCTGCTCCTCATGGAGAGGTCAATAGGAGAGCAGCTGGAGTAGCAGCTCTCTGCGTCACTACTGTCTTTGGTCAAGCTGTTTTCCGGGTTGGAGTACTCGCTGTCGGACTGATGAGAGGAAGCTTGACTAGCAGGCGCAGTGAAGTCATCTTCCAGGTGGCCGTTCTTTGTAAGATGCTTTTGAGAGTTGTGGTTATTGAGAAGGAGCAGAAGCAAGCTGCTGCAGTTCTGTGGGGGCCGGCTGCTCTGTCTGTCAAATGGACGCTTTTCTTTAGGGATGTTGGGAGAGGGTCGAGGGGAGCTGGTCGGTGCGCTTTGGCCTAGACTCAAAGAGGGGCTGGAATTTAATGTCGGTAAGGGGAGTGTTCCGTTTAGGGTATTAAAAGGGCTTAACATGTCTGGAGCAAACACAGACTCTCCCATGCTGGGTGGTCTGCTGTCTATAGTTCGCTGTGTAGCCATGGCTGCCAGTCTTTCGCTGGCTGATCGGCCACACAGTTGTGCTTTTAAGGCCTGTTCTTGGGAGTATTGCTGTAGATGGGCTTCACTGGAGAGCAGCAATGCTAACTGACTGCAGGCCACGCTAGGTTTAGGAGAAGGAGCAGGACTGGACCTGCTTTTCACTAGACTGGCTACAGCCTTCAATCTCTCCGCACAGGATACCCTGTCAGGCACTGAGCTCTGTGACGAATGAGGAGACTCCGAGCATCGGTCTTGGCCACTGCGCCGACTGTAAGGCACAGTGTTGTGGCTCTGCTGCTTGTTTTTCCTCATCAGGCCTTTGAGGCGGCTTGAAGCTGTACAGTAGCCCTGTAAGGTGCCCTTATCAGTAGGTGATGCGTCACCGCTCTCTCCATCTAGCTGTTTTTGGCTCTGAGTGATAGTCTGTGACATGGCCACTGTCTGAAGGCGTGAGCTGAAGGACTGGAGCAGAGAGGCCAGCAGTGTGCTCTCTCCCTGTGCAGAACTGTCCAGATTTACTTTATGGTGCTCTCTGCCCTGTCCGTTCACCTGCACAGGAGCAAGGTCTTTTTTCTTGTTGTCCATCTCACTCCAGGTTCCCGAACGCAACAATCTGGCCTTTTTAAGATGCTGGGAGGCCGCTCCTGGAGGGCTTCCTTTTTCTGGCGGGCTAGAGCCGTGATTAGGTAGCTGAATGCCCCTGGTCCCTTGGTTTCCTGCCACGCCATTATTGCTGCCAGCCTCCGGTCTCCTTGTTGCCGTGGCACCAGGCCCAGATGCAACAGGATGCATTAGTAAACCTTCCAGATACGTTAAAACAGCAGAATCCTGGTGTGTCTCAGGGCCAGGTTCCTCCCCATGAGTCATGTTCAATAGTAGGCAGCGCTTGTGTGGTAGTTGACGACTACTGAAAATGTCTTATCAATTGTTGTGCCATAGATGAAAAGGTCTAATTCCTAAAGATGGAGCCAACGCTTCTTTCTTTTTTTTAAGTTTTACAAACCGAAGCGCTGGATGTTACAATTTCCATCACACAGAGATCCAGATGGAATTCCTTTCCGTTTTTCTGAGACAAGCCGACGTTTTGAGCACAGACGCACAACCGGGAGGAGTCAGCAAATCCTCTTCGCTACCCCGGTGAAATGTTCCATGCCAGTGAATACTTTGAATGTCTGTCACAAGGTCCCGGGGGCTCTGTGTCGTCGTCGTTCTGCTCTCGTGCTCTCAGACTGGGCCGCACAAGAACCTGCAGCAGAGGGAGCAAACAGAGCAGAGTGTGAAAGGAAGTTCTATATGACAGCACATGACTGAGAGTCTGTTACATATTGTAGCATGCATTTAGGCCAAGCTCATAAACAGCATCCTAACAAGGTTTATTTCTGAAAGTGAAAAAAAAAAACCTACACTATTTAATAAATTCTATTTCATACATGTACATGTTTAGTGTTGTTAAGAATTTGTCAGAAAGAGAAAAAAAAGGAGCAAAACAGACTATTCCCTACAGGCAGGAGACAGAAAATCAACTCCAGAAAAACAGCAGGGAGCTATAGATTATATGAATTATGTCAGTAATTCCAAGCAAAGCCCGCTGTATGCGTCGTCACGTCCTGCTATGACACTTCCAGTAAACCTCTCGAGAAATGTGTCTCTGCTTGCTCTCATGCGTGAAGGGCTTTCGAGCGCCGCGCCGCTCATCAGTTGGAGAATTTCAGCGGATTATCCCTGCGCACGCACTCAAGGCACGGCTCGCACGATTCTCTCCTGCATGGTGATGGAGGCGGGCAATAGGCAAAGAGCTGCCCTTACCGCAGGAGCGGTGCGATCAGGGTGGATCTAGACCAGTGCAAAAAGGGTCACACTGACCTGTAGCTATTTAAATGCTTGAAAAGGTTTCTCCGGGAAGGAGCTAAAAACTCACCGGGACCACGATGGTCACGGAATATGCTGAGTGTTAAAGACTAAACTTTCACTGCTGTTCTGAGATTCAGCATGACAGTGTGTGGAAGTGATACAGCTCCACGAGGTGTGTTAACTGCTCTTGGCCTGGAATGAGTCCCAGCAGTGTGTAACACAATCTCACCTGCAACTATCTTCCTATCTAGGCCTGTGGCTGTATCTTAGTCCCCGAGTGTCCAGGAGATTCACAGGGGTCATTCCCCTCTGCCGTACTTCCCTTTTTACAGTCGCTTCTCTCTAAAGCCGGTATCACACCAAATCGGTGCACACATCACATACACGAGCTAGTAAATGCCATGAGGTTCCCCCCTCACACACAATTTGCCAACTCAATTGGGTAAAAGCGTCTTGACTTCATCCTTCGAACAAGCAGCAGGTGAAATTTAACAACAACAAAAAAAAATTTAAAAGAGAAAGAACGATGCATCCTATTTCTGACACGTACCGAATGCTAATGTGTTCAAGTGCGCCATTTCCGGAGTATGTAGGTGTGAAAGCTTATTCAGATCGAAGCTGCCCGTCATCACTCGCTAACACTTGGCGAAAGCTGGCAGGTGTAAAAGAGCAGGAGTGGGAGGAGATATATAGAGAGAGAGAGAGACAGAGAGAGAGAGAGACCTGGTGCACCTGTCAGGATGTGGCTCCGCAAAGCTACAGCATCAGACCTCACGCTCTGTCAAATAGCATGACACTGCCGGTGAGCCGCGTGCTCGGAGACCCTGGACGTGAACCCTGTCAGCTCCGGTTCCACAAACAGCCCTCGCTTCCCTACTGTCAGAGCCACAGCCACAAAGGTTAATTAATACAGAACACTCCACCTTTCCCTGCAAGCCATTCAGTTGTCTTATCCTTCAAATCTTCCTGCCTGTGGCACTCGTGAGAAAGATGTAACCCGTGGTGAAAATAAAAGCTGGACAAGAAAAGGAGAGAAGAAAAGAAAACGCCAGCGCACTTATTTCCCTTTTCTTTGCAAAACTGGGTTTAGCCTGGTCAGTCACGGCTAACCTTGGCAGACTCGTGTTATAGGACCACACATTTAAATCTCATGCAAATTACATTGAATTTGAAAGGTTAGTCAACAAGTTCAAGGCTGAAAAACAACAAGCACGGCAGAGAGGAAACCTGGTTAATGAATTATTTCAGACGAGGCTGAACCAGGCTCGGTTGCGGTGCTATCCTAAGCCAGGTGACCCGGATTTGACAGCAACAAAAGACACCGGACCATCTGACATCTCGGACTAATCTTAATGGCCAGGATTAACTCTATTTCCTTGCCACTGATTTATCTCTGTTATAAAAAAATAAATAAAAAAACACTGTAACAATGAAGGAAAATAAACAAGCTTTATTTATTTATTTTTTAAATTCAGGTTAGCTGGGTATTTATATAAAAAAATAATTGGAAGGAAAGAAAACTGGACTTGAACCAAGTGGAGCAAAACATTCAGAAAAGCAAAATAGATTAAAGAAGGAAAATAAATGAAGTTAAGCCCTTTCCAGGATTAAAACCAGATTAAATCGCAGCTGACATATGTTTTACCAGAAAGGATGAGGGAGTGTTTTAGAAAATGCTGTGTGAAGACTAAATTTGTGTTGTGTACTGTACTGTACTGTACGCCAGCATATGGATATTCCTGCATGCCTCAATGAGACAAAGCCTCATTATTAAAGTAAGAAACTCGACAGGATCTGGTGTGTGGCTATGGTTAGGGTAATGGATGTAATACCTGAAATACATACTAACTAACCTCGACCTCTCGCACAGTGCCGCGGCTTTCCACGCCCCGCAATTCTGGACATAAAAACAGCAACAGTGTCTCTTTCTCTCTCTCTCTCTCTCTCTCTCTGACTCGTCTCGCCTTGTCTGTCTCTGTCTCCTTACCAGCCTCCAAGTAATTATCCTTTATCTCTGACAATGTCAACCAATAACACCCAACAGCATTTTAAGTGATTTCAACTCGCCGGTGGCAAAAGGGAAGCAGAGGCAGGCGTGAACGCTTTATCGTCGCGGGGTGCCTTTCCTCACTTTTCTGAGACACCGAGAACAGGAAGGTCACAACATTATCAGTGGCAAAGAAGCAATTTCCAGCTCGGGAGTTGGGGAGAAAATGGTCTACGCTGCCAAAGCTGGACCTGATGCAAATGTCAGAGGTTGGCTATCTAAAAGCCGAGCTCCATCGCTCAACGTACGGGGTACAAGATTAATTATGACGTTCTCTCCCTCTCTCTCTTTCCTTCTCTGTCCAAAAACCAAAAATCAATAGTTTTCAAAAACTGTTATGTATATTTACCTCATTTAAAATACAACCTTAATATAAAAATAAAGAGGAAAACGAAAAGGAAGGGAGAAAATAAAAAGGCACATGATTTGTGGTGGAAGTCAAGGTCATTTCGAGACACTCGCGTTGATGCAACAGCTGGTGCCCATGCAAAGCGCTCAGTGTTAATAAAAAGTGACAACGCAGCCCTGGCTGTGTATATCACTAATATCGGACATGGGGCTGGCAGACGAGTGTGCCGCATTAAACGGTAAGTCAAGGTTAAAGGAATCTAAAGGAGGCACCCGAGGCTAAACACTTTTTCGATGATGTTATCTGAGGCCGGGTGTTGCGCCAGAAACTCGCCAGGCCTCCTTCGCTTAGGCGTTTGTAAATTTAATAACGATTCGCTGAGATTAGATCAAACAACAGACTCCCGAGCTGACCGCACATATTTGCCGGAGTTTAATACGACGCCCGAAATCAGCTGCTTGATAAACTCACTTTTTTTTTCTTTTAATGAGTCTTTGAATTAAATTGTAGTGATAAAAGAATTTCAGGGACTATCAAATCGATCAAAAATCCAATCAAAGCAAGATGACACAATGATGATGACTATGTGCCAATATGGTAGGTTGAGGATTGTCTTTTGTGCTTGTGATCTGCTTTGATTAACAGAACACAGACGAAGACGCTCCTTGACACTGCCCGAACAAAAAAGTCTGTTTATAGGGTGGAGTCAAACCTGTTGCGGCTCCTCCTCCTTGGATGGAGTGGAACAATAAGTGCAACCTTGGGTATCTCAAGCTTTGTCTTTAATGTGTTGTTTTATGTCGAGTTTGCTTTTTTTTTTCGTTTCAGAATGAGGACGTCACAAATAAAAATCAACTTGTGACCACAAGGTCACTTGTCCATCTTGTAAATCTTACTTTGGACAAGAAAAAACAAAAAGTCACCACTTGTGTCTAACATTCTGCAGAACTGGAAACGAAAGCTAATTTGGTTACTACAATCCATGATCTGTGCGCAAGGGTGCTTGTAAAAGGTTCTTCAATCTTGACCTGTTTCCAAACAGGCTAACTCGCCCATACACACAAAAACGCACACTCTATTACCCTTTTAATCTATCTTTATAGAACCCATGTTGCTCATCATTCTCCTCATCATAAATGTCAAAACACAGCAATCTAAGCAGAAAAAAAACAGCAAATGTGAATCTCTGGAAGTTTTAAAATAGCCATTTCATTGAAAAAAAAAAACACCCGCATTGCAAGTTCTTACTCAAGATATCGAACAGTTCTCAAACTGGATGAATTCTGTCCGAAAAGGCCATCGTCGCAGTGCAATAAATCTCTGTCCATCTCGATTAAATATTCATTCCACGAGGTGCTCTTAAGGGACGGATACGTACGAGATGATGAATCGCCTACAATTTTATCCGGAAAGTCTGAGAAAAGTCAAAGCCGATCGCCGGAGCCGCGTACGCCTGTCTGCGCTACTCCGCGACATAAAATGAATGTTGCTGATACGACTCGATCTTAGATTTACGGTATAATGGATGAGCTGCAGATGAGCCCAGGACGTTTCTGGAATACGGTGAGGTGGTTCGGGTGACGTAACTGGAGAGGACTGTTCCTCGGTTAGATGTATACGAGCGTGAGCTACGTCTCTAATACAGTTAAGTGCACTTAACCTATAAAACACACACACACACACACACACACACACACACACACACACACACACACACACACAAAAAAAAAAACAGTTGTGTGAGACCTCCTCGAGCCAGCTGGCAAGCGTGAGCAAGCGTGAAAGGCAGCCAATGAAATGCCAGACCACCGGAATGTGATTAGCCGCTACTCCCACACGCCTCTTCAGCTCTAATCACTGGAGTTTAGACTCATCCAGACTTCATTTCAAACCGCTCTATGTCTCTCTCTCTCTTTGTCTCACATACTCACACACACACATGCTCCTAGTCTAATCACTGAAGCTCTGACTCCTGCAGACTCCATTACTTTATCTAAGACTGATCACACAAACTCTCACTCTCACATATGCACACCTATTCCTCAAATTCTGCACAAGTGCCAAATCCGCATCCATCCATCCATCACCTTTGTCCCTATAACACGTCAGTTATCCAAACTGATCCTCAACCTGGGCACACTCCCAAAAAAAAAAAAAAAAATGCATGACTAGACTCGCCAACATGGCACGTGGCGCCGCTTTCCTGTGTACCACCTGACCTCAGAGACCGCATTTAGTACAAGATCGACGGATGCCAAAACTTAAAAAAAAAAAAAAAAAAAGGACAGGTTTTCCTAACACATTTTAAATATCCGCACCTGGGGTTCATTTAGACTCTCCAGATCCAACATATCCTGCTTTGACAAGTGGGAGGAAACTGAAGAACCTGGAGGAAACCTGCACGGGCAAAGAGTAACCCGAGCTCAGGATCTGACTTTTATTTACTGAAAATATTTACAATGGTGAGCGCACAATTGCGCAATGACGTAGTTCTCATGGGTTTAAACTCGAAAAACTCATATTTAAACACTTTGCCTATGCCGGAATTTTGCAAGACTTGCATTATCCGACTAAAAGTACTACCTCATCTATATCTTGGATTTTTTTTTTTTTGCCTTTTGATTTTTTGTCCCCAACAATTCCAACAAATAAAATTCACTCTGACAGCGCTCATATCTTGTGATCTAATTGAACAAGAAGTAGCAGCGCTGCCTTTCCCCGAGCTGTGAATGCAGATACAGGTAAAGTGTGCTGATCAATTTTCCCTACTGACAAGAACGCTTTGGCTGAATGCTAATGATTTCCCTCTCTCTCTCTGGCATCCTCATATCTCCATTCGTCCTCTCTCTTTTCCTCTCTGACATATTTATACATTTCGACCAGTGCCGGTACTAAAGGAGGGTTCTGTACGCTGTGCTTTTTGTGCTGCTGCTGTTAATCAAGGCCAGGGTACAGAATTAGTGGTCTCGCAAATCCCCCAAATCTGCGCTGACCCTCACCGTGTTCTTATTCCTCCTCCTTTTTCCTTTTCCCTGCGTCTCAGGTGTGATAGATATTACCAGACAAACTTTGACTCTGTGAGTGTCTCGCAGCTGCACGGAGCAGTCTTCGCTGCTGTGAGACATTAAAATGACGTTCATTAGGCATGCAGCACACACACACACCTCGGGCGAGAAATTGGAGAGGCGAGCTGGAGCCTGACAGTAACGTCTGTCACACGCAGTACAACTGAACATCTGCGATTCTTACTTCTTCCCACCCACTAGCTAGTTCTTCTCTAGTGTCCTAAGACAGATATATATATATCTACAGTATATATATATTCCAGTATGATTAGAGAACCGCTAACATGTAGCTCATTGTTTTCAAGGCACTGTCGAGACCACATTGTGTTTTTTATCCGTTTATCGTTGCAGATTATCCGGCTATAGAAACCTCACAGCTGCCACACCCGCACCCTTGTCTCGTTTTATTCCGCTTTTTAAGACTTGTCGTGTTAGACAGCACCGAGCTTGAAGTGTGAAAGAAACACTTTACCTCTGACACTGAAGACTCCTTCAAAAACAAAATGTGGGGGCCTCCGAGTGGCGCAGTGGTTAAAGCGCTCGCCCTATCATCCGGAGATCGCTAGTTCGAATCCCGGGTGGTGCTGTAACCTCTCGCAGCCGGAGGCTCAATATGAGAGGTACATAGTGCTCCCACATTAATCACGGATCTACAGCCATTCAGGGGCGTCTGTGAGCTCGCGCAACGGAGGGAGCGGATAGCGCTGTCCTCCGAGTGTTTTACGCCGCCCCCAACGGTGTGCGAGCGAGCAGTTCGAAAAGATGCGGTCGGCTGGCGTCACGTGGTTCGGAGGAAACACGTGATAGTCTTCGGCCCTCCCGGGTGAGTGGTAGTAGTAGCCTTAATGTGGGAGCCCCCTAGTGACGGGGAGGAATTGGACACGACTAAATTAGGGGGAAAAATCGGGGGGAAAAAAATGTATAAAAAAAAAAAAAAAAAAAAACCAAAATGTGGAAAAAAGATAAATCATCACCGGTTGTGCACCATGCACATTTAACACTGTAATCCACCAAAGTCGGAGATGATTTGCAACACCTTCTGACCGATCAGAATAAGATCACAAATTCGAAACGCTCGTATCGATAACGCTGAGAAAGCTAGAGTATTATCGGCAGGCTCAGCGATACGGAAGGTGGAACGGGCTGCATTTGCATCAGCAGGAATATTTCATTATGTACATAACGAGTGCCATTAATCGCTCCTAACAAGAGGACGCAACCTCACCTTGGCAGTCTCGCAGAGGTACGGCTGAGGGGAGGAGTTACCGGAGGGGGAAGTTTTAAAGTGAGAGCGAGAGAGTGTGTGTGAGAGAGAGAGAGAGACGGCAGCAGGAACTCCACATCACCACGCTCAGGAAACTGCCTTCTTGGTGCTGATGTGTGAAGACAGCCAGCGGCAGTGAGGGCAGAACAAACGAAAGACTACAGGACGGTGAGGCTGACAGAAAACGAGGTGAGAGGAAGGAGAGCGAGAGAGAGACTGCAATGACAGAAGCGCCCTTGACACACTGACATCATGTGACACTGTCATCTGCCACCTGGCAAAGAACCTCCACCTTCTCACGACCTCATCCTCTGGTGAATCCCTCCCACTTCGCCCTAGAGCCCCCCCTTTACTCCTCTAGAGCTGGCGGTGAAGGTCGTGCAGGTCTCTGTGCCCTCATCTGTAATCCTCCTCTATTCGTCAGTGGCCGTGCTGCGAGGAGAGAATGCCCAATTAGGCAGCTGTCACACAAACCGACGGCTGCACAAAACCGTCCCTCTGTCAGGCGCCTGCGCAGCTGCTGTGCCAATTACGGCCACGGCTCTCCTCATACTACCCCAGGACCCGGCCTGCCTGCTTCTCTTTGCCTTACCGCCAGGCCAAATAGAGAAGAAGAACATGCTGTTTGCTTTGGCATGAGACCAATACGGAGGATTTCTTCCCAAGGATGGGGGGGATATTTATCCCGTGTAGCATATCTGCCTCTCTGATGTGATGAATAATTTAGGAAACACTTCTTTTCTGAAACATTAAAGGAAGAACAAGTCTGACCTGAACACTCTGTAAGTCATAAGTATAATCGATTTATCCTAGTCAGAGTTGCGGTGGAGGTCAGGAACTTCAAGGTACTTCAAGGTAAGTTTGGTGTGATTTAGAAAGCGTCCAGAAACCATGCACGCCCACCACGAGCGAGCGAGCGCCCGAAAAAAAACAAAAACAAAAACTTGTTGGTAAAGTTGGTCGAATCAGTGCGTGCCTGGGAAATCTTAAGAAGAAACACTACCTCACCGGTGCATCCAAGGATGCGGCATATATCAATTGCTGACAAATTTGTTGCGACCGGACAATCCATCATCTCCAAACACATCTGTTTTGAGTAATGGGAAAGCTAATCTATAAAAATGAAAGGGAACGAGTTGGAGGGCAGCCTGAGGGAGATTTACGGTCCGGCGGATCGGGACTGGTACCGGCATTTATCGATCTTTAAACGTCCGCTTCTCCGTTTAATCAAGCGGCTGGGAGGAGGAGGGGAAAAAAGAAAAAAAAATGAAAGAAGAAGAAGCCAAGATTTGGACACCGAAATGATTCACAGCACTGCTGATAGTGCTGGTCAAGCACATGGTCTCGAGTCAAGCGCAGAAGAAGTTCTAGAGTTTGTATGGACCGTTAGGATCTCGGAACGGATGCTCTGTCAGATCAGAGGACGTTCTGTTACTCGCGCCTCGGAGATGATGCATGTTCTCACCAAACAGTTCAATCTAAATCGTTTTATTCCCAGCTGGGTTGAGCACACGTCTTCACAGGGTGACAGCGTTGCTGCTGCTTTCTGACAGGCTGATTTAGGCTTTTGTCTGCAAACTTCTGTCATAATCAGAGCGATGCCTTAAAAAAAAAAAACAGCATTACGCCGTCACCATAGGTGCTGACGACGACCTTGATGAAAATCTCTGCCGAGTTGTGAGAAGCTGTGTGAAGGATCAACGTGAGGAGGATTTAAGGAGAAACTAGGGGAGGGGGGGGGTAGGCTGCTCGGTCGTGTGTGTGTGTGTGTGAATATACCGTGGTGAGCAAATATGAATGGTTGTCTCTTTAAATAACTTTAAGACCTCTTCTTGTGCTCATGTCTATTTCATCCAAGTTAACACCCACCCACCCACACGTGCACACACACACTCTCACACATGCACACACACGCACTCTGGCACTTCAAAGCCGCCTTGGCTTCTTTCAGATTTGCCAGACAGAGAGTGGGAGGCAGACTTTTATCACAGAAACAAAGGTTACCGTGCCGCACAAAACAGCAGATCTGGACCTGGAGCCCAGCGCCACCGAGGGGGTTAAATCCCCTTTTTCCTTCTGCGCAGGGGGGTAAAAGAGTGTGTGTGAGGGGGATGATGGATTTTACAGTGCCCCTCTTATCCTCCCCTCCCCCCATTTCCTGTTGTTCCTGAATGTCACGGGCAACTGAGTGTGCGAGTGTGTGTGTTTGTGTCTGTGTGTGTGTTTGTGTCTGTGTGTGTGTGACCTTGAGCGGCATCGCTGGCACGACACGGGCTGCCTTGCCTGCAGGCGTCCTTGAACTGGATCTGCAAGACAAAAACCTTTCACGCCGTCTGATAGACATCTCGAATCTCCTTCGGCGTCTCGCTCTTCCGAATCTGCTCGTGCCCACCCCCTGCTCCCCCCCACTCTCCCATCACCACCCCCCAGCCGACTCCGGTGGGAACGCCGTTATCGGAAACGCGGGATCTCGTTAACCTTATGGAGATACCGGCAGAATTTCAAAAGGCTTGGACTGGTTTATTTTTAACCTCCTGCGCAAATTCCCGCTAATTCAGTGTGGGTGGATGGATGGATGGATGGATAGATGATGAGGGTGAATGGGGAGTGTGATTCGGGATGGCGCCAAACCACCACTGAGGGTGTGGATTCTGATTTTGTCTCGAGACTGATTGTAAAACAGATTCAACAATATTCCATTCTCTACAGAATGAAAAGCGCCATGAAGCAGAAACTCTCTTGCCCCGAGTGGAACCACTTGTGTTATCTCACAATAATAATAATAATAATAATAATAATAATAATAAGCGAGCTGTCAGGGGGCGTGATGCAACCTTGGAACACGGTAGGCCTGGAAATGAGATTTAACACGATTTGCTGAACAAGCTACTGCTGCTGAGAAGAAGGAGGAGACGAACGATAAAGCTGTTTCGTGACGTACCAAGCCTTAGATCGGTGGTGGGATGCCTCACGCTTCCAAGGAACAGATAATTTGTCCCCAAAAAAACCAAACCAAAACAAAAAAAAACCCTTTACTGCGGGAAGTGGGTTCTGCAGAAGAGGGATGAGAATGTTATCACTATGCAAATACAGTGCCCTTGGAAGCACCAGCACGCCGAGCCAAGGTTCAGAGTATTAAACAAATATTTGGACTGCCCTCCATGTCTCTGCTGCTGAAGCATGAAAGGAGAAACGAGGCGTCTCATCATAAGCCCGGGTAGGATGCTCATTCTTTGCGGGAGACCTCGCCGGGTCGGGGTCCGTTCTGGCCGGCTACGTCGGTGCGACCTTATCCGACTGTAAAGCTGTCGCCTGGGTTCTGCGGTCCTGCTGGAAACCATCTGCTCCGCTCTCGTTCCCGTCGGCGGATTCCGAGACGGCGGGTTCTCAGAGACTTAGCTAATGGGAAAAGCGATCTTTGCTCTCGCGTGTAAGAACAGATCTCTATTTTTTTTCACCATGGAAGCAAACAAGATGCTAATCCTTAGCACATAGCCTTACGTGTGTCATGTGTGATGTGTCATTTGGTTCGAGGGCCTTGCACACCTGTGTAAATATAGCGCGCTTTCAAATCGAGCGACTCGAGGTTCCATTAGCCGAAGTGCTCGTCGGCGCTCCTGCACTGCATGTCACACTTCAGTGTAATAACTCAAGCACTAAAACACACACACATGATGGGTCAAAGTCCTTTGGACTTATGTGACACTGCTCGGTCAATGTGGCGAAATGAGAAGAGCCCAGCGTCAATAAGAGTCACGATGCCACGGATAAGGCTCTGAAAATTTCAAAGTCCATTGGGAAGTCTTGGTCCTTTGTATATTTTGGAAAGCCTCAGTCCGGTCGTGTTAATAGGATTGCGTGTTCATAGGCTACGACCTGATATAAAGCCTGCATGAATGGACCATCAGGTATTCTGTAGAAGTATTTAACTTAGACGTCCATCAAAATGTCCATCATCATGGAGTAAGTTATTATTTCTGGTCTGGTTTTCTTTTTTTTTCCCTTTTCATTTAAAAATGCACTATGATTGGAATGAAAGAAAGCTAAGGGAAGCACTATATCTTATTTTTTCAATGAGCATTTCTGCAGGGCTTTGGTGTGCTAGCGTATAATGGACTCGAGAGAGAGAGAGAGAGAGAGAGAGAGAGAGAGAGAGAGAGAGAGAGAGAGAGAAAAGCAAAGAAAAAAAAAAAGACCTCCATGCACAACTCGGGGCGTATAATCTACGGTTCATTTGCAGCTTCCTCCACGATACGACAAGTCGTTTACAAGATGTAGCCTTTGCCGCTGACCCACTTCCATGTAGCAGCGTCTGGAGACGAGGCCCTGCTCCCCGTCTGACTGACGACAGCTCTGCCACCCTCTGCCTTCGTGAACTGTGAGAAAAATAGGTCGCCATGACCCACTTTTCCCTTTGTGTGTGTGTATGTGTGCAAGTGTGTGTCTTTTTCTATGACAGCATGTGAGGAGAGCTGCAGAGTCTCGATCAGGCACCTCGAGGAGAGCTGGAGAGAGGGGGAAGAAAAACAGAGAGAGAGAGAGAGAGAGAGAGAGACAGAGAGAGAGAGAGAGAGACAGAGAGAGAGAGGGGAACATGGGAGGAAAAAAAATTGGAGAGACAGGAAGACAGAAAAGTCTACCTTCATTAACCCCGGTGCGGCGAGAACAAGCTCACAGAAATACGAAGCTCTTATCGGGCTTCGTAATTAATTAAACGGGATTCGGGCAGCGCAATCACTTCATCCCTTTCTCTGTATCTGTATCCTGTTCGTTTCCTCTGGCTTGCGAGCAGCAAGAGCGAGGAACGCATCAGCGCCTGATCCTGGGCGTATACAGAAATGCCCGTCCTAACGGACTGACAGGTTTACTCATTAACTTCCAGTGTACACAAACACAGCTTTCCGGATCCCTGGAGCTTTACAGAGGATCGACGGCTTGTCTCTCAGTCTGCTGAGAGAGAGAGAGAGAGAGAGAGAGAGATGTTCGCCGATAATGCCGGCGCGAGTGTTCTCGCCCCCTGCGATGATCCTCTGTGTGATCCCCGTAATGTGAGAACATGTTTCCAGGCAACACAAACTGACAAATGGTCAGATATCGATCCTGGTCGCGGCATCTGCACGGCGACGACCCGTGTTCCTTCTTCCTCATCCGTGAATAATGCATAACCCGCGTGCATGCGAAACGCCTCAGCGTAAACAAACATCACGTGTGTGAGAAGTGTTTAAAAGAGCATTAACCTTCCTGACTGTTTTTAATCCGAGGATAAATACTCCGTAGGACCAAAAGTTTGTAGACGCCTCACCATCACACTTATAGCATTTTAGCCATTTTTTTTTATAAACATATAGGGCTCACATATAGGGCTAGGTCTTTTATTTCCAGCACAAAATATAATGGCAATATGATAAACAGAATTTTAGTTTGTTTTGACCAACTATACAAACATGACTGAGCAAAAAAAAAAAAAAAAAAAAAAAATGGCCATAAAGGCAAAGAAATTGCACAGATGCGCACGAGCAGGTGTTTTTATCATTATTTTCGGTTTCTACGAACAACAATATGCTCATTTTGAGAGTTTGCCATTTTTGCGACGTCATTCCTGTATTCCGGTCATGCGATAGTTAGGTGTTTGTATACTTTTGACCCCACATGGTCCACAGCTTAGTATAAACTTCCTCTGCGCGTCTTATCTCGGGTCGCTCTGTTATCAAACGTGGTTCCGGTCTCTGACATCTATCGCTCATCTCAAAGGGCATTCGTAAGCCGGTGAATCATTGCTCGTTGACCTTATTAAACCCGTTTAAATGTATTTAGGTCGGGCCCTGCCTCGCCCTCAGCATGAAGGTCAGTCCTGAATGGAAGGGCAGGTGGCTTAAAGGGAGGATCGGGCTAAATCCGAGTCGTCCACCCTTGCTAAATCAGACGCGTAAAAACACGGGCCTGTCTCTGAGTCATGTCTCCGATGGCTCTCGTCTTTACTTTCATGAATACGCCCAATATTTCAAGTAGCAAGGAATCACCTCAGTCGGGTACCGGGACATCCAAAATGCTTTTTGTTATGGTTGCCATGGGAAACAAGTGCCTGCTAACGAGGAAATTGTATTACAAACTGTGTCTCTAGTCTAGTTACATCTGCCGTGATTAATTAATTGATTCTGTTTATGTTTGAGGAAAAAAACAAACAAAAAAAAATCCTCTGGAAAGAGTCCATGAGAGAAAAATTCTCCTAGAATTAAACAACACCTGGTAATAACAACAGTATAACAAACTCCAGAGCTCGTAACCTCATGACCGGGCTGATAACGAGAGCGCCTTATCGCTAGACAACAAATCTTCCAACAAGCGCGTTACACAAAGTCCAGCACGGCCTCTTTGTGAGGAGGAAGGTCACATGATTGAACCTTGTTTTGGATTGTTATTTAAAAGCCTCTTCGGTCAAGGTCAGGTTAGCCCTTAATGCCTGCTCTCTACCCACGGCTTAGCCTTGAGAAGCATGGAGTGGCTCGCTCGGACGAGAAGGGGCGCATTTATCTTCCCACGGCGCCCAAGGACGTCGCTGTAGTAGGAGCTCTAACAAATTCCGCTAATTGGGATGCAAGGAAAGTAGTCGCGGGGCAAGGATGAGCGCTACACTGTGCGGAGCGCTGAGCCAAGAATCACGGCTGGCTCAAACGGCTCGGGAGAAAAGCCAAGCAGCGCAGTGTGATGTGATGCGGTGCGGTGTGCTGCGCTTGCGCAGTCGTAAACTGACAGAACGCGCAACACGTCCCAGTGTGAGTAAATTTCTCTTCAGCATGCACAAAGAAGGACTGTGTGGCGAGACTTCATCAGCGCCGCGCGGCTGACTGCGACCTGGGGAAAGATATCTACTCTCCGCCATCTATCGGCGCTGGAGAGGTGTCCCTTGTTGCCCGGCAACAGCACAGTTCACTTTAACCCCTGAGCAGAGGCTTTTGTGCTCCGACAGCAGGAGCTTGGTGTCAGTCAGCTTTAGGAAGTGAGACAACTTCATCCCTCGCAGCTTTTTTCATGTGGCTGGAAAGGCTTAGGTTTTCTGAGCTGTGCAGGGGAAAAAAAAAAAAAAAACGTGACAAGACTAGCAAGTTAAACTGGGACGCTGACAAAACCAGAGACCCGACTGTGAAATGAGCGAGTGACCAGTTCTAATAGGAGAGGACGAGTCAGGACGACTTGCTAATCTAATCTTTTGGGGGGTTTTATATTGCAATTTGCATGTCCTCTTATACCCCCAATGTGGAAACAGAGGGTCTGTAAACACCTGATATCCATCCTTCTGGAGAGCAAACACCCTCTGATAATTACTTTTTAACACTCCGAGGTCACTTCGTTTAAGGCCCTAGCTTTTAATTGCACTTCTACTGGCTGCTTTTCCTTGGATGTCTTAATGAAAGAAATAAACTTCAGCAACGAAACTTCTACCTCATGACTGGCACCTGCAGCTTCTGGCTTGTCTCGCGCTTTTAAATTTTTTTTCTTTATTCATAAATCCTCGAAATCCCTCCTTCAAGTTAATTGCAATTTGAAGGCAAAGCTTTCAGAAACGGATCTTTCGTCATGTCCCAGTAGGCCCGGGCATGTACATGCGCACACACACAATGTATAATTCGGGTCGTTACGTAAATCTCTTCCCCCGCCACAGCTTACTGCACCAGACGCTGTGTCCTTGCATCGGCTTTGAAGGTTCCCAAAAGGACGGTCGTGCTAAGAAGTTATGAAGGACAGAGCCGGTAATAGGCTGGCTCTGAGACGGCCTTGGACTTTGAATTCTCCGGCAGACAGGTTCATGCATCAATCCTTCAGCTTTACACAGACAAGGCACTCACCTTCGAGACTCGACTCAACAGGAATGAGTGGCATTTCACTTAGCCGGACCTCTCTCTCTCCCTCTCTCTCTCCCACCACCACACCAGACCCCCACCCCAACCGCTCTCTCTCTCTCTCTCCCTCTAACTTGATGTCTTGTTTAAAAAAATATTGAACTTAGTGTTTTAATCAATGACAGTGACCCCTATTTTTTTTAACAACCCTATAAAAGGAAGTTGTAGATCTACTCTGGAAGTAATTGTCTTATATTAAACCATAAACTACAGAAGTAACCAAGGTTTATCTTGCCCACAATCAGCATCTTTCCATATCTTAAATCCCCTTAAAATTTTACACGAGTGACCTTTTTACGCATTAAGGATTTTACCCCATAGGTAAAAAAAAATGGGTGTGGCTCGGTACAAGTTGAAGCTGTACCTCGATTTCAAACCCAGGATTTTAAGCGAGCTGCTTGGGTCCCTTTGGGAACGCTCGGTGGATGCCGCTGCCTGGCACAGATATTTCACAGCTGCCGTTTTTAAATGGGTGATGACGGCACGGGTGGCGTGCTTAATTTATCTGACCTGCATCTTTGTCTGGGACTGGAGCACAAATTCAGCGGGCTGTAAATTATTACCAGTAAAGAGATGGCGCATGGATCAATTCAGAAGCTCGCTGGATTTCCTTCATTCTGAAGGAAGTTTTTTTTTCTTTCTTTTTCTTTCCAACCCCGAGCCATGTGTACTGATTATCAGGTATATGACATTATCGGAGTTAGTTTTGACTTCGAGTATGGGGACAACTTGTATTTATGCACGGTTTCGTCTTCCTGTGTGGAAAGGAGCCGCGACACAAGTGGAGATTTTTGAGGTGAGAATTGCCCGGGCATTGTTTTCCTCTTTCACGTCTCTCGCTCTGGCACTATTCCCAAGCATGAAAAAACAAGAGATGATGGGGTCATTTACATTTTCCGAGCGACCATCAACACTACGGGTGAGTCATTCTCACACTCCGCCAGACTCGAAAGCGTTGCTCGCACTCCACGCGATCGAGCTGAGACCGGCTAAAACCTATTAAGTGTCACATTTCCGTACAAGTCTGTTAAAGAAAGAAAGAAAAAAAGGAAAAAAAGATGAAGAAGCTACTTGGAGGTCATTTTATAAACTTGTATGTTTGCCTAGAAAACAATTACTCAAAATTAGCATATAGATTTGCATTGTTTTGTTGTAAACATGATGGATCGAGAGGTGTGTACGCAAATACGTGCTGACTTCAGGACATAAAAGAGAAGCTCTTTTTTTTTTCTTTTTCAGGGACGAATGTGAGAAGTGGGGTGATTGCTCACAGAATACACATTCAGCTCCGGCTCTGACTCTGATTCATCCCTGAAAGGTCAAAAAAAACAAAAGCACTCCACGAACAGCCTCGCATTAGCAATTCCTTCAGCTTTTTAGGAGCGGCATTCACGCATTAAACATGTTTTGGAATACAGAAACCAGAATGAGGTCACAATCATCAAATTCTGGGACGGCTGAGACACCAAATCCGACGGATTGTCGTGATTTACGATCTGAGGCTCAATATAACCCATGATTCATGCTATGCTCAAGACAAACACCTATCGAACCCGAATTCCATTTTAGGACAAAACCCCTCTCCTCTGTTGCTTTTCTTCGCTTTCCTTCACCTGGACTAACAGCAGCAGCACTAAACACCCAGCGCCCCGCAGTAACCTTTTGACTCTGACCTTTACAGCCTCTTCTTATTGACCGAAGCTGCAGGAAACCTCATGACAACAATAAACGCGGTCCAAAATCCATAGACAATCTTCACCAGACATGACGATTTAAGAAAGGGAACACAATAGCACTCGTGCTCGACTCTCACTTTGTTTTTAACCAATCGCTCCATTCATCTTTTACTGTATCATACTGTAACATAGAATACTTGCTTTTTTCTTCTTATAAATAATCAGGCTGATATGGAATGATGTCGACTTTTGTTTTGTCGTCCAATTAGGTCCTGGAAAACATTATGGAATATAATTTCACTCTAATTAATAAATCCTCCAGTATTCTGATCTTAACGAAATGTTTGTTTTTCACAATCCTTCTCCTTGGTCATTTAAAAATTTCTTTTAGATTTCATTCTAATAAAAAGTTAATCTTTTCAGAAACTCAAAATTAAAAAAATAATGTTTCACACGCTTACTACACTTACTACTTTCCTTTACCTGAAAGGGGTTTTCCAAAACTTTATGCTGTAACACTCTGTAGAAATACTTTAATTGCTTTGTGGTTTACTTTTGCAAAATAATGACCTTGAAGGGGTTTTCAATTTCATTCCTGTTACGATTAAAATAACAAAATATCTCTGATTAACCCTAACTTGCAAAGAAACTTCTGCTTTGGTTCAATGTACATACTGATTTTTACATACACACACACACACACATATATATATATATATATATATATATATATATATATATATATATACAGTATATATAAAGAAAACACAACCAGACACTTGAAAGACAATTAGCAAGCAGGAAAGTCATTTCTATGAGCTGTTGCATTAAGAAAAACAGAAATGAATTAAGATCTGTCATTTTTAGATCTCAAACAGTAAAGTGATTTCGACATTTGATAAAACACCAA
The DNA here is from genome assembly GCA_030347435.1 of Clarias fuscus. NCBI lineage: Eukaryota > Metazoa > Chordata > Actinopteri > Siluriformes > Clariidae > Clarias > Clarias fuscus. Next base: position 4,338,035 of record CM059223.1, on the reverse strand, counting down.
GCTCCGCCCCCAGAATCTTACTTGATTCATATCTTTTTTCTTTTTTAAAATCAAACAGATAAGGACTTATACATGATAAGGAAGAGGTGATGACTTGACAAACTTTTTTTCCCAATTAGTTCCTGGAAAACATCATCAAATATCGCTTCACTCTAACAAATAAATGCTCCAGTCTATTAAAATGTTTGTTTTTAGCAATGCATCTCCTTTGGCATGTCAAAATTGCTTTTATTCTGGGTTTATAAAGAGTGTCCAAAATAAATAAATAAGTAAAAAAACGACATGCAAAATACGTAACCAAACATAAACACGTGTTCCAAACGCATTATCTCACGCAACTCACAAACACGTTTTTACATAACTATCTGGTTATCTGTAACTTTACAAGGAAAACACATTTAATAAGAAACGAACGCGATAATTATGAATAAACTCCGCGCTGAAATCGAAAAGCAAGATTATGAAAACGACCAAATGTCGTTGAAAAAAAAACAAACATTTAAAACAATTTGTTCCGACCTGACGTCACCAACGTTAGCCTGAAAGCTAACCATCCCAGAATGAAGCTTTCTCGGTTGCCATGGCAATCGACCACTGCCTGTGGCTCCGTCCCAATCCGCGCACTTCAACTAAAAAAATAGTGCGCCTCACATGAAATGTATTTAACGCTGTATGATTTATTTGAAGACGGTGTACACACAGTAAATCACGCGGCCATACCGAGTCTCGACTGTTTCAACGAAGAAGGGGGGGAAAAAAACGCCCAAATTCACTTGGCACAATAATAACAACACCTGGCACCATCTCTCACGCCAGCTGCTCAGCTCGGCTCGGCTCGGCTCGGTTCGGGTTACCTGCGTGTGGAATCCGCGCTTCGTGTCTCAGCGTCAGGTGTGAAAGCCGTCTGCTCCGGCGGTGTGTCAGTCCATAAGCAGTCCTTACTCTGTGTAAGTCAGCGCTGAAGTGCTCCTGCTCGGAATCCCCGACTGCCTCCCTCTCTCTCTCTCTCTCTCTGTCTCTCTGTGTGTGTGAGTGTGTGTTCAACTCCGCAATGTGCCCTCTAGTGATGAGGGATTCACAAAGGAGTCGACTCTTTTGTTATTTGAGCGACTCGTGTGATTCGAACGCTCTGTGACGTCAGCGCCTTACTTCTATTTACCAAGTTACACACGATCAAAGGGGGGGGGGGGGGGGGGGGGGGGTCCTATATTCAATATATTAACCGGTATATTAATTAAGACTTTAGCATATTCCTAATTAATACTGCATTTCCAACTTAGCTTAGTGGTTAGCACTGTCGCCTTGCACCTCCAGGGTGCAACGTTCGATTCCTGCCTCTGTGTGCATGGAGTCTGTATGTTCTCCCACAGTTCAAACACATCCTGATTAGGCTAATTGTTAGCGTTCCCAAATTTTTCTCTGTAGATTTTGAATGAACGTCTGAGTGTATGTGTGTGTGTGTTTGTGCGTGTGTGCCCTGCAATGGATCGGCACACAGTCCAGGGCGTACCCCATCATGCCCTATGTCTCCTGAGATAAGCTACAGGCCTGTGGACCATGTGAACTCTTTCATCTCAATATTTGGAGATAGATAATAAATGCTCCTTCTGTGATACACTAGATGAAACTTTGATGCATGTGTTCTTTGAGTGTGAGAAGACAAAATGATTCTTTCTTTTCTGAAATTCCATCTCTTTGACCACTTTGATGTATCAAATTCAAATTTTATTTGTCACATACACAATCCTACACAGTACGATATGCAGTGAAATGCTTAGGCAACTGCCCTGACCTAAGAGAATAAAATTAAATAAAATATAAAATATAGAATATAAAATGTAAAATGTAAGAATATAAAATATAAAATGTAAGTAAGTAAAGACTATACATTATACTATACATTAAGTGTACAAATGGAAAATATTGCAATGAAAAATTGTAATTGTACAAGTGGAAAATAAAAATATTGAAATGGGGACGGAATGTCCAGGGGTGTGCAAATATGCAGTAAAGTGACATATCTCACTCCTTTTAGTATTGAATACGTAATTTTTAATTATGAATATTCTGAAAATAAACCTCTCGAACAGGTGCTTAGTTATATTTTGTCTTGAATGCACAATTCTTCATTCATGTACTAAACAAAGATTCCAAACGGCAAATCTGTCTTTCCACCTATTTATAACAGAAATGAACTCACTTCTTAAATGTCTTAGACTAATCGATTTAATAAAAAGAACAATAGACTTCTATGACTCTATTGCTTTTAACTGAAGAAAATGTGTCTCATGGTAATATCTTTCCCACTGTTTATATTTCATAATTATAGTGTCTTTTTCCTTTATTTTGTACTCTCACATATTGTATTACTTTATTGCTCTTTGTTTTTTACTTTACTGTAATAAATGTGTATTTTATTGTAATTAATCTGCATTGTATTTTATTTTGTGTTGTTTCAAATTATTGCAATTAAAAAAATATGAACAAAAGAATAAATCGTGTAATGATTAGGTGGTGTAATATGATTACTGTCCTGTATGAACACACCCTGAAGTGTTTTTTTTTCTATTACAACACACCATACTTTTTAGATTAAGTAAAAATGTATTTATAAATACATTGCCAACATCTTGTGCATCTAGAAATTAAATAACAAATAAATCCCCCAGTCCCCTGATCATAAATAAATGTTTGTTTTTTGTAATACATCTCCTTTGCCATTTCAAGATTCCTTTCATTCTAATAAAAGTTCATTCTAATTAGTAATTTTAATAATCTTTTCAGAAATTCAGACTTCCTTTTATTCGTTATCACAGAACATGTTTTGTTAACAATAGATTTATGGACACATCACTAACATCTCTCTTAAAGTTAAAAAGTAAAACAATAAACAAAACCCCGGGAAAAAAAACCTTAGCTTGTCATGTTAACCATAAACTGGCCCATGATGAAGACTTCCTATTAAAACATGTTATTATGAAGTAATATGATAGGAAATTAATGAACAATAAGGTGGTGTGACATGATTATTGCTCAGGATGAGGAAGTATGAGTAGTATTAGAAGTGTTTTATTTTTCTTACACCACAGCATACTTTTTCAAACCGATTTAAACATCCATCCATCCATACATGGATTTAACCCTATGGAAGATCTGCAATAGAATTTCCTGCTATTTCATCACCACCCACCTGTGCTTTCTCTCTCTTAAAGTAAATAAAACACACACACACACACACACACACACACACACACACACACACACACACACACACACACACACACACACACACACAAAAGAAAAAAAAAACACTTGAAAGAAGAAAGCCTCAGCCTGTCCTGTTACCAAGAAACTGGATCATGCTATAGACTATAAAAAAAAACTGTTACTACTAAAAGGCACAGGTAGGAAAATAATCAACGATTAGATGGTGTGATATGATTATCTTTCTGTATGAGATTATTAGAATTATAAATGCTTTCTTTCCTAGGAATCCAAATCTATTATCTTTGTTAAGTGTTAAGTGTTAAGGTGGATGTGAGATCCTGGGATGTAAATGGGATTTTAGACATGCCACTCTGCGCGGTGAATCAAACGATTCAAACTGCTCATAGTTCAAAGGAATCGATTCAGAAGAGGCATGGCAAAAATGTTTCGTCTTTAGGCTCCGCCCACTTCTGGCGCGCCCACACAGCTGCCTTAAAGGTGCAGGCGCGAGCTGCAGTGACTCGGGCTGGGCCACACCACTGATCCCCTGTATAATAATAATAATAATAATAATAATCATAATAAAATATTGCTGTGAATCCAAAAAGTTAATTTTCTATATTCTATAGTGAGAATTTCCAAGCAAAAATGTTAAGAATTATAGATTAGATTAATAATTCAAATTGTTCTTGTGGTTTTGTCTTGTTTATTTACAGTAATAATCTCTCTCTCTCTGATTGTTTAGTGTGTGTCTGTGTCTGTGTGTGTGTGTGTGTGTGTGTGTGTTGGGGAGGGGGTGGTGGTGGCATGTTTTTCCAGTTTTCTCCCTCTGTCATTCAGGTAAGCAGATTGGCTATGTGAATTTGCCCCTAGGGTGTGAATGACTGTGTAAATATGTGTGTGAATGTGTGTGTGAATGGTTCCCTGAGATGCACTGGTCCGATTACTGAAAGTAAATAAATCTCAATGGGGCCAAATGTCCTTACAAGGATCAAAGTGCTTAAAAAGTTTGTGTGTGTGTAGATATGTTAAAATATACTCTCTCTCTCTCTCTCTCTCTCTGTATATATATATATATATATATATATATATATATATATATATATATATATATATATATATATGTCCTTTGTCCTATGTATATATTTGGCCAAATGCATCATTGTTGAATGCAGGTGTTTCAATCAGGTCCCTTATCTCCAGTAAAGGGCAATCTTAATGCTTCAGCATACCAAGATATCTTGGACACTGCTATGATTCTTCGCCTTAAGAATGACCATCTTGCATGAGATTTGCATCGCCATATAAAGCATTTTTGACATATAATCGAACCACGGCTAAGTTGTGCATATGCAGAGAAGCCATTCAAAACTTGTTTGCAACAGTGGAAAGCCAAGCAATGCAAGTTTATAGACTTTATAATTTTTTTTTTCAGTCATAGAAAGCAATGCTACCAATGTTGTCTTCGCCATGCGTTCAAAAGCTATGTAATTTTTCCGTACAATTTTTTTTTGTAACATCGGTAATAATCTGCATTTAAGGAAAAATATGTAGTGCAATGGGACATTTTGTTGCCTTAAAAACATTCCTAATTAATCTCATGTATCACTGTTAACTAATCCATGTCAAATTATTTGCAGGCATGCTAGCAGTGAACTGATATACGCTAGCTTTAATTTGCCACATATCAACATTATGTAAGTCTCAGCAGTTTATTTAACAGTAGGGTAGCATGCTACGATAAAAAAAAAAAAAAAAAAAAAGATTTTCTCAGCAGCAGATTCTGTGGTTCTCAGGAGTCACGTCTTCCTCGACACAAACCGAATGAATTGTGACGCGACTAACCGAGCGTAAATGTGGACAAAAATCAATAAGAACTTTTCTATTTTCCGTTTTGCTCGTTTCCAGTCCTGGACTCTCGGACTTTTCTTTTAAACTTCAGCGTATTAAAAGAAAATGCATGCATGTTTCTTGCTGAGCAAAGCAATTTGCGACGGTACATAACTGATGATCACATGATCATAACAGGGTCATGAGGAGGCTCCGATGCAGCAATCTCGCCAAGTTGACTCTGGAACCTCAGCGACCTTTCAGCTTTAAACTTTGACCTCGGACGCCACGTGAATGGAGATACAATATCCTCCCTTTCGTTCCTCCTCCCCCGCAACCCCAACCCTGTCGACCTCTGCCCCCGAAGATTTTCACCAAAACGTGGTTCATGGAACTTCAAACTTTGACCCCTGAACAGAAGAGTGTGTGTGCTTTCTTTTGGTCTCGGCCAGTTCACGTACGTTGAACACAGCAGCTCAACGTTTTTTCTCCTTTTTTTTTTTTTCCCCCTGAGAACTATAACGAGGCAATTCTGCATTTAAACAAATGTCGTCTCGTGCTGTTTAAGCTGGGGGTCAGAGTTTCCACTCCATTTAAACCTCTTTACAAGTTTTAGTCATTATACCAGCCTTAACACACTCGTCCTTCTGACACAAGCCAAAGCTTCTTTTATGCGTTTTAATTGAAGTGCTTAGAGATTATATCATGCAAACTTCATGCAAACGCCTTTTCAACTGATGCTTTTTTTTGTGTCAAGGTCTCTAAGATTTGAGATAAGTTCATGAGTCATTTGAATGTAAATAGGAGCACTGGTGTAAAGTGGGGGAATTTGATTTGGGGATTTGATTTGTTTAAAAAAAAATGCTGGCACAGTCAATGTAATCATTTGGGGGATTGTGTATAAGGATTTCTGTTCCCCCCATCGCCATGTACTGTAAATATCAGCAAATTAACTGCACTTTGAGCTCATAGACACCATTTAATTAAACAGCGAAATAGCAAAGCAATCAATCACCAGGGACCAAGAGATACAATATTATTACCGATCCGATCTGTATTATTACTTCACGATTCTGTTATTATCACGATTTTTTATAAATATCCTGCTTCTGTATTATTATTATTATTATTATTATTATTATTATTATTATTATTATTATTATTAGATTATGTTACAATTCTAAACAAACAGCAAATCAACATGTGAATAGTTTAGAGCACGCCGGAATATAGAGGAACCATAATGTTTTATAAACTCAAATATAAACACATATAAATATAAAATAAAAAATGTAATTAAATAAAATGAACTAAAAAATAAACAGATTTTGGAGTCAGTGTGGTGGTACATGAGTTGCCACACAAAAGAATTGCGATACATAAATTAAGAGATTTTTCTTCCTCCACCTTCAATATGTCTATTTACGTACTGTATGTACTGTATGTATGTATGGATATGAGTGTATAAGTGTCCATATTTCATGGATGTTCCAAAACTAAAAAGTTTGACTTTAAAAATAAATAAATAAATAAATAAATAAAATCAAATATGACAGCAAATTGCTGCAATATGAAAGAAATCAAATACGTATTATACTATAGAATGTTGTTATAAGGAAACAAGATCTGTCTGTAACAGTTCTTTATTTATAGCTGATGATTTTCTTTAAAGAAAATCCTAGTAGTATGCATAGTAAAAGAGCATTATTCTGCAAATTTCAGTATAGCATCATGTATATGTATATTATATAGTTATTATAATGTAATACTAATTTAATGTGAATGTTTCTCATTATTTATTTGATCAATAGTTAAACATTAACAAATGAAACTTGCTTTTAAAAATATATATGTAAATTTATATATACAGTATATATATATATATACAGTATATATATATATATATATATATATATATATATATATATATATATATATATATATATATATGAAGAAATGAACCTTCCTTATAAAGCAAGGTTAATTTCCTAATGTTTAATTATATCTCAAAAAAAAAAAAACATTTACATTACTAAATAAATACCTATATAATACATAACATATACATGGATCTATATCGAAATGGTTCAGATATTGCTCCTGTACTGTGCAGACTATTAGGATTTTCTTTAAGAACGATTATAAAAGACATAAAGACTGAAATGCAGGGTGCGATACCCATGCTGGGAAAAGCAATAGGTTGGAATTCCATCACATCGTTTTATGACCACACCCCTGAACACTGAGTACAAGATACGCGTAAGATGCTCCCCTTTACAGTGTACAGTACCTGACTCGATAGCTGTCTTTATTTTTGGCTTATGTCGTTTCGAAATATCAGCTCACACTGGAAACCGAGCCGTGTAAATATGAGTAAATTAGAGATAGGGTGTGTAATTAAATCAGCACACAGGCTCGTGTTTGACTTCGACACAGGAGTTCACATAGAGGTTAGTAAGGTAGATTAAGATCCGACGGATTCGCTTTATACACGAAACCGCGAGTTGATCCATGCGCTGATGCAGACAGAGCGGACCTGTATGCGGTTTTATTCGTCCTTTAACCCATTGCGTCAGACTGCCCGGTCCGAGAAGACACGCGGGGGCAGCGGGTCTGGATTCCGACGCCTCGCTGTCTCGGGGCCTCGGGGCCAGGAGGCGTTAACCTTTGACCTTTTAACCTCCCTGTGGTATAAGCCACTACCATGTTGCTGGTGGTCATAGGAGAGAAAAGAAACTGCAGACAGGTGCAAACAAGCACATTACACACACACGCGCACACACACACACACAAACATGTTGCGTACGCAATTTCAGCCTTGTGAACTTGGCTCCAGGACCCTCACAGCATTGAGTTACACATTAACTTCCTAAATAAATTATTTCTGGACCACTAATGATAAGTGTCTCCAGAAAAGGAACGACCGGTCTGGAGGAATTCAGCACTGAGAACCAGGTCATCACTCAACCGCGGAACTTTGACCGTAAACTTTATGTGGTGAGGTCCAGAGATTAAAACGTGGTGTGTGTGGAAGAGGGTAAAGTGCAGTCCAGTGGTGTGAAGGGGAAGGGAAAGAAAAGAAAAAAAATCAACCTTTGGCTTAGTAACACAATTTGTACACAAACAGTGGCGTGCTGAGCAGCACTAATAGGCAAGAAACTCCGGAACTGGGTGTGGTGTCTGAGAGTCTGAACGAGTGACTAGGGTAGAAGTTACTGATGGGGTTTCATTCTAGAAAAATAATCAACAGAACATGGGATGATATTAAGCCTGGAGTACCTGGTACCTGAGTACTAATGCTGATTAATTTTTATTAAAGTCTTATAATTTGCTAAGGATTACAATTTAACGTTCTGGAACGCTCCTGGAATAAATTAGGTCCATGGCGTACAGTACGTCATAGCAGCGATAAATAATCATTTCCAACATCGGCACCTTTTGACCAATCAGATTTTTCTTTTCTTTTTTTAATTAGTCTGTTTATGTTTGAATGGTATAGATTTGCACTTTTAACAGCTATGGCCATTGTAGGACACGGCGTGTTTCGGCCTACTCAAATCCAGAGGACTGCAAACACAAAGCTGAACGTTAGTGTCACTCGTGCGAGGTGAGCGTCTATACTTTGTGACACGAGCCTTCCTCGAGTGGTTATTCCGCACAAAGCGAATCCAAACACTTCAGTTTAAACGACACGGCATCAACGCCAGCGGCGTGTGCTGCCAAATACAACATGACCTAAATAAAATCCCTGACGGATGATCAGATTTACCCGATGCCAGCTCATGTTTAATTCCACTTCGGGCGAGAGACCCAGAAACGTCTCGGTGAAAGAATGTGACATCTAGAAACCAAATCTCCCAAGCAGGCAGGTATGAACGTTACACCCTCCATCTCGCTGATGTGTCTCATCACGAACCCCGGTGTCTGGTTTCACCTGCATGTACAGTATGTTGTTTCACGTGGTGTATTTATGTTGCTTATATGCGCACGTACCGGCATGGAGAAAGAAATCAGGAGCTTGACTGTGCAGATATATGACACTGGAGCATTTTTATAGAAGCTGGCATCGTGACTGAAGGAACACAATCTCTCTCTCTCTCTCTCTTATGCGTAAGCAAGGCTCCTGACACGGCGTTCCCTGCGTTAATCAAAAGTGACGAGCGGTTCATGTCGTCTCATGAATAAATTAAACAAGTTTAAAACCTCCCTGGTGAACGATGGCGCAGGGAATACGCTTCCTCGTGTCTTCAGGATCCTCAGACACTTCGGCATCTGTGCTCAGACAGGAAACGTACTGCGAGCTGGAGTTGATGCTTCTGTCTTTTTCTTTTTTCTATTTGAAAGAGTTTACTGGCATACAATGCCGTCTAATCAAATTCCACTTTAACTTTATTAATCGCGTACATTACATGCAATCATATACGATTTACATACCTGATTATGCCTGATCATGCATCTTTATCCTCTTTATACAGGATGTATAATAAAATTAAAATTTGGCCGGCACATTGGCGTAGTGGTTAGGCTCCAGGGTCGAGGGTGTGCGTACAGTTTGCATGTTCACCCTGTGCTAGGCGGGTTTCCTCCAGGTACTCCGGTTTCCTCCCACAGTCCAAAGCATGCTAATTATGCTAATTGGCGTTCCCAAAGTAGGTGTACCTGCGTGGCGCTCCTCCAAATCTCCTAGGATAGGCTACACGGGATAAAGCAGGATAAACGATGAGTGAGTGAGGGAACTCAAACATGACTGACATGATTGTGCTGATCAGTTCTTGCACATCTACTCGTTTTTGACTTAAAATCACGCAGCACTTGGCGGAGAAACACACTCCATCTATGGCGCGGCTTCGGGTCAAGAGGAGAACGAGGATCCAGTTAGCGGCTAAATTTCATCCTGAGCCGAGTTAATCTAGATAAACCTTTGAAGAATTTGCAAAGCTTCAGGTTCGTAAGCAGAAAGTAGACCAAAAAATAAAAAAAAAGAGAGAGAGAGAGTGAGAGAGAGAGAGAGACCGGTCTCGTTTATTAAAGAAAAACAATCTCTTTAACATTTCTAAACCATTCTTGGGATAAATCAGCGATCTCTGAATTTACACAAAGGTCACTCGCTCTTGGCCAAACACCATCGAGGCGTTATAATCTCGCCGCCCACACGTCGTGGCTGTTTCGGGTCATCCGGTGCGTTTTGCCACTGTGCCTCGTTGACCTACTTCATATGCTCGAACTAATCCCCGCGAGTTCAGCGAGTGGTCGGAGAGGAAGCCGCGCTCGCGCTCCCTCCTTCATTTGAATATCAGCTAGCAAGGGCAGAGCCACTTGAAAAAACACCTCTCCACCCTGCTGAGGGATTTGAATGTCCAGTCACAACATTCTATGCTGCTGTTTTTCTTTCTCCTTCGGACGTTGCTCACAAACACATGACTCCCAAAAAAAAGAAATGCTAAAATGGAACAAGTGCTAAAAACCTAAATCTCCTGTACCAAGCTCACTCGTCAGAGCAACTTCACACATCCATCATACTTTTTCTTTTTTTCGTTTCTTTTTAATGTAAGTCAGCTTTTTGTAAAAGCAGTACATACTTCCTTGTCAACCCTCAGATCACAATCTAGATAAACCGGCTATGAAATATACAGGCTCGGCTTACAAGAACAATAGGGTTTTCTAATTGACACAGTCGAGAAAGTGTCTTGGGTGAGATTTTATTACCGACGTCGAAGCGATCCCATTACTCTCTCTCTCTCTCGCGCGCGCTTTCGTTCGCGCGCACTCTCCTGCTGTGTGTTTTACAGCTTTTGAACCTAGTCATCCTTGTCAAATTGCTACTGTTATGGCCAACACATAAGTCATTCATCTATAATACAGAGTGCATTACACAACTCTACAGCAGGGAGCTCGGGAAATGAAAATATGCACGATGCACGGAGGAGTGCGCCGAACCGGTGTGCAAATAAGGCAAATTAAAGCGATGGGAGACGGAGGCAGCGCTCGATTCCACGCGGTCTGATCGAGGCCTGTTCTTGTCACAGACGTCCCCCTTTCTCGCCGATTAGAGGACGAAGAGACAGTTTCACAAGGTTACACACTCTTCTCTGTCACTCTTGCAGGGGCTGCTATGTGTATATTTGTGTGTATATGTGGGTGTATAAGGGCGGTGGGGGGTTTAGAAGGCGTCCCTGTCCCTGTCCCTGAGGCACGCTCTGCCAGTTCCCACGGGGCCATTGACATTCAATCGCCCCTGTTTACTCATTATCAGATCAGCGTGAGGCATTTTAACAGACTGTCCGCTGATAACCGACGACATCACCATTCCCCCAACACCCCCCCCCCCCCCCGCCCCACACACACACACACACCCACCCCGTTCGAAGAAGGAAAGAAATCAGCGACTGAAACATCAGAACAGTTTAATACAGATTCTCCCGGAGATTTTGAGGTCGATCCATAAAGCCCTAAAGATGATCCATAATCCTGGTGGATATTATACCGTGACAGGGGTGACATTAGACCATAATATCCCCCCCACCCACACCCACACACGTATACACTCAATTCTAAGGTAGTGTGTATGTGTGTGTGTGTGTGTGTGTGTGTGTGTGTGTGTATACCATAAATACCGCTGATCGATAAGTGCTGACTGGAGAGAGTAAGAAATTCCCATGGTGTTTTGCGTTTGGGGACGTGTGCATAAAACGTACACGGATGACACACGCCGGTTGTAAAATTAACAAAGCCGTCAGATAACACGCGGAGCCTGGCGGAGTGACATTACAGATACAAACAGAGTTTAAATTGGAGACATCGGCCTTGCGCGGCAGTCGATAGCAGTCCTGACCTGCATTACCCCAGACAGAGATGCCCTTGGATCTCTGGTGTGCTGCATTCTTATCGCCATCCTGAAGGCAGATTTAGCATATTTAGCCCTAACACCGGTTCCAGCGTTTAATATGTTTAATGTGCGGCGGTGTTGAATACAACGGCTTCGAAATCTCATCCTCACACGCGGCCCAAGGACAATACTTTCAGCTGCGAATTGCATTATTCGTGATGCCGCCGGTCTTTCTTAGGCCATCCTGGATATCTAAACATCCCTCTAACTGGCCTGTACTTCCTGACAGAAAACACATTATGGAAGGCAGAGAGGTAAAATAAGTGCCCTGACCTTGGGATGGCGCTGAAATACAATCCTCCGTTACCGCTGCGGGTCGGTAACTTTGTCCTTCATGCAATTAAAGTCTATCTCCTCTAACCACCCACCCGTGCTCTGACATTTTCATTTGCACGCACATAACCAGACACATTTTTCCAACAAGCTTCCCCTGCCCGCTCTTATTCAGCAAAGCCAGGCGGAATTCGGATATCTCGCGCTTTTCTCGGTGAAAGACAATCACGCTTGTTCCGCGCCTTGAGGTAGAAATCTTTAGGGTGGCCTTTCTGCTCTTCCCAGCAGTTTGTTCCAGCCGTGGAGGGAAAGAGAGCGGGAGACAGCGACCTCTCCTCTGTGAAGCTGCAAAACATTTTATGCAAAACAACATACAGTGTCTTGTCAGATGAGCCAAAACGTTGACGTACGGGACGCCTCAAGACTTGCTGCCTTGGCTGGAAAATAGTAGCGCGTCAGCAACTTGGAGGATGTCAGTTACGTGATGGCTAATTATGCGATCCATCTAAAAAAAAAAAAAAAAGAGGAAGAGAGAGAGAGAGATCAGTGTTTGTGAGGAACAGAAAGCTTATCTTGTCCAGTGGATGCTTGGGGTAAGACGAGCAAGTTGTTCGGGAAGATCATGTACGAGAAAACTCTTTTAACAAATGCTTGTCTTTGTAAAAATCATGAATGTGTAAACAGTAGGGGATGGGACTCGCCAGGAAGCATCTGATACGATATTATCACGATGCCGAGGTGCCGATTCAATCTGAGTCGCAATTTTATAAATATACTGATTCGATGTAATGAAAAAAAAAAAAGATTTTGTTACAATTCTAAGCAAATTTATCAAATAATTCGCTCATACCACCATAGGATTATAGAGGAACAGCAGCATAGTACCAAGTCAAGTGCACTCACATAGTCATCATCGTCTGTACCGCTTTATCCTGTATACACGGTCACGGCGGGCCTTGATCTTAGCCCAGGAAGCTTACGAGGGTACGATTTGGGGGGGGGGGGGGGGGGTACACCTGGATCAGACACACACACACACACACACACACATACACATACTCCCACGCTCATTCATACACTACAAGCAATTTGGGAAGCCCAATCAGTTTAATTTGCATGTTTTTGGACTACGTGGAGGAAACCCACCAAGTACGGGGAGAACATGCAAACTCCATGCACACAGACCCTGGACCTGGAGGTGCAAGGCGACAATGCTACCCACTTAGCCACCGTCACCGAATTGATTTCTGGAATCACCCCCTTTTCTTATAAACAGTTAAGGTTTATAAGAAAAGGGGGTGAGGGTTAAGGTTAGTATTAGCATAACATAGAAGTCAATTAAAGAACTCAATTGACCAAAGTCAATTATCCCGACCTGCATCTTATCTTTGGTTTAGGCAGTCCCATGATTCTGTCCACCAGACCCGAGGTCCATGAAAACTTTAACAAACATGTTCCTGTAGCTCCACCACATGCTCTTCTACTCACATCTGCTTCTTGTTCTTGTATATTAGCCGCATTTAGCAGCGTACGACTGTATATATTTACAAACGTATTTTATCGCTATCGTCCTAGCTTTCTACATTACGTTTAGTTTGTTAGCTTGGAAAGTGTATTATTCATCCACTGGTGAAAGTCACACCTTATGTCAATGCTGAGACATGATCCACTGGTGGTTTTTGATGTTTTTTTTTTTCTTTCTTTTTGTTATTAAACACCGCTGCAGCTAGTAGAGCTGGTTCTCCGAGAATAATTATACAACTAGTTTATCTCCTTTGAGCTCAAGGCCAGGTTCACCTGCTGTGGGTCAGCCAGTGACATTATTGTATGTGTGTGTGTGTGTGTGTGTGTGTGTGTGTATGCGTTTCACAGAAGTTGTGAACAAAAGTGCCATTGAGTCGTTTTGGGGATTATCAAGGTTATATACATAAATCAATAGTTACAGAATGACAGAATGGCTCCACTCCTCACCCATGACAGAAAAGACTGTGGAGTGAAACACTCTCTAATCGCTCGCCAAGAATAACACGCATTACGGAGAGAAACAGTCCGTAGTCACGCCCTTGAATGTAGATTTCGCCGAATACGAACACTTCTACCAGGAACCATTAAGCACACAGACACAACTATGCCTTACTCATGCACTTCTTTTGTCCCCGCCCCCCCCCCCCCCCCCCCAACTTACTTCCACTTATACAACAGTGCTTTCAAGAACAACTCGAAAAAATATTGACTTGCTTTCGCTCTCCTGTCGGTGTTGATGTTCCTTCGCATAAACATGACCTTTCAGCGCAGTCTGATGAGCCTACCTCATGCGGGCAGGATTAGCGCGAGGCCTGAAAATTGTGCCTGCTTAGGTATGTATGCGCGTCATTAATATTCAAATTTATTCCGGAGTGGCAGATTTTTCATTACGGCCCACACATATAGCCGGTGTCATTGAGTAATTGTCATGCGCTTCAGTAATTATAAGCTTAGCGGGTTTTGGAGGGCTATATGGAGTAGATACGGTGCACGGACAGATCCACAGCAAGGTTTTGTCTTATCTATACTAGCTGATAAGGCTCGCGTCTAGAGTCAACAAGAACGGAGGTTAGATAATTAGATAACAAATCGAGTACAATGCGGTGGTGTTATTTGCCAACAAAGATTTTTTTATCCATTATAGAATTAAACGTTTTTTCTTAAGATTGTCCGCCAAACAGGTTAGCTCGTGTTATGACTTGCGTTAGAGTTCTTGTGCGTCCAAAACCTACTGAAACTGGAGACTCATTTCATAACTGTTAAATATGAGTACCGAAAACATTACTACCCTGCGCTGCTAAAAAAAAAAGGGGGCCATTTCAAAATGGTCAACTTATTTTCCTTGCATCAACTACAGAGATTTGAAATGATTAGAACTGGGTTAGATGAGATTTGAAATGATTAGAGCTGTCCAACACATTATAACACCTGTAAGGAAAGTGCTGCACCATCAACTTCACTAAAGAAATGTGGTCCGGAAAATAAATCGTGAACGGAGATCACTCAAGTTGAATTGTAAAATATCTTATAAATCGAAAGAGTTTAAGTTCATGTGACCTGATGAGTCCAGACTGACCTTATTCCAGAGTGATGGGCGTGTCAGGGTAAGAAGGGAAGCACATGAAGCGATTCTCCCATCATGCATAGTGTCCACTGTACAAGTCTCTGGAGGCAGTGTTATGATCTGGGGTCGCTTTTGCTCTGGTCGAGACTCAGCAACGTTATGTGGCAATAAAATGAAGTCAGCTGACGACCTGAATGTACTGAACGAGCAGGTTATCACATCTATGGAGTTCCAGCACTCACATAGTTAAAAAAGTGGTTCTGAGAGAGTGAGGAATCGTTTTCACACACAATCTGGCCAACACATAATCAAAGCTAATGTCGATCACCCACTCGTCATCTATACCGCTTTATCCTGTATTCAGAGTCAGGGGGTGTCTGGAGCCGAGGTACACCCTGGACAGGGTGCCAAAAGGTACACACACATACACACACACACTAAGGACAATTTGGCAACGCCAATTAGCCTAACCTACATGTCTTTGGACTGTTGGAGGAAACCGGAGTACCCGGAGGAAACCCACCAAGCACAGAGAGAACATGCAAACTCCATGCACACAGAAACGGCAATCAAACCTGGCCAGGAATCGAACCCGGACCCTGGAGGTGCAAGGCGACAGTGCTAACCACTACACCACCGTGCCGCCTAAAGTCGATCAAATGAATATTAATTAAATTACAGAGAATGTTATTTATATAGCTCTTTTAACAAAGGTCATAGGTCGAAAAACAGCTTTAGGGAATCCCTCAAAAATAGGGAAATGAGTTTGTGAGAAAATGTGTATGAATCAAAATGATCAGACTGTCCCCTGATGATCGAGCCGAGGGCGATGGGGCTGAGGGAAAAACTCCCTGAGACGGCGATCGGAAGAAACCTTGAGAGGAACCGGACTCACCAGGGAACCCATCCTCATCTGGGTGATAACGGACAGCAGGGATTGATCTGCAGTCATACAGTGTGTTAGGAGGCTGGAAGTACTTAATATTAGAGTTTGGCCAGGTCGTGTATATCAAAGATAATGACACATAAAAAAAAAAAAATTATAATAAAACAACCAGTCTGCTTGAAGAAGTCTCTTTTTATTGCTAGCAAACTAGCTAACATAATGAGATGAAACATGAGAGACCATCATCACCAGGCCTTAGTGTCACCACATCTTACATACTTATTTTACTTAGACATACTGTATAACCTCATGTTCGGCAACTTCCTGGATTGAACTTGGCTACTCATTTGAATGACGTAAATCAACATTTAGCCAAATCTCATCATCCTGATCTAATAAAAACCTATGCAGTCTGGTTACTGTTTCAGTATAAAGATCAAAATACTTCATCTAACTTGAGTCTTGTTATGATTTACCTGCTAGATCTTAGGTTACGGTATGATCTTGGCCATTTATTAAACCTAACGCATTCTCTGTAGTTTAAGCAAACACGCTAGCTGTAGCTGATCCGCTGCTATTAGCCCAGTGCTGTGTTTAGGAACGGGAAAGATCAGCTAGTCTTAACGAAGAAGCGAATCCCAGCGTAGTGACGATCTCAAGTTCACAGAGTCGTCTGCTTAGGAGTGAAAGCTTTGCCCTGTGCGTATTTATGTGTATCTCATGTCTCCTGCTTTTTTTCTTTCTTTTTTTTTTTTTTTTTTCCTTTTAGCAGATTTCAGCACAAACCGGATGACCTTTGTGAATTATTTAGTTTATTGACCTCTGCGGGGATTTAATATGAAGGTCGTTTCCTGCCGGCGGAGCGTGTGCCAGCGGGTCCTCAGGTGACATGGGCAAGGTCGCACGTCTCGCTGCGGTTAATAATATATTTGTCAGCCGCTGTGTATTAGCGTGGCGCGCACCTCTCTCTTCCACTTGATTAGCAGCGACCAATAAGCGCTGCCAAAGATGATAAAGTAGACACTGGCTTAAAGAGATGTGTCAAATGTCCCTTGCTATCTCTCTCTCTCTCTACCCCCCCCCCCCCTCCTCTCTCTGTCTCTCTCTCACACACACACACACACACACACACACACACACACACTCTTCTTGTTTTATTGTTCCGAGATGAAGGTTAAAGCGTCCGCTAAACAAACAGATCGGCGCAGGCCAGGATCGGGCATCAGCCTGGGCACGGCTTGGTGCGGAGGTGTCAGAGAGGTGGCACGGGCCGCTTGGCGTGTCACAGCGGGGTTAAATCCTGACCAAGCTGTCACAGATAATCACCGAGCTTTATTAAAACTGCTGTTTTAGCACAAAAAAGAAAAGAAAAGAAAAAAAGAAAAAAAAAACCCTGGATAAGTGCTGGAGGTAAAGAACAAACAAAACAAAACAAAACAAAACAAAAAAAAGCCTTGGCAAACTCGGTGGTGTAATTAGGTTGGTGGCAACGAGAGAGGATATGAGTTGGCGTAAATCTTTAAGCTCATTCGGGAGCAAAGTGCTACATTATTGATTCCATTTTATTAAACACATCGATGATGGAAAATCCATGCAGGGCGTGCTGAGCGGCTCTCTGGCAGCAGGTGACTTTCAGTTCATTTTCAGACGCTTTGCATGCCGAGGTCACGGCAAAATGATATTTAACAGCCCATGAGACACCGAGGCACAGTGTCTCTCTCTCTCTCTCTCTCTCTCTGTCACACACACACATACACTTTATATGACAACGTCACACTGGAGATTTCCCCAGGCAAACTTAAGCACGGAAATCAATCCGGACTAAATTTTACACCGTCTCTTTTCTTTGCCTAGACGAAGAAGAGAAAGAAGAAGAAGAAGAAGAAAGAAAAAAAAAAAAACAACCGAAAGGAAAAGATGTAGCGTCTGGAGTTCATTTTCACGGTCAACATGTCGGATAAACATCTGATAAATCGGGCCATTGTTCGACAACAAACGAGATCAAACGCTTTTAAAAATAGATTCTCGCTCCAAAATATTTGGGATATAAAGAGCACCGACGTCACGCTTGGCCTTGTAGACAGGGTGCAGCTGGAGAGAAGATGGCTTCCAGGGTCAAGGCTTGTTTTGTCTTTTACAAGACGCGAGGCTTTGATACACACACACACACACACACACACACACACACTGGCACTGTTGAATCTTTTGACAGACCTCACAGCTCGGCAGTGTGTGAGGACCTCTGTGGAGGTGATTGATCCGGTCTCAGGGAAGCCTGAATGGAAAAGGTCACGAGCCCCATGTGCGTGTGTGTGCATGTATGTGTGTGTGAGTGTGTGTGAGACTAGTGTGGAGTGCAGGACCATTTTCCTGCTATGTTCCAGTCTGCCGACTATAAGCTGATGGACAAACAAACACGCTGTTCATTGTTAATTTTTGTTAAGATTGAAGAATTATTACTTTATTGAACCAGAAACTATTTTTTTTTAGTTTTCTGACAGTTACAATTATTTTTAAAAATATATTAGAATTAAAATGTATATTTATCTATCTATTTATCTATTTATGTATACTTATGTATTTATTATTATTATTATATGTAATATAATATATAATTCCGTCTCAGCACTGTAATCATTTCTTTCAATTATAATCTTACACACACACACACACACACACACACACACACACACACACACACACACACAAACTGTTTTTGAGTCTTTCAGTCTTTTATCCCTAAATAAAACAAATAAGACCGCATATATAAATTACACGGTGGCTTAGTGGTTAGCACCGTCGCCTCGCACCTCCATGGTCCGGGTTCGATTCCCGCCTCGGCGTCTGTGTGCATGGAGGTTGAATGTTCTCCTTGGTGAGGTTCCTCCGAGTACTCTGGTTCCCTCCCACAGTCCAAAGGCATGTAGATTCAACTAGTTGCCATTCCGAAATTGACCGTAGTGTGTGTTTGTGTGTGTGTGTGTGTGTGTGTGCCCTGCGATGGACCGGCACACCGTCTCGTGCCATAAACCTCCTTTGACAGGCTCCCTGTATACAGGATAAAGATGAGTGAAACAAGAAAATAAGCTCATCTCCGGGTAAAAACTACAGATCTGGCAACCTTTGGCACCTAAAAACCTGCTTGTGTAGTAATTTACATAAGTGTAGGAAAGAACAAGATCTTACAAGACACATTTGACCAGGTCGTTTAAAAACGAAACGATTAGCTAAATTAAGTAAAAAAAAAAAAAAAAAACGAAAAAATATGTTTTTAATTACAATGTAATTTTTTTGCATTAACATAGAATTTTGTATAGCAGTATATACATACAGCTGTGGAGTTTCCAGTACTTTAGTATTCTGATCAGTGTAATATCGTAAATCTGTCGTGTAATTTACTGTAAGGCTAAAACAAAAAGGGTTTATGTTTTAGTAATATAGGGGTTATATATTATAATTATATATCATTATACATTATATGCGGTGACTCAAAAAAAGATAGAAATATAAAGACAATCGGCACTTAGAACCACTTTTACGGGGGAATTTGTGTGAAAAATGACGCCTTTTTTGTAGGATCGAGATTTTAACGTATGAATCGGAATTCTTCTCATGAAACCTTGACAGAAACCTTGATCCCTGCATTGCAGTTAAATGGATCTGTAATTATCTGTAATTATAGTGGTTATGAATATAATTCTATGGTCGTAATTATCTCTTCGATTTCATGAAATCATTTTTTCTATACACTGTACATCGACATCTTTTTTTTTTTCTTTTCTTTTTTTTTGCAAGAACACAAGGATAACTTTTTTTTTTTTAAAGCTTTTCCGAGCTACAATGGCGGCAGCGCAAATCTAAAGACGCGAACACCAAAGCATGTCTTTACTCCGAGAAGAAGTCAGGTGTGCATTTGCTTTGTTTTTTTGTTTTGTTTTTTTTAAACAAAGGGGAAAAAAAAAAAAACCTGGGCGTGTTTGTAAGCCGCGTTTACTGTCCAACTCCGCGCGTCCTCTTGCCCTGGAGGCATCCAAAGCAGGCAGCAAAATCACACCAGATAAACAAAGGTGCAAGGAGCTTTAATCTCCTTGAGGTGTAGGCGTAGTCAAAGCATGGCAAACATATGCATATAGGCAAAGTGCACAAACAAGGTCAAAAAACAAGGAGACGCTACGGACAGTAATGAGGTAAACACAGGTTTCGGGGGGGGGGCAGTTGCAGCGTTAAAAAACTGGAAATTAAAAAAAATCTGGCGTTCCTGAAAGATAAGGGCGCGCACAGGTCGGCAGGCGCGGACCCCGTGATTAAATCTGACTCCAGGCGATCCGCAGAGGTACGACTTCCAAAAGGAACTCGGCTGCCGGACTCATTTGCAACGAAACACCCCTGTTCGTATTAGCAAATAAAACAATATTGATTTTGCCACTAACAGTTTCGCCAGTAACACCATCGATCACGCTCGGGCATCGATCACTTCCAATGCTTCGGCTGCTAGGTCTTACTTATTAGAGACACTTTTATGGTCCTCTCGGACGGAGGAGGGAGGTGAGAGAACAACAACGCCCAGGCTGCTAGCGCTTTTTAAAAAAAAAAAAAAAAAAAAAAACAGCATGGAAATGAAGTGGCCTCGACGCATATTGTTGTTCGTAAAGAGCGTAACGAGAGCTGCAGGTTTGCCAAAGGTGACAGTCTGGATCTGCTTTGTGGCAACAGAGGAAGAAGATAAAGATGTGATCTTTTTACCCAGTGTTTCCGAAATGCACCAAGCATTTTATTTTATTTTTTTTATGTTAATGCATGAGTGATATGACCAGAGAATGAACCCAGAAACGGTGTAGCACATCATCACAGCAAGAGAGAGTGTTCAAACTTATTCGAATCAAAGTTGAGTTTGCACTGCATTCGTATGTTCTTATGGATTTTATCAAATCGTCACTTCCACGCTAAATTGTTTCTTTTACATTTTCTTCTACATTAGAGATGGATCTTAGATCTGTTCCATAACGATCTAAGCTTCCCCATTTTTAGTTCTGGTGCTTTTTTCATTCGTTTCACACTTCGAGACCCGCCTCCATCGCCTCCATCGCCTCCATCGCCTCCATCGCCTCCATCGTTCCCTTCATGTTTCCTTGTCTGTTTCTCAGATCTCAAACTCGCGTGTAGTGTTTCCTGGTTCAGACTACGCTTGAATGATTTTTATATTTGCTTGTGACATTCGCTTCTCGTGTTCTGTTTCGCCGTGAGCGATGGATCATGACGTTGTGTTTTAGGAGCGAGTAAATAAAAAGACTTCCTATCTACATTTTGCTGCTTTTGCTGCCTCGCGCCGGCCGGCTCGTACCGGAGCAGAGCGGAACGTGGTGTCGGATTTGGTCCGAGTTTTTTGCTGTGAGCCACTGAGCTCCTGAGCAGCAGGTCAATCAACTGATCCTCCACCCGTGCACGAGTGTGTGTGTGTGTGAGAGAGAGAGAGAGAGGAGAGAAGTGAAGAGAGGAATGAAATCGATGTGGTAAAGTAATCACTGGATGGAAGACGTAGGAGAGCCTCAGGCCAGCGCTTTTACCTGAGTTCTATTTCATGCATCAGCAGACGCAACACAAACAACGCGTGCCTACACACACACACACACACATATGCAAACACATACTGACGAGCCCACGAATCGTGTGTGCATCTAGACGACTCTTGCAATGTTTGCTGCTCCCGTGACCTACGCTTTCCCCCTGAGGAATCTCCCACTACATTCCATTCTGCAGCAGTATGAAGCTGCACTGATCTGCTGTAACCTGCCACACACACACACACACACACACACAAGTCCCTCAATCTGAATGACCAGACATGCCCTCACTTCAGCACACCCCTCCCCCGACATATGCTGCAACAAGACAGCAACCGTCTCTATGTTGATGATGATGATGACATCATGGACAATCCATACATCACATTTACTGTGTCTGGCGCAGACGGACGAGACAGGAATTGAAGGAGACGACTGCGATGAACCCGACGAAATAATAAGAGCTTGAATCAAGACCAGCGTGCTGAGATTATCCCCTGATACGCACCCCGACTTCATCCCCACGGGCACACTGTACGTACATAACCTCCGTATCAAAACGCATCGGTTTTCTTGTTACGCGTCCAGGAATAACGGTGTCGAGAGGCATTTACGTAGCTTGATTAGATAAGAACGACTCATCACGGCAACAAATAAAAGATTCCGGATAACCATCAACTCACAAAACAAGTTAGAATTTGTTTATCCTGATAACAATTCACGTAGAGATTGAGTTTTGCAAACATATTGAAAAATCGCAATAAACCTTGACCACTGGACATATGGAATCTTCTAATAAAAGATACGTCGGCACAGTGGCTTAGTGGTTACCACTGTCGCCTCGCACCCCAGGGGTAGCACCTCAAGGGTTGGGGTTCGATTTCCGCCTCGGGTTCTGTGTGCATGGAGTTCGCATGTTCTACCCGTGCTTGGTGGGTTTCCTCCGGATATTCCGGTTTCCTCTCACAGTCCAAAGACATTAAAATTGGATTAATTGGCTTTACCAAATTGCCTGTAGTGTATGTTTGTGTGTGTGTGGGCCCTGCGATGGATTGGCACCCTGTCCAGCGGTTGTACCCCACATCATGCCCTGAGTCTCCTGGGATAGGCTCCAGGCTTTCCACGACCTTGCACAGGATAAGCGCAATAGAAAAAAGATTGATCATTTAAACATTTCTCTAACTTTTTTTTTTTTTTTTTGCTTTCACATTCCCACATTGAGCTTGACTTCAGAAAAAAAGCTAAGCCTCTCAAATAATTTTTTAACCCATAAACCTACTGTAGCTCCGCTTATGAACATGAAGCATCTGGGAGTTTTCTGCTGAAGAAAAAAGAGACAAAAATAAAATGAGAAAGGTCAAGCGGCACATGGAAACTCAAAGTCATGCGAATCCTAGTTCAGAATCTTCCGTCGTTAGTCTTTAAATCAGATAAGGGCAGCACTGATTATGATAATTGGTAGATTTTCCTTGTCATAGATCGCTCTTACGCGAGACTGAGTGCCCTTCCAGTAGATTTGTACTGACGCCAGCTCCGAGCTTTGCCTACTATTTTCATTCAACCATGCGGTGCATGTCGATGGTCGACTTTACATAAACAGCTCATTATTCAAATCATCTGATTCTCCATGTACGAGTGACCCTGGCTGACAGTAGCTAGAGTGAGTCTCCAGCATATGAGAGTTAATCCCCCTCGGTGAGCCTCACGGGACGTGAAGGAGGAGCACCCCGGTGGGTGGGGATGGTTCTCTGTGGGTGGCTATTTGTTAAACAATTGTAAAATGCAAATGCGCCCGGCGCTGTTCTAACAAAAGTCCACAGAGGTCAAGTGTCCTCACGGAAGCTAGTGGAGGCTGCTCAGATATTGGAGGAAAAAAAAAAAAGAAGGCAGAAATAATGTTTTTTGCTCTGTATCTTCATCTGACAAGATCTCTGAGAGTTTTACGTCCCTGTACAAGCACTGAGTACAGGGATTGTGGTTTGCGACCTTGTTAACAACGCATACCGGACGAGTGTTTGGAAACGCTTCGAAATGGCCAAACTAGATGACTCTCACCGAGGTCTTGCTTTGCTTCCGTTCTCTGAGTCTCCATTAGACTGGCCTTGGATATCAGTGGTTTAGGAGTGGCGGCGCTCGACAAGCAGCAAAAGTGCTACAGCGAGTGTGTGGTGAATCAATCACGTCAATGACACAGACCAGGATTTAAAGGAAAAGGAAAAAAAAAAGAGAGAAAACAGTGTGTTTTGAAAGCACGGGATGTTCTCCAAAAGCCATTAGAGACTCTCTTACTGCCATTTCGGAGGAAGTGCGTGTTTGTGGGTTGTAAAAAACATCACGATTTGATTAAAATCCCTCCCGTTCAATCTTTCTTTCATTAGAGGTCTGAGGGCCCATCGTAACGTTTATGTTGGACGAGAAGGCCTGGCACCTGTTCCAGTCTCAGTCCCAGTTCATCATAAAGGTGCTCGATGCGGTTGAGGTTAGGGACACAGAAACCTGTCTAATTTTGTGAACTATAAATAACGTATTAGAACAAGTCAGATTTGAGCTAGAAATGGTAACATACAATTAATCACCTTCTGACCAATCAGAATGAAGGATTCGATACCACTGTGATATACACTATATGGACAAAAGTATTTGGCCAAACCTGCAATGAAACACATGTACAGTACAGACCAAAAGTTTGGACACACCTTCTCATTCAAAGAGGTTGAATTTGTATTATGGTAAGAAAAAAGCAGCTAAGTGAAGGGAAAAAAAAACGAGTGGCCATCATTTCTTTAAGAAATGAAGGTCAGTCAGTCGGAAAAATTGGGAAAACATTGAAAGTGTCCCCAAGTGTAGTCACAAAAAGCATCAAGCGCTACAAAGAAACCGGCTGACATGCGGACCGCCCCAGGAAAGGGAGACCGAGAGTCGCCTCTGCTGCGGAGGATAAGTTCATCCGAGTCACCAGCCTCAGAAATCGCAGGTTAACAGGAGCTCAGATCAGAGAGCAGGTCAATGCCACACAGAGTTCTAGTAGCAGACACATCTCTAGAACAACTGTTAAGAGGAGACTGTGTGAATCAGGCCTTCATGCTAGAATATCTGCTAGGAAACCACTGCTAAGGACAGACAACAAGCAGAAGAGACGCGTTTGGGCTAAAGAACACAATTAAGAAGACAATAAAGAAAACTCTTTGAATGAGAAGGTGTGTCCAAACTTTTGGTCTGTACTGTACTTCAATATGGAGTCATTCCCCCTTTTTGCAGCTATAACATTCTTCTTGGAAGGCTGTTTACAAGATTTTGGAGTGTCTCTGTGGGAATTCATGCCAGTTCATTCTGTAGAGCGTTGATGAGGTCAGGCACTGATGTTGGACGAGAAGGCCTGGCTCGCAATCTCTGTTCCAGTTCATCCCAAAGGTGCTCGATGGGGTTGAGGTCAGGGCTCTGTGTTAGGGCCGGTCGAGTTCTTCCACACTAAACCATGTCTTTATAGTTCTTGCTTTGTTCACTGGGGCTCAGTCATGCTGGAAAAGAAAAAGGCCTTCCCCAAACTGTTGCCACAAAGCATAGAACTGTCCAAGATGTCTTGGTATCCTGCAGCATTAAGATTGCTCTTCACTGGGGATAAGGGGCCTGATAGATTGAAATACTTAAATTCAATAATTAACAGGTTCGACCAAATGTCCAACCGTTTCCATATAGCGTATATCCATACATTGCTCTAAACACCGAGCCTCAGTGATGTGAGCTCAACCTATGAACACAGACCTCACCAAGCTTCTTTAAAGATTAGATAGATCAGTGAGCTGTAGTTAATGCTTCCTGTTAACCTTAGCAGGTGTTCTTAGCTCTAGCACAGGGTCACCCCGACCTGTGGCAACTCGCTCTTCATCCTCCTGTTCCTCTTGTCGCTTCCTCTCCGAATGTTCACCGTGTTTATGTTGTATTATCTTATCTCATCTCCCCGCCGCTCCCTGAAGCGCTGCCTGACTGAACACTGCCATTGTTTTGTTCTCGCAACAGCACCAGAAAAGAGAAGAGAAGAAGCGGATCGCAAAAAAAGGCAGCGGAAAGCAGGATGGTGGCAAACTCAACTTAATAATGCTGCTAATTGACCGTGTGGAATGGGAGTATTTATTTAGGGCTTTAGATAAATTTAACTTTGGTCCAAGTTTTATCACTTGGGTTAAATTATTGTATTTAAGCCCGATTGCCTCAGTTCGGACAAATGCTCAGCAATCTCAACCATTCAGCCTTCGGCGGGGAACTCGTCAGGGGTGTCCTCTTAGCCCATTACTCTTTAACCTTGCCATCGAGCCACTGGCAATCGCATTCCGTAGTTGTAGGGAGATATCTGGGATTTGGAGGCAGGGAAAAGAACATAAAGTGTCCCTTTATGCAGATGATCTTTTACTTTTTATATCAAATCCAATTTCTTCCCTGCCACCTTTGCTGTCATTGCTAAGTGAATTTAGCTATTTTTCGGGATATAAATTGAATTTGCACAAAAGTGAACTTTTTCTGCTAAATAATACAGCACTAACAACAGGAATGCTACACCTCCCTTTCAAGATAGTGAAAAATCAGTTTACCTATCTTGGTATTACAATTACAAGGAAACATAAACACCTTTTTAAAGAAAATTTTATTAGGTTGTTGAACCAAACAAAAAAGGACTTGGGGCAATGGACACCACTGTCCATGTCTCTGGTGGGCCGCATTAATGCCATTAAAATGAGTATTCTTCCAAAATTTTTATATCTGTTTCAGTCTGTACCCGTTTTTATTCCCAAATCTTACTTTGTTGCTTTAGATTCAATTATATCATCTTACATTTGGAAAAGTAAACATCCTCGATTGAACAAGTCCCTCCTTCAAAGATCTAAAAGAGACGGTGGCATGGCTTTACCTAATTTTCGTTTTTACTACTGGGCAGCAAACATTCGATGTGTCATCTTTTGGGCATATTTTCATAATCAACCTAATCGCCCTGTCTGGGTGGAAATGGAACTAAACTCTGTCAAAGACCTCTCTGTCTCTGCACTCCTTGGATCTGCACTCCCCATCCCCTCAATTAAATCAATCAATAATTCAGTTATTAGGCATACCTTGAGAATATGGGCTCAGTTCAGAAAGCACAGCGGTCTTCTGGGCTTTTCTCTCTCCAGTCCTATCGTCTATAACCATCTCTTCCAACCTTCTTTACATGATTCAGTGTTTCAGGAATGGTACAGTAAGGGCATTAAG
The DNA here is from genome assembly GCA_030347435.1 of Clarias fuscus. NCBI lineage: Eukaryota > Metazoa > Chordata > Actinopteri > Siluriformes > Clariidae > Clarias > Clarias fuscus. Next base: position 4,311,063 of record CM059223.1, on the reverse strand, counting down.
TTTTGCAAAGATCTGTTTGTTGATCATAGGTTTGCGTCATTCGAACAGCTTTCTGAGAGGTTTAACTTACCTAATTCTCATTTTTTCAGATATCTGCAAGTAAGACACTTCATTAGCTCATCAATACCAAATTTCCCTGAAGCTCCTGATGCAAATATTATAGATAATCTCCTCTGTTTGTCCCCACTGCGTAAAGGCCTAGTATCCACTATTTATGGTGGACTGATGGGTTTGAGTCACACCTCTTTGAGTAAAATCAAAACTGCTTGGGAGAAAGACCTAAATTTGACACTGTCAGACGACACTTGGAATTCAATTCTCAAGCTTGTCAACTCAACCTCTTTATGCGCCCGGCACTCTTTATTACAGTTTAAGGTTGTACACAGGGCTCATTTCTCCAAACTCAAGCTTTCCCGTTTCTACCCAGACGTTGATCCTTGTTGTGATAAATGTAAAAGCGGAGAAGCGTCTCTTATTCATATGTACTGGACATGCCCGAATTTGGAAAAATTCTGGAGGGATGTCTTTAAAACCTTGTCGTACATATTGAAATGCAATCTTGAACCAGACCCTCTGATTGCTCTTTTTGGTATCACTGGAGAGGAAGATAAGTGTCTAACTCCAGCTAAACAGCGTTTGTTGTCTTTTGCGACACTCCTGGCCAGACGTTCTCTTTTATTCAAGTGGAAGGATGTCACCTCACCCACTCACGCTCAGTGGCTCAGAGATATTATGTCCTGTTTATCCCTGGAGAAGATTCACTACTCAATTCGCCATTCGGACTTGAAATTTCAACAGGTGTGGGGGCCCTTCCTTCGCTTTTTTCATATACATTTATAGTTTGATTCCTTTCCTATTTAATATTTATTTATTTAATCTTTTTTGCACGCAGAACCAAAACTTCCAGCTCATTTATTATTTTTTTTCCATTTTTCTCCTTTTTTAAATATACCTGGCGTCTAACCTTTCCCATACATGTATAGCTGGCTTGGAGGCAGGAAGGGGTGGGGTGGGTGGTTTAGGGTTTTATAAGGGGGCTATAAAATGTGTATTGGAACGTTGCATGTTTACCCTGTTATTTCCCTGTTTAAAATCAATAAAAATATTGTTGGAAATAATGCTGCTAATAATTTTTGCAATCATGCACCTTATTATTATTATTATTATTACTATTATTTTCATTTCCTTGTGAGAGAGATGGTAAGATGATCCAATCTGTGTAAAATTGTCCTTATTCTTACTTACTATTGAGGGAAACTTCAAAGCACCTTTGTAGGTCTCTCTGGATAACAGCGTCTGCCAAATGCCTAAATGTAAAAATTTATAAATCATAGTGTAAAGATTAAAGAAAAGTTTCTGGTGTACGGGGTGGCAAGAGCAAAGGGTTGTCAGGTGTTTATAAAAGTCGAGCCCACGGATTTTGTTTTCCTGCAGAGTTCACACGGACACACAAATCAACGTTTTGAGAAACAACAAAAGTCAGCGCTCGACAGGAAGCAAGGTGATCGGGGGGGGGGGGGGGGCGCGTGGGGACTCTAGGGGAGGGGGGGGGGCGGTAGGGGGGAGGGGGGCGTGGCAGTCCTCGGGAGAGCTCTAAAAATTGATGCGCCCTTTTGGCTTTGCTGCCGATGACCTTCAGACACCGAAAGAGAGAAAGATAGAAAGAGAGAGAGATACAGACAGACAGAGAGAGAAAGAGAGAGAGAGAGAGAGAGAGAGAGCACTCCATGCCTCTCAGCTCATCAGAGCCAGGCCTTGACCTCACTAAAAAACTAAAAAACACAGAGTTTAAACAGCTATTAACTATTCCGCAGAGGACAGCGCAAGTTGGCTGTTTACCAGGAACCCATGCCAGAACGTTCAATCTAAGAGATGCCTTATGATTTTTCAGGCCGCGCAGGTAGGCGCGCAGCAGAGCAAAGCGCAATTAGCACATAGAACAGAACAAACAAAGAGGTATTTGGGGAAATCTAATCCTTTTTCCAGTGTTCCTCTCCGGATGTTGGCAATGAGTCCCTTTATCTAATACATGGCCTGGAATAATTAGTTCTAACTCCCCACAACACAACCCCCTCCCCCCATCCCCCACTTCACCCTCCCCTCGACCGTGGCGTAGCTAGACGATAATTACCGCGGTCCTGGGTGAATTCTCATTAGGGTACTTTGACCTTGAAGAAGAGCACGCACCATTGACATCTTAACTAAAGAGCGGAACCGGTACTGCCATCCTCCCGACCGCCCTCAGCCTGCTCGAGTGGAAAAGTTGGGGAAACTTCAGGAAGCGGTTTTGTGTGTGTGTGTGTGGGGCGGAGGGCGTGGGGGGGGGGGGGGGGGGGGGGGCTCTTTGACCCCGTTTTGTCCTTCTAACATCCCTCCTTTCCTTCATTTTTTCCCGTCTTTTACATACCTGCTCAACTCCAACCCGCATTAAAGAGGACAACCTTTTGTTTTTTTTTCGCTGTAGGAAAAAATTCAACCAAATCTCATGCAGAATCCAGGACGAGTCGCAGTGGATTTAATAGACATTACGTTGTAAGAAAGGCGACCTACGGGCGCTAATCCTGCCCCTGATCCTGAAACTTTTAAAACCAATTTGTTTGGCAAAGTATTTACAAATTTACACTCCTCCAGTTCCAGCTGTTTAGCATTACACCTGGGTTGCCAGATCTGCACCAAAATCGAGCACGGAAACGAACCTAGTCACAGTATTGTGCAGTATTTTGTCCAATACATTTTTAACTGTTACACTATTTTATTTCATTTATTTATTTTTAAAGTGGATCAAAACACTTAAATTTATGAGTTTTCACAAACCAAACAATGATTAAGATAAAAATTTGGACAAATTTGGAATTTATACCACACACCCGGCCCATTTACTGTTTTAAAAAAGTTTAATCATACTGTTAAAGTTGATATTTTTAGCTTTAAAATTAATTGAAATGTTAATTGAAAGGAAAACATTTTTCGTACGGCTCTAAGTGCAAGTTTGGAAGGTTTCACAAGAGAAACAAGAGACGACCAAAGAACCTTGAAGCGTCCGGCTGTGCCGTGCAACCTGCAAAGTTCAGAAGTAATGATTATATTTTTGATGATAATTTCTACTAAGTTTTTTTTTTTTTTTTTTTTAATACAAAACAGGATGTTTAAATGAAGTTTTAATAAGAAAGGCAGCTAATAAAATAATTCATTCTCTAGCACAATGCATTGTCAATATGTGTGCTCAATTACAGCAAAAAAAATGCTTGCACATTTGCTTTAACGATTGCTATGCATTATGTAAAAAGAGAACGATTTAGATTTATAAGTGTATTTTTCACTGTAATTATGATTATATGTCATAGCAGAGTTACATGAAGCGACACCACTTAGATTAATTATTTAATACCTTCTTTTTTTTCTTTTTTTTTTTTTTTACCTACAGCTTTTAAAAGCTGATGTTCTTCTTTTTCTTCTTTATCCTTTCCACATTGCATATGTTTTTGGGACTGAAAGCGAAAAAAAAAAAAAGACTATCGCTATCACTCTAAACACTCTGGTGGATTTGGGGTTCAGTTTACATGAATCTCTACTTGTTAATCCGCACTGGTTTTTTTTTTTTTTTTTTTTTTTTTCATTTTCTGACTCCTTGGTGAATTTTTTCCCCCTTTATCGTATCCATCGAGCATCAGAACGATGACTCATTTCCCCCTAACCTAGCTAACAGAGCTGTTATTGAGACTGCGAGGCAGTCACGAGGCATGGCCGCTAGAGCATGCTGATCATGGGGTCATTTTAGTAGAAGATTTGATTATAAGTAAATCATGTCTATTAATCTAATGCATGCAAAGCGGCAAACTCCTAACCTGCAATCAAAAAAGGAGGAGGAGGAGGTCAAAAGTAGTCGCAGATTCCTGTGTGTTTGCAGTGGGCTTTTTTTTTTCTTTTTTTTTTTTTGCAAACACGCAGAAGTGCTACTTGTATAGGTCAAAGGTCGATGCTCTGCGCTGCCTCGTCCTTTAAGTAATGAACTGAAATGACAGCATGGACAAACAGAGGCTCTTGTTATTCTACTACGCCTTTACAGAACACACACACCAAATCTCATTCTCACATGCAGCAGGTTTTGTGAGAAAAAAAGAAGAAAAAAAAAAAAAAACTGCGTGTATGTGTGTGTGCGTGTGCGTGTGTGTGAACTTGGCTTCTCTTGTCTGTGAGTCATACACATCTGCGAACAAGCTTCGCTCACGTTAGGGGATTCGTCAGCTACTGAGCCAAGGCCACGAGCGTCAGAGGATTAAGAACGAGCGTAAGTCTTCATTTGCCTGTTTTTTTTGTTTTTCTCCGTCTGCAGAAGAATGCCGTAATAACCGACCAGAAAACAGGTTTACAGCGCTATCCTGTTAGCCGTATACACGGTGACAATTTAGACGACGCAGTCAGGGGACGGCCCGTCGAGGAATAACAAGGAGCGGCGTTACATCGTGTGCAAACAGGCCAGGGTGGGAATTAGAGTGGAAGATCGCACTTGGGGAAAAACAAATGCAGCTTAGTTTTGCTGAGGAATCGAATGTCCTATTGAATAGTCCCACCGGTAACCGGTGCTTAGAGGTGAATGGAGCTTTAAAGATATTTACGTCCCTGGGGAAATTTCCTCTCTGTTTTTTTAACGTTTCTGCACAATGGAACTCCTGCTGAGCCTGAACTAGGTCGTGAAAGGATTTTCCTTACAAGAATACCTTCTCGATTTCAGCTATTTTCAGCTCTTACTCTACAGCGATGGTGAAAATGGAAATGATCCGATATAAATACAGATTAGGAATGACTTCGAAACGCTTTAAAAGGAAACTCATCAGTGTGCTTTTCCACAGCATAAACCATGATGATGCATCAGTGACCTTTGTCATTCATTACGACGGCTGTCTTGGATGATGACTTTTTCACATTAATACTGTATAACATCATATCATCATCATCATATCGTATCGTATATCATATCATATCATTTAAACTTCTAGTGTTAAAGATGGACTTGTAGGAAATGGTCTAGGTCAGTGGTTCTCAACTCTGTTCCCGGAAAACCACCTTTAAGTATTTAGCACAGACACACACACTTCAATTAAGGAAAGGCCTGATTAGTTCAATCAAGTGTGCTGGGAACTGAGAAAATACTAAAATGTGCAGGGCAGGTGGTCCTCCTGGACCGGATTTCAGATGGCCGATTAACATTAAAATGTGATTCACGAACCTGATCAGTTTTACGCAATTCGGCGTTATTAAAAATGCGATGCAGTACAGCTGTGAAACCACAAACCAGATGTTTTATTTTGCAGAATAACAAAACACACAGTTCGGAGAGTAAAAACTCCCTTTATTTCTCTATATAATTTCCTGCTACACTAATGCACTTATCCCAGTGTTTCACTAGTGCTCAGGTACCATCAAGGTAAAAAGATTTCTCGGTACACCGGCGCCATGATCGGACTGCCTGCTTCACGTCTGATACGCCGGCCTCCCAGGAACTCCTTCAACCTTTGACCCAAACATGTGGAAATGGCTCGGAGCGAGGTCAGGACTGTACAGGGATGTCCAGCCGAGTTCCTGTAACGTGAATGATTACATGAACGGTTCCCACGGACAAGTTATTGTCTCTTCTGACAAGTTATCCGTCGAATTTCAATGGTCAGGCGCTCCTGCCGCTGAATGTTCACGAAGCCACCACGGATTGGGAGCGTACGGCCTGCACCGTTAAATGTCAATCAGTTTCACAACTTCGTTCGCCAGAAATCTCGTCACAAGTCCCGGTTTGGCTTGAACGCCCCTCATGTATAAAACATTGCTGTTTTTAGCAAGCCTGCTTAACCTTGTTAGCTATATTAGTTTTGTAACTCCGGTTCTTGTGAACAGTATTTACCCAGAGGTGTTTACAGAAGTGTTAAATCAGCACGTTCGGTACACTCCACTAAACTCTGCTCAGAAACCAAGACTCGACTCGGAGCGGCGAGAAGCCGATTGCAGCAGGAGCCCGGAGGCAGTCGCGCCGCTGCCGTCTTGTAAAAAGAGCAGGAACACGCAAAAGCCGGCCCAATTAAAAGGTAACAAGCACCACAAGTGCTTCGTCATCATTAAGCATGAACGGTTTTACAGCGCCTGCTCACGCCTGGTGTGTAATTATGCCCGCTGTCTCCCGCCTACTGGCAATGAAAGGCCGGCTCGTGATGTAAGGTCATCAGGGGTCAGAGATCACGGAGGGGGCAGCGGGAAAAAGCTGGTGGGTGTACGTGTGTGCATGCATGATCGCCAACACACACACACACACACACACGAATAAACCTGAGCAAACAAACCAGCACTTAGGGTTAAACAAGCAGCAAATATGTACTTTAGACAAGACTCCACATTTACATTTTCGTGTTAACTTCTTGTTAAAGTTGCAATAAAATTAAGAATAAAAATCTGTGTAGCAATTTAGTAAATCTTTATCTCTGGTCCACAAATGCTGAGCAAACCTACTCCCCGATAGAATTCCAACTAGCAATTGTTATTATTTCATCACAAATCGACTCATTCATCTGGATTTCGCAATCTCCTAGACCTGCGTCTACTGTATATCTGCTTATCAACGCAGACGCTCAATCAGCCAATCGCCTGCCAGCCGAACAAAGCATAAAGAACGGGGGGAAAGAAAGTTCCTGATCTCAGTGACTTTGACCATGGCGTGATTGTTGATGCCAGACGAGCTGGTTCAATCTAATGGGATTTTCACGCACAACCGTCTCTAGCGTTTCTGTCCTGTGGGATTATATTAATGAGAAGGCTCAGAGCTGAAGGACCAGACTGGTTCGAGCAGACAGGAAGTCAAATAAGCACTTTTTACAGCAGCGGTGATCAGAAAAGCATGTCTGAATGCATCACATGAAGTGCATTGGCTACGACAGTCGGGTTCCTTTCAGCCAAAAACAGGAGTGTGAGCTTTGCGGTGGGCCGCGAAAGAGAGGACAAATGAAAACAAAGACCAGAGCATATCTTTAAATGTTCATCCAGGTTAAGTACAAACCCCGCCTGCGACGATACACACAGGACAGTACTGCACATAACTGAACGCAATCAGCTGAAGGTGGCACCTCACTCCCCCCTGTTAGACCACATTGTTATTCCACGAACGTACGAAACACAACAAGGGCATAAAACAAATAGCAAAAAACCTTGAAAAAAGGCATAAATGAAATGGAGCATACAAGATACAGGTGACCATCTAAAACCTGGCCTCTGCTTTATGTCCACTCCGTGCTCGTGTGGTATCGTGTGACGTACCTGTGGGGCTCGTTTGGCCTAGAGGTGGTCAGGTGTGTATGATGTGTGTATGGCTCGACATGCTACACAAATCACACAACGTGCTACACTGACAAGCTACAGCACGGTTTAAACATCTGCACTACAAAAAAAAAAAAAAAAAGTAAATAAATGTCTATATATATATATACACATACAGTACAGACCAAAAGTTTGGACACCCCTTCTCATTCAGCGAGGAGTTTTCTTTATTGTGTTCTTTAGCCCAAACGCGTCTCTTCTGCTTGTTGTCTGTCCTTAGCAGTGGTTTCCTAGCAGATATTCTAGCATGAAGGCCTGATTCACACAGTCTCCTTTTAACAGTTGTTCTAGAGATGTGTCTGCTGCTAGAACTCTGTGTGGCATTGACCTGCTCTCTGATCTGAGCTGCTGTTAACCTGCGATTTCTGAGGCTGGTGACTCGGATGAACTTATCCTCCGCAGCAGAGGCGACTCTCGGTCTTCCTTTCCTGGGCCGGTCCGCATGTGAGCCGGTTTCTTTGTAGCGCTCGATGGTTTTTGTGACTGCACTTGGGGACACTTTCAAAGTTTTCCCAATTTTTCCGACTGACTGACCTTCATTTCTTAAAGTAATGATGGCCGCTCGTTTTTTTTTTCTTCACTTAGCTGCTTTTTTCTTGCCATAATACAAATTCAAACTCTTTGAATGAGAAGGTGTGTCCAAACTTTTGGTCTGTACTGTATATATATATATATATATATATATATATATACATACTATAAAATAATATAATGTATATAATATATATATAAATCTTTACCTGTAATAAAATATTTGCTTTCATTGTAGGCAATGATTGGGGTGGCACGGTGGCGTAGTGATTAGCACTGTGGCCTTGCACACGGCCAGGGTCGATCGTTCGATTCCTGACTCGGGGTCTGTGTGTGTGGAGTTTTCTCCCTGTGCTTGGTGGGTTTCCTCTGGGACCTTCAGTCTCCTCCCACAGTCCAAAGACATGCAGATTAGACTAATGTGTGTGTGTGTGTGTGTGTGTGGGCCTGCGATGGATTGGCACCTCATCCAGGATGTACCCTGCCTTGTGCCCTAGAGATAGGCTTCAGGCCCCCCCTGACCCTGTATCCAGGATAAAGTGGTATAGACGATGAGTGAGTGATAATGGTAAATAATTATTGCTTCTTTCGAAAACAAATGCTTTAAAATGACATGTTTAAAGTTTAAACATTAGATGTTTAGAAATAGGCTTAATAGTCTTATACACTATACTACTGTATAACATTAACACCACCACAAGGTGATTTGGATCTCATCGGGCACCCATGGCTCACCCATGCATCTGGAAACCAAAGGCCGGCCTGTCCGATCCGATCCCACAGAAACAGACGTGTATCGGGTTCAAGGTTGTTGTTCCAGCCTCCAAATCCCAATCGGACCGAGCGTCCATAGAACGTCCCGAACAAACGAGTCTGACCCGTGGAGGCCCTCTTTTTCAACTTACAGTACAGCACCCAAAGGACTCACTAAACCACAGCACACCTCCAGAGGTCTTGTGGAGTCCGCCGTCTGTGACATAATGGTTTAATGTTCTGGGTTTTTAATGGTATAACTGATCAGTGTGTTTGTTTTATAAAAAACGAATAATTGGAAATATTCCATGCAGTAACTGAAATTCAAGACATTTTCAGTTGCAGCTGTTTGTAAGAGATTCTATTCATTTGAATTTAAATCGTTAAGGGATTTTGTTTTTTGATACGGTAGAACAAAAAATAAACAAGCAAGCAAACAAACAAACAAGCAAACAAAATAAAACAGGCAATTATACAGCAGGTAAACGCTCGTAGTTACCGACAATTAAAAAAGTTTATACTTGTTCTTGAATATTTCCACTTTAGAACGTGTTTTGCAAAACCACAGAGTTTCCGGTGTTATAAACACCGAGGATAAGCGACGAAACCGCAAAAGTCTGAAGTATAGCAGGAGTGTGTTTGCTAAAAGCCACATCTCTCCCTCTCTCCCTCTCTCTTCCTGTCTGCGATGTGCTGACGAGGCAGCTGGGTGCAGGAGGCACGGCGATAAAAGGAAGAGCTAATGAAAGGTCGCGTGGGGTCAGCGCGCTCGCATACCTTTGCTGGAGCGGGCCAACGAGAGGTCGCCCGAACTGTTTCACTTTTTGACTGAAGGGCATCAGGGGTTCAGGGGGTCGCCTCGGAAGTCACCGGGTCACGACCCTCCAGGTTCAGATTCCGAGCACACCCAGGGGTCAGAGGTCAACCCCGGCATGTGAGCAGCCTGGGGTGGAGGGGTAGGAGAGAAAAATATCACTCAATCCTTTTTCTGCTGCTGGCCTGTCTTGAGGTTATCAGGTTCCTGGCCTTCTTCACACGCCTGTGAAAGAAACGGCACTTCCCGATCGCTCCGGGTTCTGACATATGATGTTGTTTCTCTGAGATATCGGTGATGGATTGATGGTTTCGCTTTGTCCCCAGGAGCCCGGCACATAAACGACCGGGGGCAGATCAAAAGCCGGCCGCTGAAACCTGAACTTGCTTAGTCATAACCCGCATAAACATGAAACAGATCAGAAGCTCCGACGCAGGGGTTCGATTGGAATTGCCAACCCTTAATGTGTTTTGTTTAATGTTTGTATTACCAGCAGTTCTTTTTTTTCCGGAAGATTTGCCAGCATTTCGTTTCCAATCACATGTGCAATATACGTATTTTCACTGCTGGTTGGGATACGTGATAAAAATGTGCAAGTAGGTCAGTCTGCCTTTCAGCGTTTGGATTTTAGGGAAACGGGATGCAACAGCACCACCGAATGACGAAACAGAAAAGAAAGCATGGAGCTGATTTTGTTTTAGCCCAGACTGGAGACTCTGCGAGAAAGCAGACTATCAGTGAGACTCGTCTCGGGCGATCCCACAACGTGATGCGTCTCTGAGGTCTGATCCCTAGCATCGGCAGCGATTGAGAAAGCTCATGTGAAATAATATGAATGTGAACGAGGTACTGCACAACGCTCACTTTTATTCTGATAAATACTGTATCAGACAGAGTTACAAGTTCTGGGTTATTTTTTTAAATATATTTTTTTAAGGAAATACGCAACGCACCCAGTAGCGCCTGATGGAATCAAAATAAAATGGAATAAAAACAGAATTCTCAAACGCAGGTCTGGATCTGGATTGTTCCTGTTACGGCTCATGCCATATTGCATTTCTTAACCATTATACTTTTAAAGTAATTACAATTGGTATATATTAAACTAGTGTAAGTGCTTAATAGTCGAAAGAGTTAGAAGGTTAAAGCTAAAATTAATCTGCTGATCTTTAAAGTAATCAGTGATATTATTATTATTATTATTATTATTATTATTATTATTATTTGAGGTTGGAGTCCACGTCCATGTCTGTGTGCCTCTCTGTACAGCAGAACTCTCTGTCTAACTTATTAATACACAGAAATCACATTCTGTAAGGTCGAGTATCTGACGCCTTGTTTACACTAACTTGTGCTTCTTTCGTGGTCAGACAAATACACTCCCTGTTGAGAGAGAATCACAGATGAGAAATGGAAAAAGTAGATCGGATAAAGATTTTTTAAAAATTTTGTCTTGAAACTTAAAGTTCACTTATACCACCTTCAGCGCTGTTATTTCAGCCAAAGTGAAAATATGAACTGATCAAAGTAAGAATATTCACTTTATCTTTTCTAATTCATATCTATTGCTGCAGGTGTGTGTTTACATTGAGACAGTAGCGCATTAGTAAGTGGATTATTAAATCCGGCACATAACTGTTCTTAAATTCTGTGCAGCGGTCGATTCTTTATATACTGTAGATCTTACTCTATGCACATGGTTAAATTATAACTATTTTTTTGTCAAATGGAAATCTAATCCAAGATTGATAAAATAATGAGTCTATTCATTTAAGCCATATTATCGATGATCATGTCTGTGTAATCTATCCATTTACGACATGGCGTCATTCGTTAATACATCCAGTATAGCCATGTGGAAAAAAAAACGGCGATATATCACTGACGATCCCTAAATGCCGTCACTTTTGGGCCACATCACTTTACCCGGCTGTGTTCCAACTCAAGGCTGTGCTCTGATGTGAAAAGCGAAGGCCGGCAGCTCCCAACAATTTACGAATAACTGAACAAGGGCACGGAAAAATCAATGACGCCCAGCCCATCCACATCACCGGTGGATTTGGAGCTTTATTGCAGCTCACATAGATCATCCTCAGGGTCTTTCTTCTTCTTCTACTACTTCTTCTTCCACTTTTTCCCCCTCTCTTCCCCCTCGCCGCTCTCTTTGACCTCTCCGGACACTTTGCACCTGTGGTCGTTTTTCTCCTCCTCGTTTTTCTCCTCCTTAACTGTGTTAGAAATCAGCAGGAAGTCTACTTTAAATCTCACTCCATGCAAATATCTTATGATTTGCATTTGAAAAGGGGCGAAGATGAGAAACAAACGCGTTTATGAATAGGAAATGACTGAATGAGGGAGAACATGTGATCTAGATCATCATCATCATCATCATCATCATCATCAGGACTTGGCTACCTTTATTCTGAGTATAGTGTTATTTTAAGCCACATGGGCACTGGGAGACCTGGGCAGTGACAGCAGCGCCATCATGTGGAGAAAAAAAATTAGATCCAGTAGCATGGATGAAAAAGTCATTATGGCTACTTGATGTGATTAGAAAGTGTCCATTAGTGAGAGACCACCGTAGACAGTCTAATCAAATAAGAGAGAAGGAGTGGAAAACAGAAAGACATTTCCAGAAGAAGTGATCATGACTTCAAAGAGGGAGGAATTTGATTTCAAATGATCAATTAAATTCTGCTTTATATTTAAAGTGGACGCTCAGGCTGAGAGAGAAGAAAGGTTTAAAAAAAATATATATATATATATATATATACATATAAGGTTTCCTTAAGAACAGCTGAAAGTACTGACCTCCATGGAAGGATAACGAAAAGTAAAACCTAAACTAAAGTTCTGCATATGTATGGTAGGTTTCGGTTCTGTATCAACTATATTTCAATAGACGTTTTATTTCAGCTTTATGGAAGGAGCCTCCAGTGTTAGTGTTTGATAACAGTACGCGGCAAAGCTTTCATTAATGTTGTCCGATCTTCAGGAGTATCTTCAGGATGGACGAGGTGACACTGAGGTGTCTCAGTAACTAGTTCACGAGAAGCAGGGGAAGACCATTTATAGCTGCTATAACATCAGTCAAAAGTGGAAATAACACCTTGGGTGGAAGTCAAAGTTACTTTTAAAAAATATGACATGTTGTTCTGTAACTAATATAAGCGCTGGAGTAGCTTTATGAGGAGTATACACTCACTGGACACTTTACACCACTAGGTCCACCTTGGACTGCCTTCTTTGCCTTCAGAACGGCTTTGATTCTTCGTGGCATAGATTCTACAAGGTGCTGGAAACTTTCCAAGACGATAGCATCAGGCAGTTTCTGCAGGTTTGTCGGGTGCACATCCATCACGCGAGTCTCCCGTCCCACCTTATATCAGCCTGAAACAAGGCCAGATGGATCCATGCATTGCCATCAGACCAGGCAATGTTTCCCCTTCTTTCTGTTGTCCAGTTTTGGTGCGCCCATGTGAAGTGTACAGGAGCGGCACCTGGTGTGGTCTTCTGCTGCTGTTTCAAGGTTTGACGTGTCATGCTTTTAGGGATGCTCTTCGACACACCTCTGTTACTGATTACTTTCTCTCAGCTCATTCTTCTGGCATCAACAAGACATTTTCACCCAGTGGACTTCCCCTCACGGGATATTTTCTCATTTTTAGACCATTTCCTGTAAATCCTAGACATGATTGGTTGTGAAAATTTCAGTACTTCAGCAGTTTGAGAAATGCTCAGACCAGCCCATCTGACACCAACAACCATACCACCTTTCTCCCCCATTCTGATGATTGGTTTGAATTTCAGCAGATCATCTTGACTATGTTGTTGGATTTTTGAGGGAACGCCGTCATGAACCATCTGATCCGCACAACGGCGTGGCATTCATTTTATTTTGGTTTGGGACCAGCACGGCATCCAGTGTTTGGGAACCGGTTTGGGAACCGGCTGGGAATCGAACCCGGGCCTTTTACATGGCTGGCGAGAGACCAAACACTAAATGGGATAATTACATCTTTTTTTCAGTGTTTTAACACTCACCACATCACGCTCTGTCATATTCTTTACATCTTACCTCATAATGTAAATATTTATGCACAGACGTTTGACAAAGTGATCTAGAAGTGAGAAATCCATCCATCCATCCATCCATCCATCCAGGTACCTCTGTAGTCCAACTAGAGACTGTAGTGGCCATTGTATTTATTCCCATGTGTACAACCATGGTATCACTTCCAGTCAAGATTCACACGCTCATTCACACACTACCTGCAATTTGGGAACGTCAATTAGCCTAATCTGCATGAAAGCCGGCAAACCCGGAGGAAACCCACCAAACTCAGGGAGAACATGCAAGCTTCATGCACACAGACCCGATGAGGGAATTGAACCAGACCCTGGAGGTGCAAGGAAACAGTGAGTAAGTGTCTCAAACTCACAACATTCAGCCTACAAAACTTGTTTTTGGTTTGTTCATGATTTTTCACAACATCTCTCTCTCTCTCTGTGGATTTTTATGTACCGCCACGGGCTTACAATAACGAAATTATTATTCAAATCTACCTCAATAATCCTGACAGACACAGAAAGGGAAAAGGAGAGACAGACAGAGGAAACAACAGAGAGAGATTATTTTCCCCGTCCATCAGGACAGTTGCTAGGTGCTGTTGATTCTCTTTCTGAGTGACAGAGGAGCAGAGCGAGGCTGAAACCGTGCAGAAGCTGATACGCAGATCGATACAGAAACCACAGATGAATATACAGCTGTTCTTGTTTCTGTTCTAAAAACAGAACCAGAAAAAAGGAGGCGTCCGAAAACATGAAGAGTCTCACAGCCTGCATACGGCAAACTGAAAAAAAAGTCCCGGCCGGACAAAGTCGGCAACTAGAGCCAGACGTTAAAGAGGATCATTTTGGCAGGTTGTTATTTGTCACTCGGTTCTCTTATCACAATCACACACCACACTCTGAATCGCTACAAGAGCACGTCGTTAAGAGCCCTGCTTAACGCCGCGACAATCTATTAGTGATTGCAATCTTTATTTATTAATGCAATACCTTTTCTTTTCTTTCTGCGAAGTCATGTCTCGTGCTGCGTTCCCGAGGAAGTGTAAACTCCCCTGTCCTAAAGTTACAGTGCTTTGCCAAAGTATTCACCACACCCCTTGAACTTTTCTACTGTACATTTTGTCACGTTGCAACCACAAACGACTTCTTATGGCTTTCCTTCAGCAATGGCTTTCCTCTTGCCACTCTTGTATAAAGAGCGGATTTGTGAGTGTACGACTAATAGTTGCTGCAGCTCCTCCAGAGTTCCTGTACCATGGGCCTCTTGGGTGCTTCTCTGATTAATGCTCTCCTCGTCCGGACTGTCAGTTTAGGTGGACGGCCATGTCTTGGTAGGCTTGCGGTTGTGCCGTACTCATTCCGTTTTCGGGTTGATGGATTGAACAACGCTCCGTGAGATGTTCTAAGCTTGGGGTATTTATTTATTTATTTTTAATAACCTCACCCTGCTTTAAACTTCTCCACAACTTTATCCCTGACCTGTCTGGTGTGTTCCTTGGGCTTCATGATGCTGTTTGTTCACTAATGTTCTCTAACAAACCTCTGAGGGCTTCACAGAACAGCTGTATTTATACTGAGATTAAATGCCTCTATTTACTGATTAGGTGACTTCTGAAGGCGATTGGTTCTACTGGATTATAGTTCGGGGGGGATCAGAGTAAATGGGGTGAATAGAAATGCACTTCACTTTTCAGATTTGTATTTGTAAAACATTTATCATTTTCCTTCCGCTTCACCATGATGTGTCACTTTGTGTTGGTCCGTCACATAAAATCCCAATAAAATACATTTACGCAATTACGTCATTGTACAAAACGTGGAAAAGTTGAAGGGGGATGAATGCTTTTGCAAGGCACTTTAAAAAACAGAAAACTGCTTCGTATCACTGACAATGTAAGGATAAATGAACTTTACAATTACGTAATATGTTACAATAATTCAGCACAGCACAGATCTCCTGTCAACACTTTCCGTCCAGTCATGAGGTCACCTACTGTATTCACTATATACGCACCTCCCCCCCCCCCCCCCGCCCCCCCCCTCCCTCAATTAACTTTTTTTAGCCTGAGTTTAATCCAGGATGAGCAAATGGTTTTACTGAAGCCATCGGAAATATAGGTCAAGAGGCCTGAGATCAGTCTTAAAGCTGAAACAGACATGTGCACTAATGTACACACACCGAGTTTGCTGGTTTAGAAATGAACCTGTAGTATTGTAGAATTAGAAGGTGTCCAAACTTTTGACTGGAACTGTAGCTGACATAGTTTGGGCTGTTCTGTAGTTCATTCTCAGTGCTGACTCTTTCCATTTTCGGATGATGGATTGAACAGCGCTCCTGAGATGCACTCACTGATTTGGAAGTGTGTGTGTGTGTGTGTGTGTGTGTGTGCCGATGTGAGCGTCTCAGGTCGGGCATTCTATCAGGGTTTTTTTTGTCGCTTTATAACCGAGATGATCACATTGTGTACATTGTGTTTTGTCGTTGCGAGGCCAAGCGTGTAGTCCAGAGACTCAGCAAAGTTAAGGTTAACATTCAATTATTTGTTAAGTGTAAGGGTTAGGGTTAGGGTTAGCATGATTTTTCTTTTTCTTTTTCGCATAGCTGGGGTCAGATCGCAGGGGAAAGCCAGGATACAGCGCCCTCTGGAGGAGACAGTGTTAAGGGCCTTGCTCAAGGGTTCCACAGTGGCAGCGTGGCAGTGCTGGGGGCTCGAACACCTGACCTTCTAAGCTAGAATGCAGTTAAAGATGATTGGACAGTTTAAAGTGTTAACAGTTATTTTTAAAACCACTTTGAATAATCTTGTGTCCAGCCATGAAAGAATCACTAATGGTTAAGAAATAGGAACTCCGCTCTGCCGTGTTCGTCACTCATCCAGTAAACTTAACGTAACTATGTTTTAATTTTTCATCAATGTCAACTCATCATCATTTCTGATCATTTGCCGGGAGATTACCCTCGCTAATCAAAACTGTAAACATGTGCATCTCTAGTAGAGGATGCCGTTATTGTGACTCTTTCTCCCTTCTGCACAATAGGTTTCTACCTCGTGTATTGGATTATGGAAGGGATTTTCAGCTTCCCGTTAAGCCGCAGCGCCTCGGACCGCCTCTCTCCGAGAGCTCGTGTGTACGCTGCTCGTCTCTCCCAGGTCGGGGTTTAAAAGAAGGGACGAGCTGCTTCGAAATGAACCTGTTCTGCTTCAGTCTGGTAAGAACATTTAACTTAACTGAAATGGCTCTTCTTACGCAGCATGAGGGAAATGTCGTGTCTTGTTCTGGTTTGGTCTGCCACAGTAGCGAATGTACAGATTCTCCAGGTGGCCAAAATCATTTTATCGTTCTAAAATGATGTAGCGGTCCTATACAGCTAATCTCCACACCACCGTGTGTTTAGAACCAAGGACGATGCCACAAAATTTGATAACGTGCATGATAACTTTCTCACCCGCAGACATGTGACACACACTGCACAGAGGTGTGAAAAACTGAAGGAGAAGAAGAAGAAGAAAAAAAAAAAAAAAGAAACGGAAACTGGGCGCAGTAAACAGTGCCTGAGAGATGACGGATACTGACAATATTTAGGAGGATTAGGAGACGGCTGGAGCTTCACTGCGATCATCGGTCTCTCGAGCCGAGATGCTGATACGGTTCCTGACGCAGTGTGACATGTCGTTATTTAGCAAAAAAGATGAAAAGACGTCACAGGGCACAGAGGAAAGCTGAAAGCTGAGTCACTTTCTTCCTGAGAACATGGTTTGGCGTCACATCAGAGGCAGACGAAAGGGGCGTGCCAAGCACTAAAAGTGATTCTGCTATCAGAAGCGATCAAAAAAACAAAAGCAAAAAAAAAAAAAAAAAGAAAAGAAAAGAAAAAATCTTTAGACATGCAGTTTGAAAAAAAAAATGCTAAGAATAGTGAGAGGATGTCATTGTAGGCTAGCCTCAAACCTCTTAAGAAACTTAAGCAGCTAAATATCTCATTCATTATCTTAAACTTTATAAACACAATGGACGAGCTGGATACGGAGAAAAATATATATAATACTGAAAAAAAAAAAGAAGAACTTTGGTCAAAAGCTTATATAATTCATACACACTCATCGTCTATACCACTTTATCCTGTATACAGCTGATCCCAGGAGACTTAAGGCAAGACGTGGGGGACACCCTGGATGGGGTGCCGATCCATCACGGGGAACTCGCACATACATCTTCATTCACACACCGGCTAGTTTAGCATAATCTGTGTCTTTGGGATGTAGGAGGAACCTGGAGGAAACCCACAAATCACGGAGAGAGCATGCAAACCGACCCGAGGCGGGAATCTAACCCGGACCCTGGAAGTGCAGGGCGACAGTTTACACAAATGTCTCATATTTATTACATTTTTTAATAAGCTGTCCATTTTTTTTCTTCTTTTTTTTTAAGGAGGGATCTACAGACAGCCTGTACGAGGCTCCTCAGACGAGCCGTGCTCCAGCACTCCACTGCACTGCAAAGTGGAGCGACTCAGAGCCCTGCATCTCTCCGGTGAGCTCTTCCCATCTTTACAAGAAAAACAAAACAAAACAAAACAAAAAAAAAAGCACAAACACAAAATAGATTAATCATCTCAGTCCACATGTGCATTCCTGAGCATGGTTTCGTGCGTGACTGAGTCACGTTCGAGCGCTCCTTGTTCAGATGAGAGGACATTAATCAGAATAAGTGTCCACCATCTGGACAAGGCATCATTAATCTGTCACACATTCATCAGGAAAATGACCAAATCCTGGAATGTATCACCTCAACCGTTTGTGAATCAGGAATGAAATGTAAAATGGTGCATCCTGTGTTCCGTCAGAACGTGCTACCCACACTTAAAACATGCTACTTAAAACGTTTGACCTTCGAAGTCGCACTTCATCATTGAGCATTGACTTTCAAACTCATGAATATTTGCATGCGCACGCTCGCTTTTTGACTTTTACGTGCAACACTTTTGGTTGTCACTACGGTAGCATATTTCGACGAGGCAGCACAAGTAACAGCCCTTCACGGGATATCATGCATATATCATTATATGCAATACATTTTACAATTTATATATTTACAAGTAAGTTATCAACAATTTACTTAATTTAATCATTTAATAATGAATTAACGGGTATCAGTTTAAATCTGAATCTTTAAAAAATACATTCAAATGTTAATAAAATCAAATGTATTACACAGTTGACAAAAATCCTGCATTTCAATGTTCAAAGAATTTTGTCAACATTAAATAATTTCCTGAAAATATACATGAGTTGGGGGCCTCCGAGTGGCGCAGTGGTTAAAGCGCTCGCCCTATCATCCGGAGATCGCTAGTTCGAATCCCGGGTGATGCTGTAACCTCTCGCAGCCGGAGGTCTAGAGGGAGCTGATTGGCCGAGCTCTCTCAGAGGGGAGGGATGAGAGATACTTAGTGCTCCCACATTAATCACGACTCTACAGCCAGTCAGGGGCGTCTGTGAGCTCGCGCAACGGAGGGAGCGGATAGCACCGTCCTCCGAGTGTGTTACTCCGCCCCCAACGGTGCGCGAGCGAGCAGTTCGAAAAGATGCGGTCGGCTGGCGTCACGTGGTTCGGAGGAAACACGTGATAGTCTTCGGCCCTCCCGGCTGAGTGGTAGTAGTAGCCTTAATGTGGGAGCCCCCTAGTGACGGGGAGGAATTGGACACGACTAAATTAGGGAGAAAATCTGGGAAAAATCCCAAAAAAAAAAAGAAAATATACATGAGCGTGAATCAAGTAATTCTTGACTTTTGATGACTTCTCCAGACCCGCGCCACACAGCGAAAGATGGATTCGAAGAACGCAAAGAGAAAGTAAGTGATTGTGTCTTTTCCTGTGACAGCGAGCGAGACCAGTTTAAACTAATTGTTTAAGTAGAGGCTTTCAACCTGTGTGTGTTTAGGTGTGTAACCTAAGTAAGATTACCATACATCATTATTTCCCAAGCCGCCCCAAAACACTTTCCCGGAGCCATAATAGAGCCTGATCCCCCAAACACACACATTCATTATTTTGGAAAGAAGAGAATGAAAGCACTGGATTAACGGTCGAGATTAAATCTCGTAATCTGCCAGAACAAGGTCAAAGCCAACTGTGTGAGACACTGACAGGACTGTAGCGATATTCTGGGGCTTTTTCAGCACAAGCGGCCTTGTCAGGAGAATCACTTTGAACCCTCTCTCTCTCTCTCTCTGCATTACCATAAAGTTTTCACCAGTACCTCGTTATGAATCTATATTTATGATTTATATTTTTAAAACGGACATGTGACTGTATTATGAAAGTATAGCACATTTTTTTTCACATGTTCCACGTTGACACATGATACAATTTCAAAGTTACCTTAAAAACTGCTGTGCAATGGAGGTCAATAGCTTTTTCATTTCCAGCTGCTCATATCAACATTTTTTTTTTCTGAAAAAGCAATCAGTACTTGATGCTCTGATGAAATTGACCGTTTTATCACACGACAAAGGGTCATTGCTATCTGCATGATCTCTTTTCTCTATATCTCTATCTCTATTTCCTTCCGCATGCATGAGGTCAAAGATGCCCGTGATTGGCTAGTAGATTGACATGGGAGCACGCCACTCCCACCCAGAAAGCACAGCCAATTTTGCTCTCTCGGACTCCCAGGATTTCAACTTCTCAGGAATAAGAATAGGGCTTTCCCGCTGCGTCATTTTTTTCTCTTTTTCTTTTATCCCATTCCACTTGGCTGCTTGTAATGATAATATAATTAACTTTCTTGTGACTCTTTTGTTATTTCAAATAAGCCGTAACAATAGGCCTTTATTGTGTCTAACACATCTTTTGTGTTTTATATGACAGATCGCGCACATCAGAGTTAACACGCATGACTGGTATGTCAGATTCGCCTTTTAATCACTCTGCACTCTGCCATTTTTAATTAAAAGTTGAAAGCGCATTCTCTGAAGCCTTGACTTTAGTTACACGAGTTTCCCCCCCTGATCCATCGGTCCTTTATCACTCTAATTTTGGCCTTCCAAATTAAGCCCACTCTCCCAAATGGCACAAATGGCTCTCCTCCCCGTACCCCACTTGGCTGCCTCAGTTCCTGGCGCTTGATTTATTTCACACATTATGGCTTTTACCAACATAATGACTATTTTGGTCTCCGTTCTTATTTACAGACAGAACCGCATCCGGTAATGTCTACTGTCCCTGCCCTGGGAAGAGAGATGATCTAATTCGCCACCAAGCCCAGTGTAAGTGATACAGCAGGATGTTTGTGGGTATGTGTATAAGCCGTGAACCTTAATTTCCCATTATGATAACGCAAAACTAATGACACTAGCGCTGTGCCGTTCAAATGAAAAATGACAAAATGGATCCAAGAGTCCACCTGATACCATAACGTTTGCACATTTATTCTGCATGCATGGTAGCCTGTGATCTTTCTCCAAGCGATTACGTATAATCTCTTTATTCCGAGTAGATACCAGTGAAGATCCGTACGTGATGAACCCCTTGGCTCGAGAAGAAAGAACTGAGAGAACTGACAGGGATTACGATGTTCAGGTATATCTGCAAATCCCAGTGTCACCTGAATCATCTCTGAATCTTTATCTGGCTGATTGATGTTTAAAAAAAAAAGAAAGAAGGTTTTAAACAGAAATGAAACGCTGTTTTCAGAGACACACTGACGTTCATGAGAAAACCACAAGCCCACCCCTTCCCGCACACGGTCTGCGTCAGTCTTAAAAAGACCTCCAGGCAAATCACTGCATCGAATTGTGGACACTCTTTATGAGTCCTGTTAACAATAGCACTCTGTAAAAGACGAGACAAATGAGAGGGTTGATTAGCAGACGTGTCATACAGTGGAGATTAAAATCTTAAAATGCTTAATGTCTCTGATTGTCTGGAGTGGGATTCCTCTGTCCAGGTGATTCTTCAGTGTCAGACAAGTCTCGTCTGCTTAGCAGAGCCATAAAGCAAAACCGTTCCACAAAACTAAATCCATTCACTAGATGGTTCATAGAGATGAATTGACAAAGAAATTTAAATACATGTATTCATTTCACAGAATTACAAATGGACATTTTTTTTTCTCACTAATTTTACATATGGGATGGAATTGTAGTTGTTTCACTGACCTTTGCACAATTACTGTAGACAAAACAAACTTTATCTAAGATTCATGCAATCGTTGTGTGTCCTATCCTGATCATCCATTAATAAGCATTTAGAAAAATGTTTTAAGGAGGTTCAAACCTGAAATCCCTCCCTAGCTAGTGTGTGTCTCTAGTGTGCCCTGATGCAGTAAAATCTCTTAGCACAACTGATTATTATTAGTAATGCAGAACAGATTGCCCGTGAATGGCCTGTTTAATCTTTCCGACACGTGCCAGGCATGGTCATGAAGCCAGGAGCTGGAAGGCAGCCCTCTACCCACTCTAACATGCCCAATGAAGTCCATTACAAATAGGTTTTTATGTGGCACAAGGGGCCAATCAGTCCGCATTTGCATTTGCAGATTACCGCAAATGGGCAGGGATTTGGGTGCCAAGATTTTTTTTTTTACTGCTTCTTTAAAATGCAGAGTAAAATCAGAAACAAATACAAAGCATCCAAACTGGCTATCCGTGTCTAGAGTAATTAAGCCAGTAGCTATAAACCCACAGCCAATATAATCGCAAAACTATTTACATATTTCCTGTCCGTTTATTTTTTTAGCCATTAATGATGACAGTATCTGAGGACTTTTTGATGAGTAACTTAGCCATTCGAGCTTAAGCATAAATATGAACCAATTCATCTCATAAGTTCTATTTCAAACAAGCGCTGAAAATCAAAATCAGAAGCTTCAAACCACACGTTAACCAGTAATTTCAAAATGGTTATTGACGCCTCCGAGTGGCGCAGTGGTTAAAGCGCTCGCCCTATCATCCGGAGATCGCTAGTTCGAATCCCGGGTGGTGCTGTAACCTCTCGCAGCCGGAGGTCTAGAGAGAGCTGATTGGCCGAGCTCTCTCAGAGGGGAGGGATGAGAGGTACTTAGTGCTCCCACATTAATCACGGCTCTACAGCCAATCAGGGGCGTCTGTGAGCTCGCGCAACGGAGGGAGTGGATAGCGCTGTCGTCCGAGTGTGTTACGCCGCCCCCAACGGTGCGCGAGCGAGCAGTTCGAAAAGATGCGGTCGGCTGGCGTCACGTGGTTCGGAGGAAACACGTGATAGTCTTCGGCCCTCCCGGCTGAGTGGTAGTAGTAGCCTTAATGTGGGAGCCCCCTAGTGACGGGGAGGAATTGGACACGACTAAATTAGGGAGAAAATCGGGGAAAAATCCAAAAAAAAAAAAAAAGGTTATTGACGTTTTGCTTCATCTTCCTCTGATTAGGAAACAGCGAAACACAGCGACACGAGTGCTACCAAAACTTTAAGTTTCAGGGAAAATACGTAATCATAAAGTTACCAGTTATAAGTTACCAGTGAAGACTAATTTGAATGTTTGATGGAAACAATGGTAATCAGTGTTTAGTTGTGGGGACAGTGGTGATTAGAGATCATTTGTGGGGTACACTGGTGACCGGTCATTGGTTGTAGGTGGCACAAGGGTGATTTGTGATTGGTTTTTGGGAACAATGGTGATTAGTGATTTTTGGAAGAGAAAATGGTGTTCAGTAATTGGTGGTGGAGAACAATGGTGATTAGTGATTGTTTGTGGGGACCAATGGTTATCAGTGCTTGTTAGTGGGGAACAATGGTGATCAGTGATTGGTTGTAGGGAACCCCAACTATCAGTGATTGATTGTCAGGAACACTGGTGATGACTGATTGATGGCGGGGAAGAATGTTGATCAGTCATCACTAGTGGTCCTTGGGAACATTAGCCCATGCAAGTACAACTCAGTTATACTTTACACACTGATGGTGAGTTAACTGGACCTGCTATCAATAAATTGACAGCATTGCTACAATATCTTCAATACATCCCTGATGCCTCAATTGAATTTGTTAAATTAAAGGGGGGGAAAATGCTTTGTCTAAGAATCCTTAATCCAACACCAGCTTAATCTGATGGACTACAAAGCACATTCTACTCTTCTTAAGCACCATCTTTCCTTTACATTTTCATTCATTTCAATTTTCATTCATTTGGTTTATGCACAACTGATTATCAAGTAATGAGATTCCTGGATGTCATGAATCTGTTAAAGAGGCAACCAAGAATTAAACAAGCCTACAGGAGCATGTCTACAATGAGTCAAGAATGAGTCCATCAGAGGGACGACCCATGTCAGATGTTCTGGAGATCAAATCAGAGAGGACAGATTGAGGTGGTTTGGACGTGTTCAGAGGAGAGATTGTGAGCATATTGGTAGAAGAATGCTGAGGTTGGAACTGCCAGGCAGGAGGTCTAGAGGAAGACAAAGGAGGAGTTTCTATGGATGCAGTGAGACAGGACATGAAGTTAGTTGGGGTGATGGAAGAGGATGCAGATGATTCGCTGTGGTGACCCCTGAAAGGAAATAGGCGAAAGACAAGGAAGACATGAGCATGTCTACAGAAACTAATAAAAATTTGTCTGAGTGAACTGAGTTACTGATACTTAAATATTACGTCCCTCTGGCCTGCAGGATAGAGAGGACAAGGCACATGGAACTCTTCAGAAGCTCCACCAGCTAGTGACGAGCAGTATAAAGGAGAGCAGAAATCATCCAGACATCAGTGGTAAGGCCTATTATTATGTCAAGTGCCAAAACATAGTATATGGCAAGAAATCAGACCTTATGTTGATGAAAATCTGGTGTAAACAGTTCCATATGTCTCTGTGTAAAGATTTCACAGTCATAGCCTGCATAAAGTCTGAGAAGAAGCTCAAGAAAGAGTCTAACCAGCAGTCCGAACCAGGTAATGAGAAGGATATAAGAGAAGTGGAAAGACTGTGGAGCCCTGGACATTTGCACCACCACTGGGGCTCCATGGAAACCTGTTCAGTCTGGGAATCCTCCTATCACACCTGCCACAGGCCCACAGCCGATCCAAGGCTATACAGCGTTAACTTCACTCTGCCCCGAGGAAGCGATCGGCACTGCTACGAGGAATTGTTCCATGATTTGGACTGCCTCACGATGGAGTACCCACCCCTGAGGGTCACCCGATCATTCACTGACCTGGACATGACCAACACCATAGTGAGTCGTCTAGCCATGCTAACATGACTAATTCTAGAATTTCATGACCATGACCGTATGAAATGGTTCCCAATTAGTTCCCCAAAATAAAAAAAATAAACAAATAAATAAATGACAAAAGGTTTTTGCATTTTCATTATGCTAGTCGGACCTGACCGGTTTTCACTTGCTAACAGCCGTACTTTAATCGTGCCCTCTGTGCAAAAACACGAGAGATATTAAGATATGAACCAGGTTGTAAAACAGCATCAAAACAGTGATGCTCCAGAAGATAAGGTCGCTAGCGCAGTGAATGTGTTTAGATTAAATGCAGGCTAAAGGCAGACTTCGATGCTATCGGTTAGAATGATGCAACAAAACAGATGTGCTTTTAGTCAACCTTTTTCTTGTGCATGACCTGTGTGAAAAAATGGTTCCTGAAACACACTTGTAGTAACCATCACATTTACATAGCGATCATCTCTTGCATGTGTCTTACTCTCTATACCGCGGCTTTTCTCCTGAAGCTCAGCTCTATGACCAGATGTAAGTGCCACACAACAACACATCCTGTGTACAGACGAGGAAGTGTGGGCTCGGCCCCGTATGCGTGTGTGTGTGTGTGTGTGTGTGTGTGTGTGTGTGTGTGTGTGTACAGAGAGTGCTAGAGAAGTGTGTGTGGTGTGGTGTGTGTTTGGTCATGCATAGGAAATTTTGCTTCTAAAGACAAATAACACATCATTAAAAGTCATGCTTCAGAGGAGACCTTCAAATGCCTCAGAGAAACCAAGGAGTAAACCAAAGGTAAAAATGAAGATTCATTGCTATAAATAATAGTGTGTCAGGGATAATAGGATGCATAAATTATAATGTTGTAAGACCGTTGCGAATGGAATTGTGCAAAAGTTCTGTTGCAATATTGTTCCAAATGTGAGGTGGATGGTTAAATGATTTGAGACGACCTGTTTTTAAGCTACAACATGAATTGCAAATAATGAAAACTGTCAAACTAAGTACTAAGGATTGTAGAGACAAATGTCATTTATTTTTTATTTTGTTCAAAAAACAGACCAGCTTAGAAAAAAAATGTCTAAAAATCTAAAAGTATATATCTACTCTCTCTGTTTGTGTTTTGTTGTTGTTGTTTTTTTAACGAGGCTCCCGTCCACCAAAACAAACAAACAAACAAACAAACAAACAAACAAACAAATAAATAAATAATCAGACTTGAAAAAATAAAGACAGAAAATGTAAACATTGGTCATTTTCATCAGTCATCTTCATTTCAATTAAAAATAATAAAAATATAAATAAAAAAGGGATGTAACACACTTTGTTACCTTCGCTGTTCATGCTTTCTGGATTAGCACAGAAGAATTACGACACAATTTTATTTCACAAATTCTGCTGCAGTCATGCAATCGTCTTACGTTTCCCTTCTGTGTTTATCAGCGCTCCTACAGCTTTGGCAGGTTCGACACGTCCAAAAACCAGCCCAAGCCCGAGGAACATGAAACCTCTTCGGTAAATACTATACACCATCTCCATTGCTGCTTACAGACATGAAGATGTAAAGAAATCATCATCATCATCATCATCATCATCATCATATACATCATAAGAATTTGTGCAGGACTGTAGTTTCATCTCACATGTCGTCTTGTAACTTTAACACTTTTACTCTTTTTTTTTTTTTTTTAAATGACAGGGACATCAGGGTGCTGATGGTGAATCAGCAGAAGGAGATCATATCAAAGGGGGGTTTGGGAAGAAGATGAAAGCCATCTCGATGACCATGCGCAAGAAGATGGGGAAGAAATACGCCAGAGTTCTGTCAGAGGAAACGGTGAGCACTGAAGATGAAAGCAAATGGGTGTTTTTTTTTTTTTTCTTTCTTTCCGCAGAGTCTGCTTTTTTGGCACGTTTCGTGTAAACCTATCATTGGAAAGCATCGCAACTTCCTAACCACTGAAGTGAGAAAACATGTGTAAATGTTACCCATTAGGATGTGCATGCTAGACTTTTTATTTTATTAATAAAAAAAAATAAAAAAACCCCCATCAATGTAGAAATAAAAAAAAGTGTGGTTTTTAAATAGACTGAACAATGATGTGCTATAAAACGCAAACCTGAGGCGAAGAATAAAACACTTGGGAGTGTCAGAAGTGTTTTATTTAGCTATCAATTGCAGTTTTATTTAGTAAAGAATGTGACACATATGTTTACCTATTTATCTAAGCATGAAGAGTCCTTTTCCGTTCACCATCTTGTCTTTAACCCGAAGGCTTTCTAGTGCATCTCTGACTGTTATCTCCTCACCTTGGAATATGTCACTGTAGAAAACATCGTAAACAGAGTATTAGAACAATGTGCATTCATACAAACCTCATACGAACTTTGAATCTTTACTATGGACATTAGAAAATTAGGCCGACCAATCAGATTTGGGAATGCAACAGCACTGACAACAACATCAGTGAGATTTACACATGCGGAGGCAGCGTCAGTTCCTCAATTTTGACACGTTGACAAATTGGACCCGTTGGTCTAGAATCGGTGTAAATAGGGTAGAGGAAAAAGGGCACCAAAAACAGTTTGTCAGCTTGAAAAGTGTGTGGTGTGATTTGGACAGGGAGAAGGTGGAGATGGAGAGCAGGAAGCTGAAGAAGCGCCTAATGCCAGTGAAGCTCCAGCTAAAGCCTGCGTCAAGTCCAGCAACAACTCAGTGGAAAGTCTCTTCAGTCTCCACAGCGGCCAAAACTCCTCCAGCAGTAAGCTTTACATATACACAGATATCCACCTCATTCGTCCTATAATGTGGTATTTGTTTGCCTCATTTATCACACTGCGGTACAGAGCGAAACAGGTGAATGTCACAGAACCAGGCTGTTTTAACATAAAGGCCAATTTTACTTAATAACCTTAAATACAGAACACGAGCGTACAGAGGCTTAAAAACATACAGTAGACTTTTTTATTTTAGACCAACAAGTACTGAGAATCTACAAACTCCTGATATAGAACGTGCAAAAGTTTATATACCTTTAGGACAAAATCAAAAAATTAATACTTTCAAAATCACAAAATAGTTAACAATAGAAATATAGCTAACTAATGACTTAGTGATTGCAAAGTAAAAACATAAATGATGGCATTTTCATTTCCGAATATGATATTAATAATCCCTAAAAGTTTGTACTTCCACATTTAGTCTTTAAAACGCCCTCCAGCCTCTTTCATATCCTCTGAACCGCTATTAGATTCTCATAGTCATACTATCTGATGTTAGATGCACTGTTTTGCTTGCTGTAGAATACACCGAAATGTCTGTACCTTTTATTTTTGTACATAACCTGTAAAAAAAAAAAATTTTTTTTTTTTTTTTTGCCCATTAAAAACTATACTATGAGATGGGTAAACTTTTGCCCCCAATTATAAATAATAGCTCCTGTAAGGTTACCAAATGGGCCTAGTAAGTTCTTTCAAGTCAAAGTTCACCTAATAAGTTCACCTAAAGTCAAAGTCTTTGGGTCTCGATTGCTCAGTCTTAGTTGAGAACATTATCGTGGAATGTGTGCTGGTTCTTAGGTGGCATCACCAGTGGCTCTGAGGGCTCGTGTAACAGAGACAGTCTGAGGCTGGAGGTGGAAGTTCATGACAACATCCAGTTCTGTGGCAAAGCGAAAGTTCACACTGATTTTCTCCCAAGCCCGTACGACACAGAGTCTCTAAAACTCAAGGTAAGCGTCGCATTAATTTACTCTAATGGCCCTGAAGTGGATTTCCATCTCATTAGAGATCACAGCAATATCATTCTAACATTTATTTTAAAATATCATCTACTGGAATGTCATATCCACCCAGACCAGAACGTAACCCTTAATCACTGACGAAAGTCCAGGATAATGTCACAGTCTTTATAACGTCTACTGTAAATATTTTGTTGTCTCAGGTTGGAGACATGATCGACATCATCAGTAAGCCCCCCATGGGCATATGGACAGGCATGCTGAACGGGAAAGTGGGCAGCTTTAAGTTCATCTATGTTAACGTCCTGGCTGAAGAGCCTGCTCCCCTGCACAGGACGGGAAACCACAGGAGAAGCAGACGACCTCGACCCAAAACGCTCCAAGAGTTCCTTGAGAGACTGAACCTAGAGGTGCTGCTTTTTTTTTTTTTTTTTTTCATCTGCGTGATACATGCAAATGTTTGAACCAAGGCAACTAGGAGAGCACATCAACACCTTATTGGTTTAGTATAAACCAGGATCAGGAGAGGAACCAGACTCAAATGGGAACCTAAAGGGAACTTCACAGGGACTAGTGGGATTGGAAATTATAACAGGTTCTAATCAGTATACAGATGTAGTAGAGTGAGGACAAACAGTAGTGCATTCACTGAAAGTATGTACAGATTATGAATGCCTGGGATTAGCAACAGTGTTCAATGGTGCCATTATTTACCAACACATTGAACCATTCACTGAGACTTTTGTCTTTTTTTCTGCCCCTGTTTATGCACAACACTTCCTCCATCAATGCTGCTCTTCAACTGTTCTGTTCATACCAATTCAACAGAGAAAAAATGATTTAAAGGACATTTTGCACTGACTCTTTTAATTTTTTCACTATTACTATTTTAACATAA
Organism: Clarias fuscus; assembly: GCA_030347435.1. Taxonomy (NCBI): domain Eukaryota; kingdom Metazoa; phylum Chordata; class Actinopteri; order Siluriformes; family Clariidae; genus Clarias; species Clarias fuscus. The sequence continues at coordinate 4,281,711 of CM059223.1, read as the reverse complement.
GCATTTAATATACAGTATGGTTTTTGTATTATAATCTGGAAGTGAGAACATACAGTACTACACACCTCATTACTAAAACAAATCGCTCCGTCTACCTTAGTACTTAGCTTTACATTTCGTTCAAAGGGTAGGCAAACTTTTCCACTTGACTGGTTTTTGGTGATTAAAAAGGTTTCTATGTGAAAAAATTAATAAATGGGTTCATCTGTGGTTTTAAAACCAACAACCAATAGAAAACATTCTCAGGTTCACCAGTTGATGTCAAATCTTAACCAAAAATGTTTCATTTTTAATAAACATGCCTAAGCTTTCACTCAGTTTATCAGATATAATCAAGATAAAAGCTACAAAAAAAAAATCATCATAATTAATAAGGGAAGTTATGCTTCACTGGGGGTTCACCTTGAGATTGTAAAATGTGATAACGGCTGCCAAAAGACGTAAAAAACATGTCTGATGGGATGTGACTTAAAAACGGTGAAATCTTTTCTGTCCATCTTTTCTGTGCAGGAGTTCATGTCGTCCCTGTTGCTAAACGGTTATCAGACGGTAGAAGATCTGAAGGATTTGAAAGAGCAGCACCTGATCGAGCTGAACGTGTCCGACCCTGAGCACAGACACAAGCTGCTGGCAGCTACTGAGTGGTTACACGACGTGGAGTGTGAGTGTCCCACCCTCACAGTTAGTTTCTTTAACAGTACACACTGAAAGCTTGTCTTAAAAAAAAAAAAAAAAAACATTTTATATATATATATATATATATATATATATATGCCTTTTACACTATAAAATAGTTGTCTAGTACAGTACACAGCTATTCTTGTTATTCTTGTAGCCTACCTCGGGACACAGTAATTACCTTAGCCTAAAATACTATAACTACCCCTTAGTTAAAAATATAACAACAACCTCTTAGGTAGCCCAAAATACATTAACTAACATTCATTTGGCCTAAAACACTGAAAAACACAATGCCTCAGTTAGCCTAAAACACAATAACTAAACCTCATTTAGCCTAAAACACAATAACTACTATACCCATCAATTAGCCCAAAACACAATAATAACCCCTCAGTTAGTCTAAAAGACAATAACTAGCCCTAAATTATCCTAAAGCACAATAATTACCCTTCAGTTAGCCCCAAACACAACAATTACCCATCAGTTATCGTTAAAATATAATATCTATCCCTGGTAGGCCCCCACCCAATAACTACACTCCAGTTAGTCTAAAACACAAAAACTGCCCCTCAGTTAGTCTAAAACACAATTACTACCCCACAATTAGCCCAACATATAACAAATACCACTTAGTTAGCCTAAAATACTACAACTACCGCTTAGTTAGCCTAAAATACTATAACTACAACTTAGTTAGCCTAAAATACTACAACTACTGCTTAGTTAGCCTAAAATACTACAACTACCGCTTAGTTAGCCTAAAATACTACAACTACAACTTGGTTAGCCTAAAATACTACAACTACCGCTTAGTTAGCCTAAAATACTACAACTACAACTTGGTTAGCCTAAAATACTACAACTACCGCTTAGTTAGCCTAAAATACTACAACTACCGCTTAGTTAGCCTAAAATACTACAACTACCGCTTAGTTAGCCTAAAATACTACAACTACAACTTGGTTAGCCTAAAATACTACAACTACAACTTAGTTAGCCTAAAATACTACAACTACCGCTTAGTTAGCCTAAAATACTACAACTACAACTTAGTTAGCCTAAAATACTACAACTACCGCTTAGTTAGCCTAAAATACTACAACTACAACTTAGTTAGCCTAAAATACTACAACTACCGCTTAGTTAGCCTAAAATACTACAACTACAACTTAGTTAGCCTAAAATACTACAACTACCACTTACTTAGCCTAAAATACTACAACTACCACTTACTTAGCCTAAAATACTACAACTACCACTTACTTAGCCTAAAATACTACAACTACCATTTAGTTAGCCTAAAATACTACAACTACCATTTAGTTAGCCTAAAATACTACAACTACCATTTAGTTAGCCCAAAATACAATAGCTACTCCTCAGTTAGCCTAAAATACAATAACTAACACTAATTTAGCCCAAAACACAATATCTATCCCTCAGTTAGCCAAAAATACTACAACTACCACTTACTTAGCCTAAAATACTACAACAACCACTTAGTTAGCCTAAAATACTACAACTACCATTTAGTTAGCCTAAAATACTACAACTACTACTTACTTAGCCTAAAATACTACAACTACCGCTTAGTTAGCCTAAAATACTACAACAACAACTTGGTTAGCCTAAAATACTACAACTACCACTTACTTAGCCTAAAATACTACAACTACCATTTAGTTAGCCTAAAATACTACAACTACCATTTAGTTAGCCTAAAATACTACAACAACAACTTGGTTAGCCTAAAATACTACAACTACCATTTAGTTAGCCTAAAATACTACAACTACCACTTAGTTAGCCCAAAATACAATAGCTACTCCTCAGTTAGCCTAAAATACAATAACTAACACTAATTTAGCCCAAAACACAATATCTATCCCTCAGTTAGCCAAAAATACATTAACTACCCCTTGGTAAGCCACAAAACACAATATTTATCCCTCAGTTAACACAAACACAATAGTAACTCTGCTAGCTTAATAATAACTATACTTCATTTAGTGTAAAAAAAAAAAAAACCCAAAAATTATATATATATAAAAAAAAAAAAAAAACCCTCAGTTAGCACAAACCACTGTACCTATACCTCGGTTAGCTTTAGCAGCCTATGCTAGAATTACTACCCAAAAAAGAAGCTAATCCTGATACAATATATGACAAGTTTAGTGTACATCCTGTACACATTAATATTTCATTTAAAAATGAAGAAATTATTCAAAGAGTGATAAGTCTGTGCTCAGATTTAATTCCTACTCATGTGTAAATCACCTTGGAAATGATTAAATAAAGAACATGAATTCACTGGATCCTTGCTAAAGGACATTTTCTGAAGGACACAAGCAGACATAAACCCATGGGTCAGTAAGCTAATTCAGCACAATAATTTAAACTGATGAAATGTAGCTTTTATGGGCTTCAGTAGTTAGCATGCTAACCAGAAATCCCCCTTTTTTAAACTATTTTACACTTGGGTTCTAGAGAAGCAAGCAAAAATGGTGCGGATTTAATAAGAACCAGCAAGCCGTGAAGCAAGAGCTCAGCTACTGACAGGAAATGAGTGTGAGTTTTCTGTGGTTTAGCGTTTGAACAAGCCCAACCCTAGACACGTTGCAAAACTAGCTTTTCTTTCCAAAACATGTGTGCGGACAAAAAAGTCTGCCGTCTTCTGAAAATCTTTTCAGAACAAAAGGGTCCTAAACTATTCCTTTTCTCTTTTGTACCTTTAACATGTCGTTTCACCTTGGTATAATTTACCTTAAAGGGCTGCTTGTGCAAAATTGATTTTGTAGTCATTTTTGCATATTTCAGATGCAAAATTTTTTGCACCACTAAATATGAAAATGTCAATTAAATATTCCACCTGTTGTGACCTCACAGAAGAAGAGCCAAAGCCAAAGCACCAATAACCCCCCTCCCCCCCCCTTCAGCTTGTTGTTCAGATGTGCTGATCTCTGTGGAGGCATGGCTGAGCATACATAGACACTGAAATGGCACATGAAGAGAGTTTGTAATATGACATAAATGCATTATTTGAGATGCATTTCAGCTAAAGCATTAACACACAATTTGGACTTTTGGAGGGCTCTGAGACCTGTGTTAACATGTTATGGAAATACCCATATGGGACCATTAATAAATGTACCTACACTATATGGACCTCTCAGGAAAAAAAAAAAAAAAAATTATATTATATGAAAAGGTATAAAAGGTGTCTTTTGATTGCTATCACCTGAGGTAGCTTTTTTTTTTTTTTTGACCCAAGGTGAAATCCTGTCCTGTTGTTTTTCTGTTTTAGCCAATAATCAGAAAGAAGGTGAAGGTGAAGAGGCGCCCAAATCTCCGAGTGCGACGGAGAAACCTGAGCCGAACCATTGCCCCAGAGACTCAGGCTGCTACATCACCTCGGACTGCTCCGACAACAGCAAAGAGGACACAGAGAGTCACCTTCCTGCATCTCAGTCCCCATCACCCGCCGAGGTTTAACCACAGAGTGTTGTTGCACCCAGAGAATCTGACCTACATCTCATAAACAACATGGCCCTGGTGCAAGCTGGGGCAGTGATCAGCCTGTTTTTAGAGTGCCTCGACAGGCTTCATTTCTTTTTGATCTGTCAGGCAAATGTGCCACGATACATAGGAATCTAATTAAGCATGTTTAACAACAATGTGTGTGAAATCATTCATATAGATCACTGTTTGAAACTTTTAGCTATGATTGTAAAGCAGAAAGAAGAAAAAAAGCACTGTAGATATTGTGTAAATAATATATAAAAAATATACTATGCATTCAACCGAAGAATAAAAACTTACCAAATAAACCAGGTGTATTTTCTGCACTGGAAGCTCACATGCTCTTTTCAATCATACAGCTAATTTCAATTCCAACAAATTACACACACATCTCATTTACTCCAATCCACAGTAAATAGTGTTTGTATTGAAGGTGTGTGTGTGTGTGTGTGTGTGTGTACTGTATGTGGGCTTGCGGCAAGATTACATTTATAAAGTGAGCACACGCCCTTGGATATATTGTGGGTTTAGGATTGAAGAGGCGGTATGTTACGATTTTTTCTTGTAACAATAGTATAACGTCTTTTATTATGAAACACGAAATTAGCATGCTGATGTAAAAACAAACAAACAAACAAGCATTTTATACCAGCCGAACCTTTAATCACGACTCTGATCAACACATAGGACTAAGATAAATATAGTTGCAAGCAGCGATGAGTGGGCCCAAGCACCCCGCCATCACACCCTGCGCCACTTTCTTCGCCAGTGGGCACACTGAGCATTTTCGAAAAAGGGGGGGGGGGGATTTTATATTTAGACCTAAGAAAAAAAGCCCCATATGCTGGAAAAAAAAAAGCATCACACTATGATGTCACTTAATATGATGTTACTCAATATAATGTAACACAAAGTTATTACCCACTTCTCAGCACAAGTTTAAGGCATCGTCGTCACCGCTGACCCGATTGAGATATCAAAAATCCCTCCACACTTTTGAGATCACACAGGCCCGGTTTGGTGGCGATCATATAAACCCCCCCCCCGCCCCTAGGTAGAGTATATCAAAATCCATTGGGTGCATTTTGCAAACGACCCAAAATAACTGACTTCCTGCTGAGTAGAGGCCCTGACATGCGATGCGAAAGTTGTTCAGCTCAATGAGCTCTAAATGTGTACCGGGTTTCGTGTGCATACGTGCAAGTTTGTATGACACTTAGGCATCTGAATTGCCATTTTTCATGACTGTTTGAGCATGGTAAAACCCCCAAAAGCCTCGGATGCTTGGGGAAAAAAAAAATCCTTAGAAGAGGATCCTCACACACTGTGACGACATACTGTAGGGCTGATGTCATCATGCTTGGGCTCTTGTTTAAGTCACATGGTTTATTAGTTCCGATTACTAAATACGTAATCAGAACTATGTTATGGGAATACTAAAACCTAATTGCAAAATTGAAAATAATTATTTGTTCCTTCGTTATAAATTACGTCTTGCGGCCCACCTGCAGTACAATTATGGCACACTAGGTGGCACTGCGGTGCACACGTTAGGGAACGCTACTCTTCTAGTGATAGTTCACTTAAAATATTCATGATGGATTTTCCCCACAGTACACTTGACATATTTTGAACACTTACAACCTTCAGATTAAAGATGTCGTCTGTGATATTCGAATCAAGAAATTTTCTTTGTCCCCCCCCTCACATTCTGCCTGGCACCATTTGATAAGAACCTGCTCAAAAGAAAACCTTAATGCTACCTGAGGATTTACAAATGTTTTTTTTACATTTTATTTTAAAAAATCAGGGCAAAGAAGCCTGTTACTCGTGTCCTTAATCATGCTGCCTGTTACGTATTGCGTTAGCCTTAAGACGCGATCTAACTAAGCAATTTTGGAGGAGTGGGCCTCAGAAAGCTACCCCTAAATATTACCCCTAAATACAAAGAAATGCATGACATGAGCACGGAATGAGTGTGAACCGTTATCACATCCGAGTTTCAGTGAACCTCCTACGCCTCATTTCATTACGGTTTTAATCAGAGCTTTTGATCGGACCTCGAATTCGTCAGGCAAGAGCAGGAAATTGTAGACGACGCCTCGTTTTAACGTTCTTTATTGTTTCTTCAGTGGCATTTTATTTAAAAAAAAAAGTTTTTTTTTTTTTTTTTTTTTTGGAAACTCACTTTCTACAAACGAAATCTGTTCAGATCTGAACAGTGGCGTTTCTTTTTCACATTTCATTACACTCCGTCAACCACTGCAGCGTTAGATGGCACAAAATACAAGAAATAATTACACACTCATGGTACAAACCTACTTTAAATACAAATAATCCTCCAAAGATCACAGATCATGGACTCGACACCAATTTGAAGAAACTGGTGAACACTAATAATAATAATAATAATAATAATAATAATAATGTCACTCGCAGTAATTTGTTCAATAAACGATACACTCCATAAGAAGAAACTATACACACTACTGCTGCAGCAACACTTTATCTTATATACACTTTAATACAGATCATAAGGCATCAGAGTGAAGGTCCTTTCTATAAATAAGCAATACTAATCCGAACACACACACACACACACGCGTGCGCGCGCACACACACAGAGGTGTGCGATTTAGAGCTCCGCTTGCACGAAGAGCGAAATTCACAGGGTCTCTCCGTCGGCAGTGGCGGACCGATCCAGTCCAGGCGTTAACGTTTAAGTGACCCGGGGACAGAAGCTTTCCAAGCGAGATCCGGCTCAGCGGGAAATGGTGTCGCGTGTGTATCCTTCATATCCGTGCTCCGTGTAGAGAGGCAGCTCGTCTGTGCTACTGACTCCGTTTTTTATTTCTGAAAGAAAACAAACAAACAAACAAATGTAGTATAAGCATGGAAGAAGACATGGTGTCGTTAGCATCTCACGATCATCATGATCGCTCCTAAAATACAGTATATTACTGGGTTGTAGAATTTACACATTGATCGAAAAAGCAGGAATACTGATTTACTCCATTATACTGTTTCAGCAAACTATTGCAGACAAGTTCATCTAAATCTCCAGCCTTCAGGTAAAACCACCACCTGTTTTCTTATTCTGACTTTTAAACACTAATTTGACCACCAACCAGAAACTCGTCCCCAAATTCACCGTATTCCTCAGCCGTGTGGCGTTCGCGTTCTTCACCTGAGAAGATGAGCTTCTCCTTCATGATGCTGACGTCTCGGCTGGGTCTGCGCACCACAGCGCTGAGCATGATCTGCTCCGGGTTGTAGCTGCGCATCCCGCTCATCCTCCACCTGCAGAACAATACGCAGGGGTCTCGGTTACGCGTCAGGACGCAAAACTGCACGGATATCGACTTCTTTTGTTCCTGTGTTGTCTCTCTTAAACCGAATTAAACTGTCTGGACAGAGAAGAAACGAATTCAATCCTTTTAGCTTTGATCATTGCTTTAATAATCTTTAAAAAAAAAAAAAAGGAAAAAAATAAATAAAAAAAAAAATGGCATTATGCTTCCAGAAGCGCTCTTCCACAATCTGAGTCCTGGATTAAGAATATTTATGCATGCATTTATTTATTTATGACTGAGGATGATGGTTATTTATTTATTTATTTTTAATTTTAACATGTTACTGTGTGTGTGTGTGTTTTATTTATTTAACGTTTTATACGTGTTTATTCTATAACTTCATTATTATTATTAAAAAAAAAAAAAAACATTTCTGATTTTCAAACATTAATATTCCAGAAAAAAAAAAAAGAAAAAGAAAAATATCTTCTTCAGGAAAAAAAAGAAAGCAGCATTTTATCTAAACAAGCCCTTTTCAGAAAAAACAAAAACAAAAACAAAAAACTAAGGTTTTGCTGTGAAAAAGAAGCAAGTGCTAGACTGTGGTTAGTTTTGAAAATGTTCAGTAATTTCCTTTTAAAAACTGTACAAACTGTACACTACAGTACAGTACAGTTATTTGCATGTGCCTAAGACTCCGTGCCTCATTATTACACTTGTCTGTGTGTTATGGATGCATTATTACGTTATTATTATTATTATTAATAATAATAATAATAATAATAATAATAACAACAACAACAACAATCAGAATGATTTCTTCACGACCATGCACGTCTCTTTAACTTTCTAGTACTAAACTTCACTTCCTTTTATCCCACCTGGTTTAGCGTTCTCCCCTGGACAGACTATTAGCACAGACAGATGCTAGCTGATGATAAATGACACAATAAAGTAGTGAAAGCTTGAGTTTGGAGAACGTGTTGTACATCAGACCCTGACACAGATATGACACCAGAGTAGAGAAGAAAACCCACAAACTGAACTCCAGAATGAGAAACAGAAAATAAAGAAGCTACAGGTTGATGCAAAGCATTTCCGGCTGCTGGTTCGATCCCGCTTTACCTGATGAGGTGACAGCTGAGAGATTTGCAGAAAGCGGCGAGCGAAGAGGCATGCAGCGGAGAGCGCAGGCGAGAATGATAACAGGGAGGAAACAGGGAGAGAAGGAACGGAAAAAGAAGAGTGGCATCAGTTCAGAAGCGCCGAACGTACAGACAAACGTGTGTGTGTGTGTGTGTGTGTGTGTGTGTGTGAGAGTGTGAGTGAGATTTCAGAAGAATACTCACCTCTGGAATATAAATATTCCCAGGATGACTGCTGCGGATATTAGATCAGCCATGATCCATATCAGACAGTATTCGTCTGGACTCTGAAGAGAGGGAAAGAGGTTTTTGTTGTGGTTCTCCACTAGATGGCGACATAACTGTAAAAATCTCACTCACTCATCGTCTATACCACTTTATCCTGTGTACAGGGCCTGGTGTCTATCCCAGGAGACTTGGGGCACAAGGCGGCGCGCACACACACACACACACACACACACACACACACACACACACACACACACACACACACACACACACACACAGAGGGCAATTTCGGAACGCCAATCAGCCTAATCTGCATGTCTTTGGAGTGTGGGAGGAAACCGGAGTACATGGAGGAAACCCACAGAGCACGGGGAAAACATGCAAGCTCCATGCGCACAGACCCTGAGAATGGGAATCGATCCCGGACCCTGGAGGTGCAAGGCGACAGTGCTAACCGCTACGTCACCGTGCCGCCAAATTGCATAAATTGCTACACCATCACGGAGACAAATAGAGCACATGGATAAAATATCGCTCTGATTATATACTACTGTATGTCTTGCTCGTTATTAACATGTCGACGTTAACTCCTGAACTTTATTGAACTCCTGAGACACTAATCAGAAGTGTCTGTGATTGGTCATGATGAACAGCTCGTTTGCATCAGTGATGCCGTGATGATGATTTATAAATCGGTCCATCGCTCACCATTAACCAGATGGGTTGAGGCAGGTTACGGAGGACGTGAGGCGCGTCGGACGAGACGGACTGAACGCCGCCGCACCACAGCGCTGAGTAAAGCCACGGCTCGTTCACCGGATACACGTTCACGCTCACGTTGCTGCCCCTGAAGCGTCTGTTAGTACACAAGGACACACACACACACACACACACACACACACACACACACACACACACACACAACTTTCAATCAATCAATTAAAGGTGCATTTTTTGAAAGTCTATAAGATCGGGTGAAGATTTGATGTTTGATTCACTACTGCTGGTGTTCATGAAGCTCCGCCAGAGGATAACATATACTGTATAAACTCACCAACAGGAGGCGCTATTAAACCAAAAACTAGCAAAACAGACCGTAAGCCAGGTTCCCAAACTGGTTTTGTCTATCACTAAAACTTTCTCTACCACCACCAAGTGTTGTTCTACACATCATCCATGTTGTTGGATCTTTCGGCTGTTCCCTTCCTGACACAACCCTGCCATTTTTTTCTCCTGGCTTGGGACCCTGAGTGGGAATCAAACCCAGGACTAGCCGCATGGCAGGCGCGAAACCTACCACTGAGTCACCAGTGCTATTGCATTTTAGGAGTGTCTCAAAGTTTGAACTGTTTAAAAAAAAAAAAAAAAAAAATCAGCAGGTCTATATTTAAACCATAATCACATTATGAACTATTTAAATATTAATCTCATGATTTGAGTGTGCATGAAAGAAATATTCCAGCTGTTTTATAGAGCTTGGGGTTTTCACTTGACAGAGCCCTTGGACTTTATAATAAATGTAAGCTTGAGTTATATATATATATATATATATATATATATATATATATATATATATATTTTTTTTTTTTTTTTTTTTCCTTTTGTAATTAAAATCACTCAAGTCATGTGACCGGCGTGCCAGAATAATTTTAGAGAATCACAGAAACCTTGCGGGAAAATCAAAACGATGAAATGTAATATCACGGAACGATCGATACGCTGAAATGCAATCTAACGGCCATGTCAAGGTCACGCAAATGTCAACTTGTAACGTTATGCGTTTGTAATGACAAAACTACTGAATTTCAATGCCACGTCAATGTCAGCGCTATGCCATGCAATGTCGCGTCATACTGATACCAACGCACAAGAATGCAATGATTCGTTAGGCCATGATATCAGACCAGGGTTTAGTTCGGCGGAGCGTCTCGAGTCATAACGATTCTCTGATGGTATTCCACTTGTGCTATATTTCAGAAGAGACAGCTTTCTTGTCCAACTGCACGGTCGGTGTAAACGGCGCTATACGATCGATGCGTGCATGCAACCATGTTAGACGTTGCCATGGTAACCGCATCATTTTTACTCAACTGTAAATGGATGATGATCAAAGAATAACATGGTCAAAAACAAAAAAAAAACAAGCAGCTTTACTTCAGATTTTTATTAATTGTTACAATCGAGCCAATTTTTGATGTTCCTATGTACACACTGTTTGTCCAGAAAAACACATTAAGCTAATTTTTTTTTTACATAATGTAACCACAGATTTTTCTTTTTACTGTTCTATCAGTCCGCTTACAGTCAGAGTAATATTTTGCTATTTGCTATAACTTTCTCATTAAATGGTACTACTTAATTACAAATAGTATCACCTGAAATTTAAGCACAAGCCAAAGATTATTTCACATGCAACATCATGATGGTTAGAGTTGAGGATTGATTGTTGCACCGTTTTTTTTTTTTTTTTTGGTTTTGTGAATATCAGCACCAAATGGTGCGTCTTCTGGCTGCTTAAAAAAAAAAAAAAAAAAAAAAAAATCTAATCTCAAACCTGAATGTTGAATTCTGCTGTCTTTTGGCATGTTCCACTGAAGGAACCTTCTCAAGAACTTCCATATATTTTTGCAGGAACTCTCAAGAACATTGGGACAAGAGGAACATTTTGAAGAACCCAGGTACTTTTTCACAAACTTACAAGTGTTCGGTGGATGAAAGTAGCAATACTTTACATCCTGGGATGTCGTTCTATGGATCTGTTTAGTTCCTGCTTTATAGTACTGATAGCCAAAGCACTAAAGCTTGTTATTGAGCTACGGGAACGATTACATGGTGGATCGTCCGGTTATGTAGTCAGGTTGCGTTACAGTAGAGTGGTGGGTAAGTAATGTACAGTAGGTTAGGTTTGGTTGTTTGGTAGGTACTTCATTAATTTCGAAAGACATTTCAAAAGGTCTTGCTGTAAAAAAAAAAAAAAATTTTTTATAAGAATTTTTTAATATAATTATTCTTCAGTCTTGTCTTGTGTTGCAGACCCAGCAGATTGTGTTTATCTACAGTACTCTTATCTTTTTGCACTGACATACAGATTTCAATCAGTATAAGCGTCTCTTGCGTGTGTGTGTGTGTGTGTGTGTGTGTACCTGATTTCCACTTCTGTTGCTTGGCTGTAGTGTATGCTCACAGTCCGGATTCCTTTTTCTTTATACTCTTCTGCAGAAACTTTCTCCTCCTCTGAATCCTCCTGCTTCCTGAACCCGTCAGTCATCCACATCACCTACACACACACACACACACACACACACACACAAATAAACATCTGACCACTGAGTCACACTGGTAGACTCCACCGACACACCAACATCCTGCCCGTGCCACGGACTCGTTATCTGCGTTCTGAACGTGTGCGTCAGCGTCATGTCCAAAACAAGCACCAGCATCATCTCCACATGGACGCTGCGCAGCAGGAGCCTGCAGCCAGAAACGGAAACAGACCGTGACTCCGCGTCCTACTGGATGAAATCGGCCGGGCGTTTACAGTAAACCTTTCCATCGTGGTGGTACAACAAACAGGGGCACCAACAGGTTTATTAGTCCTACACAGTTATGAAATAATAATGTACGGCGTCACTCTCAGCCTCGGGCCTCCTGAGCTGCCTGGGAGACGTCGACGGTGACGCATGCTTATGTACACAGGTGAGAAATACTGGATCCATATTGGAGGAGTAAAAAAAAAAAAAAAAAAAAAGTCAGAATTTGATCCGTATCAGTGAAAATGTAATATCTGGACTTAACTGGACTACTATTGTGTTTTCATTTAAATATTTAATCACATTTTCATGTTTGTTTCTGGTGTATGATTTCAATGATATATTACGTCCATCGGATGCAACATGATGACGATATCCAGGAGCGGATTCGAGTTTATTGAGATTCTTTAAGCATCTCGATTTTATACATTTTCTGATTCGAGATTCGGCAATTCTGAACAAACTCAGGGGAAAAAATCCGCTCCCACTACACTGCCCATGTGTGAAGAGTTCAGAGTGCACCACCTGTAGGATTATAGAGGAACTGCAACATTTTACCATCTCAAAACACATGTAAAAAGAATCATGATAGAGAATGGATGTCCACGGTGTCCACTGGAAATATTAAAGGCTGTAATATTTAAAAAAAAAAAAAAAAAAAAAAGCAATAAACATAAGTGGTGGTGTTCTTTTAAAATGACTTCTGTAATCCTAGTTATGTTATTAATCACTAAATCATAACAAAAATGTATATGTAAATATGATCACTGCAGAATGTATGTATGTCCTAAATGGTATGCATTACAAAAAAATACATTAACATATAATTAAGAAATAAAATGTATAATAATAATAATAATAATAATAACACAAATTTACACACCAACTGTTTGTCTTTTTCAACTATTTATAATAAATTATAAGACATTTATCATCAGTTAATCAACTGTATATTTGTTGTTATTTATATTATTATTATTATTATTTACTCATTTTATTAATTTATTTATTCATTCATTATTACGACTATTATTTATTCATTTCATTTATTTATTTGATTATTATGCGCTCATGTGTGACCTGTTCAGACTGGATGCCTGAGCGCTGCACGGCCTTTAGGACGTCGCTGAACCAGAGCTCGTGTCGTGGGTGCTGAGGTGGAGGTCTGCGCAGGTTGAACATCACCGAGCGGTTCGTCTTCGCCGCCAGACGCAGCAGATCCACCAGACTACACACCGTCTGATTGGCTGCTCGGCCTCGCTCCTTCACCGACATGAACTGGACCGTCCAGTACGGGTCATCCTGAGGGACAAGAGACCATGCTGACTGTGGTTTATAGGCTAAGTGTAAGTGTAGGCTGTGTGTGTGTGTGTGTGTATATACCCTGAGAAACCACAGGCCAGCATTTAAAGAGCGGATCTCAGGCCAGGTGAAGAGCGAGGCGTCTTCGTGTTGCCGCAGAGGGAAGACCCGGGCCACGTCTGTGGTGCGGCGCAGCGTGCGGTCACGCATCAGGAACGCCACTCCGTCTGCACTGGAGAGGGAAAACAAAACACACACACACACACACACACACCTGTTTTAGTGGTAAAACTAAATAACCTGACTCACTTAAAGCACTCCATCTGCTGTACCTGTTCGTGTGTGTGAAGTGGTGATGCAATAAAGTATAATAAAGTAACATTCTAAGAAGTACGTCCTGACGTAACTCAGGAACCCACGGCGTTCAGATCCAGCTCCTGTTGCGGGTTGAGATTTTTTTTTTCCAACAACCGGGACAAATTACTGACGTGTCCTACTGTAGACTGTAGATGTTTTTTGTTTGTTTGTGTTGTTTTTTTTGAGGGATCCTTCGCTCTTGAGGAATTCTGAAACTTTTCGCCAGTACTTTTTTAAGCACTTCTTTAGGGATGTTTTCACTGCAGGAGCCCCAGATGTTTCCACTCTCGACCTTTAGCTACATTCTGAGCTTTTCAGGAGTTGATCATGTTTTCACCTTCAGAGTCATGACGTTACCTGTACATGGACGTAGTTCCACCATCCTGTACAGCGTTGGGTGTAACGTGTTACAAAGTGAGGTTAGAGTACTCGGATTACTTTTCTGATGTAACGAGTAATCTAACGCGTCAGGTCCGCCATTCAAGTACTCGGTTATTTGGTTATATTTTCAAGAATGTGATCCGTTATTCAGACAATTTATGTAATCCGCGAGCCAGACAGCAGCAGTGATTCCGTTAGTGTGTGTGCGAGTGAAAGTCATCCCACAAGTCCCCCACCCCAGATAACCCCCCCCCCCCCCCCCCCCCCCGCCCTCTGTTACTCCTGCTGTTATTATGGATCAGACTTCGCTGAGTGATGATGGTAGAATAATTATAAAAGGTCTCGACTAAAACAACACGCATGAGGAAGCACAAAGGAGTTTTCATTTTCTGCAATGGAGAAGTACTCGAACTAGTTACTTTTATCAGAGCGTAACGCAGTAATGTAGCTGGTTACTTTTTAATGACCGTAACTTTGTATGTAATTAGTGACTTGAAGAAGTAACGGCCCCCAACGCTGCTCCCAGTCAGTACGGCAAACTACCAGAGCTTACGAGGGCGCCAAGCAAAGCGTCTCCGATGCTGCAGTGATTTTTGTCCATGAAGGACATGTGTCACGCTACAGGAAACGCCTGCTTCACTGCAGTCCCTCGTCAATCCACAGAGCGATTCAGAGAGCGCGTGATAGTGATTATGATCATCGCGCCTGCTATTCATCAGCCGAGTCGATAACGAGACTCTTGAGAGCGCCATATCGCTCCGGCGACCCAAAATGCAGTCGAGCTGATTGAGCAAGATCGTTTTCTTTTAAAAGATGATTCAAGCCATTGTTCTTTTTCTATTTCAGACGTAAATGCGAGGACGATGATGTAAAAGGTACCTGATGGTGACGTCAGCCGAAAAGCCGCTGACTTTTTGCTGGAATTGTTGAAGGACATGATGGTGTTTTCTGGAGCGAGCTAAAAAAAAAAAAAAAAAAAAGTAAAAAAACAAAAAAAACAAAAGACAATTCAGCATCAACGTATAGACATATAATAACTAGTGCTGATAATCGATTAAAAATTTCAAATCTAGTTAATCGTGATTAATCACAATTGAAAAAGACTCAGATTTACTTGTATTATAAACGTGCATTTTTATAAAACATTAACATTTCATAACTGCATGCACTGGCTGGGTATTATGGGGGGGGGGGCTGTGTGGCAACCCAGACGGTGAGGCTCGAACCCAGATCCTCAGATCCAAAATTTAACAACCTAGAGCCTTAGCCGTCTGAGACAACACTCCCACAGCTCATGTTTAATGTTTCCTTGTAAAAATAGTTCCCTCAAAAGGTAGCTCGGACATACAACTTAGGTTTTATCTAAACTTCCATCTAGACGCTTTTTATAATGAAACTTGCCATTCCGTATCCACGTTGCAATTATGGGAAGCCATTAGGGTCAAACGTGGTCAAATGATTAATTTGAGTTAATAATAATAATAATAATAATAATAATGCGTTAAAATGTCTAGATTAAATCACATTCGTTTATATCGACAGCTCTAATAATAACCTAAACCTTTTATGTAAACCTAACTGACTCCTCACCATCGGAGCTCCTCGGCGGCCGATGATGGCGGGCCGCGGCTTCAGGTACGAGCGATCCATGATGCAGGGGGAGGAGATGGCGAGGGGAGTCAGGTAGAGAGCCACGAGGACGCACACATACAGCAGGAGTATCAGCACCTGAAATCCTGCACACACACACGCACACACACACACAGATATTAATCAGGTGGATCGGGTGTATGAGTGTATCCAGTGCAGCATGCGTGTAACAGTAGTGTTAATTAGCAATCAGACACTCACTCCTCCTTTCTCCACGCACGACCTGGCCGGCGACGATCCACCCCAACGCCGTCATGGCAGCCACGGCCCCGATGTGCAGGAACGGTCCTGTTGACTGGGTGCAACCACATGGAACATTGGACGCGAGTCGGCCAGCGGAGAAATGGCAAGTAGAAGAGGCAGTGCAACTTATAGAGTTATAGACGTCTAGAGCGTGATGTATGCAATCTGGTGAATTAGTGAATGTTTTACTGAGAGGGTGAACGCGTTCTGACCCGCAGCGAGATGAGAATGATGTCCCATTCGTCCCTCCATATGTCGTCGATGGAGACTACGCCCGTGATGGTAGTGAGCAGGACAGCCAGCACCCCGATCTGTGCATACAGTATAATTAGATTTTTACAAATGAGTCTTTCAGCTGTTCCAGTTGACGAGCGCAACCATCCCATTTTATCCGCCTGCCATGTGGAAAGTGCCCAAACCCCAGCCACTGGGTCCCAAGTCAAGTCCCATGTTCCCAATCCTGGTTAAAATAGGATGGTTGCATCATGAAGGGCAAAAAACAAACCTGCGCCAAGCTTGTGTGGTGATCCGCTGTGGCGACCCCGTGCCGGGACCAGCCGAAAGACCACCAACAACATGTTTTTTTTTATTTATTTTTTTTACAAATGAACAGCGCAACTGCTAGCCTCTCCTTACTGGTTTAACTTCATATCCGTCTTAAGTAGGTACTTAGATCTATACAAGTGGAATCTTATTACAGTATCCTTAAAATATCTTGCAATGCGAATGCAAGAAATGCAAGGTCTCATGTGTTTACCTTGTGAATCCAGTACAGGTTGAGCTGCTGGCCCAGTGCGACATGGCAAAGGCCTAAAATCTGAAAGTGGATCAGACCAAAAAATAATAATAATAAAATAAAATAAAATCAGCACAGGGTAGATGGCATTACAAAAGTATTCGATCACGAGACTTAAGGAAACTTCTACATGAGAACAGTCATAAAAACATGGAGTCCAAGTGTCCTTTTTTTATGTAATGTCTACACAATTTATTTTTTTAACCTGTGATCTCTCTTAAAAGTGACAGACGTGAAATGATTTATTTAATTTATAATAACAACATGACATCATCGTATTACTCAGCGCTAATCAGTACAGCATGATCCTTATTTAAACTAGAGTTTCAGGATACAGGTGTTTATCATAAACAACAGACAGTGAAACTAGTACACGAGAAAGTGTGTGTGTGTTAAATGCTCACCATTAAAAATGCAGTGTAAGAGAATCCCACGAGCGTGGTGGCGAGAATGGGGACGGTGCCATCGCTCCACTCCCCTGATCGGTTATATAACAACCTGTGGCAGAGACGTGACTCAGTGACAGCCTCACAGACACCACGACCCGAGACTAACCGCCAGCATCGCTTATTACACGCCTGGTTCGCTTTAATCGACCTTCACGGCTCTAGCTTTACAGAGCTTCTCGTATCTGAGCAGTGTGTGTTTTGATAGGAATGCACGACAGGATCACGGAACCACCAACATTTCTGATGAAATTTGATCAAAAAAAAAAAAAAAAAAAAGCATGAAATGGGTTCAAAACATACCAGTTAAACTCGTTGTAGTCGTTGTGAGCCTCCCACCAAAAGTAAGACCAGACTAGGAGGAGGAGAAACGTCGAGCAGAGGATGAGGAACCAGGAGCACTCCCACTGGAAAAGAGAAAGAAACATCAAATCGGGGTGAAGAGCTTCAACTCTTCTGAGAAGGCTTTCCACAAGGTTTAGGAGTGTGATGATGGGAATCTTTGATCGTTCTTCCAGAAACTCATTCATGAGGTCAGACGGTCATGCTGGATGAGAAGGCGCGGCTCACAGTGTTCATCACAAAGGTGTTTTTTTTTTTTTTTGGATTTTTTCCCCGATTTTCTCCCTAATTTAGTCGTGTCCAATTCCTCCCCGTCACTAGGGGGCTCCCACATTAAGGCTACTACTACCACTCAGCCGGGAGGGCCGAAGACTATCACGTGTTTCCTCCGAACCACGTGACGCCAGCCGACCGCATCTTTTCGAACTGCACGCTCGCGCACCGTTGGGGGCGGCGTAACACACTCGGAGGACAGCGCTATCCGCTCCCTCCGTTGCGCGAGCTCACAGACGCCCCTGATTGGCTGTAGAGCCGTGATTAATGTGGGAGCACTAAGTACCTCTCATCCCTCCCCTCTGAGAGAGCTCGGCCAATCAGCTCTCTCTAGACCTCCGGCTGCGAGAGGTTACAGCACCACCCGGGATTCGAACTAGCGATCTCCGGATGATAGGGCGAGCGCTTTAACCACTGCGCCACTCGGAGGCCCACAAAGGTGTTCTATCGGGTTGAGGTCAGGACTTCTTCCACATCAAACCGGCTCATCCATGTCTTTGTGCACTGGTGCGCGGTCATGTTGGAACCAACGTTGAAGAGTTGGGCTCGGCCCCTTCTTCAAGAAGGAACTCTTAATGCTTCAGCATAGCAAGACATTTTGGACAATTTCATGCTCCCAACTTTGCGGGAATGGTTTCTGTTCCTGTTCCAACATGACTGCGCACCAGTGCACGACGGGCCCACGCTGTTACAGCTGCAAAGGGGCGGGGCTAACATCATATTAAACTCCCTACCGGTGAAGAACTGCATGTTACTCGAGTTCGTATGCATGTGAAGACAAGCGAGCGAATACTTTTGGCGACCAATCAAGAGGCAACCTCTGGGTATAAAAAAGTAAATCAATGCGGAAGTGCCAAAACATTCTATCGGCGGAGCTGACTCCAAAAGAAACCCAATCCTGATAGACTGGCAAGTTGAAATACATAATACAACAGAAATCAACAATTATCACCTGAGGCCCCTGGGGTGAATTCTTATGTAACTCGTATGATAAAATTATAATCAAGCTGTGCATAATTAGGGGTGTGGTCAATTTGAGTGACGGCTACAATGCAGACGTCAAACCGCTATCTATCTGCTACGCACCACTTTCACTAACCAGCCAACTCGAATCGCTGTAGTTAAACAAGAAATGTAGGAGTTGGGACGGGACCACGTGTAGGGTACGAATGACGGAGTTCAATCGAATACATATACATTCATGTTAGCTTTAGCTTAGCTAAAATGCTGTGGTAGCTAAGCTCGCCAGCATGTGGGAGGTAAGTTGGGGAAGTAGGCGAGTTCCAACGTACAGCCAGGTTCCGTTCGCTCCACCCATCTGCCCATTTATGGATAAACCAGGGTTTAGGCGGAGTCAGCTCCTGCCAAGATGGAGAGGACCAGAGCGCTCGCGTTTCAGCTTCAAAACTGCTCTTCAGAGTCTGCAATCTATGGCTAGGATTTAAATGCACAGCACTGTATATACAGTAGTTTGCAATCAGATGTGGTTGTAGTCGGGGGTGTGGCCTGTTACCCTGGAGACCACATTGATAGATCTGTCCAATAGATGATCTGTCGATTTCCTTTTTTTTTTTTTTTTAACCTTCGATTTCGTCTCTAATGAACAAGAAAAACACATTCATCTTAAATTGTATGAAATACCAAGGAACCTGTGATGAGTGAGACAAAAATCAGGAACTCGCCCAACAAAAGATGGAAAGAGACAGGTGGGAAATAATAAGGACGTGCAACCCATGTGGATCTTAAATCGCGAACCCTTGAAGACGTCCTCAAAGTGGAGAGAAAATAACAAACGAAAGGCCGACGTTTAATTAAATTCCTTCTCCGTGGAAACCACGGCGGCCGGCGAGAGAGAGAGAGAGCAAACGACTTGTGAAATACCGAGCAGCAGGTGGTAACCTTCAAGTGATTGAGGACAGAGTCACGCTAGATCGCCGCGGGAGACGGATGGGGGCGGGGCTTCGACGGGTCGGCCGACCTGGCGGGGGGAACCGCGGCTACGGATCGGCGGATGGAATATAATCGACACGCAGGAGACGAGAAACGGCGATTTATCTGCGCGACACCGTGTCCGGTCACCCGGCTCGCTGTGGAGAAGCTGCAAGGACTGTTAAGACCTAATGACGATGTCCAGAACTCCGGAATCAGAAGCAAACACTTAATACATCTTTAATACCGAGTTCAGAGCTCTCTCTCATATGCAGCTTACTCAGAGTCACGACACGGCAGAAAAGCTTGTTGAGGCAAGGAACGATGTTTTTTTTTTGTTCCTTTGTCAAAAAAAAAAAAAAAAAAAATGGTGACAAATATGGTGGAAATTTTAAGACGTCATGGAGCTCAAAACAATCACAGAAAAATTCCAGACTTTTTCAAGGATTTTTCCATTGGATGGAGGCCTGCTGTGTGAGGTTCATTAAACGCATCGTAAAATACGAAATCTGATGTGCATTAGTGAGGCTGCTCTTGTGCCGAGAATAAGGGAATGTTTAAACGAGTATGAGATGTGTCTCGGGTCCTCTGTGTAAACATTTAGACTGGAAATAAGCGCCTTACTTATTCATCCTCTTTACTTTCCTCTATATGGGAAATACGGTATGTGAAATAGATCAAAATAAATTAAGTCATGAAATCATGCTGGAACGTTTTAATACGATTTACATGAAAATAGTGATCAATCGATTAAATATTAATCTAGTTAAGTCTGCGATGAATCAATTTGAAAAATACTCAGATTTACTTGTATTACAAACGTGCGATGTTGGAATAAAAAAAATGCATGAGGAAATGAAACGGATTATGCCGTGTTATAATATCTCAAACGTTAACATTTAACAAATGTTAAATTAAAATCTCTTGAATGGGACCGGCACCGCGTGCACTGTACTGGCTGGGTAGTATGGGTACGGGCGTGGCAAATCACTGTTGGGCCGTGCCCGCACCCGGATCCTCAGACCCGAAAATCAGCACCCTAAATTTAAATGTCAAATAAAATAGTTCCCCTCGGAGGTAGCTCGAGCTTATGACTTCGGTTTTATCCGAACGTCTAGAGATCTGGAGGTTTTTTATAATGAAACTGGCCGTTCAGCACATCTGGTGATGTTTCAAATATCGACAGCCCTACTTTAAAAATTAAAGTTGCTTAATCATAATCTTTTGATCTCCTTCTAATGTTTAGGCACAGCTTAGGCAACCATCACTGCTACAACGAGGCCTTATAATTAAAGTCTTATAATCTGTCTGTAATTAGAAACATTAGGTTTATATAGTTTTATAAAAAAGAAAAAGAAAAAAAAAAAGCAAGAGACGCATCACGACACTAAATAATAATCGGTTCTCATATCGACCGGAATATGACGGGGGATTAATGATAATCCGCTCGGGTATCGAAGCGAGATGAGCCGAATCGTCTCGGACACTCTCCTAATCCACGTCCGGACGAGTGACCCGGGACGAGTTCCAGACGTCTCATAAACCCGAGGAGGATGAATCTCCCAAACCGTAAAAAGGCCATGTGGTTTGAGGTTTAAATAAGGTCATCGCCCTAACGACGCGATACAAACTCGTTCCGGCGGAGGCGCGGCATGACGTTTACAACTCACTCGCTATTGTGTGGGACGTTACGGGGTGTCGAGACGGAGACGCAGCCCAGACCTCGCTGCCTGAGCTTCCTCGGGCTAATCTGGGAATCCGATCGGCTTCTTTAGAGCCTCGGGTTTAATCGGGACGATAAGCACAACCGGATAATCACCCGAGCAGCACGAGTGCATGGGGCAACACACTCGAGAGGTTGTTTGTTGTGTTTCCAGTGGAGACTCCTTCCAAATAAACATCCATATCCTTAGAGAATCCTTTTCGAAATCTATATTTCCATCTACATTTCTTCTCTATGCAACTACGGGACGAAAAACCTATTTGAACCTGCGCGTGACTCCAAACCTGTTACAGGAAGAAGAATCTACAGAATCTACAGACCAGCCAGCATTGCGGTTCCGGTCCGCTGTTGTATAAACACTGATATTTATACCACAGCTGATAAGGACGAGACCTGAGCGCCGCTGTCGCCCTGACACGGAGCAGACGCGGCTGTGTTTCTACACCGTCATCCCTGTGTCACATCTCCGTGTCTGCTCACTTTTCCCCTGTGATCAGCAGGTTCAGTATGTTGCCCACTGAACACATTCCATAAACAGTCTCATTTGCATTCGCCTGCGTGAGCTTTTGTGTTGAGACGGCCACGGCAGCGGGGATTTAAAACAAAACAAAACAAACAAACAAAACAAAAACAAAAAAACCACGAAAGAAAGAAAGGCATACGGTGAAACTTTCATTTCACTGCCGCGCTGCTGCTCGGCTCAGAAACACAGCGTCAGTCTTTTCATTTCGTTCGCTTTTTAAAACAAGCGAGGTTTATAAATTTCTATTAAACCCTCAACCAGAACGGCTGACGTTGTGACCAGACACTTAAACCTTATCCACACCCTTCCGCTGTAACATCTCTCGCCTGCGCATCGCTCCGGATAATAAAAACGGCATCTCGAGCAGCTTTAGTGAAAGCCGTTTAAGCTCCCCGATCACACGGAGCCTGAGTGATTATGGTGATGAAGCAACCAGATGTCACGAATATTAAAGGCAGCAATTAGCACTGATTCCACATCTGGCGCTGTATCCATGCAACAGAAAGACGGTAAACAGTTGCTTCAGGGTAGGTTGCTCTTTTTTTTTTCTTCGACGATCTTCCTCTTCTTTTTTTTTTTTTTTTTTTTTTTAAGATGTTCTTCATGCGGGATTTAGAAAATGCCTGCACCCATGGTGAAGTGGTCAGAAATCCAATGAGGAATGAGTAAAACCTTCCCAAGAACGGAGAACACGGAGCCATGGGTGGATAACTGATTCACTGGTTTAAAACATTCTGCGTTTCGCTTCCATCCATCCATCATTCATTTTCTTCATTTGTAAGTTCGTCCTGATGCGTCTCATCCCTGCGGCACTACAGCTCGGACTGGATTTGGTTCAATTAAGAAGCTCACGTTTTCAAAAAAACAAAAACAAACAAACAAAAAAAATCACTGCAAACCAAAAGATGTGGCGTGTTTGAGTCGCTCAGACCGAGACCACCCTGCTCAGGCGCCTTTGGACGTGATGTTCTAGTTCACGGCGTGTTTGCTCCACTCTGACCTGATTAAAGAACCGAACAGAATAGAACACACCAGGATACCTAATTAATCAATAAACGCGAGGCGGGGTACACTCTGTCCATCGCAGAGCATATACACACTATGGGCAAATTGAAGTGGCCAATTAGCGTAACCTGAATGTTTTTGGACTGTGGGAGGAAACCGGAGAACCCGGAGGAAACCCACAAAGCATGGGGCGAAAAACATGCAAGCTCCATGCTCACAGACCCGAGGCGGGAATCATACCCGGAACCCAGAGGTGCAAGGCGACCACTAAGGCGCCGTGCCGCTCAAACAAACACTTTTTATTATATAAATAAGAATTAGAGATTATTAGCGTTTCTAGACTGACCCATATTTTAAAATAACGTAAAAAAAAAAAAAAAAGTGTACTAGGATGCTATTTTGTTTGTGAACAAAAACGCTCACTAAATGTACAATCTCCAAAAAGCAGTAGTATTGGCACCTGCCCTCATATTACCAGGCCAGAAGGGAGAGGGTGGAAAATCTAACAGACAGGAACGACCTACAGCGTGTCCTTCGGGAGAACCTGAAACCGTCGGCTTGGGTTTCTTTCCAGCGTCACGCGCAGATGAGAAAGCGCTCGGAACTTGCTTGGTTCAGAAAAAAAAAAAAAAAAAGGATTTAAAATTACAGCGTACGATCCAAACACGAATGTATTGGTACTATTATAATATTTCCCATGCAATATTTTATCCGTGGTTTATTTGCGGCCTTTAAAAGGTTTTCCATTTTGTTCCATCAAAGCCACTCCAGGTGTGTTCTGTTGTGCGATGCAGATCAGAGGACCAGGCTCGGGTTATTGTCTGGACTTCAGACGAGCTTATCTGCGTGTGACAGGACGATTGATGATAACCGAGAGGATAAAAGCGGTGAAGGCGCTTCGTACCTTGGAGCTGTCATCGTGGGAGCGCTGGTAGCGTTTCCAGCGGCACCCGTAGATCCCGGTCAGGCAGGACAAACACAGCTGTCTCTCGTAGACCTGCAAGGGTTGGTGCTTTACCATGCTCCTTCACACTCGGCCCGCCACCGATATGCTCGCATCCCACTGGGTGTCGGGGAAACCTGCGGACAAACGCACACAGTCTTACAGCTCGCAGTAGTCTTACAGCTCTCCTGCTCAGCTTTCAATTCTGAATCAATTCTGAATATTAAATCCAATTAAACAGATCGAATGCTATCAATAATTAATTATTAATAAGATGGGACGACATATTGACGACACTTTTTTAATAACCTTTTTGATTCACACCCTGAACATCACATTTGTTGTATGCAGTTGTGAGCAAAAGTTTGTACACCCCAGGGAACAACAAGAATGACTGCGTGTGCAGCATAAACACATTCGGTATTTCAAGTTAGATTCAGTGTGTCGAGTTATATGTCCGTCCTACATACGGAATATCTTATAGAAGAAAAACAAAATCACAAATAAACAAATCAATAAACAAACGATAAAACTAAAAGGAAAATAAACAAAAGGACGGAGCAGTGGTGGGACTGGGTTGCTGACCAGATGGTCGGGGTTCACGCCATCATAAAGTTGGCACTGTTGGGTAATACACCATCAAATGCACTTCTGGTAATCTTATGCTAATCTGCAGTTTGTTGCTGAGTACCTATACTATGCAATCTCATCCATCATCTATCAGTATAATGACATTCCATCCATCCATCCATCCATCCACCCAACCACCCAACCACCAACTCATCAATCGATCCATCCAACCACATACACACACTCACCCTTTCATGTACCCATCCATCCAAAAATGACCACTAACACAGAAACGACAGAACCTGTAGCCTGATGTGCTCAACAGCATGGAAGGAACCAATAAAAATAAACATCCTGACTGTCAAGAAATCTGACTGTCAGAGTCCTCAAGTTCTTATCGAAGTCACTGAACACTGTAAACCCATGAAGTGTGATAAGTCAGCCGTTGCCGCTCACCAAACATGAGACTTATCAGCTGTAGATGACTTAAATTAGATGACATTGATGACAAAGACAGCATGAATGTTTAATGCCGACTGATGGAGGTCAGTTCATCAACGCGCGTTACTGTATAAATAGCAGCAGCTCTGATCGCGTCGCTCTGGTGCTGAAGATCGCGAGGTGACGCCTACGAGCGTGAGACCTGGGAGCAGAGAGCGGTGGCTCATCTGTCCAGTCCGCCAGGTCACGTTCCCCTCACTGGTTCACTCGAAACCTCAAGCCGTACCGTGGCGAGTTTTTTAAGGAGAAATTTCGTATTGTGAAGCGCATTCCCAATGGAAAATAATGTAAATGCAGATAATCCGTTCCAGCCACCCCCAAAATATTACCAATATTACTAATTCAACACTATAATCATATGTTTGCATATAAAACACTTTGTAGATGCAAAAAAAAAACCAACTAAAAATATGTAAACTCACTTTGCTTGGCTTTCCACTGACACAAACAAGTTTTGAGCGGCTCCCGAACGCACGCACAACTTAGCGTTGTGTAGCTACAAATGCTTAGTATTGCAAGATTTCTTTTTTTGTTTGCTGACGGAAAGCAAGACCGTGTATGGTACATACAGTACAGCAGGAGATCATCTCCTATTACATGGCAGTTCAAAGGTTAAAAAGCGCCTGATTGTTTTTTTTTTTTTTTGTAGGAAATTCATACACCTGGCAACACTGCTACCTCAAACAACCAATGACGGCAGTGTTTTCACTTCTGTTTACATTCATAAACCAATCGACCATACCTGCAATCTCTCCTTCTGTGTAAAGTCCATTCTCGAGGTTGATAACGATAACGACTCGTCTAGCCGCCTTCCGTGAGACAATAACAGAGACGGGGAATTCCCTGAGAGGGGAGGGTCGAAATGAAATCGGGGAAGACACCGGCGTGTTCCAGTGCTGTTTTGAACAGAGCCTCGACTTTTCGGCCACAATGACTTAGAAACGAGTCAAGTACAAGCTGAAAAAGTTTTCCTCCAAATCCCGTCAGAGCAAGAAAGTCTTAAGGTGACACGATGACCTCGTTCTGCAGCAGCGTCATCAATTCTGCGCTCTGTTAAAACATTTTTAGGAAAGCGTTCATTCACTTCATCGCTGAACAGGTGGCAAACGGCAACGCGCTCTATGACCATCATTACCGCGGAAGCGCTCGATATTAGCGCTGTCCTTCCAAAAATGTCACCAGATGCATCTCTGTTTGTGATGTAAGCAGCAGATGTTGCACTCATTTCTGAGGTGGTTCTGGGTAGAAAAGGCTAAATTGCAGTAATTAAGCAGCCATCGTTGGCTACGTCCCTTACTGATGACCTCATCATGCACTGCTGCCTTCTTTTGCCGACGGGAGGTCGCAGCAGGCGCTCATTAACATGGTAAATATGCTTTCTCTCTCTCTCTCTCTCACACACACACACACACACACACACACACGCACACACACACACACACACACACACACAGCCAGTGTGAAGGTCTCACTTAGTCACTTCCTGTCATTAGGCCAGATTAAAGGGCTGCGAGCTCCAGCGCTGTCACGAGTCTCGCAGCGTCCCGATCAGCAGCGCACTGAGATCACAGCGCTGTAGTGGGAGCGCATTCGACGCTAGTTGGTTCTTCAGTCGTGCTTCTTGGTGAACCCTAAAGATCCAAACCCCATATTAAAGTAATAATAAATGTTTCCCGTTGAAAAGTTTCTGATTATTGAGTGCTCTATATGCGCATTGATATGCACACACACACACACTTTGTGTATTAATTCATTCACACACAACGGGGTAATTTGGGAGCGCCATTTAGAACATGCAAACTCGAGAAAATGCACACAGACTCGAACCCGTGGGACTCGAACCCGGACCCTTGAGGTGCAAATCGACAGCGCTAACCAGCGTCTCATGTCGTAACTCATAAGGACGTACGGAGTCAGAAGTTGGAACTGTTTGAGAGTTATTAACCTGTGCTTCCTCCGTGATGACCTCTGACCCTTCATCACATGGTCTTCAGTCAGTAAGAACTCTGGACATGATTAATAATCAACGTGCATTTCCCTACACTGAATCTCTGATTCAGTCCCGGTCTGAACAGCGGGTTTTTTTTCTTTTCTTTCTCCGCGACAAAATAATAAGCCAGCGCCGGCAGCCCGATGACTTCACCGCGGCTTGGCGTCGTCGAATTGGACGATGAATTATTCATCTTGTGACAGCTGAAATCTCCGTCGTCTTGGGAACTTCGAACTGGCTGGAAGAACTTTCTCCGCTGGGCGCTTCGTCTCCCTCGCCGCTTCCCGTCGCTTAAATATGCATTAGCGATGCATTTCATGTCTCTTAACGAGAAATTATTTTTATTAAACGTATTTATTTTAATTCCTTCCTCTATACGTACCCTGTTCCAGCGTATACTAATTACTGTACATTTCTTCTTTCAGCCTTTTCTACAGACTGTAATTCCCAGCCTCCGTCTGGACCTTAAGAGATAAACGAACGCATTTTTTTGGACGTCTCAAACCCTTCACGTACGACTGAAACAAAAACAGGCGCGGGACTCGCTTCCAGCGCGATTCTAACACTCGTTAATAATAGAATAATGAGTCGGCCCGTGTAGCGGACGGAAGGAGAATATTAATGAGTCATTAGAGCGCCCGAGGTGCTGAATAGCTCGGGAACGGCTTCGCTTTTTCGGGGCTCTTCAGGTGTGACTCAACTCCCTCCCTCCTGCACGCCACACAATATCCATCCATCACCATCTGCTTCAGAAAATCGTTAATAATTAGGCTTTAGGGAGAACAAAATTAGCCACGCGACCCAAAGGATTATAACGATGTTATGTTATAATATGCCAGAAAATCTGAAAGAAGTGTAAGAGGTGTAAGATCCCACGCTGTACGAGTTACAAGAGAATGAAACGCCCGGACGCTTTCAAACGATGCCCACAAATCTACGTTTATCACGAATCAACAGGATGAAAGCGAACACGAAGGGCGTCATCGCGCACCGCAAAAAGTCGGATGAGATAATCATCGAGGCTTATACTTTGAGTCAGATGTAAATCCTGCATGACATGCTCCGACTTTTCAGGAGGGAAATCCAGCCATGTATCGAGAATCTTTCGTGTTTCGAGCCCGAGAGTAAACGGCAGAGGAAAGTTTCATCAGCGCTTTCAGTTTTCTGGGATTCCCGAGGGTCGGAAGTATTGGAACATCATCCGGAAAAAGGTCCGACGACCGACAGTGCTCGTTACAGGGAGAAGAGCTGAAGCGTAAACTTTGGATTAAGCACAGAGGACTGCTACCCGCGGGCGTCGTGATCTCACATGCTGGTGCACACACTACACGCTTCTGCACACACTGTCGACACCCTGTAATAAAGCCTTAGTGTTAAAGCGTCCTCCCTGTAGTCCTGATCTGGTTACATCAGACTTTCACCCGTCTGGTCCGCTGAACGCAGCCCTATGAGGACGAAGATTCTACCATACTGGATGCTGTGCCGCCTGCTAACATGTGAATCGTTTAGAGCACGCCCCCTTTCGGATTATAGAGGAACAGCAACATTGTATCGCAAAATGTTTAAATACAAAAATGTATTTTCAAAAATTCAATCCGAGTCAAATGTGGCAATACAGGAGAGACCCCACAAAAGAACCACGATCTTCTTCTTTCTCCTTCGGCTCTTCCCTTTCTCAGTGAACCATCTGCCTCCATCTAACCCTGTCCTCTGCGTCCTCTCGTTTTACACCAACTGACTTCATGTCCTCTCTCACTACATCCATAAATCTCCTCTCTGGCCTTCCTCTAGACCTCCTGCCTGGCAGTTCCAACCTCAGCATCCTTCTACTGATATATTCCCAATCTCTCCTCTGAAGACGTCCAAACCACCTCAATCCGTCCTCTCTGGCTTGGGTCGTCCCTCTGACGGACTCATTCTTGATCCTGTCCATCCTCGTCACGCGCAAAGAGAACCCCAACATCTTCATCTCTGCTACCTCCAACTTCGCCACAAAATAATCTCGATATGTACCTGAATCGATTTTTACCCCCACATCTCGAATTTACAAATTTCGTTCAGTAGTTCGAAGAAAAAGAAAAGATGTGCAAAACAGGAGGTTTATCCCATCCCGTCATATGCATTTCATTTGCATGCACGCGTCCTTAAATCGCCTTTTAACCCGGGGACACGCCCATACACGCCTCGTAAACGTTTGTTTTGAATCTCCTAATAATGAGGGTTTCCCTCGGGTTAAACATGGCTCGGTTATGGTGCGCATCCAGACGGAGCTCTTTAGGCGCTTCGTGTGCCACAATGTTTACTTTTTTAATTAAAACGAGCGAAGATTAGAAAGCACTTCTGTCTCTCACCTCATTCATTATATCTGGGAGTGAAATGTACACGTGTGTCATTATCTTCACGACAAAAGAAGCCCCGCTTTTGTGCTCCTATCTCCCCAGGACACGGCTTCCAGTCCTGTCCTGTCCCCCACACCTTGAGAACAAATGGCCCTGTCTGGGTAAGATAACGTGGACCATCTGCCCCGAACAAACCCGCGGCCTGATTTGTTAGTCAGATGCGAGCGATTTGCATCAGGCGAGAACATTCAGGTAGTGTACCAGGTCGTTAATCGTCTTGCCTACGACATTCAGACGGAGACATCGGTGGGGGTTCTGCGTAAGACTAGACGACTACAGGAGGGGGAGGGGCTGAGAGGGTTAGGTGAGGTTACGTGTTTCCTTAACCATCCGCTGACCCCTTGGGAAAACCTTTGAAGTGTAAATGTTTGCCTGATTAACCCCCTGCAGCAAACCCCCGCGTGAGAAAGACTTAAAGACGACTAAAACTCCTACCAGGAGAAACAACAACAACAACAACAAGGCGAGAGATCAGACATGATGATCTCTTGACATCAATTCAACATGACTGCTCAATGATCTATATTTTGTTTTATAGATCATCTTCACGATATTAGAATTCATAATAAAACTTGGCAACCAGGATTTAAACTATAAACATTGTAGAATTCTGAAATTCTCTCTGATTGGTCCAACAGGGAAGGAAGGAGTCTCCAGTGTGACCCTTTGCAGTGATCACCTTGATGGGAAAACTGTGATGGAAAACTAGCCGTCATTTGGGTAATATTACAAATAGTACTGATGTAATCGGTTAAATAATTATATGGTTCAATTATGATGTAAGAATTTCATTAATGAATAAAAAAGTGAAAATCTCAAAACCGGAGCTGGGGATTCGTCTCGAAACTTCGACTTCATAACATCCCTGGTGTTCTGTGCATGTGTGTGTGTGTGTGTGTGTGTGTGTATGATCAGCAGCTGGGGGCTCTCTCCGTGCTTGTGTACGGTCGGCTGTTCCAGCTCGTTTCCATGACGCCGGCCTCTCGTCGAGCTTTCACAAATTCACAAAAGCAGCGGCATTTCAGGCAGATCTGTTTTCAGGGCCTCTTTATGCTCGAGTTTTCAGACAGATCAGCAACGCTCCTGTACCGTAAGTCTCTCTCTCTCTCTCTCTGGGCGGAGTGTACGTTTACGCTCCTTCATCGCGCAGGTGCTTTTATCTAACCAGACTCATAAGTCAAGCCGAATCCAATCCAGGTGTCGAGACGGATCGCTGTCGCTTTTTAAACAAGCGCTAGAAGGTCGAGTTTCTCCCAGCTGAGCGACTGAGACGAATGATACGTGTTTTTATTTTTTGCCGTAGTCCTGTTTACCAAGAAAGAAAACTAAAATTTACCTTTTTTTTTTTAAATTACAAATGTAAAACACTGTAAATATAAAAAAAATGATCAAAGCAAATATTATAACAGCAAATTTTATGATGCGTGTAACAAGGAGTTCAAAGCATGGAAAACATTTTTATTTATTTATTTTTTTATCCCCCTAAAAATGCAAGAGGAAAATAACGAGGCTAAAATTTGGAGTGATTAGATTTAACTGATTATACATTTAACTGATCTAATTTCGTACGTCGATTTGATTCGTCGAATCAAGTTTTGGATTCACAATCAATTCTCAGAGGTAACGAGCTCGCCCCATCATCCGGAGATCGCGAGTTCGAATCCCAGTTGATGGGAGCCTTCTGCCCGCAGCCGAGGGCCTGGAGAGGGCTGATTGGCCGAGCTCTCTCTGAGGCGTGGGATGGGAGGCACTTAGCGCTCTTACAACAATCACGGCTCTACAGCCAATCACGGGCCTCTGAGAACTCACGCAAGTGTGGATAGGGTTGTCCCGCGAGTGTGTTACGCCGCTCCCAAAGGCGCGTCAGCGAGCAGTTCAAATAGATGCGGTTGGTGGCGTCACGTGGCATAGAGGAAACACGTGATAGTCTCCGCCCTCAGTCCCTGACTGACTGGGAGGAGCCTTAATGTGGGAGTGTCCTGATGACGGGTGGGACTTGGATACGACAAAATTAGGGAGAAAATCTGAAACAATTATTTGGTTAAACATACAAACAGAAGGGCAAACTTGCTCTTCATTTTCTTTCGAGTTTATGGCCAGTTGGTAAAACACCGCCACCTACTGGACTGGAGTGAGAAGAGAGTCATTTTTAGGCGTCTCTCGTACTAAAGGCTACAAATAAAATGTCAAATATTTCTGCATCCTAAAATTTTTTTTATACAAATCTGACTGAAAGTTGGTTAAACTGCTTCATGCTTTGCTTCTTGACCTTGTTGAACCGTTCATGCACAAGATCTGCATGTCTAATTGATGACCTGCTCCAGCAAACAGTCTTATTGTTCGGTCCTGCCAGGAAGCGGCGAGCCCCTGGGACAGATCTTGACAATCTGGCTGACGACCGAGAGGCTAGAGAGGCTAATCAGGGGTTCTGCAGGACACAACGGAGATCTTCAGGGGTCAAGAGCTATCACAGGGAGGACGACAGACGCAGGACCACCAGCGTCTCACCAGGAAATAGGATCCGCTTGGAAAAGGAGACTGAAACGCGACTCTTGTTGTTCGTCCAGGAAGGGACGCCCATGTCCTTCCCGTTTAAAAGAAGACAGTTTTCTATAGGACTCGCAGGTCAAGAAGAAATGCAGGAACGGCTGCTGATTGCATCCACTGCTTTAAAAAAAAAAAAACGACTCACAATGGAGGCCTTTTCTTTTCATGCCTTTGCGATAAATATTCTCTTGCATGACATGAGCATTACTGAGGACTGGATCTTCAAGTGTGATGTGAATCTATATGATGTTCAACTGGAGTCTACGACTATTCTTTCTCCTCACTTTATACTCATAAAGAGGAAACAGTATATATAAACCTTCAGCCAGATGTTTTATAGTGAAAGTAACTTTTTTTGTTAAGTTGCACAGTTTTTCTTTTTTTTTTGCTTATTTTTTTTGGTGTCACTATTTTGGATCTCTTGAAGGATTCTTGAAGTCAAGAAGGCATTGTTCTGTTTTTTTTTTTCACCTTGGCTAGTATCAACATTAGCATACCTTGTTTGCCCAGTAGTTTGATACAAATGGGGGGGGGGGGGACTTAGGGCTCGAGGCGGGGTACACCCTGGACAGGGTGCCAATCCATCGCAGGGCACACACACACACACACACACACACACACACACACACACACACACACACACACACACACCCACTCAAACACTACAGACTAGAGGAAACCGGAGTACCCGGAAGAAACCCACCAAACACGGGGAGCACATGCAAACTCCATGCACACAGAGATGGGAATCGAGCCCGGACCCTGGAGGTGCAAGGCGACAGTGCTAACCACTACACCACCGTGCCGCCACTTTCAAAAACATCACTTCCTATTACAGAGTTTTTGAAACAACTAGACCATTTCATACATTTTATAACTGTACACGTCACATAATATTATATCATTCAATAAATCTCCTCATGTTAACGAAAGCGGTAAACACAATCATACGTCCCCAGCTATATGGGAAAGATTTTATGCGCCTGAAGGAGGAACGAGTAGAAGATGAGACAAAAGAGAAAAGAAAAAAAAAATCATCAGCCAAAAAAGATGAGTCTAATGGGGAATTTATTAATATCAGCCTTACAACTTTAAATAATGGATGTACTTTCTATTTCTGTGCTCGTGAACGATTATAAGCAGCCAGAAATAACCCATTTGACTAATAACACCTTATATAACACACACACACACACACACACACACACACACACACACACACACTCTCTCTGCACTACAGAATTATTGATGCTGATTACTTGGCAGGATCACACCACTTCATCAGCATTGATTAGTTTCCTACACCAACATAATAAGTAAGCAGCAGAGTTATTAGTCTCTTTTCTTTCAGTTTCGAAGTTGAGGAACGAACCGACTCACAGGGAGGAAGTGATCGTGTTACGTTGCTGCGGTTATAAAGGACAAAAGACACATCGACAGAACAAACGGCTCCGTGATGGAGTGCTTAGGAGGCATGAGGAGCTGCAGGGAAGCCGGGCGAATTCGCCGGGGTCACCGATCGGATTCTTTGTGTTTGAATGCAGGAGGTAAATTTTGACGGACGCAGCTTGATGCGATGTTGCTCAGAGCTAGTTAACCGGGGTGTATCCGATGGCATGCTCTGTGGTGGTCTGTTCCCAAGGCAAATGATGTATCGTAAACACTGGTGTACTGTGCACCAAATCCTTTGTTGTGACACCCAGCAAACCCACCTGCTCTGCATGGGAAAGGAATAAAGACCTCCCACACTGTCGGACGCCGTCAGAGCTCGTAATTAAACTATCTCGGCCCGTTCATCTCCACGAAAGGAAGGGAATAGTCTGGAGAGAATAATGTCGGCTCTAGGATTTCTTACCTGTGGCGATTCATCTTAAGATTAATCCACACCAGTAGTGTCGAGGTGTAAATGTGTCAAGGTGTACACACAGTGCATGATTTTTAACTGGTGTCCCTGCTCAAGTTAGTGTAAAACAAGTAAATGCAGTAATAAAATAAAAATGTAATTCTTTGGATTTAAATTCAATTCTTTCGATTAAGTGATGATTGGAAAAAAAAAATAAATTCAGTTACATATTGTGTGGTAATTCATGTATGGACTCCAATATCATTTTTTATTTTTATTACAATTTTTATTTGTATATGTTTGCATTTCAGATGGTAAAACATTGCAGTTCCTCTATAATCCTACAGGGGGTGTGTTCTAACCTGTTCACCCATAAGCAGGCAACACAGTGTCCTGACTGGTAGTGCAAACTATTTTCTGTTTCCGTTTGTGTATAATTTTAACACGATCTGAAATAAATAAATAATTTATATTTATAAAATCACGATACAAATAGATTTGGTACCTGGGTATCGTGGTAATATCGTACCGGCCCGTCCCTGGTGATTCCCACCCCCAATTCTTATGGCAAATTTTGAGCACAATAAAAAAAAAATATATATATTAAAAAAAAAAAAAAAAACATATATATATATATATATATATATATATATATATATAGTATAGAAGCCTAGAATATACATCCAGGATTCCGTCTCTTCAAGGATCATGAACGGTTTTTCTACGCCCATATTAACTCACTATGCAATTACAATCCTGTGAGCACCTCCGTAGGATGAGCAGTAGTGATGGGTCATTCAGGAACGATTCCGTCTTTTTGAAGAACGAGTCTGAGTCGTTCATTCTTTTGTCACGTGACTCCCATAGACACAATAGATTCAAAAGAACGAACGACTCGGACTAGAAGACTCGTGAGAAGAACCGCTCAGTTCTGTTTCCCGTGTACTGCACTGCGTAGCGTCTATGAGAGTCACATGACAAAAGAACAAACGATTCGGACGAGAAGATATGAGAGGTGAGCTGATCATTCTGTGTATCATAATATGTCCTTAGCTGCATTGTAATGTAACATTTTATTTTATTTCTGATCAAAAGAACGAAATGAACTAAATGACTGAAAAATCTATTCTTCATTTTGATTAAAACCGATTCAAAGAACCGAGTCACTAAACTGATCCAAACTTCCCATGGACTGATTGTTCAAACAGATGTCTGCGTCCTAGCATGCAGACACGGCTGATAAAAGCGTCTCACATCCTTCCACCTGAAAATCCCGTCTCTTGCACGACACTTCCTGCTCGATGGGAAACTTCCTGTGGCGGCTCCACGGCATTTCCCACAACAACCGCCTCGTCTGCGGGTCAGACCTTTTTTCCTTACGAATCCCTGCCGAAAAGCTTTCTAGTGAGCAGCAGACACTGCATTAAAAGAATGATTATTTCTCACACATTGTACCGGTTACTGTGATAGAATTAGCAAATTATAACAATTTAAAAGCTTCCATTAAAAAAGAAATAATAAAAAAAATTCAATTAGTCTAAATCAATGTAATAATTTACATAGCATGCATATCTGGAAGTTGAGTCATGTCAACTGGACTTCTGTATACGTTTAGGTGGGTTTGCCATTTGAATAATTACGGCCCATGTTCACAAAGCTCCGCCCCCTGTTCCTTCCTGCCTTTGTAGTTGCTAATTTGAAAGTTTTAATAATGATCTTTCCATCCATGGCCTGTTTGATGAGGGTCTCATACACGACTGTGTGTGTATTTTTTTTTCGTGCTGTAGAAGCATATAAAAAATGTGTTTACAGTTACAGCGTCCATTGGTTTTGTTCTGCTATAATGGACAGCAAGCATTCATGCAACGGCGCAGCAGACGATAACAACAGACGTTGAAGTCGAGCTAGCTGCCCAAGATTAGCGATGACGCTCATGTTCATGATTCCCCCAAAACAGTGATTATTATGGTGAGTTTTAAAGATTTAACCAAGAACTTTACATATGAAGTAATCCAAAGTCAAT
Organism: Clarias fuscus; assembly: GCA_030347435.1. Taxonomy (NCBI): domain Eukaryota; kingdom Metazoa; phylum Chordata; class Actinopteri; order Siluriformes; family Clariidae; genus Clarias; species Clarias fuscus. The sequence continues at coordinate 4,245,529 of CM059223.1, read as the reverse complement.
ACCGCTAGTATAAAAGATGGATTTTACGCTGTTTACAGTGTGAGCAGTCATGTTGGATTGACATCACCTTATACACACTGACAAAACCGGTATATGAGAAATACAAGTTGATTTCTGTGGTTATAACCAGTTTAAGGTAGTTTCAAACTAGGAGTTCACGCACCAGTTTCTGTCCGTTGGTTCGTTTGATTATAAAAATTCTAGAATGTGCAAACCACAATCGTAGATGTTCAAACCAGAATCGGGATGTGAACCGAGTACAAGAACGTGTCAGAATCCGGACATGGCTGAGAACCTAAACTGGAGCAGATAACAGGCCTAAGATTTAGATAAAGAACTGGATAATCCAGACTGGATCCACCCAATGTCATCATTTCATTTTAGGTCTAATGGTGTTTCCACATTAGGGACCAGGAATCGTTTCCGAGAACTCTTGAAACCCTGAAAGAGGCTGGTTCATTTTTACCTGCGAGACCACCACCGTCCTGCAGTCGGACGAGGTGGTCTTTTCCTCAGGCACAGTGAATAAGGGAGACAATCATATGTACGCGACATCATCAGTGCCGTATGTCTCCTCCGAAATCTCAAGCTCTGCTCTACACAGCCTTAGTTGATAGAGTGGGAAGGCACACGAAAGCAGCGCTCGTGACATTTTTTCCAAAATATCAATAACATTAGACATGGCGCGAGAGTTCAATTGCTTGTTTTCTTTTCCTCATTTTTTAATGGCGGATAACAAACCAGGTAGGTATTGTGCATACGGGCACCTGCCTTCTGTCGAAGAGTGTAAATACGAAGCATAGCAGAGAACAGAGAGCATAAACAATGTAAACACTGGCCGGCGGGGGTGTGGGGAGGGGGGAGCAATCGTTCCTGGACACGGTACAAATCAACCGTGTTATTAGCACATAGTTTTACAACGCAACCGTCCCTTTCTAAGGGCTTTCGAATTGGCACTGAAGATCCCTTGAATCTCTAGTAAACTGGTATTCTACATGAACACAGTTTGGGCCTTGCCCAAGGGCAATTAGAATTTAGTTACAAAACTGATCTGATCAAATAAACCTAGAGTGTTTATACAATAACCGACATGAGGACCATTCAAACAAGGTCAACGAATTTATAAACTTTTGCAGATCTTGTCTTTTATACATTAACTAGCGTAAGTAGCCATTGTTGATGGTTAAAGAGTTTGTAGAAATGGTTCAAAGGTTAAAGCTAAAAACAATCTGATGATCTTTAATGTAATCAGTGATATTATTATTATTTCAGGTTGAAGCCCACGTCCATGTCCGTCTGTCTGCCTGTATAGCAGAACTCTCTGTCTAACTTATTAATACACAGAAATCACATTCTGTAAGGGTGAGTATCTTACGCCTTATTTACACTAAGGAGAGTGAATCACAGATGAGAAACCGGAGAAGGAGTTTAAATGGGATAAAGACGAAGTTTTGTCTTAAAACGCATGTTAAAATTCACTTATACCACTTGAGCGCTGGTATTTCAGCAAAAGTGAAAAAATGAACTAATCATCCCAGTAAAAATATTCAGTGCAGCTTTTCTAATTATCTTTATACATTTTCTAATCTATTGGTGCAGGTGTTTGTTTACATTGAGCAAGTAGATTATTAGTAGTTTATTTTAAAGTAGGTTATTAAATCTGGCACATAACTGTTCAAAACATCGTTTATACTCAACATTTTGGTTTCACTTATGGTGCAGGTTAAACTTCAGGCAGATATTGATGTACTGCAAAAGTATCATTAAATCTTGTCCAGCGGTCGATTTAAGACGCGCTCACAGTTAATTGCAAACTACAAACTATGCAGTACACGGTTAAAACTAGTGGCTTATGTTCTGGTACATAACTGCTTATATAACTACCCTTCTACTCAAAAATTTGATTTTGGGCCTCCGAGTGGCGCAGTGGTTAAAGCGCTCGCCCTATCATCCGGAGATCGCTAGTTCGATTCCCGGGTGATGCTGTAACCTCTCGCAGCCGGAGGTCTAGAGAGAGAGCTGATTGGCCGAGCTCTCTCAGAGGGGAGGGATGAGAGGTACTTAGTGCTCCCACATTAATCACGGCTCTACAGCCAGTCAGGGGCGTCTGTGAGCTCGCGCGACGGAGGGAGCGGATAGCGCTGTCCTCCGAGTGTGTTACGCCGCCCCCAACGGTGCGCGAGCGAGCAGTTCGAAAAGATGCGGTCGGCTGGCGTCACGTGGTTCGGAGGAAACACGTGATAGTCTTCGGCCCTCCCGGCTGAGTGGTAGTAGTAGCCTTAATGTGGGAGCCCCCTAGTGACGGGGAGGAATTGGACACGGCTAAATTAGGGAGAAAATCGGGGAAAAATCCAAAAAAAACAAAAAAAAAAAACAATTTGATTTTATTTATGGCACAGGTTTAACTTCAGGCAGATACTTGAAGGACTGAAAAAGTCCTCATTAGATTCTGTCCGGCCAGTTTTGTGCGATGCTGTGACAAAAATCCGGCTGGACAGACATACAGATATACAGACAGGTCCTCCAATGTATGAAACGTAAACTATATCATTGAAAGAGTGAGTTCTGACCAACGTACAGACAAAACCTTTCTTTTACGCATAAAAGTAACAGTAATATTAATAGTAATAATAATAATAATGTTGCATATTAAATATTTTCCAGTTTATATATAAGAAATAACCTTGAAGTGAGAAACAAGCTGATAAAACATCAGATTTTTTGCATGTGGGTAAATGATAAGGATATCATGAATGATAAAGATAAAGAGACTTTATTGTCATTGTAGTGATACAACAAAATTAAGAAGGAAGAGTTAATCCGAGAGTAAACACTCACCTCTACAGCTGGGGTAAATCCTCCTCTCTCTCTCTCTCTCTCTCTCCGAAGGTGAACAGCGCAGGTAAGTTTGCTTTTCCACCGGTTCACACTTCTCCTGTAACGGCGCTCATCTTCACCCCGAGCCCAGTGTCGCTTCGCTTTGATCTCTGTCCGTCTGCTTGATAAAAAAACGTGCAGAAGAACACTTTGTATCCGCGCGCTCACTCCGACCGTTTAATCTCTCTCTCGCGCTCTCTCTCTCAGGCGAATGATCTCTCTGGAAACACGTAGGCGTGGCCTTCTGGCGGCATGGGCGGTGCGTATACCAATGTGGGCGTGGTTTATACCACCTGAAAGCCAGCTAAGGTGGCGGGATTCATAACCTTACAGGCGTCTCGTTATTCAATTCTAGAATTTTCTCCCCGTGATGAATTCATTAAAGGAGATGATTAACTCTCTAAAACAGCTGCTCTGAAAGTTAGGCTTCATTTATATACTTCTTATATATCTTGTAGTTTGTGTGTGTGTGTGTGTGTGTGTGTGTGTTTGTCCCTAGCGTTGCACTAGTAACTTCTGTTAGTCCTCACATTCACATTCTGTGTACACTGTGTCTGTACAGTATGTAAGATATACAGGGTGCAATCCCACCTACAAACATGTCTCCGTGTTACTGTCTCAAATTCTAATACATTTTTTTTATTTGTCTCACACACACTAATACAGTATGATATGAAGTGAAATGCTTATACGAAATAAACATTTAAAATATGAAAAATAAGAGTTTTCAATAAGAATGTAAAGGATGAAGAGATTCACACTCAATTGATTTTTTTTCTCTCACAAATTAGAAATATATTTTACCCCTTTTTGGGGTAAGAAAAAATTATTTTTTTTTAATTATGTGCAAATAATAAAATAAAATAGAATTGATGTGGATCCAGTCATGAACAAGACAATGTGCAAAATAATGTGCAAAGTCACAGTTCAAAGTTCCTTGGTGTGCAAAATGTGCCATATGTAATGTGTGATGTGCATCGTGATGGCTGTGAGATTGTTTTGTGTGAGATGTCGGAGCAGTCCTGACGGCATCCGACCTCGCCGACACTATTCTATTCTACTGCTGCTTGAATTTCCTTCAGGATCAATAACGTATCTATCTATCTATCTATCTATCTATCTATCTATCTATCTATCTATCTATCTATTTATAAGGAAAATCACAGGTCACACATTAATGCGTTCGTTCTAACCTGTTTTCGTTCTATACTAACAACTTGTTTGCATTTCATAATTTAAGGCCTGTACAAAATGTGTTCAAGTCAAACCAGGATTTGTCATGAAACTTTTGAATGAAGGCATAAAACTGTGACATTTACAGACGATTTCAAACACAGTACGGTAACGAGACTCTTGGCCGCTGTAAAACAACCGAATGGTGCAAACGTTTTTGAAGAAGCCATGAATGACGATCCTGGCCGAGGTGGCTCAGAGCCCACTGCAGTTATTCCCGTGAACAATCAACAGATGGGACTGTACGCACAGTCATTCACCAACACCACTTGCACATAACAGGAATTCGGCTGACATCGCCTTTCCACATGTTTGGGCCAGTGAAAGGTTTCAGACATGAAGCAGGCAGTCCGATCATGGCTCAGCGTACTGTGAAAACTTTCTACCTTGATGGTGTCCAAGCATTGGTGAAACACTGGGATAAGTGCATTAGTGTAGCAGGGGATTTATATCATTATAATAATGAGTTATTACTTTTGTAACTGCGTTCCATTATTCTGGACAATCAAAAGTCCCGGTTTGACTTGAACGCCCCTTGTGGTAAACCAAATTTTTACATTTCTCTGGGGAGGAGTCTCCAGCACCAATGCATTGTAATAGCACTTTACAATTTGAAGAAAAAAATATATTCAAGAGAGTGAAAATAGAGTCTGGTGAGGGAACAGCTGTTTATAGCTGCTATTAACATAAGTGATAACAGGAACATGCTTATCTCACAACATGATAAGAGTAAATTAATGGGACTGTGTTATAAAAAGTGTATTGTATTAAGCTCAAAACGTAATAATGTACAGTATTAAAATCTCAGAAGGCTGATTTCTTCATCTCGGTTGTGTAATCTGCTCTCGGATAGTGCTAAGAGATTAACCCCTGACCTGGAAGACCATTAGACTTACGTCATTTCGTCCTTCTAATCTCTCACGAAACTAAAAGCGCAGCAACACATTCTGTCCATTTTTACAGACATGGCAGCAGAGCGGCTGACACAACGTCTGAGCGTAAGTGTGCAGAACGGTTAGCGGCGGGCCATTTGCAAGTAATGGTTGACGTCCTTGACGTGAACGATGGGAGCTGATTCACCTCATTACATTAAGAGTTCAATTAGTCTGCACACTCATGCTAAAGTGGGCAGGTACCAAAAATAGAAACTCTTAGGTGTGTGAGTCAAAATTATGGCACAGAGGTAACTACACAGCTGAAATCTACCACACCTTAGAGCACATTGACAGATGGGAAACCAGCTCTAATAAAAAAATAAAAAATAAAATGAAGCAAAGCTTGGAAAATAAACTCCCTAAAGAATCATGGTTGTGATGTATATAAATCGAGTTCCTGATCGTACTGTGGTGGTGTAGAGAACCAAATGCAAATACTGACAATATGATGCAGAGAGTTTGAAATTCAATTCTAATTGAATGGAAGAGTCAGGAAATAAAAACTCCTCCTAAAAAAAAAAGAGTTTAAGAGTTCTTTAAAAGGTGAATATGTGCCTTAAAATACAGAGTGCGCTGTGATTATGAGCTCAGAAGGTGTCAGTAATTCACTATATACTAAAACATATTTTTGCGATTTATTATCCTGATCATACTTATTTTTGAAATTGCTCAATTTATTTACATTATAAAATTCATACAAATTTGAAGAACTTTACTTTAACCACTAAATGCACAGACAAACAGCAGTTTTTAGTCTGTTTTGTGGAAATATTAACTTAAGTTGCTTTATTGTGTAACACTAATCATTAAAAATTCAACCAGTGTAAAAATAGTTATCTATTTAAGATCATCTATTTAAGATCATCTATTCTAAGGAGAATTGGAAGCTGTTTGCTGTTAACTAGCACCATCTGGTGGCCTGTCCTGGAACAGCAAGTCAACAACTCACGACATGCTACAGTATAAACTCACAAAACAAGCTAGAATTAGTTTATTCCACTTTCCACAATTGTTTATCGCAATTCATTTAGAGATGCAATTTTATATCGCAGAAATTGCCCGCAGTGTGTGAATGTTGACTGGAGGTCCTACCACGGTCATAAAATGGGAATAAATAGAACGGTCATCATCATTGGCCTCCACAGTCCCCAGTTAGAGTACAGAGGTTTCTAGATGGATGGATGGAATAAATTATACATTGCGTCTACTAAAGTTCACATACACTGTTATCATATACTATATAAACAGGTAAATGTTTATGATCTGATATCATTCTGTTAATAAGAGCTTTGGGACTGTAGTGCTGAGGTTATGCAGATTCCTGTCTCATCTGTAAGTGGATTTAATTTTTAAATAATCTGCTAAATGCTTAAATGTGAAGCAAAATGAACTCATGCTGCTTAAATAGGGTAAGAACTGGACCAATGCTCAAGATTTAAGATAATCTTGGAGGAAGGTACCGGGGCCTAGGTGTTAGCTCAGTTACCTCAGACCGCAGGGGCTGGAGGGTTCGAATCGCTGACATTTTTCCAGAGTAGAATCCTGAAGCCAATATAACACTGTTTTAGTGGAAATCCAGTGCTCACTCACAGCATGACACAGCATATAAAGGAAGACTGTGGTGTGGGGATAGAACATAATAATGTCTAACCGTATAACGTTGACAGTTAAATATACAATATACTGTATACATGATCATAACTCGTTGTCACATTATCAGTTTAAGAGCACAAAATGCCCTTAGTTATCACTTACTCACTATCCTTATCCCAGGAGACCTAGGGCACGAGGTACACTCTGGACGGGGTGCCAATCCATCGCAGGGTACACACAGACACTACGGGACTGTGGGAGGAAACCGGAGTACCCAGAGGAAACCCACCAAGCGCCAAGGGGAGAACAGGCTCACTCCATGAACACAAACCCCGAAGTGGGAATTGAACCCGGAACCTGGAGGTGCAAGACGAAAAAAGCTAAGCACTAAACCACTGTGCCGCCTAGACGTAGTTATACTCCAGTGATTTACAAAACATAAAAGGCACACCACAGGCCAAGAAGAAGGAAATCAGACACCTAAAAGTACTTATACATTGTGGCAGAAGGTTAGAAGAAACTGACATGAAGTGATCTGATGGAATGTCACAGAGAATCTGGTCAAAAAGCGGAACTTATCAAATCACCCATCAAGAACAAGGAATTAAGTAGACTTTAGCAAAAGACATGGTCAACCCACATGTGAATAATTATGAGATTGAGAGAAGAAAGGTGGAATAAAGTGGGCTTGTATATAAATTCGGGAGCTGAATAAATCATAAAACAACTAATGAACAGTTAATAAAAAGTAGATCAGACAAAAACGAGGAGGAGCAACACAGTGGTTTTGGTGTATAGACCCCACATGCTGGAAAAAGGGAACTAGCTTTATTTTGCTTTTGGACTTCTTGGGGCATCGACCCGTGACTGCTCTCTAACCAGTTCAGATATTTGGGGTTGCGATTGTAATCTGGTGCAGTTCAATACATTTTCTTTACTCAACATGTGCCTAGTGATTTTATTTAAAAAATGGTTGGAGTCCTTGAAATTTGCCACGACAATGTGTGTGTGCGTGTGCGTGTGTGTGTGTGTGTGTGTGTGTGTGTGTGTGTGTGTGTGTGGGCGGTGTTGGTGGTGGGGCTGTCCCGCTTTGGAACATAGTGTTTATTGGACCGCCGGAAGTCCGTTCATTTAGCATCAACACTGACAAATATTTATCGTCTCGATCCAGTGACATGGATGAAACACAGGACATCTGTCGCTTCTTGGAACTTTTATTACTTTATTACACACTCCTATCTTTTTCCCCATTGTCCGTACATTGTCCATCCTCATCCGTCTTATTTACGGAAATGTAATTCAAGCCTGTGGTTAAAAGGATATAGAGGATATGATGCAATCTCAGCGTCCATCCTTTATCCACAGGCACATTGTTCCCATGCACTGGCTCAGACATGCTGTAAGTGCACCCAGGGACACGTTTGGAAAAGGTACAGATGTTAGCTTTATGTCGATTGCTTTAAAGGCATTTAGCAGAATTGAGTGGAGGATACATGAACAAAAGAGAAGGGAAATTCAATAGAATTGAACAGACTTGCGAGGGGTTCATGTTTGTTTATGTATGACTAGCTCCCGTATTGGTCATCATATGTATTATTAAATAACCCTCGTCTATGGATATGCAAATTGGACATTGTCTTGTATTTGTAAAGTATTTAGCTGAATAGTTTAGCTAAGTCAGTTTACTTAGCTAACAATGCACAAAGGTTCAGTGTCCCATGATACTTCACCTACATTTCCACCTCACACCTCTCTGAACGAAACAGCGCTTTGTGAGTGTAATGTGCTGCAGTTTTCACGCGCGATGACACAGATCTGTGTGTGTGTGTGTGAACACTGACCTTTTGTTGCTAGCAAAATACTTTCATGCTTTTTTTTTTTCTTTCTTATTTCTTATTTGAACTTATGAAACCCTCGAGCTCGGACGAACATGGTCCTGGCTGTCTAGGTGCTGGCTGACGGTGTAACAAACGTGGACGCTTGCAGCAGAGAATTGTCTGATGTAATTGTCTGATGTGTGTTACAAGTCAGTAAAACATGGTTAGATTAGGAAGCTGAGAAGCACATCCCCCCGTGATGGAGGACTGGGGCCGGTCTCGGCCTGCTACAGACGTGGCAGTGTGGAGGGAGGAGGAGGAGGATTTGAATGGGAGGAGATAAAGCCTCCAGCCTGGCACGTAACACACACACACACACACACACACACACACACACACACACACACACATTCCTTTAACTTTGTCATCCGTTAGAACATGTCCAGCAGTCCTCCATCTACAAGCAATCCTTTTTCATGATATATAGGCTAATATTATTTTTATTATTATTATTAATACTAATTCTAAAGACAAACCTAATAGTAAAATGAGACATGAGCGAAGAACAAAGGCATGCTGCTGTATAAAAGTCTAATCCTGTTAGTCCACAGGCCATTTTTTTAAACTAATGATGACCCATCAATACTTTTATCCATTTATATTTACAGTTGAAATTCTGAAATCACTTATGAGAGGCATTCGAGTCAAACCGGGACTTTTGTTTCTACAAAACACAGTTCTGAGAGTCGAAACTCCCTTTATTTCTCCATGTAATCTCCTGCTACACTAATGCATTCATCCCAGTGTTTCACTAGTGCTTGGAGGTAGAAAGTTTCCTCAGTACTCCAGAGCCATGATCTTCACATGATCTGAAATGCCGGCTTCCCAGGAACTCCTTTAATGTTTCCTTAAACATGTGGAAATGGCTTGGAGGGAGGTCAGGACAGTACGGGGGATGTGGCACCAACTCCCAACCGTGTTCCTGCGATGTGCAAGTGGTGTTGGTGAATGATCCCATAGGATCATTACCCATTGGCAAATGGGTCTCTTCCACAAGTTAGTGACAAGTTATCTGTTGATTTATGAGGATCAGGCGCTGAATGTTCACGGGAACGACTGCAGTGGGCTCCGAGACACCTCAACCGGGATCGTCATTCGCGGATGTACGGCCTTCTTTAAAAATGTTTGCGCCATTCAAATGTTTTGCTGCGGCTAAGAGTCTCATCACCGTATTGCGCTTGATGCAACAGAAAGTCCCAGTTTCACTCGAACGCCAAAAAATACATTATAATTCTCTCTAAATGTAATGGAAAGGTTAATTAATGTCTCTATACTTAGCGTCTCTTTTCATCTGCTTCATGCTCACATCTTGATCTCTTGATCAACTTTTCTTTAAGGCATGACCTCTAAGAGTAAGATTCCCCCAGGCAATGCAACAGTCCTGGTCACATCCTCACAGCACTAGGACCCGGAGGAGTGAACTCATTTCCCACAGTAACTGGAGATTAGGGGCGGAGGGGTTCCTGTGTCTGTCCTCCTGCAGAACGCAAATCACAGCTTCTCATTTCAACTCCCCTTTCCAGACGTTTCCTCGCAGTGCAGAATAAATTCCACCGTGTGAACAGCGACACGTCAGAGGAAGCGGCAGACTCCTGAGAGGTAAGAAAAACTTTAAATGATAAAAAAAAAAATATATATATATATATATATATATTGTATTGTAGGCATCATGCAAGATTGCAGCAGTGCAGTAGTTCTTCCTTAAACGGTCTGGAAATAGTTGGGTGGGCTTTGAACATGGAATACATTTCTACATATGAAAGAAGGGACCGTTTGAAAGCTTCAAAGCAAACCATGAATATGGGGATGAATGTGTATTAAGAGTTAAAGCTATTGTAAGTTTTGAGTACTTACTTATGCTCACTTGGTCACACCCTGTGCCTGGTCCTGCAGGATTGGATTCGTCTGCTTCACAAACTCACAGAAATACAAGAGGTGATCTGAGCTTCAAGGGGTGAAAGGATTCAAGGGGGACACTCTTGAATCTTTAAATCTCACTTAAGAAGCTTGAAAATGTTTTGCCTTTGCTTTTAAGAATGTTGAGTTCGAGACTTTTTTTGCATTGTCTTTATTCTTTTAATGTCAATAGCAGTTGGACTTCAAAGAGTGTTTGAATAAAGTTAGAAGTGGGATGAGGTCCCGTTATCTCCAAATCTTCAAATCCAGTCTATGCACTTTTATCCTGCATAAAATCATCATCAGTCTTTTTATATCTGTATGTAAATGTCATATCTTGATATACTGTAGTCATACTATCTCAAATCCCTGCCCTTTAGTTCTTGAACTCCTGTCCTGGTATGTATGGACGAACAGATTCCTAAGCAGTCACAGCTATCTAGTTAGCCAAGCTATGATCTCTATTGTGTGTGAAAACGGTACGTTAGATTACAGATAAAGACAATATAAATTGTGGTACATCTGCTCCTGTTTTGTCTGGAGTTCTAGGCGCTGACGTGGCAGCTGTGAAAGTATCCTCACTTGCTGTCAGCTCAGGCTCTCTAGATGGAGAGCAGAAAGCCTGTAATTACATGGCTATTGATATTTCAAGTCGAGGTCTGCTCAGCTCAGGCCTTCCTGGTCAACCGTTAAAGCTACAACAATCAAGCAAACTTTAACCACTTTAAATAAAGGTACCCGAAAAAAATCAGGATTCGTTTTTTATATACAGTATATATACATTTAAAAGTGCAACTTAAAGGGCAAATAAACGATAATTCGATATGTCAAAGAATGATATGATGAAGATATGTCTGATAATTTTATTACATTTGCCAAACTGATTTCCCTTTTGGAATTAATATATTTATAATAATACTTTATTAGTCTGTCCTGTTGCTGCACAGCATGGTTTAGGGGTTTACAAACCTTAGAGAATTTTCCTCTCCTTCTTTAAAATGTTGAAAATGTTTCCCTGATCTTATCACTAATTTTGTCAATTGCCAACTGTTTTTCCCACCTCTCTGTGAAAAACTGCGAAGTAACTGGCACTGTTCGTCCTATTCCATAATTGGTTAGTGTCACTATGATTGATGTAGGAGTGTATGTGTGCCAGACCCGAGAGAGCACGCCCCATTCTGCTGTCTGCTTCCGATCACGGATGGCTGTAGCATCACTGGGGAATCTAACCTATGAACTCCGGATGATTGGGCGAATCCTTTTTCGTTGCGCTGTTAGGAAGCATGAGGATTAAATACTTTACTATAAAATAAAACATGAACTTTACTATAAAACAAATTGACAATGCACATGCATTGGGAACACGCAGAACATCCGTATAAAGATGATTCCAAATCCTTTGTTTTAAGTCCTCAACAATCTGAGTCTGATTGGAATGCGAACACTCTCAGTCATGCACTGAAACTCATTTAGGTAATGTTTACCTCGACGAGTTCTTGCACCAAGGACATTCTAGAATTAGTGGTTAAAATAAATTTTTAGCAGATTTCACAGTATTTCTGAGATTGTGTGATGTGTATTCCTCCAAGGAACCAAAGTCACATCTCAAGAACGATGTGGGTGAAAATCCTGGTGGGCCTGTGCCTATTGGCCAGCGTCAGAGCGAACAAGAAGCTTAGCAGCCACGCAACCACCCTGGCAGACAACAGCGCCAACTTGGCCTTTAACCTCTACCACAACATGGCCAAGGATAAAGACATGGAGAATATTCTGATTTCCCCTGTGGTAGTGGCATCTTCTTTGGGCCTGGTGGCTCTTGGAGGAAAAGCCTCCACAGCCTCGCAGGTAAAAACAGTCCTCAGCGCGGATAAAGTAAAAGATGAGAATCTCCACTCTGGACTGGCTGAACTTCTAAATGATGTTAGCGACCCCAAGGTGCGTAATGTCACCTGGAAGATCAAGAACAGGCTCTACGGCCCCAGCTCGGTTAGCTTTTCTGATGATTTTGTGAAGAACAGCAAGAAGCACTACAACTACGAGCACGCCAAGATCAACTTCCGTGACAAGAAAAGCGCCATCAAGGCCATCAACGAATGGGCTTCCAAGTCTACTGATGGCAAGCTGCCGGAGATCACCAAAGATGTCGAGAAGACTGATGGCGCCATGATCATCAATGCAATGTTCTACAAACGTAAGTGTTCTTTCACATTCATTGTAACAAAAACAATACAAAATCTAATTGTTATCTTACACAATCCCAACAGCTCATTGGGATGAAAACTTCCATCACCAGTTGGTAGACAACCGTGGCTTCCTCGTCCATCGGTCATACACAGTGTCGGTTCCCATGATGCACCGCACAGGTAATCATGGCACCCATCAGGATATACCTATTTATATACATACAAAATGGAACAACTCATTTACCTTCTACCTTGTTACCTTAAGGTATCTACCCCTTTTATGACGACACCGCCAACAGCTACTTCGTCCTGGAGATGCCCCTGGCTCATAAGAAATCATCTGTTATCTTCATCATGCCCTACCACGTGGAGTCTTTGGAGAGGTTGGAGAAAATGCTGACACGGAAACAGCTGGACATCTGGCAGTCTAAACTGGAGCAGAAAGCCGTGGCTGTCTCTTTACCCAAGATCAGCATGGAGGTCAGCCACAATCTGCAGGTAAGAACATGATCAACAGCTTCAACCATTAATACACCTGCTCAAGCAGGGAGGGTTTTTTGGCAGCTCTTCTTGGGAGACCCTTGTGGGAGGGGTTTAATCCTAAGACAAAGGATGCCCCTTCCTGTCTTGAGGATTCGTTGGTTGGTGAACCATGCTGTCTATATTGAATTACAATCTTTTGCAGAAATATCTGGGAGAACTTGGTGTAACCGAGGCTGTGGATAAAACCAAAGCTGATCTATCCAACATCTCCGGAAAGAAAGACCTTTACCTGGCCAACGTCTTTCACGCCTCGGCCTTTGAGTGGGACACCGCTGGCAACCCCGCAGACACCAGCATCTTCGGCACGGACAAGGTGAAGAACCCCAAACTGTTCTATGCGGACCATCCATTCATCTTCCTGGTGAAAGACAAGAACACCAACTCCATCCTCTTCATCGGCAGGCTGGTCCGGCCCAAAGGCGAAAAGATGAGAGACGAATTATAACTGACTTCAGAGCAAGTTTGAATCGAATGACGTAGAAAGCATGTGTTCGCATATATATGTGTGTGTGTTGGTGTGTATGAGACTGACGAACAAAGTGTGCATGTGTGTGTGAGTGTGGCATTTGACTATTGACTGAACCAGCAGAGGACTGTTACCTCAAGAGGACATTCCAGAAGATCTGTGGACCACCACCCATGCGTTTCAGGCATGTTCGATCCCGAACGCGTTCACCGTGTTAGACACAAAGCAGCGTGTACTCGGCTAAAGCAATCTAACTCAACAAAGAAGTGTGCATTAACATGGCAAATGTTTAAACAGATCATTTCAAGGTTGAACAAATGTACGGAATTTTTTGAAAATGCAAAATGAAATACTTTTGCGAATATTTTGACCGGTAAGTGTGACCAGATAATGTCATCAAAACAGTTCTGAAGCCTTTCCAATACCGCCCTTGTTGTCTTCCCCTTAAGTCTTTACCACTGGTGTTTTACAAAAACACAAACTCGGTAGCAAAGACTTTTCTTTGGCCATTTCTTTTCTCTACATTATGTGCACACTGAACTCCTGATTATCTAGATAGCATATCACCTACTCCTTTTTTTTTTTTAGAGCTAGCATGCTCAAGCTCTGACTAGCTTGCTACATAACTAGCAGACTATGTCTATTATTGTTCTGGTTTACATTTATTAACAACTCCATTCACCATATTTGCACTTTAGCGAAGGAAATTGCATCAGACTGCCAATGCTGGGAAAGATTTGCTTGCATGTGGGTCTCTCATGCATCTGTAAGGGCTAGCTCTGAAAACGGATAAGGGGATTCCCTCAAGGGGGAAGTCAATAAGGCTCTGCTAAAAATATTACAGCAGACACTCACTAAGGCTCAACTGTGTTTAATGGCCTTTTCCTGCATCTACTCTTTATTTATACATCTATTCGATGTCTATCAATGTAGGAAGGCTTACTTTTCTTCAGGATAAAGATCAAAAGCAGCATGGTCACATACTAATACCACTCCGAGGTATATCCTTCAACAGCATTCTCTCAGGGTTTTAGCTTTTCTTGTACATACGCCTGAATGGCCTTGCTGAGTTACGACGCTATACGAAAGACAATCTGGGTTCGTGAAACATCTCTCAGTATCTGAAGGATTTTATAAAAAGTTTCACAAAATGCACACAGAGTACATTCCTGTTGAGCCTCAGATACAACCACGTGTCTGACCTGGCTGCAGTCCGCACTGAAAATGCTCCTCTGCACTAGAAAACCTGTGACTGTTTAAATTTTTGATCGGCCTGGCTATGAAATTGTTTTCTGACAAATTGTATGTTGAGTTTTTTTTTTCCAATAAAATCAGCTCTACTGAAATGATGTACTGTAATGTGCTTATACCTGCATTTTTCCTGCACACATACGAATCAAATATACAGTATTACATTTTGACCACAAACATTAAGAAAGTCTAGAGAAATTCACAGGAAAAACAACAGATGTTTATATAAAAATTAAATGTCATTAAATGTAAAACGTACTGTACATGCAATTCAACTATTCACATTTATAATGCATTATAGCAATCTCATTATACACATTATATTGCTCTATGTAACTATTACTGCAACACCGCAGGAGAAATGTCAGCACAGGCTTCCAGTATCCGTAGTTTCAAGGTCTCCCGATCTGACCCCCTTAGACTTTTATCTTTGGGGTCATCTGAAGCAATCGTCTATGGTGTGAAGATACGAGATGTGGAGCACCTGAAACTACGGATACTGGAAGCCTGTGCTGGCATTTCTCCTGCTGTGTTGATATCAGTGTGTGAAGAGTGGGAGAAGAGGGTTGCATTGACAATCCATCACAATGGGCAACACATTGAACACATTTTATAAGTGGTCAGAAACTTGTAAATAACTCATGAAGGAATAAGGTTACGTTAAAACCAAGCACACCATTGTTTTTCTTGTGAAATTCCCAATAAGTTTGATGTGTCACATGACCCTCTTCCTATTGAAAAAACAAAAGTTGGATCCAAGATGGCCGAATTCCAAATGGCCACCATGGTCACCACCCATCTTGAAAAGTTTGCCCCCTTACATATACTAATGTGCTACAAACAGGACGTTAATATCACCAACCATTCCCATTTTATTAAGGTGTATCCATATAAATGGCCCACCCTGTAGTATAGCAATCTTATAGGTAATTAAAAGTGATATATAAATAAAACTAATTAAATTTGAATTAAATTTAATTGAATCATACTACAGAAGTTATTGACAAAATACGAGACTAATATTAAGCTCCTAACTGACTGAGGAACCTGACATCATTTCCTGTTATGCATCCTCATAAAAAATGTGAAACCTAAATCGCTAAATTGTTACGCTTTTACCAAAAAAGCATTTAAGAAACAATATTTACAGGTCATATGCTACTATAAGCTTACACCAATTTTAGTATAACTTTGGTATACTCCAAGAAATATGAATAATTTGCATTTGAAACGGTTGTTGCTTGAAGTGAGACAGTATAACACTGAAAAATTTACATTTTTGGGGCACATATAAAATCATCTCTCAAAAAAGGGCTGAAGTTGGCAACTTTAAATTTTTAGGGAAGTAAGATTGATATTCTGTATTATATGTATAACATAAAAAAAAAAAACTCCACCGATACTGGTGACCGTTAAGTACAGCTATTTAATGCAAATAGGACGTAATGAGTACAACCACTTACCATATGATTCCAGGTTCAATTCATTTAAAGTATTTGCTCAATTTGTGTATTTTACAATCCCCCATGTTTTTTAATACCTTCATCCATCTAGGAAACTCTGTAGTCCATCTAGGGAAGGCAGACCATGGTGAGTATTTATACATGACTGGCAATTTGGGAATACCAATTATCCTAATCTGCATGTTGTTAGACTGGAGGGAGGAAACTGGAGTACCCAGAGGAAACCCATCAAGCACGGGGGGAGCATACAAGTTCCACTCCAAACTCCATGCACACAGACCCTCTGGTGGGAATCGAACACGGACCCTGGATGTTCAGTGCGACAGTGCTAAGGACTATACCACCGTGATGCCCATTTTTTAATAACTGGTTGTTATTAACCCATAAAACAATCCATTATTTGAAGCTAGGGAAGATTTTTTCATCTCTGCTAATGTTAATATTAAATACCAAACACTTTCACAATTACTTGCAATTCATTTTAGCACAACTGTTAAGAATATATATTATTCTTACCTTGTGTATGTTATGTCTGATTAGATTGAGTATTAAATAATTAAATAATAGTTATTCATAATGATTCATATTTATTTGCAGCTCTCACCATTTAAAAGTAAAACACTTAAGGTATAAACTTAGAACTTTTGAAAAAGAAATACCTTGGATTCATTGGCGCTTGAGAATCATTTGACCCGAGTGACTCACTTAAAAGAGTCGACTCGTTCGCAAAGACAGCTTATAAGAGAATTCTGGTGACACCTAGTGGACGTTATCTAAAACAACAACTCACTGTCAGTAGCCTATGGCTAATCTTGACTTAAAGCTAACGTTACATGCAGATTCGGGGGCTTTTTAATAGAGAATAATATCTAAAACAGTTCACACATCATCTGATTAAGAGGAAATATTAATGAGTTGCTAAAGACATATGTTTTTAGCATAATTCACACACATACTGTATAACAGGAAGTTCTCTGTAGTTCTTTCATTATAGCTAATCAAAAACCTAAACATTAATAATTTCCTCATGCTAATAGTGAATGGTGTTCGCTTCACTTTTATTAATTCTAGATTTAGGAACAATTATTTGTCACATGGACCTTACAGCACAGTGCAATTATTTTGTTGTTATTTGTATGCCAGTTAGAAAGCTTGGATCAGAGCACAGGGTCAACCAGGATACAGCGCCCCCTGGAGCAGATAGGGCTTTGCTCAAGAGCTCAACCGTGGCCACTTGGCAATGCTGGGGCTTGAACCCCCGACCTTCCAATCAGTAACCCAGAGCTTTAACCACTTGAGTAACCACTGCACTGTTTTTTTTTTTTTTCTATTAAAAATGTGAAGGTTGAACTTTTTGTTGAGCATCAAAGTGCCTTATATTCGATCGAATACGTAAACTAAAGTACTGTACAGAGGTTTCTGTCAGAAATAAACATTAACATGTACCTTTGTTTTGCACTTCATCTACCAAACAGAATTTCAGCATTCTCAAATGTTTGCGTCTCAACTGACGTCTCGTAGTTAATTAAATTTGATGTCTCAGACTGTCTCACAACTTTAAACACATAATTAAGTCATGTTGCTTGTGAAAGTCCCAAATAAACTCTCAGCTTGCTTGAATAAACAGTCCGGAGACAATGGGATTAGCAAAAATGTTAAATTACAAAGTGGAGACCATTCACAGATTTAAAAGATTAAAAAAGATAAAAAGATTCAAGTGTTTTACAGAAGTACATTTAGACATTTGGCAGATGGCCTTATCCAGAGCAATTTACATTTTTATCTCATTATACATCTGAGCAGTTGAGGGTTAAGGACCTTGCTCAAAGGCCCAACAGGGGCAACTTGGTGGTTGTAAAATTTTAACCCGTAGTCCAATGCCTTAAGCACTGAAGAAGTATAACATTATTCAAACGTAAAGACACCTTCAAAGGGTGAAGACAAAAAAAGAACTGAGAGTATGCAAAACTCCAGCACTCGGCTGTATGAAAATCCAAACCCTCAGTGCTGCTACGCTGACTATTTCATTTGCATGCTCTCCTGTTTTCTCTTGCCATTTCCAATGAGGCACAGGAAACTGTCGCGATTAGCGCCGAGGCGTCTTTGTGCTTTCATTTTCACCCTGGTGTGAAAGGGAGCCGTTAAAGTGGACAAATGGGACGACCCACTTTCAGCTCCTCTGTTCCCGAGTATTTAAGGGCCATTAAAAGCAACCTCCTGTTTCATCATGAGACAATGGCCATCCTCCTGGGAAGAAGAGTCGCTGCAGTTTTTCTTCTGCTTTTCACTGTAGTGAAGACGTGCAATCCTGGGTGCCGGTGCGAGGAGCGGAGTTTCGGATTGTTCAACAGCTTCAGCCTGACCAAAGTGGACTGCAGTGGACTGGGCCCGAACATAATTCCGGTCTCAATCCCTCTAGAAACGTCTTCTCTGGACCTTTCCTCTAACGGCATCCGTTCTCTTGAGGGCGCTGTCCTTTCCGGACCGGGATACACTACTCTGTCTAGCCTCAACTTGAGCAGCAACATTATTTCTGCCATAAATGGAAATGTTTTCTCCAAACTGCACTATCTGGAGACTCTAGATCTGAGCTGGAACTCCATCCAGGAAATTGTTGAAGGTTTTCCAGGCCTTCTTCTCTCCGAGCTAGATCTGAGCCACAACCGAATTCATGAAATTGACCTGAAAGTGTTTCGAGTTCAGGATCATGGAAGGCCTCTGAGCGTGGATCTGTCTTATAATTTGTTGATATCAGTTATCAGGAGTGACCTTTCACAACCTCTCAACATACACAGCCTTAATTTAGCAGGAAACAGGCTCACTTCGGTGCCAACCCTGCAGGACAACTCCTTACGCTTCCTCGCCCTGGATGAGAACCCCATATCGGTTGTAAATGAAAAGAATTTTGCTGGATTGAAATATCTCATCCACCTTTCTCTAAGCTCGATGCCCGACTTACACACACTCCAACCCCAAAGTTTACAAGATCTCCGAAAGCTCCAAGTGCTTGATCTTTCGAATAGCAAGAAACTAAAGACATTGAGTGCAGAGGTTTTTCGTGGCCTGACGTCACTACAGGAGCTCAATTTGGCGAAAAGCCGGGTCACCTCTTTGCCAGCTAACATCCTCCAGCTCCTTCCGAGCATTAACAGCATCGCTCTGAGCGAAGGAGTGAACTGCTGGAGAATACGGAAGCAGGAACAATTTCACAGACACGTCGGATGGAGTAAAGCGGAGGTAGCTCTGACCTGCGATGTGACCGGTGTCATTTTCTGAACATATAAGATGGTTTGGGGAAAGAAAAAAGAAGTTTGGACCTTATCAGTTTTGTGAACAGTACAACACACCGTGCAGCGCTTTATTCTTTACATAAGCTACTGATTATTAGTAAAGGAAACCATAGTGTGTGTATTCTCAAATAAACCTGATGTGATATACAGGACAGGTAAATGATAAGGCAAGTTCAGGTACATGACCTGAGTCTAATGCAACCTTTAACTTTCTTCTTCTTGAGGGATCTTTTGTCTTATTACCTTATACATGAACGAGCTGACGAATTTAGAGTTGACGAGTCACTCAAAAGCTTTTCTTATTATTTTAACTGATGTGTGTGTGTTTGTGAGTCTGTGTGTGTGTGTTTTGCATGTATAGTCCATTGTTACTCCCTGGGTGGAGAAAATAGCACATGAATCAACCTGCATATTTAACTCAAGCTCTTGAGAAAAGTGGCATCCACCCAATTCAAGGGAAGCTCAGGCTACCTCCTAGTATAATTACACAGCATGATTATAATTGCCTTTAAATAAAACGCAAGACAATTAACACATCCAAATATATGTCTTTGTGTTGTTTTTTTTTTTTTTCTCACTAGCATTATCATGTTACCAAATCTTGGTCTGCAGTGTTCGTTCGAGACATTTCGTTATGTCTCGTGATAAAAGATAAGTCCATAGTCAAAGCAAAGTTCTTCCACAAGGTGTGGGACCTTAAAGATCTTGATTGGGTAGTTTGCTCTAAACCTGCCTGGCGTCAATGAATACACGTAATCCTTCATAATGAGGTCATCTGGATACACCTCATTCCTTTGTTCGCTTCTTTTTTTTGTTTCATTTTCAGGGCACGGATAAAAAAAATTAGGGGAATCATCATCATCATCATCATCATCATCATCATCAAGTCCTGTAACCGGTTTATCCTGATCTGTGTGGTGTGGGAATCTGGAGCATATTCCAGGAAGTCATGAATTCCATATAGTACATACACACATGCATTCATACTTAGGGCCATCTAGAGTCTTTCATCCATTTACTGGAAAGTTTTTGGTTTGGTGTAGAAGAACGGTGACCAGAGCTCAGGATCAAACAACGGAGGCTGAAGTTATAAATAGTAATGCTCCTTGCTTTAAACGTACTTAATGCTATTTTAACTTGACTTGGAATTAAACCAGTACTACCGTATACTCTATCCACAGATGGATGATGGGATATTCCATATATGTGTAGAACTGCTTCTGCCAGTTTTTATCACAGTCATAAATGTTAATATGCAAACATTCACTGGTAATTAACACTGTCCAGCTTGGATGAATTCTCAAATCAGGAGGTGTTGATTAATCTTCTGTAACATCAGCTCATTTACTTATTGTGGGACCCATCGTTGTAAGAAAAAAAAAAAAAACATTGTTTAAAAGTATGTGCATCCCTCAGACCCATAGTTTTTCTTTCAGAATCAGGTTTTATGTTGACACAAGGAATTTAATTCCTATTGTTTGTCGCTCTCAAGTACAGACCAACATAAAACACTGTACATTTGTTACAGATAAGTAACTATACACAGTAACTAACTAGTAGACAACTTTCAACACTGAACAGATTAAAGCGTTTGAATGTTGCCCTACCACGGGTTTAAAAATGGAAATAAATACAGTGGTAATCACCATTGGAGTCCACAGTCACTATTTGGACTACAGAGGTTCCTGATTGGACTAAAGACGTTCCTAGATAGAAAAATCCAAGATGGCGCCGGTGAGGTCGGCTGACGTCACGACTGCTTAACCTCTACCTTTTCACACAAATGAGAACTAACTGCACTCAGTTGTAACTTATTCTGCGTAACCTATACACGTAACATCTGAAACACTTCTATTTCAATCTTATTACCTGTACATATTGTAAATTGTCCAGATAAAGTTTATATTTGCATAATTTTCCCTTATTTCATATTTTATTTCCTTAGTTAAATGCTGTATTTTTTTTCATTTTTTTTTCATTTTAGGTAACAGGCGGTCATATAAACATTTCACTCACTCATCATCTATACCGCTTAATCCTGTATTCAGGGTCACGGGGAGCCTGGAGCCTATCCCAGGAGACTTAGGGCACATGGCAGGGTACACCCTGGACAGGGTGCCAATCCATCGCAGGGCAATATAAACATTGAACTGCAAAAAAAATTTTTTTTAAAAAGAACATAATTAAAATCACATCACACACATTTCTAATCAAACAATATGTGAAATCAACATCTCATGTTGGTTTAAATGTCAGAGAAAACATGTGAGCTTTGAGAAGGGACTTAAACACCCTCAGTGATGTGGCCTCACGAATTGGTCAAGGGTAGGTCATTCCACAGTTTGGGTGCCGCCACAGAGAACGCCCGATCACCCCTGAGCTTACACTTGGTCTTGGGTACCGTCAGCGAAGGTTTATCTGATGATCTGGGAGCCCGGGATGGAGCATATGGCTTAAGCAGTTCCGAGAGGTAGGGCGGGGCAAGGCCATGTAGACATTTAAACGTGACCCAAATGAATTTTAAAATTAATTTGGTACTGTAGCCAATGGAGCCAATGAAGAGAAGCCAGAACTGGAGAGATATGATCTCTTTTATGAGTAGACGTTACTAGTCGAGCAGCAGAATTTTGGATCAGTTGTAGCCGATGTAATGCTGCCTGAGAAACCCCAAAATACAGGGCATTTCAGTAATCAATGTGAGTGGTGATGAAGTTTTGCCAGTTGCCTTAACTGAAAGAAACAGGTTTTTTAAAAATGTATTTATTTTTATTTTTTAGAAAATTCCTATTAGGAATACAAACATTCCTAGTAGGACTATCGTGGTTCCTGTATGGACTACAGATGCTCCTAGATGGATTGAAGCTATATTCTGTCTCTAAATGCACGTGTTTGGCAGAACGACCTGCTGCACTGTTATCTCGCCTGTTCAAGTTTACTGCGTTCCGATTGGCTCCTCAGCCGAGTCCGTTAGTGCACGCCCCTCCCCTTAGGCGCCGCCCACTTTCTCATCATGGCTCCTGCGGTGGACAGGCAGGGTTACTGGGGCGCTCCGACCTCGACGCTGGACTGGTGTGAGGAGAATTATGTCGTGTCTTATTATATCGCGGAATTCTGTGAGTACATCACCAGCTATCCGCTGTCTGTCTCTGTGTGTTCGCTGGTTTAATCATTTCTTTACTTTTGTGTGGTCGCGAGCGCGACGCTGTGTTAGCGCGCTAGTTACAGTTAGCAAGAGAGAGAGAGAGCGAGAGAGCGCGAGCGAGAGACGTGGGTCGTGCGCGCGCCCGCCCGCCCGCGCAGCCTGGGACAGCGAATAAACAAAAACCGTAAACAAACACGTAGATACATTCTTGTTATTGTTGTTATGGGCACGTGACACGGTGTAGAGATAATGAGCGGTGACACTGAGAGAGAGAGAGAGAAAAACCTGTTCACGAAACGGTAGATTATCGAGATTATTATGATGATTATTAATGTCGGTTAAAGGCTCAGGTCAAGTGTTCTGTCACATTCTAGAAGCATCTGAGCTCACTGTATGGAAGATGCGTTCAGTAAACAATAGGAGTAATCCACATAGAGCAACATAGATACTTGAATTAAGGACGTTCTTGATGAAAATAATCTCATTAAAGTGCTCCTGAAATCAAATCGCATTATAATACATTTTGGAATAAAAATAATAGTAAGGTATCCATTCAATCATTCATCTTCTGTACAGTCTGGATAGTAGAGACGGGGGGAAACGTTGAGTCGGTTATTTATCGTGATTATTCCGTGTGACGATTCAGATATTGTGAACCTGATTTACTCTCTGATTACCGAATTGAACAGGGAGTATTTGTCTGATGATGAAAGAAGTACAACTTATAGCGTTAAACAAGGCGTAAGATACTCAACCTTACAAATGTTTTTTTTTTTTTTTTAATTCTTGGGGATATAAAGTCAGACAGAGAGTCTGTACTTTATTTGTAATAATAATAATAATAATAATATTATATAATAATAATATTTTTTATTACATTACAGCTCTTCAGATTATTTTTAACTTGTTCTGTTTGAACTATTTCTACAAACTTATTTTCCCTCAACAACACGTACTAACACTAGATTATACAATGTATATGTTCCTCTACAATCCAGCAGTCTAATCTTTATATTGAATTGGGAGCTTTATAAAATCACAATTCTTACTGAATCGCATTACAAATCTAAACGGCTCGTAGGTATTGTGATATCAGCTATTGGTCCCAACTGTGCCGATTAATCGCAGGGCATACACATAGACTACGGGCAAGTTTGGGAACGCCAATTGGCCTAATCTGCATGTTCTTGGAAACCGGAGTACCCGGAGGAAACCCACGCCATGCACTCAGACCCCGAGGAGGAAATCGAACCTTGGAGGTGCATGTCCATAATGCTAATCGCTACGCCATCATGCTGCCACTTGTACAGACGTTCTCATTATATTTACTTCTTTGTAGTTTTATGACATTATAACTAGAATTTGAATTGACATGTTTTGACAATTCAACCTGCACTAGTTTTGAATTTGTTGAGTTAAACGTTGTCTAGAATGTATTCGCGCCACTCATTTGGGTGTGTCTTGTACTAAGCTTGCAGCTCAATTGAAGCAAGCCCTTTTTATGTTTTTTTTTTTTCATTTTATTTTAATTGTAATTCATTCATTCATTTTTTAAGCTGTGTGTCTTTCTCAACATTGGTCCAGTTTGCAACTGCCTTTGGTTGGTGCTTATTATTTTTAATTTGGAAGAAGAAAAAAATTATTGCAAGTTGGTGGTTAAGTGTCCAAAATTTTTTTCCAGGGAGCGTCTTACAGCTTTTATATCAAAGATCTTTATATCGAATTTTATTTTTGGTGTTACATTGACTGGCCAAAAACCAAAAAACTCAATAGACGTGATAACCTGGTTTGTTGCCACATAACATTGCTGAGTCTAGACCTGAGCAACTGAAGCAACACCAGATCATAACACTGTCTCCAGAGGCTTGTACAGCGGCCACAATGCATGATGGGTGTATCGCTTCATGCGCTTCCTTTCTAACATGGACTCGACCATCGCTCTGGGACAGGGCAGAGTTGATGATTCAGCACTATCCCTCCAGGTTTTTAATAATGCATTGGATTGTTTTTACCCCTCTTCCACCTGAACAGGTTTTTCAGGTCTTCCAGGCTTCTCATGTGATGTATCATCTTTTGAAATTATAATTTTTTGCTAACCCTGAGCAAAGAAATTTCAGTAATTAGGTTTTTAGTCAACCTCAGCAGTCCAGCGTCATACAGTCTTTGTTGTCACTGTGTGTGTTTGTGAGCGGCTCAACGTTAGCTTTTTCCAGCTCATACAGTAAGCGCCAAAATATCCAGTACTGAAACGAAAAAGACAAACAATATCACCTTGTTGTCATCTGTGAGTTTATTTCTTCTGAATGAAACTAACATACACATGTTGATTTACTGCGGTATGCGTAACGTAAGTGTTGGAAGATGGGATGCGCCGAGCCGCTGGAGACGGTGTTCATATCGTTCACGCAGATTCTCACACAAGACTTATGCAAAAGCAGACGATTTGCACGTGTAATGCAGAATCGGTTCTTGGCGGATCTGCACACGCTCCCTAGAAGTAGTCATCAGGGGGTGTAAGATCTGGGGGAATGTGACAGGAATTGTTCTGCCACCTTTTTTCAAAATCGATCCCCGTTCACGACTGCATCCATACGAGCAGAAATAACACTCAAATATGAATACTTTATCCCCCCATCGACAAACACACCTTCCACACAAACATGATTTTCTGATGGATCAGGCCTGATTTTTGAGAATAAGGAATTACTTTGAGCAATGGTGCATTAAAATCACTGTCATTGTCCTTATAGTATTTGTTTTTGTCTCTTTACAGGGAACACAGTCAGTAACCTGATAATGATCCTTCCCCCCATCTATGGGGCGTTACAGACATTTAAAAACGGACTCGAGGTCCGTTACGTGTTGTCCTTTTTAGGACTTGCGGGTAAGTACGAGCTAATCACTATAGACTATCTGGCCTCTTAGTTGAATTATTGAGATGTCTCAAATATTGAGCGGCACAGCTGCAAATCACAGGTTCATATCGGTTTGCTTGTTTTTAATACGTAATTGTTTAAATAGTAACTCGTATCATAAGTCTAAAGAAATAATAATAAACGGATTGAACACGATCTCAAAGATTGAAGATTTCTGTAAATAGATATATGTATGTTTATCATTTGTGGAAGGAGTCTCCAGTGTCAGCGTTGTTGTCACAGTAACTTTTCCAGCATGGGACAGAGTGAAGGAGAGTGAAGTTGTCTGCTTTCATTTTCAAAAGTCAACGAAACAACTATTCCAGTGATAACAGGACCTGACATGCTCCAGAGCGTATAATGTAATTATAAACTGATAAAAACAATCATAATAAAAAGTTCAGTGTAATCAGTAGTAATCGTGAGCCTATGGCCTCCACTTGTGTGTTTCAGCGCTGTAAATTAGCACGCCCTCAGTCTCTCGGTCTCAACATGCGTCACAAAGGCGTGTGTGCTTGGTCTACAATCTAAGACGATGTGATAACACACTCAAGCCTGTCGGCCATAACAATGTAGTCAACGCGATTCTCTTGGCAGTTAACACACTCTGTTTGTTCTGAACCCTGGCGCTACCTTTCACCTAGCACCTGATTAGTGCGTCGGTGTGCAGATCCCCGAGGGCGTGTTTTTAAGACGGAGTGTTGAGGAACCTATATATGTGTGTAATGTATCTATATATCTACTGTATATCTACTGTACATGTCATATATTCTTGTTATTGATCCAGCTGTTGGCGTTGGTTCTTGGTGCTTCCACATGACATTGCAGTATGAAATGCAGGTAAGATTATTTATTTTTCCACTGCAGTTAATATTGATAAAAAGTGCATCATCCAGCAGTATAGATCGCAAATGATTTTAAGTCCACAGAGCTTAGTGAATCATCACATCTCGTCTGTTTTATCTTTCCAGCTGCTAGACGAGCTGCCGATGATCTACAGCTGCTGTGTCTTCGTTTACTGCTTGTAAGTCCACCTCTTAATCATGCATGGTCATTTTTTTATTGTTTATTATTATTATTATTATTATGATGTATGAATAATGCAGATTAGTGCAATATTGAGTTTTTTTCCTGTAATACACAGTGGGGAAAGCGGTGCTCCGATCAGAGTTTTGGGGGCCAAGCACCAATCGGAATCGGTTAATGCCGGGGGTCTGCCATTTCAATCAATCAATCAATCAATCATTATTCATATAGCACCATAAAATACACAGGAAGGACCCAACATATATGCATTTAAAGTATTCTGCTTATTGTGTAGTATTGTTTATTATTTATTAACTATTTATAGCAGTAAAAAAACTCTAATAAGCACAAATATGATTTATCTAAAAATCTAAGAAAGTATTATGAATTTAACACTTTGATTTATTGGAAGGGAATATATGCACCATATTCCATCCTTGTATTATTTTATGCAGATTATGCATAAATGTCCTTTCCACGCGGGATTAGTGTTACATGGGGGCGTGTTTTAAAAAAAATCTTAATCCTCCCGCAAATGGCCTTCCATATTTTCCGAACACGGAGGGCCTGTAAAAATTCTATTAGTCCTGTGTGAATCAGCACGTCTGTGAATTTACGGGGTCGTATACATATATATATATATATATATATATATATATATATATATATTTTTTTTTTTTAAATTTTTATCAAGGTTTTTCCTGTGCGCATTTTATCCAGCTGCTTTGGAGCGCTTTGAAAGTATTTTGGGTGCCGGGTCATATCGCTATACACCGTACAACAATACAGTGTGCAGAAAGAGAAACATCGCTAATAGGGCTTTATTTGTATGAATTATAGTATTATTTGTAATAATATTTATAACATGTATGAAAAACATCATATCCAGGAGGTAAGTCAGTAAATTCAAGTAAAATCAGTAATTTCTAAATCACACGAGGTCCCAAGGCAATACTAATCCCGTGCGAACAGGACAAAACAGCCAATACTCGAGTAAAAGGGCAAAAACAATCTAATTTCTCACATCTCACATTATTCTGATCTAAAATGCGAGTCTTACAGGAGCTAGCTGCTGCCCTTGCGGAAAATTTCCATACTCAAATTATTCACGCTGTCCTTAAGTTTGTCTTTAAGTGGTGAATAAGGTGTTAAAGCTGTTGGTTCTTACATTTGGTTTTTCTTAAGTAAAAAAAAAAAAAACTTTGCATATTGCAAATGTGACATCTTATAAAGACACTTGGTAACGTTCCCAGAATGGTGACGGCCAGTTGAGAGACAACCGATCTGTAAAAAAAACATAATGTTTTTTTATTTTAATCAGATTTTGGATATATGATGCGTACACACACACTTTCTAATTCAGTGGTTTATCTTTGTTTTTGTTTTATTGTTTTCAACATTGTATATTAACACTGAAGACGTTGAAATTATGACAGAACAAATAAGGAATTATGTAGTCAAGAAAAACACATTAAATATCCAAGAATATGTTTAATATTTAAAAATTTTCAAAGTAGCCAGCTTTTGCCTTGATGACGGCTTTGCACACTCTTGGCGTTCTCTCTCAGTCATGAGGTCGTCACCAGGAATGCTGTTCCAACAACATGAAGGAGTTCACAGTGGTGTTGAGGACTTGTTGGCTGCTTTTCCTTCACTCTGCAGTCCAACTCATTCCAAACCACCTGAATTTCGATCAGGTGATTGCGGAGGTCAGGTATTCTGATGCTCTCTCCTTCTTGGACAGATTTGTTCTTGGAGAACAAATGATGGTCCCATGAAGTGCAAACCAGATTTGATGGCATGCCGCTGCAAAATGCTGTGGTAGCCGTGCTGGTTAGGTGGACCCTCAACTTTGTCGAAGTCACCAACAGCGTCACCAGCAAAGCACCCAGTATTCTCTTACTCCATGCTTCACAGGGGGAACCACACATTCGGGAATCCACTCTCCGAGTCAAATTTGTCCTCATGTCCAAATGATCTTATGTCCATTGCTTGTGTTTCTTTGCCCAAGCATGCTTGTTTTTCTTCAGGAGTAATTTTTCTTTGCCGCCATTCGACCTCATGGACCCGACTCACAAAGTCACCTCTGAGTTTCTCACAGTTTTATTATAACGTTTGATGGTTTTGGAGATACATGAAGGGTTCTGACTTTAATTTCTTAAAGTAATGATGTCTTTTCTTTATACTTAACTGAGTATTTTTTGCCATTCGATGGATTTGTACAGTAGTTGTAGCAGAAATAGTGACAACTCGTGGTTTAAAGCACATTAAGAAGGCAAGAAATGTCACAGATTAACTCGTGGCCAGGCACCCCTGTGAATCGAAAAGCATTCTAATTGCTAATTCTAATTTTTTTTTTCTTTGTTTACGGCATATGTGTACTTCAGTATTATTGTTCAGGATTGAAAATAATAAAAGATAAAGAAAAACCACTGAAGGAGAACGTGTGGCCAAAGTTATAACTGGTAGTGTGTTTATATATATATATATATATATATATACACACACACCCACACATGCACTCATAAACAATGTTTGTGTACATATATACAAATACACACACACGGTTGGTCTGGAAAGTCTAGTCATTGTCTGGAAAGTCTAGTCATTGTTAATATACTGAAAATGGTTTACAAGAAATCGATGTAACCTGGCAGGAAAGGAAAGTGAACTGGAACGGACATGCATGAACGATGACGAGTTCTCCGTACTAGTCATCGAGTGAGTGTGTGGACTGTGTGCGGCCGTCGCATCCAAAATGACAAAAATCTGTATCAGATTTTGTATTAATCTTGAACATTCATCCACTGAAACCATTTGGATCATTCAGGAGGATTTTAGAGACGAGTTCAGCGCGAATAAATGCTTCAAAGATGGTCGAGAAGCTGTTGAAAGTGTTGGTCCGTACGGGCTAAAATCAGCAAAGATTGGCGACTGACAGGGCGAGAACCAGAAGCATATCTAAGACTTTATTACATATAATTCCTGTCAACAGATACTTTCCGGTCAGAGATTGTAGTCAACTAATTCTGTTAATAATGGTTACATAAGGATTGTGAAAAGCTGAAGTCTTGAAATACTTGAAAGTGAACCGAACCATCAGCTTTTAATAATAATAATAATAATAATAATAATACAAATTGACCTGTTGTTGTTGCGGTTTACAGATACGAATGCTTCAAGCAAGAAAATGCAGTTCACTATTTGCCAATTGCACTTCTCCTATTCTTCAGTATTACAGTCAGTGTGGTAAGGCCACGCTTATCTTTTATATTTATACAGAGCCGGGTTCATAAGTATTCGGACAGTGACTTGATTTTCTTCTGTATGTCAGTAGAGTGGACTTAACTTCCATATTAATTTAAACACGTCACCTGTTATACTGAACTTTCTGCCGCAGATCAATTCCTGCAATCTAATGTCACCCAGATGAGGATAGGTTCCCTGTTGAGTCTGGTTCCCTCTCAAGGTTTCTTCCTAATTGTTAAAATCCTTTTGACACCGTCGCCCTCGGCTTGTACATCAGGAACAATCTGATCATTTTGATTTGTATACATGTCCTCACACATTTCATACTCGCTTCCCCTCATTTTCTGTTGATTCTGTAAAGCGTTTGTAAAATTGTACAAGAAGCAGTACAGACGTGACAGGAAGTGCAGAATTCTACAAACAACATATTGCATTAACCAATTAGGAATTACAGACGTTTTAAAGTGTTTTAAAAGTCCATTTTTTACAGGCTCAAACGTAATCGACAAATTAGCTTTGTAACTGCCTAACAAATGCAAATCCAATACTCTCTCTTATTTCTCATGCAGCTGGTAATATCTGGTAATTCCTAACTAGTTAATGCAATAATATTAAAAAAAAAATCTTGTTTATACAAGCCATCGAATTAAAGCATATTAACTTATACATACTGTAGTTCTGTATAGTCGCCAAAATATGAAATTAAATTTTGTCCCTGTCCAAAAACCTGTGAATCCAGCTGCACCTACATGTCTCTGTACGCATGGAGTAACAGAACGTCACAGTCACAGATTATAATCTCACCTGTGCTGTGTCACATGTAGGTGTATTTGCAGTGGAAGGAGCCGGTATTTCATCAGGTAAGCCACATGCCATTCATATCGAATGTTTCAACTGGTGTAACATTTACACTGTAATGTGTATTACAGTCGACCCGCGTGAGTTCGCCCCTTCAGTTGTTTGCTCTTTTTTTTTTTTTTTTTTTAGAAACTAACAATATATTTCAATAATATATATATATATATATATATATATATATATATATATATATTTTTTTTTTTTTTTTGTAACAAATATTAATGTAAATTCAGCAAAAATTCCATATAAAATATTACACTGTATAAATTTTATTTAGTAAAGTAGAGAGAACGCATTAATTATTAATATTAATAATTAATATGTGAGCATATTAATTTATTTAATTCATATGCTTTAAAAGTGACCATAGAGGAAAGCGAGACGGTGAATTATTACCATATTTACCTAACAGTACAGATTACAAAGAAAACGTGCTGGCATGAGTTATAGTACATATAGAGGGAACATCGATATTTTACATTCTAGCACAGCAGGAGACACAGTACTGTACAGTACTGTTCATATACGGGTTTACCTTTACATCCTCATCATTATTATTATTATTTTTTAAGGGTAATGTATAAAGCTGAGTTTGTAATTAAATAATTTTTGGGGGCAGATATTTAGGGTTTAAACTACAAAAACAGGCATTCATAGGCTTTTTTTAAAAAAAATTTCCAAAATATTTGTGGTTTTTCAGTATTCGTGAACGATTGTATACGGATGTAGATTTACCCTGGTGGTCACCTAGCACTAAAATACATCGCTTCACAAAATAGCAGCCATGAAAATTTGCATCTTCTGTTCTGGGTTACCACACGTTACACCAAGCCTTTTAAAACACCCAAGGACAAAAACAAAAAAAAAAACCTCGCGCCAAAAGAAAAGAAAAAGCGGAAAGAAGCACTCGATGACTTTGCAGAGCCGATTATGTCTGAGGGCGTGTCCTCTTATGGGAGAAGGCTGACCTCTGAGCGTACAGGAGCTTAAACACATCGTGAGCTTGTAGTGCATAAGAGAGCGTGAACAATACACACTACACAACACACGGTATATATATTACAGTTATATGTGTTTTATTCTTCCGTCTAGGTTATGTATGCAGTTCTGGTGGCTTTCTTAGTGTTTCGATCAGTTTTCATAGTCACATGGTAAGTATGCGTGTGTGTGTGTATGATTGATTTAGGATTATTCTTTTTTGTTATTAACCACTTTAAAAGCTAAAAAAACAACAACAACAACCTGTCGTCCTGCTCCAGGGTGTATCCATGGCTGAGGACGCTCTGTTACACGTCTTTATCCGTCTTCCTGTTAGGATTCCTTTTATGGAACATCGACAACATAGTCTGTGACACGTTAAGGTAATAAATTAGATCGTAGCATGACGCACGCTTTGCAGCTGTATTTAAGCGCTTGGAATAACGGAAACGGCGTCCGTGTCGTCCTTTCAGAGCCACGCGATCGAGGCTGCCCCCCGTAGTCGGAGCGGTGACGCAGCTCCACGCGTGGTGGCACATTCTGACGGGGCTCGGCTCCTACCTGCACATACTCCTCAGGTACCCCTCAGGTCTCATTTCGTCTCGGTCAAGTGTAACGATATGTCGGTCGCTTTACGTTGTTGCTGATTTCATTCTTTGCCTTGATGACGCAGCCTCCAGATTCGGACAACCTACCTCAAGTACAGACCGAAAGTACAGGTGAGTACAAGGGCGTTGATTTCACAAACTACAGGAGGAGACTTGCGGGTGGTGGGTTTTGAACCTAGGACCTTCCGATCAGTAGTCCAATAATAAGCTACTCCTGTCTCCCTTCTTTGCTCTGTATCACCAGATTGGATCAGACATTAGTCACACTGCTGTTTTTAGTATTTGTACATCCTTTCTTTTTTCTAATGTCAATGTCTAATTATTTAGTTATCTGATCATCTACACACACACACACACCTTTTACTTGTCTGTCGATGGAATTGTCTGTTGGCATGCATGACCTTCTGTTTATCTCTTGATCTATCCGTCCTCATTTAACTGAGTATCGTTATGTCTGTCTGCATAAGTCATTTTTTTTAACCATGTGTTCATTTTAATTATTCTCTCTCTAATCATGTTTATGTGACTGATTTTTTGACCTTTTGTCTGTCTCTGTCTTTTGAGTTAACTGCTTGTCTGTCTGTTTCTTTGTCTGTCAGCATAATTGAATGTTTTGACCATCTGTTTATTTGTATGTTCATTTAATTATCTGTCTCATTTCTCCTTGAATTGAGTATCTGTCTCCGTGTCCATTATGATTTTTTAAAATTATTTTTTATTAATCTGTTTGCTCATTTGTCTTTTAATTGAATTAGTCATCTGTTTGTCTGCTTTTGTTTGTCTGTCTCTCTCTTTCCGTCTGATTTTTTTTTATTATTTTTGTGTTCATTTCTGTATCTTTGTCTGTCTTAATGTCTGTCTGTCTCTTTACTTCACTGTTTGTCTGAAGTTTTTTTCCTCTGTTGACTAATCGTCTCTTATTATGTCTGATTTATCTGTTTATTTGCTAATCTGCCTCTCTGAATATCTTCTTGATCTTTAGATTGTTCACTTCATGTTCTTCATTATTTCGTTTGTTTATTTATTGATTGATTTATAAATTTTGCAGTTTGTCTGTGGCGTCTGGCCCGTCCTGCACTTCGATTCCCAGAAGACGAGTTGAAGGTGCGGTGGAGGGGACGCACACGCGGGCGGATCACAAAGCTCGGACTCTGTGAAGCCCAGCCTCTCTCCTCCGGTCCAGTCGGGCTGAAGTGAGCAGCAGCTGGACGTGTACCCACAATCCTCTACTCCAGTTTGCTGGAGAAACTTCCCCTTGTTTTTTGGAAACGGCTCCGGTCGTGTTGATTAATCACAGAGTAGATCAGAGCTTTGTGACAGGAGACACAGCACACACACTTTAATTCTGTCCTGACATACGTCACCATCTGCCACCGCACACACTCACGAGAGACGAAACCCGGCGTTCACAGTAGTTACTAAACAACGGCTGTGTGCTGCTTTTCAGAAATTAAGAATGGAAAAAGTTAGCACCGCTAATGCAAAGCTTAGCATGTAACGTGTACATTAAATCAAATTTAAACGCATTTTAATGAAAAGCAGCATCTTTCATGATCATATTTCATCGTTTTCGCTCACTAGTGTGAACTTGGAATCAGTGTGTAGCGGATGGAGATGTCAGTTTGTGATTTTTTTAATTAAAATATATCTACATAGGAATGTAACAGCTTTATCATATTTACTCGTTACCCGACTACTCACTGATATATTTCAGCTCTTCTGCATCATCCTGCCAGGTCGCTCTCTCTCTCTTTCATAAATGACAAATGATCTTTTGTTATATCGTCGTCTTTGTGATTTTAGCTGAAACTATCTTTAATCAAAAAAATCTGGAACTCAATCGGCACTTTTATTTTTTAATAATAATTTATTCTTATTTTGAGTTTCTTTTGAGTATTGGATCTTCATGATGGAAGGAATTGACTGAATGCATTTGATTTCACATTGTGCAGAAATACTGTAAGCTACTTTTAGCAATGTTAAAATAATTTTTTGTAATGAATGTAAAGGCTTTTGTTTTATTTTAATTAAGGATGCATCGACTATGGATATACACTACCGCTCAAAAGTTTGGGATCACTTGCAAATTTCTTTGTTTCTTTGCTACAACAATACTGGAGATTTCAAAACTATGAAATAACACTTATGGAATTAGATAATTATGTAACAACAACAGCAGCAGTCAGTTGTTATTTTAAGACAGGAATGTCTGCTGTTCTGGAACATTTCTTGTAAGAACAGTATTGTGTCGAGTGCGTTTGTAAAACCCATCAAGCTCCATGATGAAACGGTCTCTCATGAAGACCTTCACAGGACCAAAACTTACCTCTGCTGCTGAGGAGAAGTTCATTTGCATCCCTGATTTTAGTGAATTGGGTTTATTTTTTGTTTGTTTTTTGGCAATCTGTAATGTCTGTTGTTTTTTCTCTTATTGTTATTGTAATGTTTAATTTATATACACTGGTTATGAAGAATAATTAGAGGTTTTTATCTTCCCTGTGAGGCAAGAAATTATTTTATGAAGGAGTGACTGTAATCACATCCAATGCCAAGTAATCTTTCCATTTCATGATTATGCTCTACAGAGTAAATGATTTGAATTTGGAAAGTAATTTAGGCATAAAAGAAAAAAAAAAAACAATCAACAAAAACTTTTCTTTCTACTTCTTGACCCAACATGAGCTGCGTATTTAAAGGGAATTTCTATTCATCTCACTTTCCTGATTCAAAAGCACTAACTGCACCAGAGCCTGTTTGTATACGAGGCTCCCGTCTTACCTCCTCAGATATCACGTTCAGTTACTTGAAATACCAGATATCGTGAATAGAGATACATTACGTCTAGGTTTTTGTACTCGTACAGTGAATGATGTTGTTGTTGTTGTTACCACACTGTGTTACATGTGTGTATTCATCTCTGCGTCACTATGTCACTGAATGAAGCTGCAGTGTAACACGCCATGTATATCCAGCTGAATTGCTGCTTCGGTTAGAGTGGACCTGCTGATATCAAGGGTGCCTTAGATTTAGCTCGAGTGCTACATTAACACGAGGGCTTTCTTTTACCGTATGTTACATTGCCTCGATGTCGTACCTTACGTTTCCGTACGTGTTATTCGCATCCTCCCGATGGTGATGTCGTATAAGTCCAAAAGAACAAACACGGCCAGAGCTACTGCCAGTACTGTTCCTGTGCCATCCTGTGACTGCATGGAGCGATCGCCACTGAATGTATCCTGTTGAAACCACAGCACAAGTTCCTGTCTGGAAGCGTTACGTGTTCCCTTAAATGTCATTTCAGAATTATAAAATAAAAAATTGGTGGAGCTGGAATATGACTCTTAAACTTTTTTTTTTTTTTTTTTTTTGTTATACATGCAATACAGGAAATGTGTGTGCCAAGGAAGCTATTTCTGAAGTTTATGCAACATGTAAATGAGCAATCTTGCTGCCGTAAAAATTTAAAGTCGCTAACTTCAGACGTTTTGGAGCGATGATTCAAGTCAAATATTTGTACTAAAATTCGCGTAAGCTTCTAGAAACATGAAGCTTTAATTGTTGCTTTAATTAATGAAAGCATTTTTTGGGCAAAATTGAGGATTTTTTTCCAAAAACAATTTGTAGTGTCAGTTAACTTGTCAAATTCATGTTGCAACATCTTAATTTTGCAATTGAGAATAATAAACTTTTTCAGGTTTACATCTTTTCATGCGAGTTTCATCTGACCGAAAATTAAGATCATTGAAAGATTTTAAATCAAAACCGTTACGGACACCACGGACATGAAAGGGCATGAAATTGTATTTAGCAAATGTGTTTCTGTGTTCTTTATATCTGATAAAAATGTGTGTATACATATTTACAAAAAATGAAGCATGGATCGGGAGATAAGAAGTGATGAGTATTATGGAAAACGGTGTAATATGATCCTATCTGAAAATTCACTTTTTCACCTTGGGTGTATTTAAGCACCGATACCATGTTTGGGCTGAATGGAATATTTTTAGAGTTTATTCTCACACACGCACAAAACAAAAATGTTTTTATTTAAAGTACCAACCTGCTGATCACAAGCGCAAACACTTTAATGGAAAACCCATATATGCATAAGCAGTGTATTTCAAGAAAGCTTGATCCATAGAACGCCTACATCTATACCTGCTTGCTTGTGCAATTATCTAAGCAATAGATCACATGGTTATTATTGTGAGTTTCAGATTGGCTGATTTGTGTCAGCTTTTTTTCTGAATGTGCTGACCTTTATGATTTTCACCGCACAGTGTTTAGAGTTCACACAGAATAATGTATCCTACCTTCATTCACCAGTCTTTACAATCGTAGTCGACAGAAATGCATGTAAAAAAAACAATCAAACCTTGATGCAGATGAGCTACATAAAGTGCATAAGGTGTGACGGCACCAGGTTCTCCTCTTGCCAGTCAAGAACAAGAAGTTTCTGAAATACTGAAAGCAGCTCACCAACAACCAGTGTTTACACGGACACTAAAATTCCAGTAATACATTTCGAATAACAGCCCAATTGGAATAAAAATATATAATTTAACCAACTCAACTGGAACAGTCTGATCTGATCAGAATTCATTTTCAATCAGAATGAGAGGGGTGGCTGCAAGTTATCGAAAAAACACTTGATTGCAGTTGTTGCTGCAGCCCAACCGGTTATTAGGTCTCCACACTTTTTCACACAGGGCTATGTACTTTTGGATCTAGTTTCCCCTTAATAATAGAAACCTTCATTTAAAAACTGCATGATGTGTTTACTTGTGTTATCTTTGACTAATATTTTAATTTGTTTCATGATCTGGAACATTCCAGTGTGATAACATTATCAAATCTTTTTCACACCACTGTACTGTATCTCCAGCAGAATAAACACCTCTTTCGCTCTCCCTCTTTGTTATTTTACCAAACACCGATGACTCCTTCCATACATTATTTTAATTACCCAGTAACTGTAATACACTCACAATAAATGAAACAAAAAGTTCACAAATCAATTTTAATGTAATTTTGCATTGTTTTATTTATTTATTTACTTATTTTAATGCTCCGACTTATAAATATCGATCACTGATTGACTCATCTTATTGTATTTAATTTAATTTTACACTACATTTAATCTCGCAGATCTTAATTGTCTACTATTGAATTTTTTACTATTGAATTTTTTCTTCTTTATGAAATTCTGATTTAGTTTCTTACTTTTTATGTCTAATGTAAAGTGTCCTTGGGTACTTGAAAGGTGCTTATAAATAAAATGTATTATTATTATTATTGTTGTTGTTGTTGTTGTTGTTGTTTTTTGTTGTTTTTGTCAAATTCTTAGAAAGGCTTCTTTTTTTTTTTTTTAACCAGTCAATAAATTATTAAGAAATCAAAAAATCTGTACGTGATTGTTGTAATACTCTTTCTTACTTTTTTCTTTCTTTTTTTTTTTTTATACAAATAAAATAATACAATTTTGTTACAGAAATTACTTCAAAGGGAAGGAAAGCTTTGCGTTTACGTGCAAAATTAGAGAATGTTTAGTTCAAAAGAAGAATTTCAGCTGAGTTTAGCACTGTAGAGATTAGACTGCAGTTCTGCATCTGAACACCAGAGGTCGTGATTGTGCACCGATCAGATACTGTGTCCACCCACACTGCTGTATACCGAGGACCTAAATGAGTCACAGGAAGATAGTTTACCTGACTGCGTCATCAAGGTGTGAGCTTCAGATTCTGTCCACAAAAACAGCCTTTAACAAAGGAGTCATTCCAGTCCCATCAGGTTAGTCCAGAATTTCAACATGAACGGCGCATGTGGATCGTATTTATGCTTCTGATTTAATTTATTATAATTCAGTGTAAAAATGAAAGAATTCGCAATAAATCCAATAATGCAAATTATAATAAAGCAATTATCATGGAATTTATTATTATTATTATTATTATTATTATTATTATTATTATTATTATTATTATTATTATTATTTATTATTATTATTTTTTTAATCTATCATCATCTGTTTATATAGAGGTGCAAATTAAAATTCAGAGCACTCTGAAATAAAAAATGCAAAATTATTAGGAATTGAAAAATATATTTTTTTTATTTGAAAAACTGCGGTTGGCTTAGTGTTTAGCACTGTCGCTTTGCACCTCCAGGTTTTGGGTTCGATTCCCAACCTCTGTGTGCATGGAGTTTACATGTTCTCCCCATTCTTGGTGGGTTTCCTCCAGGTACTCTGGTTTCCCGAATTGCCCGTTGTGTGTGAGTGGGTGTGTACAGTATGTGTGTGTCCTGTGATGGATTGGCACCTTGTCCAGGGTGTCCCCCCCCACATGACCCTGTGTACAGGGTTAAAGTGCAGTGAGTGAGTGAGTGAGTGGGTGAGTGAGTGAGAGAGTGAAAAACAGTGTTATCAAATTCTGGATTCTGGTTGGTCAAACGTTATTGAATCATTTTCTGTAACAGAAGCTTTGAAAGTGGTGCAAGTTTATATTAATGCATTATTCTAATACGTTATTATTCATGTGAAGTTTTCTGTAAGGAGGTGTTTACTTAAAATTCTGAATGGAGCGTCCGGGGTCAGGGCTTTGTAACACTCAGATGTAAAGCTGTAAGTTGAATTCTTCGGCCATATCACATTTTTTTTCTTGATAACTTTCTGTGGCCATGGCTGTACTAAAATGTAAGTTAAAAGAAAAGTTTTAATGTGCATCACACTACATGGTCACTAATTATTTTTCGAATGTGTCGAATCATTTTTTCCATTTGCACATTTTAAATCTGGTGAAAAAATCCATTACATTACTCAGAGTGGCTTATTTTGCCAGCAGGCGTGTTAGTTAATCAGACACAACCGTGTTTCCTTTGTAAGAAAATAGACCTTAATTTTTCCGATTAATAAAAGCCACAGAGCAAAAGATCCGACATGGAGAACCGCCTGCCAGCGAATCAGCCCAAATCACATCTTAATCCTTTTGCAAGTGATCAGGAATGTAACTGACTGAGTCACAACACTTTGTACAGCAGGAATTCCCGTCTGAGTCTTTGGGGAAACTCCGAGCGTCTCGTCTCTCTTAGTCACCTCCATCTGCTGGCCGGGTGCTGTATCTGGCTCAGTTTAAGTGTGCTAGAAGTGTGAAGGAACCAAATACGGAGAAGTTCACAATTTATACTTGTAGATTGTTTTAAAAAAAGTGAAGTTAACGTCGGTCTTTACAGCTTGTACTGGACTTTGCCTGACTTGTAACTTACTTTAGACGAAATCTTACGGAAAAACGACTCTAACACTTTTGCACAAGCAACGGCTGACTTTCACTTCCGATTTATATGGGCATGGCACTGCTGATGTCCATGAGTTAGTTCTTTGGATGACCAGTTTTTTGGAAACGTCCCTTTACGCCCTGCTTATTCCCCCGCCTTGGTTTGAGTATTTCACACGATGTCTAACGTCTCTTAAGTTTAGACACCATGGTGTAAAAAACAAAAAACATCCAATGCTCAGAAATATAACTCACATAAGCACTCTATACAGCTGTAGTGAGCTGAAAAGCAAATCAACATTTGTGAATGGAAAACAACGGCAGAAGATCACATGGTTCCACTTCTGTTAGCCAAGAACAGGAATCTGAGGTTTTAGGGACGACAAGATCTCTCAGAGGATATTTGATGATCGGAAAAACACCAAGCACTGTTACATGGTGCGTGTTGAAGAGCCGTACCACAAGATGTAATATTTTTGATAAGAACTCTAACGCAGGGCTTCAGAGGCGTTCTGAACATGTGCGATAAAATGAGAACGAATATATAGAATAGAGAAAATAATATAGTTAAGCTCTGAGGACTATCTTTGAGCAAGATCTCATTTGTTTGTCTGAAAATCTTCTTGGTGGATCTCCATTTCAACACTGAGTGGTTCAGTGGTTCAGTATAAAGCCTGAAGTGCATACAATACTTTACTTTCTTTACATAAGAAACTAATTATGCTGCAGTGGTCTCTTATTTTTTCCAGAGCTGCACAGAATTTTTTTTTTTTTCATATTATTTGTTACTCTTTCACCATCAATATGTGATGGTAAACAAAGATATTTGCGTGTTCTGTGGAAATATTACACAATAACCTATGCCTGATTCTGAAGTGTAGTAATGTTTTCTGAAATTAACATGAAATTTCACAATAGTTTCATGAAAGTGCTCCTTCTGTAACTTTTGGGTGAACTTATGTGATAAAATATGAGAAAGAATATATAGAAATAATGAATAAATAAATAAATAAATAAATAAATAGAAAATGAATAAGAAAATAACGTGTATGATTGTAAGATCTGTGGACTATCTATGAGCAAGAATTACGTTTTTTTTTTTTTTTTTTTTTCAGATTGTTTTCCCACACCAAAACCAGCTTTTGTCTTTTCAACAGCCCCAAAGCATTATTTTCCCAGTGGTACTCCATTTTACAGAGCCCCTAAAGGAACATGGGTGGAAAATTTTGTTTGAAGAAAAAAAAAAAAAAGCAGGAAGAAGAAGAAATGATAATAAAAAAAATGGGACATGGTCAGAAAAAAAAAAAAAAATATATATATATATATATATATATATATATATATATATATTTTTTTTTTAAACTGAAGAAAAAAAAATCTGGGACCCGAGTCAATTTTTGCGAGATCTCGTGAACGTTTGGCGAGATTCAGTGTTACCAGTTTAGTTCAGCAGGTGGCAGTATTGAGAAACTTCGTCCATGACTGGGAAGGGGAGTGTTACCGATCCAGTCCAGTGTCAGTAAAGCACCTAGAAGGTGGCCGCCAACCGCTAAAAAATGAACGAAGAAGCAAACGAGAAAGATAAAACTCGGATTACACACAGTTACACGTGCGTTGTTAAACATGCATGGAGAGAATTACTGAGTAGAATTCTGAGTAGCTAAGTTTTACTTTTAGCTTGGCCTAAAATATAAACACATTCAGTTTTTCCTCGGAGCTTGCCGATTTTTTTTTTTTTTTTGAGCGCTGGAAGATTGATCCGGAAGTACGAGTCACGTGGTCTCAGGTCCGGCCTCCATTATGTCCCGTTTTTTACCCGTCGGTTCCCATGTCCTGTTTTTTTTTTTCCCCTTCCTTTGATTTTTTTTTCTTCTAAAATGTTTTGTTTTTTTCTTTAATTCATTGTTTCCCCTCATCCATGTAATTTTAGGGGCTCCGTACCATTTCAACACTGAGTGGTTCAGTAAATAGATATATTTGCATATACTTATGTAAAACCTTATATGTTGATTTGCATACGCTTATGTACTTATTACTCTATCTATCTATCTATCTATCTATCTATCTATCTATCTATCTATCTATCTATCTATCTATCTATCTATCTATCTACACACACAGTATACTGTCTACTGATATTTATCTGGAAAAAAAAACTCCAGAAAACGTCTGGAATGCAATCACAAGGAAGTAAAGTAAGTAAAGCTGAGCTGTTTGCGTTTTTGCAAAAACAGTCGTATAAAGTTACCCAACAGCAATGTGAAAAACTGGTAGAGAGCATGCAAAAATGTGCACCTGTAAGAAAAAACCCCATTAAAAAAAAAACTAATTATGCCGCAGTGGTCTCTTATTTATGGTATTTGTTTTTCTTTCACCATCACTATGTGATACTAAAGTAAGATTTGTGTTCTTTGGGAATATTATGCAATAACCTATGCCTGTGCAAGATAAATTACATTGTAAAGAAACACTAGAAATATTTGAGAAGTTTCTGATTCTGAAGTGTGGTAATACTTTTGTGAAATTAACTGTACAGGATAGCTCTTCCTGCATTTATTCATGTATTTATAAATCTACCAAGCCAACTCCATGCCCAGTGTTTCACATTCAGTGAGTGTTGTGTACAGTACTGAGAGATTACAGTGGACTTACAGTGAAAGTATAGCTTCTGTGTAAAACATGTTGCAAGTATA
This sequence comes from Clarias fuscus, assembly GCA_030347435.1. Classification (NCBI taxonomy): domain Eukaryota; kingdom Metazoa; phylum Chordata; class Actinopteri; order Siluriformes; family Clariidae; genus Clarias; species Clarias fuscus. The sequence continues at coordinate 4,203,182 of CM059223.1, read as the reverse complement.
AAGTTAAAAGGCACATAAGGGAAAGTTAAAACGATGCTAATTTTAAACGTTTTGAACGGAGAAGGTGAATGTACTCTCATTATATATCTAAAACCACTCAACATTTATTTCCTATATTCTGCCTACAGTATAAACTTCACTGTGAGTTCAAAATTCACTGATCTTAGCAAGTGAAAGCAAACCAAATATAAGGTTATAAAGCTTATTTTTAATCAAATTTTACGCAAAAAAATTCCTGTTCTATTACAACATCATTTCGCTAGTTTTACGAAATTATTTGCCAATAGAGCAAGACATTTTCGCTTACAATTTTAGTAACATTTGAATAGAAATAAGCTTAATAATCTTATATTTGGTTTGTTGTCATCTTATTTTACATAATGATAGATATTTAGTTAGATTCATGAATTTTTCACTTGCTACACAGGCATTAGCCAACATTAAAAATATGGTGGGAAATTATTGAAACTTACCTTAATATGCTTTTTTTTTTTTTTTTTTTTTTTTAAAAGTTAGTTGGAGTTCATGTCATCTTGGGAGGCATGGCAAGACACCATTGTATATAAGAATTTGTTGACTCCATAAGGCCATCATACACACACAGATGCTAATGATAACTTTGAAAATTGATTAACATGATTAATTCTTTAAAAAAAAAAATTTTTAAGAACTTGACTGGATGCAAAGCGGAAAAGATTGGGGGCTAAAGTGAACGCAGTTGATTGATGTGTCGCACACGCTCAGTGCGTGCACACACGTATTAATGTATTATAACTTAATGAAACTAAGTGAGATCCCAAGTAATAAAATATCAATAATACTTAAGTAAGTTATAAATACACAAAACTAATAATATTAACTAATACTATAAAACTAATTACAATTACTCAACTATTGTCCAACTGTCAAAAGAGAGGAATGCATGGTGCACTGAACCATCCTGGCGTATCCTGGGACGCTTAATATTCAAGCAGAGATACATAGTGAATAAGTGGTTGACAATTATATTACTATTGAACACGATGCCTTCTGAGTGGTAAGAAGCAGTTCTTGGTCACAGTCACTTGAAGAACTTTATACAACTTAACAACAAATTTACACAGTAGCTGTTCCTAATAAATAACATTTTTGGAGCAGTATGCATTCACAAGATCATTCCCAACAAAAGGTATTAAATGTGAGAATCACACAATAATTGTCCATAAAACTCTCAGTCCATAAACATATCTAGCTCGGCTAAAAAAAGGAATTAGCGAAAAGGTTTGTGGTTTTGTGATGCCATTTGGAAATTCCAAGAATTCATGCAACTGTGTTTGTATGCAATGACTTACACATCCTATAAAGGAAATGTAGAAATTGTAGTTTGGATCCTACTTTGTGGGAGAAAAATGATAACTGGTAGTAACAGTTTTTTGTTTACTATAAATTATATAATAAATTCAACATTGCTCAATACACACCATGTTTTTCATGTCTTACAAAATAGACTTACTACAGTATTTTCTTCAGGTAGTAAATTAAATTCAAATTTTATTTGTCACATACACAGTCATACACAGTACGATATGCAGTGAAACGCTTAGGCGACTGCGCTGACCTTAAAACAAGACTATCAATAGGAATAAAATAAAAAAGTTACTTTATCTAGGAAAGATCTATATAGATCTATATCTATATAGGTAATAAATGTTAAAACAAAAGTAAATTTTTTTTTTGTATTCTGCATGTTTTGTTACAAACTACCAACTTTGAGTCAATTATACAAAAAATGCTAAATGCTAAATTATACAACAGAGGACATCCTGTAAACTGTGAAGTAACTACATTTGTGCTTCTGTTATAGCCTGTAAATATCTTCGTTGATGCTCTTCACAAGTTTACACATGCCCTATGTATCTCGCATTTATTTGCCCCCGGAGTGTTATTTAGGACAGCGTAATTTGGGACAATGGTACTGGAGCCAGTCATTTTTGGGGCAGCGGTATTCACCGATGTAGTCTATGAGGTAGTTCTGTTTGAAACAGGGGTATTTTCTCGGGTGATACCTGTGCCAGAGGAATTTTGGATAGTGGTATTCAACGCAAGGGTATTTGGGACACTGGTATATGGGGCAGTAGTATTTCGGGTGGAGGTATTCAATATGGTAATATTTGCGACAGTGGTATGTGGGGAAGTGGTGTTAGAAACACCAATATTTGAGACAGAGTTATTTGGGATAATGGTATTTGGGACAGTGGTATGTGATGCAGTTGTATTTTGAATGGTGATATTTAATACATGGATATTTAGTCCAGTGGTAAGTGGGGCAGTAATATTGCTGGAATGGTGGTATCTAATAGACTGATGTTAGGGACAGTGGTGTTTGGCACAGTGATAATTCCTGTAAAGGTATTTATGATTTTTGGGGGAGTGATATTTTTTACAGTGATCTATTGGGTAGTGATACATGGGGCAGTAACACCTGATTATAGTCGTATTTAAGATGGTGGTATTTGGGACAGTGGTATTGGTACATTAATATTTGCGGTAGTAGTAAATAAAATAGTAGCACCTGATATAGTGATATGTGAGACAAAGGGACTTTGTGATATTTTTCAATATCCTTCCTTGCAGACATGATGTTAGTCCTTAGGTTTAAAGTAATCATTGACAGTATATGGCTGAATTATGGCCCCAGACAAGCCAGAATAACAGAAGTGGCCATAATTACATCATCAACCAAAACACTCAACAAAACCACACACAGCATGTGCACGCGCACGCTCACATACAAATAAAAATAAAGATATGAAATAAGGGAAACAATCACTTTAGTTAATATCTCTTATGACAACATTATAACACACAACTTACCAAAAAAAAAAAATAGTTGCAAGCAACGATGAGTGGGCCCAAGTACCCTGTGCCATCGCCACCCCGGGTGCACAGCACGATCTGCGAGCTTTTAAAACATATTAAGACCTCCAAAACGCCATCGCCGCCCGGGTGCACCGCACAACTTCACAGAATATATAGAGCTGAGGTCAGTTTGGGCCCTAAATATTTGTTGAGTGCGCTAGTATTGTGTAACGTTTGAGTGTTAGTGTGTGTGAGAGAGGGAGAGGTGTGTGTGTGTGGCATGTGAGAGTTAGTATGTGTGTGATGTGTGTGTGTGATACATGTGACTTGTTAATGTGTGTGTGGGTATGTACAGTATGTATGTGATCTATGAGTGTGTTTGTGTTTGTGTGTGAGAGAGAGAGATGTGAGTGTGTTAGTGTTAACATTTGTGATATGTGATGTGTGTAGAGTAGGGGGAATTTTACGTTAAGACCTTCAAAAACCATCACACTATAATGTTACTCAGTTTGATGTCACTGAACGTCATGTCATGAATGTTGTGTCACACAAAGTTATTGCGCCCTCGCCTCCCGGGTGCACCGCACAACCTGTGTATTATTTCAGCATGTTAAGACATAAAAAAAACCTATTGTGTGTTTGACATGTGAGTGTTTATTTGTGTGAGATGTGTGGGTGTGTCATTCTGTGTGTGATGGTGTGTGAGAGAGAGAGAGATGTGAATGTGTGAGTGTTAACATTTGTGATGTGTGTATGTCTTCACCCGTCAATTTTGACATCTTCGATGTCTTTAGATCACATCGGCCCGGTTTGGTGGCAATCATGTAAATCCACTAGGAGGATTATGACACAACACTGACTTCCTGTTGAGTTGAGCCCATGACATGCAGTGTGAAAGTTGTTCAGCTCAATGAGCTCTAAATGTGTACAGAGTTTCGTGTGCATACGGGCGACCCACCTACCTCCTCATCGCCCCTACGACTTTGCTGGTGCCACCATTTTTACTAAGTTGGACCTCCGGAGCGCCTACAACTTGGTGCGCATCAGGGAGGGCGATGAGTGGAAGACGGCCTTCATCACTCCCACCGGCCATTATGAAAGTTTGGTAATACCATTTGGACTCTGCAACGCTCCTGCTGTCTTCCAGCAATTCATTAACGACGTTCTAAGAGACATGTTAGGTCGATGGGTGTTCGTCTACCTAGACGATATCCTCATATACTCCCGGACTGTCAGTGAACATGTACAACACGTCAGAGCGGTTCTAAAGAGATTGCTCGCCCACCTGCTGTATTGTAAGTTGGAGAAGTGCGTTTTCCACGAGCGCTCCACCACGTTCCTGGGTTTTGTCATCTCGCCCCAGGGTGTGGCCATGGACCCGCAGAAGCTGGAGGTTGTGAGTCACTGGCCCCTACCCAGGACTCTCAAACAACTCCAGCGTTTCCTCGGATTTGCGAACTTCTATCGTCGCTTTATCCGGGACTACAGTACGGTTGCAGCTCCGCTAACTGCTCTGATGCGCCCATCATCTCACCCCTTCCACCTCACCTCTACTGCCATCGCCGCCTTCCGTGAACTCTGCCGCCGCTTCACTACGGCTCCTATCCTCCTTCATCCAGATGCCAACAAACCATTCGTTGTGGAGGTGGACGCATTGCTGTCGACTTCATCACGGACCTGCCGGTTTCCGAAGGAAAGAACACCATCCTCACGATCGTCGACCGGTTCTCCAAAGCTGTCCACCTGGTGGCCCTCACCGGACTCCCGTCAGCAAAAAACACAGCTGAACTGATATTAGAACACATAGTCTGCCTGCATGGGTTCCCAAGGGACATCGTCTCGGACAGGGGGCCCCAGTTCACCTCACGGTTCTGGAAGGCCTTCTGCCGTCTGATCAATTCCACCTGTAGTTTGTCTTCTGTATACCACCCACAGACTAACGGTCAGACGGAACGGACCAGCCAACAACTCGAGCGCTACCTGAGGTGCTTTGTCGCTGATCGCCAGTGCTCCTGGGCCCGCTACCTCATTTGGGCAGAATTATCACATAACCTCCACGTCTCCTCCGCCACCAATCTAAGCCCATTTGAGGCATGCTACGGTTTCCAGCCTCCGATGTTCGACCATCAAGAACCGGATGTTGAAGTACCGTTGGCCCAACAGTTGGTCCGCCGGTGTCGACGGCTCTGAAACCAAGCAAACAACGCCATCCGACGCTCCAACACCCGCTACACCCTCCAACATCGCCGTCGACACCCTCCGGGACGACTGTTCCAGATAGGTGACAAGGTATGGCTATCTACCAAGAACCTACATCTACGGACAGAATCACGGAAGCTCTCCCCTCATCGGTCCATACCGCATCACCCTCCGGATTAACCCTGTCACCTACCAGCTCCAGCTGCCTGCGGCGCTCCAGATCCACCCGGTATTCCATATATCCCAACTCAAACCCTTCACCACTTCCCCTATTGATGCAGACTTTCACTGGGATCCAATGTAGTGTGGATAATATAGGGGTGATGTGCTCGCATATTCTGGTTCTAGTGAGGACTCTTGCTGCTGCATTCTGAACTAACTGGAGCTTGTGTATGCACTTACTTGAGCAACTAGACAGTAAGGTGTTACAGTAGTTCAACCTAGAGGTGATAAAAGCATGAACTAGTTTTTCTGCATCATTTAGTGTCAATATATTCCTTATCTTGGCAATATTTCTGAGGTGACATAATGCTATCCTGATAATATTATCTACAGTTGTGGCCAAAAGTTTTGAGAATTACATAAATATTGCAAATTGGAAAAGTTGCTGATTAAGTTTTTATAATAGCAATTAGCATATACTCAAGAATGTTATGAAGAGTAATCAGATGAATTGCATAGTCCTTCTTTGCCACGAAAATTAACTTAATCCCGAAAAAAAAACTTCCACTGCATTTCATTGCTGTCATTAAAGGACCTGCTGAGATCATTTCAGTAATCGTCTTGTTAACTCAGGTGAGAATGTTGATGAGCACAAGACTGGAGATCATTATTTCAGGCTGATTGGGTTAGAATGGCAGACTTGACATGTTAAAAGGAGGGTGATGATTGAAATCATTGTTCTTTCATTGTTAACCATGGTGACCTGCAAAGAAACGCATGCAGCCATCATTGCGTTGCATAAAAATGGCTTCACAGGCAAGGATATTGTGGCTACTAAGATTGCACCTAAATCAACAATTTATAGAATCATCAAGAACTTCAAGGAAAGAGGTTCAATTCTTGTTAAGTAGGCTTCAGGGCGTCCAAGAAAGTTCAGCAAGCGCCAGGATCGTCTCCTAAAGAGGATTCAGCTGCGGGATCGGAGTGCCACCAGTGCAGAGCTTGCTCAGGAATGGCTGCAGGCAGGTGTGAGCGCATCTGCACGCACAGTGAGGCGAAGACTTTTGGAAGATGGCCTGGTGTCAAGAAGGGCAGCAAAGAAACCACTTCTCTCCAAAAAAAAAAACATCAGGGACATATTGATCTTCTGCAAAAAGTATGGCGAATGGACTGCTGAGGACTTGGGCAAAGTCATATTCTTGGATGAAGCCTCTTTCCGATTGTTTGGGTCATCTGGAAAAAGGCTCGTCCGGAGAAGAAAAGGTGAGCGCTACCAACAGTCCTGTGTCATGCCAACAGTAAAGCATTCTGAGACCATTCATGTGTGGGGTTGCTTCTCATCCAAGGGAGTGGGCTCACTCACAATTTTGCCCATAAACACAGCCATGAATAAAGAATGGTACCAAAACACCCTCCAACAGCAACTTCTACCAACAATCCAACAACAGTTTGGTGAAGAACAATGCATTTTCCAGCACGATGGAGCACCGTGCCATAAGGCAAAAGTGATAACTAAGTGGCTCTGGGACCAAAATGTTGAAATTTTGGGTCCATGGCCTGGAATCTCCCCAGATCTTAATCCCATTGAGAACTTGTGGTCAATCCTTAAGAGGCGGGTGGACAAACAAAAACCCACTAATTCTGACAAACTCCAAGAAGTGATTATGAAAGAATGGGTTGCTATCAGTCAGGATTTGGCCCAGAAGTTGATTGAGAGCATGACTAGTCGAATTGCAGAGGTCCTGAAAAAGAAGGGCCAACACTGCAAATACTGACTCTTTGCATAAATGTCATGTAATTGTTGATAAAAGCCTTTGAAACATATGAAGTGCTTGTAATTATATTTCAGTACATCACAGAAACAACTGAAACAAAGATCTAAGAGCAGTTTAGCAGCAAACTTTGTGAAAACTAATATTTTTGTAATAATTGTCATTCTCAAAACTTTTGGCCACAACTGTACATGGGCTTGAAATGAAAGACTAGAATCTATAATTACACAGAGCTCTATAACTGTTGAACAGAACGGCATTTAAAATTACAGTGTGATAAAAAAAATCCTGCTTCTAGCTGCATGTAGTCTTATGACTAGAACTTTTGTCTTATCAGGATTATGCAGAAGGAAGTTAATTAACATCCAGTCTCTTATGTCCATCACACATTGCTCAACTTTAGTAAGCTGATTTTTCTTATCTGGTTTTGCAGAGACATATAACTGTGTGTCATCAGCATGACAATGAAAACTAATACCATGCTTACGAATTATATTGCCCAGAGGAAACATATAAAGAGAAAAAAATCAATGGGCCTAAAACTGAACCCTGTGGAACACCAAACTCCACTTGAGAACATGCAGAATAGTCACCATTTAAATCTACAAACTGATAACGAACAGTCAAATAGGATCTGATCCACGAGAGGATCATTCCCTTAATTCCTACTACATTTTCTAATCTGTGAAGGAGAATACTATGATCAATGGTGTCATAGTAGGTTCAGCAACACAAGTATATTGACGCAACCCTGATCAGAAGCCAATAGGAGGTCATTTACTACTTTAACAAGTGTTGTCCTTGTGCTGTGGTGAGGCCTAAATCCTGAATGATACAGTCCATTTATGCTATTTCTATGTAGATATGAACATAGCTGCAGCGCTACTATCTTTTCCAGAATCTTCGAGATAAAAGGGAGGTTTGATATCGGCCTGTAATTGGACAGCTGACAGGGGTCAAGGTCAGGTTTCTTAATAAATGTTTTAATAACTGCTAATTTAAAATATTTTGGAACATACCCACCGCTGAGTGAAGAGTTAATTATTTTCAACAGGTGTTATTGCTGGTACTATCTGCTTGAAAAAATGTTTCAGTATAGGATCTAACATACAGGTTGATGATTTTGCAGAAGAGATGAGTAAAATTAGTTCATTCTCTTCAAGGGGAGTGAAGTGAAGTTGTGGTTTGGAAATTCAACTATTTATGGTTATTTAAACCTACCATGAGATTTACTGGTACTGTTGCACTAAGCCAATGTTGAGATGTACACTATATGGCCAAAATTTCAAAAGCTTGTGGACACAATGTTTGACCATCACACCCCAAACATTTGCCAAAAATTTGGAGGTACACAATTGTCTTGAATGTCTACACTGCAGCATTACAATACAATCTTCCTTCACAAACATGAACAGGCTTAAACCTGTTCCAACAAAACAATATCAAAGTGCAAAAAGTGAGCTTCATAAATACATGGTGTGTTCAGTTTGGAGTGGAAGAACTGCACAGAGCCCTGACTGAACTCAACCCCTCTGAACACCTTTGGGATGAAGTGTAATGCTGACTGCACCCCAGACCTCCTTACCCAATATCAGCTTCACACAGCCACACTCCAAAATCTAGCGAAAAGTCTTCCCAGAACAGAAAAGATTATTATAACAGGATGAAGAGAATATCACTAATGTAAAAATGTTTTTATGGTACTGTGAGTAACCCAAGGTTTGTTTTTTGGGGACATTTATCCTATATTGTAATACATTTATGATAAATGCACAAGCCATAAATTAATAAGGTCTGCAGATAACAAGGTCTGCACCGTTTAGATCTGTTGATTGAAAAGTACTAGGTGTGTCATTCTAATGTGTAACAACTGCGCATTCCAACACAAAAACATGTCCAGTGAATTCATTTTAAGGCATATTTTAGCATTTTTCATTTTACCTTTCAGTAAAAGTTATGGATCTTAAGTATCATATGCAGTGAGAGGGTATTTGTAATGGTGATATCTTATTTGGGGCAACGAGATGTGAGTGATATTTCGGACAGTGATGACTGTGGTGGTGATATTTGAAAAGATGGCATTTGTGATCTTAACAGTGTTATTTGGGACAGTGGTGTTTGTGATAGTGATATTTGGGACAGTGGCATGTAAGATGGTGATGTTTAGAACAGTAACGTTTAGGACTGTGGTGTTTGTGATGACAGTGTTATTTGGGACATTTGTAATTGAAATAATGATACTTTGCACAATTGTATTTGTCAATATCCTTCCACTGAACACTGAAGACATGATGTTACTCATCACATTGTCTTGACTAAAGATTTATAGGATATGGCTTAACTTCAGCACCAGGCAAGACAAAATAACAGAAGTCACCATTATTTTGCAACAAAATAGCAAAACAAAAGTAAACAAAAAACCTTAGAAACTGTAAGCTTTGGGGAAAAAAATGCTTTTAATATGTTATTTTTTATGATTATGGACTATATAGTGCACAGATGTGTTCATGTTTAAAACATTTGTGATCCAGTTTAATGAAAAACATTGAGCTGTCTTTGATTTTCTTCCCTAATCTTTAGCAATTCAACAGTATAACATGCAGATTGTTGCTCAGGCATTGAACAACCCCAGAACCACACCCAACAAAACCTCTTTTAAACCTCTTTTCTTTTCTTTGCTTCTTATAGGGCGAGCAAGATAAAGACAGCCAGCATGGTGGCTTAGTGGTTAGGACTGTCACCTTGCACCTCCAGGTCCCGTGTTTGATTCCGTCATTTCTAATTTGCCCAGAATTGGTGGTTCTAAATTGCCCGTAGTGTGTGAATGTTGACTGGAGGTCCCACCACAGTCGTACAAAAATGGGAATAAATACAATGGTCACCACTGGCCTCCATGGTCAATATATGAACTACAGAGCTTACAGAGCCTAGATGAATGAATGGATGGAAACTAAAGACTAATTACCAACTGTAAGTCTTAATTTACAAAAGTAGGGACAACTTCCTGAGTGATTTCGTGACTCACAACAACCAATAAATTTGTGGTAATTAACTTATTAGTTGCAAATATAGTGTTTGCTGATTGAAATGGATTATTCTTCGAGCAAGTATAATTTCTCTATGACATGTATCCAATAAATGTTAGACTAAGAATAAAAAAAGGGGAAAATTACTAACATGTAACTTGTATATGCAATTTCCCATTAATGGATAGCACCAGACTATCATCACAGTCAAACACAGTCATCTATACTGTGGGACAAAACCTCACAGGAAAAAAAAGTTACTCAAACATAAACCATACTGAATAAAGTTTATCTGCAAATTCAAAAGATACTTGCTGATTGTAGTCAAACAATTGTCAAATAAAGTCAAACAATTGTATTATTTGTTATATGATTCCCAGGACAATGGCAAGAGTTTAGATTAGATATTCAATAAATAACTACCAGGTGAGGGTGCTATTGAACACCTATGGATTTAAATCTAACTTCTAAAACCTTGAAAAACATCAGCAAACATAGCAGTTTCAAGACAGACTCCTTTGCCTAGGAAAACTCGCCTGAGTTGGGGCCTGGTTTGCATCCTGAAAGAAGATGTTCCTCAGCCATCTAGCAGTTTTCTCTGCTGGTTCTGTTCGGATGGACTGTATGTACAGGGACAGGTTAGCTGCTCAGAGATAATGCGAAGATGGATGGTGCCAAATAGGGGGCAATATTAGAAGAAAACCTGACAATCTGAGACTGGGGAGGAGGATCATCTTCCAGCAGGACAACGACCTTCAACATACAGCCAGAGCTAGAATGGAAAGGTTTAGATCAAAGCATATTCCTATATTAGAATGGCTCAGTCAAAGTCTAGACCTAAATCCAATTGAGAGTCCGTGGCAAGACTTGAAAACTGTTGTTCAATGATGCCCTCCATCCAATCTGACTGAATTTCAGCTATTTTGCAAAGTATGGGCAAAAATTTCACTCTCTAAAAGCTGGTAGACAGACATGCCTCAAAAGACCTGCAGCTGTAATTGCAGCAAACGATGGTTCTACAATGTATTACCACATTCATGTAAAAAATATAATACAGTGGTTTACCTTTTTTCTACGACATGCATTTTCTGCAAATGCAAAGTAATAATCACTTAATAAAAGCTCATAAAAAACTATTTTAACAAATAGTTTCAATAGAATTACACTTTACATTGTTATAAGATGCAGATAAAGTCTACAGTACAATAAGAGTACTGTACCATTTGTACAGAAGACACTGTCATATGAAAACTCATATAGTGGAAAAGTGATCAGTGGCACTTGAACTTGTTTTATTGGAGAAATATGAACATTCACTGTTATGTGCTGTTAATAGACAGAATAATTGTTATTAAATAGCAACGGTTTAAAAACATCCAAATGAGAGAAATCCAGGTCATTTTGCAGCAATTTTTGTTGTGTTCTTTAAATTTGAGATATGTTTTTATAATTGTAAAACCCTGTAATTCTAACAAAGTTGGGCAATAAAATCACAGAAACTTACTGTAAAATAACATTTGGAATTTTTTATGTGATTTAATGGTAACTGTTTGGCAAGTTTGCTGCCAGATTTGTACCATGTATAGATCAGAACTTTCTCTTACCATGATCATTTTTAGTTCCTCTAAAGGAATGTTGTCTTCTATAGTGGGAAAGATACTGAAGAACACTAAACAGGAACAAATTTGTGTACTATAACAAGTGCTGTTTCAAAATATGCATACACATGGATGCTTCTGTTGAGAACTGGTGCAGCAGCATGGTTCAAAGACAAATCTGTTATTTATTAAAATATATTTTTCCACTGCAACAATATACCAACAATTTATCCAGTTTTTTGAAAGTCTACTACAGTGGTGTTCAAAAGTAGTCAGAAAACATATGCCATGTATTATAGTTCTACCGGACACTGGAGACATCTTTTTGTCTCTATGCCTGAGCTCATCCAATAGGTTTTAAATAATAAAAAAGTTTGCATTGAATAAAATATCAAATTATTCTTATCATCTTGACTGTCATTATTTAAAACAATCAAGAATATCATAAAAAAAAATTCAAAGTGTCATTACTTTTGGCCACTACTGTATCTTATGCGTACGTGAAACAGCCTGTTAGTATTGGAAAGCATAAACGTTGGAATATCTGGAATACACCTAGCCAATAAAAGCTACGTGTCAGAATTTGACAGTTTCATTTTTTGGGAATGGGAACTTTGGGCAACTTTGATGGGAACCAACCTGCCGAAGTATGCAAATCAGTAAAAATTGGACAAAGATTGAAGGGAAATGAATGATGATAGCAGATACACAGTCGAGCACAATAGTATTCGTCAGCATCCTGCCTTTGGAAATGTTATGTGGCTTGTGTTGCCTTGAGCAAGATTTGTATGTGTCACAACACCAGCTGTGGAAGATCCAGTTTAAAGCAGCAGCAAACAGGAATGTGCTAACAATATGTTATCTAACACACACACACACACACACACACACACACACACACACACACACACACACACACACACACACACACACACACACACACACACACACACACACACACACACACACACACACACACCATCAAAGGTACATATTACTGATATGCAGTATATATATGTATATTTATAAGTTACATATATATAGTTTACATATGGTATTAAACATATAAAAACTGTCTAATAAGATTTTTTTAGGAATAAATATTACTTACATTTAACTAATGTTTAAAAAGTTGTAGCAATTGTTTTTTTTTTACTGATCATGATAAATGATTCTAGTTCTTTAAACAAGAGATAAACGTTATAAAAGTAAAAAGAACTTTTTTTTACCAAACCTACTTTTCTTAATGTTAACCTTTTAATGCAGGATTTCTTCCCCCAGATGGACTTGTTAGCTACATTACAACTTTACAACAGTTAGACCATAATATTTACTTTTATTTGATGGCGTAAATTTGTGGTTTACAAATCTGCCACTCAATTGCTTCAGGCTATATTGAAGAAGATTCAGGAAACGGAGTCATTCGGGATTTCTTCTGTCTATAATCTTTCGTTGTCTAGTGACGTATAATTATTGCTCAACATCCACTCCTTTTCCATATAAAAGCCGGGAGCAAAGCCCAAACTACAACAGTGTCTTAGAAGAGAAGAAAAATGCAGACTTACTTCAAGTTGTTCACCCTTGTTGCCCTGGTTTTCAGGGCTCACTCCCGCTCAGTACCATTGCCTACTGACATGAACGATGAAGAATTTGCAAAGGTAAGAATGGCATTGCAGTGTAAATTTTATTTTGTTTTGTTTTATTTCATTTATTTTCTAACTGTGTGTTTCCCGCATTTAACCAGAATTACTTGAGAAAACTGTACAACATGCAAGAGGAGAGCAAGTCATCCTTTGGACACAAGATCAGTGAGATGAGCTTGAAGCTGGGTGAGATGCAGGAGTTTTTTGGGTTGAAGGTGACAGGAACTCTGGATGCTGAAACGCTGGAGATGATGAAGAAGCCTCGCTGTGGGGTTCCAGATGTGGCTGCATACACTGCAGGGTCTTCAAGTAACAAATGGTCCACAAACAAATTAACTTACAGGTACAAGTGGCATAGTGGTCTTAGCCCATTATATAGTAGCTTTATGTGTCAAGAATGTATGTGAATTGATTTAGTAAGTTTCAGTTTTAAATATTTCTTTATTTTATAGGATTGAGAATTACACTCCTGACATGTCCGTGGCTGAAGTGGATGTCTCTATTGAGAAAGCTCTGCAAGTCTGGGCTCGTGTCACCCCTTTGAGATTCACCCGCATTTACAGCGGTGTTGCTGACATCATGATCTCTTTTACTGTTGGAGGTGAGTCTCACACTTCATTTAGTGGTATTCGTACCATTCCATAGTAACACATCCTGTTTGGAATGGTCAGTATTTGTGACAGGAACTTACTGTAGTTGCTTCAGGTTTTCCCATGAACTGTGAGAAGTGTTCTTCAGTCTTCCCAACACAAAGCCTGGTCTAAATTTAATGAAATTTGTTTGTATATGGAGTTTTCATAAACACTAAATTATGTATGTATATGAATGTTTTGTATTTCCAGAGCATGGAGATGGCTCCCCGTTTGATGGACCTGATGGACTCTTGGCTCATGCCTTTGGTCCCGCTCCTGGTCTCGGTGGAGATACCCATTTTGATGATGATGAGACCTTCACGTTCAAATCTTCTAATGGTAAATATTCTCACATGTAATCGTAGATGAAATACAATACAAAATGTAATGGACAAAATGTCAAAATAAAAATCTTTATTGGGGTTCTACAGGATACAACTTGTTCTTGGTGGCTGCCCATGAATTTGGACACGCCCTGGGTCTTGACCATTCCCGTGATCCTGGAGCTCTTATGAATGGGATATACACCTACAGAGATGTTGATAGCTTCGTTCTTCCTCAAGATGATGTCAATCATATTCAGGCTCTCTATGGTAAGCTTACGGAATTAATGATTTTGTAATTCGTTGTTTACAAAAGATGACTTGTCAAATGTATAGTTTATTTAATGTACTTGAATGAATTCAACAGGTTCTAACCCTGAATTGCCTGATGGTCCCACACCTCCACCCACTCCGAATGCCTGTGACCCAAAACTGGTCCTGGATGCTGTTACAACCCTGCGAGGAGAGATGTACTTCTTTAAGGATAGGTATGCATCAAAATAAAAAAATATTCTACAATATTCTTAAAATCTTTAAAATAATTGGAGAGCATCTTTTTATCGCATCTTTTTACAATAAAACTGTCTGAATCTGTTGTTCAGATTTTTCTGGCGCCGCCACCCTCAGATCCCTCAAACGGAACAATTTCTGATTAAGTCCTTCTGGACTGAACTTCCAGATAACATTGATGCTGCTTTTGAGGATCAATCCGATGACTTGGTTTACATCTTCAAAGGTAATATTTACATAGTGTGATTAACAATATCAGTAAAGATATAAATGCTTAAGCTACATCAGATTTGATGTGTACTTATGTATGTTTATGAACTTTAGGTCAGAAGGTCTGGGCTCTCAATGCTTATGATGTTGTGAATCGCAAGAGTCTCAGTAGCTTCGGCTTGCCGGCTAAAGTGAAGAAAATCACCGCTGCTCTTTATGATGAGAATACTGGAAAGACATTGTTCTTCACTGACAAATTATACTACAGGTATATTTTAGTGTTCTGATTTAAAAATAAAAAAAAGAAGATGGGATACGTACTCATTTTCAATTTAATAACTAATAATCTTTTTAAAGCTATGACTCAAACTCCAAGAAGATGGACAAGGGTTACCCTAAGAAGGTGGAGGACAGATTCCGGGGAATGACCGGACCAGTTACTGCTGCTTTCCAGAACCAGGGTTAGTATTCGATGAATAAATAAAATAAGGCTTCTGAATAACCTCGGCAAATCTGAACCTAGTCATATGAAAATGCTGATTTTATTTACACTATATTTTTTTTGCAGGTTTCACCTACCTCCTCAGCGGACCACGTGTTTTCGAGTTTAACGAGTCAGTGCTGATGCGTACGCTGGGAAACAAAGACTTCTTGCGGTGCTAGACTTTTTGTCTTTTATATTCATCTGTCATACAGATGATGGATATGATGGGTAGTAACAGACTACATCTGTACTATTACTGTAATCCACCCCCTCCAACCCGCCCCCCCCCCCCCCTTGTTCCAACTGAATAAAAAAAGGGTTGTCTTTTTTTCAACATATCCTTTTTAGTAATGTTAGATAATTTCTCCGAAGCCTGTAGGTGTATTCTCTTACCAAAACGCCCATCGGATAAGTAGATGGTGCAGTTGATTCTCCAACAAGTTGTTGACCTACAAAAAGTCATGATTCCAGTTACGTTTTTGGAAGATACAAATGGAGTTAAGCAGTTTAAAGCAATTTAAACTAAAGCTAATTGCCTTTGGAAGTGAAGTTTTGTTAGCTCCCCTGGTTGAACACAAGGTAATGGTGGTCTTATTTTTCTGTATTCATGTCTGATTTATTTTTTTATTTAAAATAGATATTCCTGTTTAGATAAGTCTTATGTAGGAATATTGTTAGTGCAATTGATTTTGTATAGTTTTGAAGGTAATTGATTTATTCATTTATTTGTAAACTGTAAGAGTATCAAGTGTGTTATTTTGTACAGGATGTTGTTGATGTTTAATGTGAATAAAACAAAGAAAAAGTCATCAAAGGGCTGAATTGACTGAATTTAACCAGTAACAGGATTACTGATGCAGTATTTAGTTAAAGCTACTATAAAAGGCAATGTCATAATGCTCTGGTACACTTGGCAACATACTTTGTTATTGAACAGAAGTAAACTGTATCGCTTATGTCGAGTATACTGTATAAATCTGTGAGATTGAAAAAAAAAAAATGTTAAACCAATTATAAATGAGAAAAATGTGTAAAGTATGCAAAAACAAAACAGAAGAATCAAATGAGAAAATTTCTGAATGGCTAATACACTAAATCCCACTGCAAAAACTAAACCGTCAACCACCAAAACTCTATCTAAAAATCAATCCTACAGTTGTCAAAATCTTAAACACTATTCTTCTGGTCAGGGCACAATTTGCAAATCTGAATCTCTCAACACCTCTAAACACATTCTCAAACACAATACACATTTAGCAGTGTGGTGCACTTCTACCCAGAATGGTGCACACAGGCTCATTTACACACTGCCACTCAAAATTGAAGATACATGTGGCAAATGGCATAAGTGGATCCAACAATGGAGCAATACAATAGAAGAGGAAGGGGAGTCCATGTCAGAGGTGGTGGGCAAGGACGCAGGAGGCAGGGCAACATGTGCGACCAAACCTAAGCAGGTTCTCAGTGGTTACTATAATCCGGACCTTCAGAGACGAAAACAGGTAATAAGTATACTCGTCTCAGTAAGGGGACAATAAACAATCATTTGTCCACGGTACTGTGTTTGAAAACATTTACTGAATACAGTTTTTCTCGGTTGCTTTGGAGCATTCCTCAGATCAGAAAGTGAATTCTCAAAACTACTTGTTCAACCGCCACGTAATTTAGTCGCTTGTGCACAACACGTGACCATTTCTCATTAGCTTTGATCAAATTGCAAATGCTTCTGTTCATTCATATAATCGATTGTGTACAATTCTCTGCTGTTTCCTACATTTTCACTAGTTTATGTCATGTTGATCAAAAGATATTATACTAGTTTCATCTAAATAATCCTAACCCCCAAATCATTTCATTCTCAGTTCATTGCACAAGTCACTGAAGGCAAGATAATTAATCCATTTGTCAAAATCTCCCAAAAAACTAATAAAAAAATTTCAATTAAAACTGTTTTATGTATATGGGTCTTGAATTGGCACATTGTGCAGATGAAATTTGAATGTCACTAATGAAGGGGCATGAAGAACCAATAATCAACTAGTTCTCTAAAACAGGTGAATCTCGTGAACCTATAATTGGCATGCCTAGTTAAAAAAAAGAGCAAAACACAGATTTGCAATTTTTGAAAAAATGGATGAACAACCAGGACTAGGTCAAGAGCCAGGAACGAGTATGGATGGTGGAAGGGTAAGGAGGCAAACTAGAGGAAGAGGAAGAAGAGACACAGACATATTTCTGATGACATTAGAGCCACTATTGTGGACCATGTTGTCAATCATGGCCTTACAATGGCTGAGGCGGGTTGGAGGGTACAGCCAAATATTGGGAGATCAACGGCTTCTTCAATTATTCAAACATTTCGTCAAGAGAACAGGTATGTAATCCACCAGAGTGGACTGTGCTGTGTATAGTGTACAGTATATACATTCTTTGCAGTTTTTCTCAGTTGCTTTGGAGCATTTCTCGAATCGGTCTTAATATTTGCGTAACAGTTAGTGTATTCTCCAAACAGTTAGTGCGAACAGCACAACACATTGGATTTCTTGCAAAAGCATGTACTGTACTTTACTCAATAATGCTTAGGTTTTCGCTCAAAAGTCAGTTTTTGTGTCAATGAAAATGTCATCACCATCAGAATGACAAGTCCTTTTGTCATTGTTATTATATGGTGAAATCAAAATGTTTAGTCATGTTGTCAGAATGACATTGCATGGTTTCAGGATTTCCTGATATAAAGTATGGTTTGGTTTACAGTAATTGACAATGCAAAAGGCTTAATTTCTTCTATAAAATTCAACAGCAAAAATTTACCGACGCAATATCACAGCATTACGTGCAATATTGACGTTATTTCATCTATTTGATTCGTGTCCACTGACGCTTTTTTTTTCGTGCCAGACAGTACCATTTTCAAACCAATTCACTGCTATGGGAATTGTCTTTTGATTTACAGCTATTTTTCTGTAGGTATATTTAAATCTGTTTTATGCTGGAAGTAAATTGTGACGTGACTACTGCATGAAATGCTGTGAGACTGTGGAACATTGATTGTATATTGAGACCGAACAGGATTCAAACTTTTTATTGTACTTTTACTAGTGGCCTGAAAAAAAAAAGAACTACAATATAACATCATATAATGTCATTGTGATAAGAAAAATAAGGACACAAAAGCACAATGGGGGAAATTGAAGATTGAAGACACGGTGATATCCTCACATGGCAGCAAGAAGGGACATCTGTGTATGTTGCTGGCGATCATAGACCTTCCATCTCCATGATGAGTAAAACTCCTCAATTGGGTTACCAACCCTAGGAATTCCATCAACATTCTGTTATGGGTCAAAAACCTTTGCCTGATGGTGTTTGAGTGATGAAAACTCACATTATCCCAAAGTATCAAATATTTGACAGAATCATCTTGATAGTGGAAGAGGGATGAGCGCCCTATAGAATGTCTCCAGGAAGGTGCAGAGATGCTGTGTATTGTATGGGCCTATAAGGGGAATAAGAGTTCGAACACCACGCTCTGAAATAGCTGCACATATAGTGATATTTCCTCCCAGCATGCATACTCGTTCCTGGCTCTTGAACACATCCTGGTTGTTCATCCATTTTCAAAAATGGTAAATCTGTGTTTTGCTCCTTTTTTTTTTTTTTTTTTTTTTCATATAGGCATACCAATTATAGTTGCATGAGATTCACCTGTTTTGGTTCCTCACACCCCTTTATTAGTGAAATTCAAATTTCATCTGCACACTGTGTCAATTCAAGACACATTTACATAAAATATTTTTGGGAGATTCTGACAACTGGGTTAACTATTTTGCAATCAGTGACTTGTGCAATGAATTGATGCTGAAATGATTTAGGGGTTAGGATTATTTAGATGAAACTAGTATAATATCTTTTGATCAACATGACATGAACTAGTGAAAATGTAGGAAACAGCAGAGACTTGTACACAATCGATTATATGAATGTACAAAAGCATTTGCAATTTGATCAAAGCAATGAGAAATGTTCATGTGTTGTGCACAAGCGACTAAATTACGTGGCGGTTGAACAAGTAGTTTTGAGAATTCACTTTCTGATCTGAGAAATGCTCCAAAGCAACCGAGAAAAACTGTAGCACACAAATATGTGTAAGTATATCTGAATTGTATTACGTAGTGTATTTTTCACACCTGAGCAGGAGGAGGCTATTTGCACCATGGTCAGAGCAAACAATGCCATTAAGCTAAGGGAAATACAGAGGGCCATTGTAGAAGACAACAATGTTTTTATAAACATCCAGTCTGTTAGCATCTCAACTATTGACAGGGTATTGAAAAGACACCACATGACATTGAAAGGAATGAAGACAGAGTGAAGAAGCTACGGTACCAGATTGTACAGGTAAACCATATACTGTATGTGCATACAATAACTAATTTACATAAACTTCTTTATATATATATATATATATATATATATATATATATATATATATATATAACTATTAGTGGATTTTTAACACTAGAAGCATACAGTATTAAAATAAATTTGAGCTGCTGGTGTCTGTATAGTGCTGTGAATGAGCTGAAATAAAAAAAAAAGTGTTAGTTTAGAATTGAATCCTGATCTCCAGAGGATTTGTTATGTATTTTCTTTTTGCCGTAATGCTTTAGGCTCCTGGAAAGACAGTTTTCTTTTACTGTACTGTTTGTGACCTATAACCTCCAAAGCTGATATGGCACGTTTACTTTGATGCTTTCAGATCTGAGATCATGTTTTATGTTTTAAAGTGCTAGAGAACTTCCTGCCACTTAGGCGATCAGTTAGAAGAAAGTATTCACCAGGTATAAAGTTAGATAAGTAACTAATTAGTTGGAGATTTACTTTCTGTAAGAAAACACTGCGGGGTTTTGTTTTATGAGAAAGTGCATCATCAAGGAAGAGGTATGACTGAAAATGAGCTACGGTCCAATGGAATGTTTAATTTTAATGCAAATCATCATCATCATCATCATCATCATCATCATTTATATCGCTTAATCCTGTATTCAGGGTCACAAGGGGCCTGCAGACTATCCCAGGAGACTTAGGGCACTAGATGGGGTACACCCTAGACAGTGTGCCAATCCATTGCAGGACACACACTCACTATAGCCAATTTGGGAACGCCAATTAACCTAACCTACATGTCTTTGGACTGTGGGATGAAACCCACCAAGCACGGGGAGAGCACGCAAACGCCATGCACTATCCAACACAGTGACTCATACTTTTGCGCCATCTAGTGGCTTTGGTTGAGATGAAACCTTCACGTTCACTTGCCCTAGTGTTAAGACACATAGACACTGAATTGACATATAATATAATACTACGTATATCCCACAAGTCTTAAGTCTTCTTTTTTCAGGTTTCTACACTGTGTGAAAATGTTTCCAATCACATGTCCTAAAGTGAAATTCAAGTTAGTTAAGCCTTTATTTGTCACATATACGTTACTGCACGATGAAATTCTTGCTCAGCATATCCCAGTGTTAATGGGGTTATTAAGTTCTGATTATAGCTAACATCATAGATGAAAGTAGGTATGGTACTGCATACTACTAAAAGATTCACCTTATTTACCTTCCTTTCCTGGTATGGTCTTCATGAGAGCCGGTTTCGTCATGGTACTTGATGGGTTTTGCAAGTGGGTGTCAGTATCAGGGTAACAGTATCCCTGTATACTTCAGAATATTTCTGCTACTTTTAGGACATGTATGAGAGCTGTAAGACAGTGGTGAGATTAATTTTATTATTACCTTATATTACTCACTCACTCATCATCTATATATATAATAATCCTCTATATTATACATAATCCTGTATTCAGGGTCACAGGGGGCCTGGAGCCTATCCCAGGAGACTTGGGGCACATGGCAGGGTACACCCTGGACAGGGTGCCAATCCATCGCAGGGCACAGACACACACACACACACACACACACACACACACACACACCCACTCATTCACACACTACGGGCAATTTGGGAACACCAATTAGCCTAACCTACGGGTCTTTGGAATGTGGGAGGAAACCCACCAAGCACGGGGAGAACATGCACACAGAGACGGGAATCGAGCCTGTCCGGGGGAACCACTACACCACCGAGCCTGCTAACCACTACACCACCGAGCCTGCTAACCACTACACCACCGTGCCGCCTTACCTTATATTAATTAAATGTCATTTTATTCTTTGCCTTGATGATGCAGCCTTCAGATTTGGACAACCTACCTCAAGTAGGTGAATACAAGGGCATTGATTTCACTACCTACAGGAAGACTTGTGGGTGGTGGGGTTTGAACCTAGGACCTTCCGGTCAGTAGTCTAATCAGGTAACCACTAAGCCCCCGCCGTCTCCCTGAACCCCATTGGTGATGACTGTACCACTCGCCTCGTGTGCATACAGACTTCAATATCAGTCGGATCGCAGGCTGAAGCGACGGTTCCTCTAATTAAAGAGAGCAGATGTCTGTACAGCGTGATCCATATCACCAGACTGGATCAGATATTATTCACACTGCTGTTTTTAGTACTTATACATACTTTTTTCTTCTAATCTTAATGTCTAATTATGTGAGTTACCTGATCACACACACACACACACACACACACACACACCTTACCTGTCTGTCTATGGAATTGTCTGTTGGCGTGCATGACCTTCTGTTTATCTCTTAATCTATCCGTCTTCATTTAACTGAGTGTCGTTATGTCTGCCTGCATAAGTCATTTATTTTTTAAACCATTTGTCCTTCTGACTTTCTGTGTCTGTGTTCATTTAAATTATTGTCTGTCTAAATGTCTACGAGACTGACTTTTTAAAACCTTTTGTCTGTCTCTCTGCCTGTCGGCATAATTGAACGTTTTGACCGTCTGTCTATTTGTATGTTTATTTAATTATCTGTCTGGCTTCTCCTTGAATTGAGTATCTGTCTCCGTGTCTGTATGCTTACTGATTTATTTATTAATCTGTTTGCTCATTTGTCATTTGCAAACGAAATCTTAAACTAATAGTCTGTCTATTTGTCTGCTTTTGTTTAATTGTTTGTCTGCTCTCTTTTTCCAACTGATATTTTTCACTATTTTGACTTTTTTGTGTTTGTTTCTGTGTCTTTGTCTGTCTGTCTCTTTGCTTACCTGTCTGTCTGAAGTCTTTTTCCCCCTCTCTTTAATAATTGTCTGTTATTATTGTCTGATTTATCTGTTTATTTGCTAATCTCCCTCTCTGATAATCTTCTTGGTCTTCTGATTTTTCACTTCATGTTATTCATTTTTTTGTTTGTTTATTAATTGATTGATTGATTGATTGATTGATTTTTTTGCCCCGTCCTTCCCCCTTGGAGGGGAAATGTGTTTAGCAAATGTGTTTCTTTTTATCTGATAAAAATAGAAATGCGTATACATATTTACAAAAGACAATACATGGATTGCGAGATAAGAAGCATTGAGAATTATGAAGAATGCTGGTACATGATCCTATTTGAAAATTCACTTTTTCACCTAGGTGAGACTTTTTTTTTTTTTTAGCACCAATACCATATTTTGGCTGAAGGGAATATTTTTAGAGTTTATTCGCACAAAATATCTATTCCTTCAATGTGCCAACCTGCTGGTAAACAAGCACAAACACTAATGGAAAACCCATTTGCATAAGCAGTGTATTTCAAGATCCACAGAGAACACCTCATCATCCATACATATTGCATCTATACAGTACATACTGTACAAGTGCATGCAGTCGGGTGCAGCACAATAACTTCAGTCTCCGTATGTTAAACAGATATGGGGAAAAACTGACCTCAGGGATCTCATGACAGTGACATTATTATGGGTTTCAGATCGGCTGATTTGTGTCAGCTTTTTTTCTGAATGTACTGACGTTTATGATGTTTAGAGTTCACACAGAATAATGCACCCTACATAATCAGTACTTAGCAACATCTCCCCTGTGTGTGAGTGCGTTTGTATGTGCGTGTCTTGTGAAGGCACCTTGTCCAGGGTGTACCCCACATATAGAGAAGTTCACAATTTACACAGGTAGATTGTTGAAAAAAAAGTGAGCAAGAAGTTAAATACACTTTGTAGTATCTCCAAATAATTTATGGGTAGTTTGACCATGAAGATGTGTTTTACCGCATGTATAAATGGCCACGCCTCTGCCTGTTCAGAACTCCGCGGTGAAGCAGCCTGTGAATCTGCCTGTTCTGAACAGTGCTGAGTATTTTCACGCGGTTCCGCCTCTCATCATTACAGCAACAGCTTTTCCTTTTGTAACTGTGCAGTTTTGGTGAATTTTTGTGATAAAATATAAAAAATTATATATAGAAATAAATATAAATAGTTTGTATATAAAATATATATAAAAAAAGAAAATAACGTCTATGAGCGACTGTCTATGAGCATGATCTTTTGTCTGGTTTCTTTCCCACCAAAACCAGCTTTTGTCTTTTCAACAGCCTCATTTTGATTTATTTTCATTTTATAGATTGTATTAATTATTTTTATATATTTATTTTTGGGGGCTGTGGAACGAATAATTTGAGTTTTAATTATTTCTTATGGGAAATGATGATTTGGTTTAAGAGTGTTTTGGAATACGAGCTCACTTCCGGAACGAATTATGCTCGTAATCCAAGGTTCCACTGTATTAGAATTGCTATTAATTTCTGTACGAAATTAATTTGGATAAAGGCTGTGTCTCCTCCTGTGTAAGTACTGTTCTGTGTGTTGGTCTTCTTGTCTAGTTCTTTGTTTGTTGCTTCCCTTATCTGTTTAGATGTTTGTAGCCACATGAGGTCTTAGCCGCTAGCAGGGTTAGCTGCTAGTAGGGATTAACTGCTAGTAGGGTTAGCCCCTAGTAGGGTTAGCCTCCAGTAGGCTAGCCTCTAGTGGGATTGACAGCTAGTGGTTTTGGTCACTAGTAGGTTAGCCGCTAGTTTGGAATAGCCTCATGTGTGCCTTGCCTCCTCGTGTTCAGTTCCCCCCTATTAGGTCAGTACTAACCTGGTTAGCCACTAATCCCTTAGATACTAACCCGGTTAGGTCAGCATCCAGTGTCAGCATTTACTAATTCTATTAAACACTAACCCATCCGGTCTCTATGCCCCGTCTCTAGTTCCCCTATGTGTCTTTAGTTAGCTCCAGCTCCATGTTTCCCTATTCAGTTCCCTGTGTTCCCTTATGCCAGTTCCCTGTGATCAGCTCCTGGTTTCCCTGTGTTCAGCTCCTGGTTTCCCTGTGTTCAGCTCCTGGTTTCCCTGTGTCTGTTTAAAGAGCCCTAGTTATAGTTTGAGTTTGTGGTTTTGGTTCCTTTGTTTGTTTGTGTCTGTTTTTGAGTTTTGTTAATAAAGACCATTTCTGTTTGCACACAGCTCTGCGTGCATGCCTACCCTTCATGCCCACGGCAAGTACATCAGCCGGTCTAGCCAGCCAGTACCACCAGCTAGACCCATGACAATTTGCATATGCTCATGTAAAACCTTATATGTATTATATTTTGAGTATTATGAATGATTTTTGTTATTTTATTAAGAAATGTTCTTGAAAGATCAGTCATATTACATTTTCCCTATGTTCATCTCACCAATACATGTAAAAACCATAAGAAACTAATTATGCTGCAGTGGGCTCTTATTTTTTCCAGAGCTGTATAGCATCAGTAAACAATTGTACACACTGCAGGAAAAGAAAAACGTGCATAAATATTTTACAACTAAATTAATTGCAATATGTTATATGCTGATATACTATATGATATTGTAATGATAATATTATTACTATTATATGACTATATCATACTATAATTCTTTTCCTGAATGTTTATACATTTTCTTGGCTGACTCTCTCTCTCTCTCTCTCTCTCTCTCTCTTTTTTTCATGGTATTTGTTTCTCTTTCACCATCAGTATGTGATGCTAAAGAAAAAGAATTGCATCTTCTGTTGAAATATTATGCAATAATAGAACACTAGAAATATCTGAGAAGTTCCTGATTCTGAACTGTAGTAATGTTTTTGTGAAATTAACATGAAATGTCATTATATATATATATATATATATATATATATATATATATATATATACTCAACAAATATATATTTGTTTTGAACTTTCTTTTCTCTATAATTTTTCTTATATCTCCTTATATTTATTTCTTACATTTCCTCAACCCTCTCACTCACTCGTTCTCTCCAATGCATGCCAATCCATTGCAGGTCACACAAGCACACTCTACCACATTACGTGTAATTTGGAAACTTTTCTTCCAACTTTTCTTCTGGTCAACATTTCCCTTTAGTTTAATCTTTTTTCTTAATCTTTCTCTTAAACTGTATCTTTTTTTCCCCTTGATATTAACCTTTAAACCATTTCCTTCAATATTCCTTGAAAATCACCTGATTTATCAATTTTCAATCATTTCACAATGAAGATGATGATAATTTATTAGCACATACTATTGCTATGTACTGTTCATCCTATGATTATTCAGCTCAGATCTGTACAGGATAGCTATTCCTGCACTTGTTCATGTACTTACTGTATAAACCTACCAAGCCAACTCCATGTCCAGCGTTTCACATTAACTGGGAAATTACAGTGTACTTACAGTGAAAGTATAGATTCTGTGGAAAATATGTTGAAAGTAGAAGTATGATGTTAAAAGGCACTCAATGGAAAGTTAAAATTATGCTAATTTTAAATGTTTTGAATGGAGAAAGTAAATGTACTTTTATTAGTTATCTAAAACCATTCAACGTTTTTTTTTCTTTCTGTAGCAACAACACCATTTTGCCTATAATCTTCCCTGTGAGTTTTTCAATATTTACCTTTAGCAAACAAAATTTACTTGCTTCCTAAGAAGTTTTGTTCATGCTGGAATTCACTGATCTTAGCAAGTGAAATCACACCAAATATAAGGTGATTAAGCTGATTTCTAATCAAATTTTACTAAAATTGTAAGCAGAAAACAATTCTTGTTCTATTGGCACATCATTATTGTTAGTTTAACAAATTTATTTATTGAAAGAACCAAAAGTCTCCTGTTCTATTGGCAAAAAGTTTCTGAAAAACATAGCATTCAAATTTTAGTAACATTTAAAATAATAATAAGCTTATATTTATTTTGTCATCTTATTTTAAGGAACGATAGATATTTGGCAAGATTCAAGAATATTTCACTCGCTAAACAGGCATAAGCCAAAAAAAAAAAAAAAAAAAAAAAATCTAACATTTAAAA
This sequence comes from Clarias fuscus, assembly GCA_030347435.1. Classification (NCBI taxonomy): domain Eukaryota; kingdom Metazoa; phylum Chordata; class Actinopteri; order Siluriformes; family Clariidae; genus Clarias; species Clarias fuscus. The sequence continues at coordinate 4,176,510 of CM059223.1, read as the reverse complement.
ATTATCTAACATTTAAACATGGTGGGTCACAATCACTTTATACAACTTGACAACAAAGTTACACAGTAGCTCTTCCTAAGGAATTACATTTTTGGAGCAGTATGCATTCCCAAGATCATTCCCAACAAAAAATATTAGACGTGACAATCAGACAATAATTTTCCATAAAACTCTCAGTCCATAAACATCTCTATCTTGGCTAAAAAAAAGGAAGTAGTGAAAAATGATCCAAAAGTGTTTTACAAGACCTCACTCAATTTACACCTAGACTAATCGTAACAACAACAACAACAACAACAACAACAACAAAACTTGCACAACCTGACCAGAAAAGTTTGTGGTTTTCAACTTGTGTTAAAAGTTCTTCATATTTTTAATTTAATGTAGCAAATGATACCAAGCTCCTTAAAGGTTATTCGTCACTTTATGTATAAGGAACATTCCTGTTTCTGTTTGCTAACTCATAGCAATAACTCATGTGATTTTTAAATAATAATACAGATCAAGTTAAGCCAATACACATATATATATATATATTTTTTATTTAGTCAAGAACAGGCTTAAAGCTTAAATTTTATGGAGTGATATTTGTGAGGCAGTGATATTTCGGATGGTGATACTGTATCTAATGGAGTGTCATTTGGGACAGTTGTGTGTATTGGAGACAGCAGTGTTTGAGACAGAGGTATTTAGTATAGTGGCGTTTCTGATGGTATGAATGGTATGGTTTTGGATGATGGTATTTAGTCGGGGAAATTTGGGACAGTGTTATGTAGTGATAATATTTGGGAAAGTGGTATGTGGAGCAGTGTTACCTACAGTATATGGAAAAAAATATATATGCCGATATAATAGTAAAATATAATGAAATATGTTAAATAATATATTTCCATATACTATATAGGAAACTATAGTAGACCACTTACAGTATGTATTGCACCGTAATAAATTTATTAAAATTAAACTGGCGAATGGCAAACTTACTTTACATTCTGTATAAATGTCATTACCAATAAAGAACTAAAATACAATATACAGAATATTTTTAACAAGAAATGAAACAATGAGATAATGTTTGTGTTCAGTGATTTCTGTATAAACCTAATTTTGATTATTATTATTAATATATAATTTTGGATGATGGTATTTAGTCAGGGAAATTTGGGACAGTGTTATGTAGTGATAATATTTGGGAAAGTGGTATGTGGATCAGTGTTACCTACACAGAAAAAAAAAAGCCAATATATTGTAAAATATAATGAAATATGTTAAATAATATATTTCCATATACTGTATAGGAAACTTACACCATAATACATTTATTAAAATTAAACTGGCGAATGGCAAACTTACTTTACATTCTGTATAAATGTCATTACCAATAAAGAACTAAAATACAATATACAGAATATTTTTAACAAGAAATTAAACAATGAGATAATGTTTGTGTTCAGTGATTTCTGTATACTCTTATCATTTAAGGCCAAACCTAATTTTGATTATTATTATTATTAATATATAATTATTATTAGGATTTGATGCATTTATGACTGAATGTTCAACATTTTCACATGACGAACCCAATTAAGCCTACAGTATATATAGATTCTAATAAATACATAATTTCACAATCTTTCTAATTGTGCAAATGTTTAGGTGGCCAGTGTGTTAGAGGAATGTGCAGGGCATCGCCAGGCCTTGGTGTCTAGTCAGCAAAAAACACTTTACCAAGCATAACTCATCCAGACCTTTAGGAGGCCTTAGCACACTTTGCTAAGTCAGTGTAACACCTGTGCCGCCTCAGTCCAGGGAGACAAGATCTGGCTCACCGGATTACTGAGCCGCCTCCTTGTCTCCCCCTAGTGTGTCTGCGTGGGTATATGTTTCACTTTTGCACTTAATCAAGTTCACCTGTGTCTCCCTCATGTGTCTCTATTTAAACCAGCCGATCCCTCAGTTCCCTGTCTGTTCACTGGGTGTCTTCTCGTTATGTGTGGTACGAAAGGCCATTTTCGTTATCTCTCTTCCCCTCTCAGGAGTAACCGAGGCTGTAGAGCTGGGGCGAGCGCGTCTCCGGAGGAGGCTTTTATGTACCAGAATCAAGTTCAAGTGAGCGGCACTCATAATCCTCAAGTTTGTGTTCTTTCGTCGGCCAGAGGGGCTGACCTTCGCCTAGTGCTGTCTACAGCCGTTTCTCTCGCCAGCAGCTCCAGCCTGGAACCTTTGAACTGTTGTGTTTTGTTTCTTTTGTTGATTTTCAGTTTGTAAATACAGAGAGAGTGCCATGCCAACAGTGAGTTTAAGAAAATAAAACACGCTTGAACTGAAACCTTGCATCTGCGTCCTATACTTTGTGAGGAATCATGACAGTCAGCTGGTTACAGTATTATTATTATTAGGCATGCGCTAAGTTAACCAGTGTTTTTTTCCTTTTCTTTCTTTTTTTTAAATAGTACAGTAAGTTAATGTTACTGCATGATCACTTTTTGCAAACCAGTAGTATTCAGTGTTTAACAGTAGTTACTAGAACATGTAACTTTATTTATAGAAAATAATTAACTGATGTCCCTAAAGACCAATATGTTTGTTTGTGGAATGATTATCTTGGTAATTATATACAATTTGATTTAACTAGATTATTTTCAGAAGCATGCCAAACCAGAAAAAGAATCTCAGCAAGGAAACTGCAGGAGAATGTTCCAGAGTCTCCATCTGCACCACACCATAAGTCAGGTAAGACCCAGCTGGAAAGCAAGCTCAAGCTCACCTCTCAACCTTCAGACCGTTGGGAATGGAGTAGCTGAATGGTGTCTCAAGTGCTTTAATAAACTTTTTTTGTTCCATTAGATACTAAGCACCTTCTGGAGATGCAGACTTTGGACAAGCTTGTTGGACATCCACCACAAGAGAAGACTGATGTACTGTAGCTGATTCCAACCCTGTTTTCCAACCCTGTTCCTGTAACCCTTACATACAGCAAGCAACCAATTTTCCCTTAAAAAAATTTCATCTCCTTTTTGACTGATTCCTTTCACAGGAAGATTGTCACAATGCTGTGGACTTTGTGTAACTCTTGTATAAATCATACTTTGAGTTGAACAGAACTCAATTATACAATTATATTTTGTACATTTATTACAAAATAAAAATTGTATGTTGTATTTTGCATATTTAAGTTTATTACATTTATGTATTTCTTTTTACGCATTAGCTTGATTTACAAATTAGTGGTAATAGTAAACTGTAATATTTAAAAAATTAATAATTAAGCTGCTGGTTTTAATGTTGTGGTGGACAGAGGTCAGTATGGACATCGTCTCAGGTGGTGTTCGTTGGGGCTCATCACTGTATGCTGTTAATTGGGGATTTTTGATATGTTCACGAAAACTATAATATTTCTAATTTGTGTTTCATGCATCTCATTTATATCTGGCTTTAATCTCATTATGGTCTTGTATATGGCTTATTTGCAAATGATCCATAAGCATATTGTTGTAAAAAAAAAAAAAAGAAAAGAAAAAATATATACACAGTATATATAAAGAAATAAATATATTTAATCAAATGTAATATATTATGAAGTATATTGTTAAATATAAAATTACATACGTTAAGATATACATTTAATTCCTTATGTATGTTTCAATATATTGTAATATATTATTCAGTATATTGTGAATATATTTAGGTCAGAACACCAAATCATTCAATATATTGACAGTTAATATATAGAGAAAGATATTTTCTTTGCGTTGGAGTTGTTTGTAATTTCCTTCCTTATCTTATCATGTCACCATTTCACGACTCAGGTGGTTGCTCAATACGTCACCGTTTATTTTATATAAAAGGAGGCAGCGAAGCCCAAACATGAGTTTCTTGAAGGAGAAACAAGATGAAGACTTACCAGCTGTGTGTCCTCATTGGTCTTGTGCTCAGGATTCACTCAGGTCCCGTAACACCATCTCCCAACAAGGATGATGAAGAACTTGCAAAGGTAAGAATGGCGTCACCTTGTGCAGTTTAAGAGTACATAGGACTTTACCGAGTCAGGCCTTTAATTGTCAATTGTATCTATTTAACCAGAATTACATGAAAAAACTCAACATGGAAGAAGAGAAGTCATCTTTTGGACGAAAGAACAGTGAGATGAGCTTGAAGTTGGGTGAGATGCAGCAGGTTTTCTGGTTAAAGGTGACAGGAACTCTGGACAGTGAAACACTGGAGCCTCGCTGTGGGGTTTCAGATGTGGCTTCTTACAGAGCCAGTTTCTGGACCACATATTAATAGCAAATGAACAGTTGAAAAGTTTTCTGTAATTAACGAAGTAAAATTTCTTTGACAGGCTCACACCCTGAAAGACCTCTTGGCTCTGAGCCCACCCCTCCAGACACCCCTAATGCCTGTGACCCCAATCTGGTCCTGGATGCTGTTACAACTCTCCGTGGAGAAAAAATCTTTTTCAAGGACAGGTAGACTTGAATCCCAAAGTAACTAACATTATTCATGGATCCATGCTCTGTAGAGAGATCTAACTATCTGAATTGTCATGATCAGGGTCTTCTGGCGCGTCCACCCTCAGTTCACCTCAATCGAGCAATATCCAATCAAGTACTTCTGGCCAGAACTTCCTGATAATATCGATGCTGCTTTTGAGGATGAATCAGCTGATCTGGTGTACATCATCAAAGGTAACATGTAGCATGAATTTGCTCGTACTACTAATTTATTAGTGTAGTTGCGTATAAATTGGTGTTAAATTGTGTCTATGATCTTTAGGTCGGAAAGTCTGGGCTCTCAAAGCTTTTGACATCGAGGAACGCTTGACTCTCCGTAGCTTCAAGTTGCCAGCTTCTGTGAAGAGGATCGACGCTGCCCTTTATGACATCAATTCTAACAGGGTGTTGTTTATTGTCGGCAGGTCATACTACAGGTAATTCTTATTGTGTAGCTATATTAAAGCCATTTATTCCCTACCTGTTCTTCTTCAAGATGCTATGTAATACTTCTTTTTTTTTAAGCTATGACATTGACAAGAAGGTGATGGACCAAGGATCCCCGAAACCTGTGGAACAAATCTTCCCAGGAATGTCAGAAACCGTTACTGCAGCTTTCCAGGAAAACGGTCAGTATTTAATACATTTCAAAATTACTTCATCATAATAGTCATGAATATAATTCAGTTCATAATAAACTGTATAATTCAGTGGTGAGTAATGTGACATGCCTTTTGTTTTGCAGGTAATACCTATCTCTTCAGCGGGTCACGTCTTTTCCATTTCAGTGACGGAAAGCTGGTGGACACGCTGAAAAGCAACCACTTCTTCCGGTGCTAGTTTTTCAGACTTAAATGCCTGACAGGCCCACTGCATTACTCTACAAATGGAAATCAATTTGTAGAGTAAATTATCAAACATTTTACATAGCATTATGTTTTAGAATAGCACTTGTCTAAAACTTTTCATGCACCTTTTTTTTTATTATGTTTTATTATGCTCATAACTGTTTTGTGATTTATGAGTTGTGCTTTAAAAATAAAACTTTTTTTGCTTTTGCAATTTCAACTGTTTGTGATGGTGTGATTGAATATTTACTACTGTATATTATAAATTAATGGCAGGACATGGTGAAATCCTCCAACAACAAGAGAACAACAGACCTTTTTCACACTGTATTACAAACGTAGCCGTGTTAGTATTAGAGGTTCAAAACATCAAATGAGACAGGGAACGATGGCAGTAAATCACAAGTTCAAGCAAACATCCGTTCTCACGCTGCCACTCATTTTCCATTGAAGTGGTTGCGAGAAAGAAAAAGACTTGCGCTTCTTGCTGGTATCAGTCATGTGCTGTAAAAGAAACAAAGAAGTGCCCACACTCAGACTCAGTGAGGTATTTACCTGGGCTATTCCAGAAATCATCATCCATGTCTCATGGAAATTCCCATGGAAAAGGAAAAAAAATCCCATGGAAAGGGCCAAAATAAAGAAGTATCTAAAATATCTCAAATGGCCAAGCAAAGGAACAAGAAAACAGTCAAACTCAAAGAAACAACAATGAGATTTCACCATTAGACAAACACTCTTAAGAGATTAAACAGTCAACTAATTAGGAATGAATACCAAACACCTGCACACCATCACAACAGAGTAGTTCAGTACACCAACAGCAGCACAATGCCAAACCCTACCCTTATCATATGGTTGTAATTTGGTTGCGACGTTGCCTCTGAAAAACACATCAGAAACCAACGTTGACTTTGAACCTTATAGTTAGGATTACTAAAATTGCACTTGAGTTCTGACGTTTTTTTCTCATCCGATCCTGAGGTTTTTTTTTTTTTTTTTTTAAGAATTGTAACATTTTTCTAAATTTTATTCTTAGAAGGTTTTATCTGAGATCATCCTCAGTACCATTTAATGATCCATTTCAACTGAGGAATATAAATAGCTGCAGGATAATTTCCTCCATTTTTTTCAAGGACAGCAGATTTAATCAATATTTCAAAACCATGAATGGATCAAAATGGCTTGTTTAATAAAAAAAAGTGTCTGTTTTAGGTTTAGTTATTTATCCATTAATTTCTTTTTGTTAAAGCTACTTAATTCTTTATGTTGTGGTTTTGAAATTAAACCATTTACAGTATGTAATAAGAGATTGTTATAACAGCACATAGAGAATATCACTAATGTAAAAATGTTTTATGGTACTGCGAGTAACCCAACCTCTGTTTTTCGGACAGTTACCCTTTATTGGAATACATTTGGGATAAATGCCCAAGCTATAAAATGCATTAATAGGGTCTGTAGATAATAAGCTCTGCACAGTTTAGATCTGTAGATTGTGTTGCAATGATGGTAAAGGTTTCTGTAGAAGAAAAGATATTACACCACAACCTTAGTTCCTTCACTTCATAGCCACAACTTTTCAACAGTGCTCTATAAGAGATTGATGTGCCACAGCTATGTGCAGTGCCTCCAACATCTTCCTCAGATGCATGAGACATTTAGAATCAAACAATATTATCAAAAAGGAAAGTTGCAGGCACCCCATATAGACTGAAAGGCAGGGTGTACTGTACAGTAGTACTACCAAAAATACCAACACATTGTCTTGACTAAGGATTTATAGGATATGGCTCAATTTCAGCGCCCGACAAAATAACAAAAGTGACCATTATTCTGTAACAAAATAGCAAAACACACACACAAAAAAAAAAAAAAAACGTAGAAACTGTAAGATAAAAAAAATTCTTTTATGATTGTGGACTATATTGTGCACAGATGCTCAAAGCTCTGTTCATTTTTTAAACATTTGTGGTCCGGTTTAATGAAAAACATTAAGCTGTCTTTGATTTTCTTCCCCAATATTTAGTAATTCAGCAATATAACATGCAGATTATTGCTCATCTCTAAAAACAGGCAGTCAGTAACATTTGAACCACACCAAACAAAACCAATTTCCTATAGGAGGAGCAAGAAAAAGACGGAGGCTTCGTGGTTAGCACTGTCACCTTGCACCTCCAGGTCCTGTGTTCAATTTCCATGTTGGCTTTGTGTGTTTGCATGCTCTCCCTGTGCTTGGTTGGTTTCCTCCAGGTTTCCCCCGGTGTCCTCCCACCGTCCAAAGACATGCAGATTGGGCTAATTGGTGTTACTAAATTGCCCGTAGTGAGTGAATGGTGACTGGAGGTCCTACCACGGACGTACATAAATGGGAAGAAATACAGTGGTCACCACAGGCCTCCATGGTCAATATTTGGACTACAGAGCTTCCTGGATTGAAGAATGGATGAAAGATAAAGACTACTGTAATTACGAACTTTACATTCTCTTGAGACTCTTTTTAGAGTTTACTCGAATCATAGACCAATTCCTAATTAGCAAAAGTAGGGACAACTTCCCGAATGATCGCATGACCTCACAATGTGACTCACAACAACCAATCAATCTGTGGCGATTAGCTTATTGATCATAAAGTTGCAAATATAGTGTTTGTTGATTGAAATTGATTATTCTTTGAGCAAGTTTAATTTATCTATGACACTTATCCAATAAATGTTAAACTATGAATACAAAAAAGGGGAAAATGCACTAATATGCAACTTGTGTACGCAATTTCCTATGAAGGGATTGCACCAGACTGAACCACAACATTTTATGTGGTCATCTATACGGTGGGACAAAAAAAAAAAGGTTACTGGAGCTTTGCAGAAATTTGGTTAAAATTGACATAAGAACATGATGACAGCATATTCTGTAAATCTTTTTCATCCAGTAAACATATTTAATACAGTTTATTTACAAATTCAGAAGACTTCATTTTTGATATGATTCCCAGGAAACTAGGGCGGCAAGGGTTTAGATTAGAGATTCAATAAATAACCACCAGGTGAGGGTGCTATTGAACACTTGGATTTAAACTTTACAACTTCTAAAACCTTGAAACACATTAGCAAACATATGTCTTAATATCATCAGCCGTTTCAAGTCAGATTTCTTGGCCTGGGTTGGGCCCTGGTTTGCATCCTAGTAGAAGACACTCCTCAACCATTCAGAAGTTTTCTCTGCTGGCTCTGCCCGCTTGAAACACTGGGTCTGCAATTCCCCTGCATCTCCACCTTGGCAAGGCCACACTTGTTTCTTCGCTTAATTTAGCAGCACTACTCTAAGTTTCCTCCGACTTCACCGGCTTTGTCTTGTTTATTATTAACTGATGTAATTATACAGTTTTTTGTTGAGAGTGGTCTCATTTTGTCTGGAAACGATTAGGCACTTTACTATTGTAAACTGATATACAAGCTTCATCCCCCTTGAACTTTTCCACATTTTGTCACATTACAACCACAAACATAAATGTATTTTATTGGTATTTTAATGTGATAGACAAACACAACGTGGCACATAATTGTGATGTGGAAGGAAAATTATTATTTTTTTTTCAAAATCTTTTACAAATAAAAATCTGAACATTGTGCCGTGGATTTGTATTCCGCACCCTTTACTCTGATTCCCTTAGCTAAAATCCAGTGGACCCAAAAAAGTCACCTAATTAGGAAATAGAGTCCACCTGTGTGTAATTTAATGTTAGTATAAATACAACTGTTCTGCGAAGCCCTCAGAGGATTGTTAGAGAAGCTTAATGAACAAACAGCATCATGAAGCCCAAGAAACACACCATACAGGTCAGGGATAAAGTTCTGGAGAAGCAGGGTTCGGTCATAAAAAATATCCCAAGCTTTGAACATCCCAAGGTGCATTGTTCAATCCATCATCTGAAAAGATACCGAAGAATGCTGCTACACTAAACAGGAACAAGTTGTGGGTAATTTATTACTTTAACCAGTGCTGTTCCAGAATATGCATACAAATATACAATAATATGTTTTTATTTTTATACACATGGATGCTTCCTTTGAGAACTGATGCAGCAGCATGGTTCAAAGACAAATCTGTTATTTATTAAAATATATTTTTGCACTGCAACAAGATATCAACAATTTAGCCAGTGTTTTGTGAAAGACTACGACAGTGGTGGTCAAAAGTAGTTAGACGACATATACCATGTACTGTATTATAGTTCTACCTGACACTGGAGACTTTTTGACTGAGCTCATCCATTAAAATATCAAATTATTCTTATTACCTTGACTGTCATTATTTAAAACAATCATGAATGCCGTAAAAAAAAATGTCAAAGTGTCATTACTTTTGGCCACTACTGTTTCTTATGCGTACGTGAAACAGCCTGTTAGTATTGGAACGCATAAGCTTTGGAATATATGGAATACACCTAGCCAATAAAAGCTACGTGTCAGAATTTGACAGTTAGATTTTTTGGAAATGGCAACTTTAGGCAACTTTGGTGGGAACCAACCTGCCGAAGTATGCAAATCAGTAAAAATTGGACAAAGATTGAAGGGAAATGAATGATGATAGCAGATACACAGTCGAGCACAATAGTATTCGTCAGCATCCTGCCTTTAGAAATGTTATGTGGCTTGTGTTGCCTTGAGCAAGATTTGTATGTGTCACAACACCAGCTGTGGAAGATCCAGTTTAAAGCAGCAGCAAACAGGAATGTGCTAACAATATGTTATCTAACTAACACACACACACACACACACACACACACACAACCATCAAACAAATAATCTAGACTGATTCTATCTAAGACACATATAATTTTAATAGATTTTTAACAACCTGTCTAAGGTTTACAAAATATAGAAAATATATACAGTATTTGGTATTAAAACATAAAAAAATTGTCTATTAAGATTTTTTTTTGGGAATAAATATTACTTAAATTGAAATTATGTTTAAAAAGTTGCAGCATTTTTTTTAATTTATCAAGCACTCATATAAATCTTCTTAAAATATAATGATAAATGGTTTTAGTTCTCTTAACAAGAAAAAAAAAAGTTATAAAAGTAAAAAATATATATTACTTTATTCCCCCCCAGATGGACTTGTTAGCTACATTACAACTTTACAACAGTTAGACCATAATATTTACTTTTATTTGACGGCGTAAGTTTGTGGTTTACAAATCTGCCACTCAATTGCTTCAGGCTATATTGAAGAAGATTCAGGAAACGGAGTCATTCGGGATTTCTTCTGTCTATAATCTTTCGTCGTCTAGTGACGTATAATTATTGCTCAACATCCACTCCTTTTCCATATAAAAGCCGGGAGCAAAGCCCAAACTACAACAGTGTCTTAGAAGAGAAGAAAAATGCAGACTTACTTCAAGTTGTTCACCCTTGTTGCCCTGGTTTTCAGGGCTCACTCCCGCTCAGTACCATTGCCTACTGACATGAACGATGAAGAATTTGCAAAAGTAAGAATGGCATTGATAACTTTTGCTTTGCTTTTATTTTATTTATGTTCTAACTGTGTGTTTCCCCCATTTAACCAGAATTACTTGAGAAAACTGTACAACATGCAAGAGGAGAGCAAGTCATCCTTTGGACACAAGATCAGTGAGATGAGCTTGAAGCTGGGTGAGATGCAGGAGTTTTTTGGGTTGAAGGTGACAGGAACTCTGGATGCTGAAACGCTGGAGATGATGAAGAAGCCTCGCTGTGGGGTTCCAGATGTGGCTGCATACACTGCAGGGTCTTCAAGTAACAAATGGTCCACAAACAAATTAACTTACAGGTACAAGTGGCATAGTGGTCTTAGCCCATTATATAGTAGCTTTATGTCTCAAGAATGTATGTGAATTGATTTATTAAGTTTCAGTTTTAAATATTTCTTTATTTTATAGGATTGAGAATTACACTCCTGACATGTCCGTGGCTGAAGTGGATGTCTCTATTGAGAAAGCGCTGCAAGTCTGGGCTCGTGTCACCCCTTTGAGATTCACCCGCATTTACAGCGGTGTTGCTGACATCATGATCTCTTTTACTGTTGGAGGTGAGTCTCACACTTCATTTAGTGGTATTTGTACCATTCCATAGTAACACATCCTGTTTGGAATGGTCAGTATTTGTGACAGGAACTTACTGTAGCTGCTTCAGGTTTTCCCATGAACTGTGAGAAGTGTTCTTCAGTCTTCCCAACACAAAGCCTGGTCTAAATTTAATGAAATTTGTTTGTATATGGAGTTTTCATAAACACTAAATTATGTATGTATATGAATGTTTTGTATTTCCAGAGCATGGAGATGGCTCCCCGTTTGATGGACCTGATGGACTCTTGGCTCATGCCTTTGGTCCCGCTCCTGGTCTCGGTGGAGATACCCATTTTGATGATGATGAGACCTTCACGTTCAAATCTTCTAATGGTAAATATTCTCACATGTAATCGTAGATGAAATACAATACAAAATGTAATGGACAAAATGTCAAAATAAAAATCTTTATTGGGGTTCTACAGGATACAACTTGTTCTTGGTGGCTGCCCATGAATTTGGACACGCCCTGGGTCTTGACCATTCCCGTGATCCTGGAGCTCTTATGAATGGGATATACACCTACAGAGATGTTGATAGCTTCGTTCTTCCTCAAGATGATGTCAGTCATATTCAGGCTCTCTATGGTAAGCTTACGGAATTAGTGATTTTGTAACTAGTTGTTTACAAAAGATGACTTGTCAAATGTATAGTATATTGAACGTACCTGAATGAATTCAACAGGTTCTAACCCTGAATTGCCTGATGGTCCCACACCTCCACCCACTCCGAATGCCTGTGACCCAAAACTGGTCCTGGATGCTGTTACAACCCTGCGAGGAGAGATGTACTTCTTTAAGGATAGGTATGCATTTTATAATGCATAAACTATTTAATAATTTACGGTATATTCTAAAATCTTCAAAATAATTGCAGAACGTCTTTTATGGCTCTAACAATAAAACTGTCTGAATCTGTTGTTCAGATTTTTCTGGCGCCGCCACCCTCAGATTCCTCAAACGGAACAATTTCTGATTAAGTCCTTCTGGACTGAACTTCCAGATAACATTGATGCTGCTTTTGAGGATCAATCCGATGACTTGGTTTACATCTTCAAAGGTAATTTTTACATAGTGTGATTAACAGTATCAATAAATATAAATGCTTAAGCTACATCAGATTGAATGTGTACTTATGTATGTTTATGATCTTTAGGCCAGAAGGTCTGGGCTCTCAATGCTTATGATGTTGTGAATCGCAAGAGTCTCAGTAGCTTCGGGTTGCCGACTAAAGTGAAGAAAATCACCGCTGCTCTTTATGATGAGAATACTGGAAAGACATTGTTCTTCACTGACAAATTATACTACAGGTATATTTTAGTGTTCTGATTTAAAAATAAAAGATGGGATGCTTATTCTTTTTGAAGTTAATGACTAATAATCTTTTTAAAGCTATGACACAAACTCCAAGAAAATGGACAAGGGTTACCCTAAGAACGTGGAGGACAGATTCCGGGGAATGACCGGACCAGTTACTGCTGCTTTGCAGAACCAGGGTTAGTATTCGATGAATACATACAATAAGTCTTCTAAATAACCTTGTCAAATCTGAACCTAGTTATATGAAAATGCTGATTTTATTTACACTACTTTTTTTTGCAGGTTTCACCTACCTCTTCAGCGGACCACGTGTTTTCGAGTTTAACGAGTCAGTGCTGATGCGTACGCTGGGAAACAAAGACTTCTTGCGGTGCTAGACTTTTTGTATTTTATATTTATCCGTCATGTCGATCCATTAGTGGACCTGCTAATAACACAGTAAACTATTTAATAATTTACAGTATAAACTTTTATTTAATTTATCAGTATTTCAGAGTGTTATTTAATAAAATTTACTTCCTGAATAAAATTTTGCTACTCCTTTAATGATTTTTTTTCATTAGAGAAAAGTCTAATTAAAGGCAATAAACCAGGGGAGGTAAAACTGCAGAACAGCAAATGAAGCACATCATACATCATTTTCTTTGTTTCGTGATGACGTGTACAGTAGTAACAGGGTACATCTGTACTATTACTCTATTAATTTCCCCCCACATTTCTAATAATAACATATCTGGTGGTGATATTTTTTGTGGTATCTGGGACAGTGGCATTTGTGATAGTGATATTTGGGCCAGTAGTATTTGGGCCAGTGCAGTGTGAGATTGTTATATTTGGAATGGTGGTGCAGTATTTGGGATACTTGCACTTGTGATAGTGATGTTTGGGACAGTGTTATTTGAGACAGTGGGATGTGAGATGGTTTTCAGGTGTATGGAACAGAACTATTTGGGACTGTAGTATTTGTGATTGTGACATTGGGGACAATGATATTTGGGACAGTTCTATTTGACATAATTATACTTTGCACAGTTGCATTTGTCAATATCCATTCACTGAAGACATAATGCTAATCATCACATTGTCTTGGCTAAAGATTTATACTGTAGGACATGGCTCAACTTCAGCACCAGACAAGTTACAGTGACGATTATTCTGCAACAAAACAACAAAACACAATTATTTAAAAAAAAAGAAAACAAGAAGAAAACAATTGCTTTTGAATATTAGATGGACACTATGTGATTGTTTTTTATGTTATCATATTTATTACCTTAACACTAGATGTTTAAGACTAACACATTATTGATCCAACAGAATAAAAAAAGGGTTGTCTTTGATTTTCTTCCCTAATCTTTAGCTTTTCAGCAGTATAAAATACAGATTGTTGCTCAATAGCTCATCCTTTATTTTATATAAAACAGACAGTGAACAACTTCAGAACTACACCAAACAACATCTACACCATCAACAGGATCCCAAATTGGTGAAGCAAGATAAACATGTGCTACCAACTGTGCATTCTCATGAGACTGTTGTTCAGTGTTTGTTCAAATTCCCAGGATCACACAACATGAGTAAAAAAAAAAAATCAATCTGTGATGATTAACTTATATATCATAAAGATATATATCAAATGGATTATAATTTGAGCAAGTATTATTTATCTATGACATTTATCCATTAAATATTACTTTTAAAACTATAAATTAAGAAAATTAAAAAGTATATGTAACTGTCACGTTTCTGGGGTGATGTTGTGCGGCATAAACGCAGGAGGATCCAGGTTGTATAAAGGAAACGATGTTTTATTTAAAGGCAAAACAGGCAGGGAAACTCAACAAAACAAAGATACTTTAAATGAAACTGAAACAAAAACACGTATAGACAAAACAAAAGACACTAGGAAACAGGCAGACATGACTAAGGTAAATGAACAGTTGCAAGACCACGAAAAGGACTAAAAGCACGCTATTTATAAGGAAACTAATAACCAACTCGGTTCAGGTGGGCGCCCGTGTCACCTGACCGAGATTAAACAAAACAAAACACAACACAAAGTCTCTGGGCGCTAGGCGCCCTCTAGGGGTTATCCCTGACATAACCCCCCCCTCAAAGGGCGCAACTCCGGGGCGCCCCAGGAGGTCCAGGGCATCCCCCCCAGGGTCCAATGTCCGCCCCTCTCACCCATAGGCTGGCACCTATGTCCTGTGGGCCAGGTGGCTTCATGCCCCCGTTGAAGCAGGGCGGCGGAGACGGAGGAAGCTCGCCGTCCTCTTTGATGCTGGGCGGTGAAGGCAGTGGGTGCTCGCCGTCCTCGGTGACGCAGGGCGGCAGAGGATGAGGAGGCTCGCTGTCCTCGGCGGCGCATGACAGCGGCGGCGGAGAAAGAGGATGGAGCTCGTGCTCCTCGGCGGCGCATGAAGGCGGCGGCGGAGGAAAAGGAAGCTCGCTGTCCTCAACGGCGTACGAAGGTGGCGGCGGAGGAAGAGGAAGCTCGAAGCCCTCAGCGGCGCCTGAAGGCGGCGGCGGAGGAAGAGGATGGAGCTCGTGCTCCTCGGCGGCGCATGAAGGCGGCGGCGGAGGAAAAGGAAGCTCGCTGTCCTCAACGGCGTACGAAGGCGGCGGCGGAGGAAGAGGATGGAGCTCGTGCTCCTCGGCGGCGCATGAAGGCGGCGGCGGAGGAAGAGGATGGAGCTCGTGCTCCTCGGCGCCGCATGACGGCGGCGGCGGAGGAAGAGGATGGAGCTCGTGCTCCTCGGCGGCGCATGAAGGCGGCGGCGGAGGAAAAGGAAGCTCGCTGTCCTCGGCGGCGCATGAAGGCGGCGGCGGAGGAAAAGGAAGGAGCTCGTGCTCCTCGGCGGCGCATGAAGGCGGCGGCGGAGGAAGAGGATGGAGCTCGTGCTCCTCGGCGGCGCATGAAGGCGGCGGCGGAGGAAGAGGATGGAGCTCGTGCTCCTCGGCGGCGCATGAAGGCGGCGGCGGAGGAAAAGGAAGCTCGCTGTCCTCAACGGCGTACGAAGGCGGCGGCGGAGGAAGAGGATGGAGCTCGTGCTCCTCGGCGGCGCATGAAGGCGGCGGCGGAGGAAGATGATGGAGCTCGTGCTCCTCGGCGGCGCATGACGGCGGCGGCGGAGGAAGAGGATGGAGCTCGTGCTCCTCGGCGGCGCATGAAGGCGGCGGCGGAGGAAAAGGAAGCTCGCTGTCCTCAACGGCGTACGAAGGCGGCGGCGGAGGAATAGGATGGAGCTCGTGCTCCTCAGCGGCGCATGAAGGCGGCGGCGGAGGAAAAGGAAGCTCGCTGTCCCCAACGGCGTACGAAGGCGGCGGCGGAGGAAGAGGATGGAGCTCGTGCTCCTCGGCGGCGCATGAAGGCGGCGGCGGAGGAAAAGGAAGCTCGAAGTCCTCAGCGGCGCTGTGCAGCGACGGAAGCTCGCCGTCCTCGGCAGCACTGTGCAGCGACGGAAGCTCGCCGTCCTCGAAGGCACTGTGCAGCGACGGAAGCTCGCCGTCCTCGAAGGCACTGTGCAGCGACGGAAGCTCGCCGTCCTCGAAGGCACAGTGCAGCGACGGAAGCTCGCCGTCCTCGAAGGCACAGTGCAGCGACGGAAGCTCGCCGTCCTCGGCTGCCCTGTGCAGTGACGGAAGCTCGCCGTCCTCGGCTGCCCTGTGCAGCGACGGAAGCTCGCCGTCCTCGGCTGCCCTGTGCAGCGACGGAAGCTCGCCGTCCTCGGCTGCCCTGTGCAGCGACGGAAGCTCGCCGTCCTCGGCTGCCCTGTGCAGCGACGGTCGCTCGCCCTCCTCTTCGCTGCAGTGCAGCGGCGGCAGCTCGCTGTCCTCGGCGGCGCGGTGCAGCAGTGCTACCTGCCCTTGGAGCTTGGCCACCTGCTCCCGCAGGTCACGAATGCGCTCTTCATTTATTTTAGCGCACCGCCGAAAGCTGCTCCAATCAAGCTGGGAGGTTGCTCCCTGCTGCACGTCCCGCTCACACTCCGCTCTATTGCCGCTACGCCGTTTGGTTCTCCGGCTACCTTCCACGCCGGCTCCCCAAACTCCAAACATCGTTGCCCCCCCCAAAAATAATCTCCCCGGGGGCGGGCTCCTCTGCTATGCCTCTTTTTAGGTCTTGCAATCTGTCACGTTTCTGGGGTGATGTTGTGCGGCATAAACGCAGGAGGATCCAGGTTGTATAAAGGAAACGATGTTTTATTTAAAGGCAAAACAGGCAGGGAAACTCAACAAAACAAAGATACTTTAAATGAAACTGAAACAAAAACACGTATAGACAAAACAAAAGACACTAGGAAACAGGCAGACATGACTAAGGTAAATGAACAGTTGCAAGACCACGAAAAGGACTAAAAGCACGCTATTTATAAGGAAACTAATAACCAACTCGGTTCAGGTGGGCGCCCGTGTCACCTGACCGAGATTAAACAAAACAAAACACAACACAAAGTCTCTGGGCGCTAGGCGCCCTCTAGGGGTTATCCCTGACAGTAACATGGTCATCCGCGGATGACATCACTCTTGAGCAATCGTCAATGGAGGAATACATTAAGGAGGCACTGTTCCTGGGGCTAATTTGCCCGTCCAAATCCTCTGCACGGGCCAAAGTTCTTCTTTGTAAAGTAGAGGGATGGGGGCTTCCATCTCTGCATAGATTATCGGGGGTTAAATACAATCATCCTAAAGGTGTCATGGGTCTAGCCTGGTGGTGCTGGCTAGACCCGGCTGATGTTGTTGCCGTGGGCATATGGGTAGGCATGAACGCAGAGGGGTGTGCAAACAGAAAGAGTCTTTTTATTAACAAACTCAAAACAGACAAAAACAAACAAAGGAACCAAAACAACAAACGTAAACTAAAACTAGGGCTCAGGAAAAACACAGGGAACGGCGCGCTAACACAGGGAACCAGGAGCTGACACAGGGAACCAGGAGCTGACACAGGGAACCAGGAGCTGACACAGGGAACCAGGAGCTGACACAGGGAACCAGGAGCTGACACAGGGAACCAGGAGCTGACACAGGGAACCGACAGAGAGAACTGGGGATGAGGAAACATGGAGCTGAAGCTAAGCTCAGGGCGAGATGAGACAGGGCTAGACAGGAGAGACAGGGCTAGACAGGAGAGACAGGGCTAGACAGGAGAGACAGGGCTAGACAGGAGAGACAGGGCTAGAGACGGGACCAGGGACACAGAGACTAGAGACGGGACTAGACTGGCTGGGTTAGTGGTTAGTGAGGTTAGTAGCTACGTGGAATGCTGGGGGCACTGGACGCTGACCTAACCAGGTTAGTATCTAATGGGGTTAGTGGCTAACCAGGTTAGTACTGACCTAATAGTGGGGAACTGAACACAAAAGGAAAGGCACACATGAGGCTATTCCTAACTAGCGGCTAACCTACTAGCGACCAGAACCACTAGCAGTCAATCCCACTAGAAGCTAGCCTACTGGAGGCTAACCCTACTAGGGGCTAACCCTACTAGCAATCAAGGCCTACTAGCGGCTAACCCTGCTAGCGGCTAGGCCCTCATGTGGCTACACAAAACTAAACAGACAAAGAACTAGACTGGAAGACAAACACTGGGAAGACACAGAACAGTACTTACACTGTACACAGGAGGAGACACAGCCTAACTAAACATGAAACAGGGCAGCTCTATGAATCCACTAACACAAGGAACATAAGGAAAACAAACAGTAGAGCCCTCTAGAAAAACAAAGGTAAAACAATATAACTAAAATATCAACTCAAAGAAACAATCAAAAAGGAATGCCCACATGACGGTATATACAAAAACACCAACATAACTAAACAGACAAACAATGCTCGACCCAGTTTCCCAGAACAAACTGATATTTATAGAAGCTTTAACGAGCCACCTCAGTTCAGGTGAGCACTCATCACCTGACTGAGGTGGCTTCTGGGAAACTGAGTCATCCAACAAAAACTACAGAGACAGACATGAACAGTGACCTCTAGTGGAGGTTCCTAACAAAAGGACTGCTATCCCTTTACTGTATCCCTTTATCTACCTGTATGAAATTTTCAGTGCCTTTCTGCCGGTGCACATTGTCCATGTGTGCCGGGTGCTACAACTTCTCCAGCAGAACCATATATATGTTAAGCTGGAGAAGTCACTGTTTCACATGAATTCTACTTACTTTTTGAGTTTCACTCAAATGAGCCAAGGTCGATTTAAATAGGCGAAAGAGGCCCAAGGGCATAAAGGCTACGCTCACCCCAGCTTCAATCTTGTAGATGTGAATCAAGATCAAGAGTGCACCCTCAGTTGTGCTTGCTGAGGTTGGGGTCCCCGCTGCTCAAAAATTAGTACAGTGGTGTTGTTGGACCTGGAGGAAGGCCCGGGGATCCCTACAAGCAACCACTTGCAGGGCTAACTGGAGCGATTCTATAACAATGGGTCTGGTTACCCACCAAGGACCTCTTGCATCTATTGCACTGCGTAGCGTCTATGGGAGTCACATGACAAAAGAACGAACGACTAGGACTTGAAGACTCAATTCTGTTTCCTGTGTACTGCACTTCATAGCATCTATGGAAGTAATGTGACAAAAGAACGAACGACTCGGGACTAAAAGACTCATTGAGAACTGTTAAATTCTGTTTCCTGTGTATTGCACTGCATAACGTCTATGGGAGTCACGTCACAAAATAATAAATGATTTGGACCGAAAAGACTTAAATGTAACTACTCATTTCTCTTTTCTGTATATAACCTACGGAAGTTTTGCGATGCTTTGCGCATGAGCGCCCAGTAGAAAATGAACAAATCACTCTCCGAGACTACTTGTTCTTCTGAGTCACGTTAAAGATTCGTTCAAAAAGAACGAATCATTCATGAACGACTCATAAACTAATGTGTGTGCGCATGGAAAGCCTGTGTGTGTTTCTCCGCATTGAATGGCTTTAAAATATATGAATATAACTGTGGCTGGTATTGGTACTGACAACTCTTATTTATCCCCAGGACTGTGAAAATTCAAAGGCTTGGTCTGGAATTGCACAGACAACCATGGGCAGTGACATTTGGGCAGTGGGTGCTGGCCCTGGAGATTAACCAACAGATGTTGATGTGATACTTGAGGGTTTGGAGTTCTGCAAAACCTTCACACATGAATGTAATGCTTTTTGAACTCATTTATGCATTTAACCTGCACTATCATAAAGAAAATCAGGTGCACATTTGAAGTGTTTCAGAAAATCCTGGTGAAACAAGAGAGTACCAAACTGTCACCAAAAGTCCAAGCACTGAAAATTAAGATGCTTATGTGATTAATTAACAGGCATTTCCTTTTTTCAATGCAAAGACTTGTTCTAAATGTCTGTGCTTTGTACTATTTAAATTAACTTCAATGCTTGAAAGATGAATTTAGTTGGTGGTGGTTTTAGATATTTAATATTTGCTGTGGAAGTTCATTCTATACTACGACTATAGAAAAGTGTGACTGCAAAGACACCACTAAGCCTTATGGCTCTGAATGTTATTGTAATGTAATGGTTGTAATCGTTTACCTACCTGTTTTATTTGTCTACCTTTAGTTAAATTACAGTTAATTACAGTTTACATATCAATTACATCTTTAGCACTGGTTTGGTTTGTGGTTGTTATTCTTGTGCCTTGAAGGACAAAATGCCTTGAAGGACAAAATGTATGAAATAAATAAAATATTAAACAAGGTGGTCTGTTGTTTTTGTATTGTATATTGGGATTTGGGAGGAATAAAAAATATATATTAATGTTAATAATTATCTAAATGCATTTAAAGTAAGTTGTGTTTATTATGTAATAATACACAAAAAATACAATTATTATTGCTATACATAAATCTCATTTTTGCTCATTTCATTTACATATAACATACAAATAAGAATAACAAAGTGTTACGAATGGGCACTTATGTATGGCGCCACCAAAAATGTTGTTAAGTGGGAGCCCCAACACAGGAGTTGAGAGCGTTGGGACGTGGGGTGTTTATTTTGGCCAAGGACGATTGGCTTGCGTGAGCACCACGCAGCGGAATGTTTGGGCACTTATAAACCATTTTTATTAACTCTTTTTTCATTTTTCTCATTCTTTCTATTTTCTATTTTTTTCTCTTTTTTCTCATATTCTATTTTTTTTCTTCTCTTTTTGCTTTTTTTTCTCTTTTCTCTTTTCACTTTTCTTTATCTTTTCTCTTTCCGCTTTTCTCTTTTCTCTTTTCTTTCCCCCTATACCAGAGCAACACTCTAATACCTGGTGCTATCTGATGTTCGCATATTGTTCACATAGCAACCACGGCCGTCTGCTGCTCTGCCTGTCTATAAATCTGCCTAGTCATCTGCCGACTTTGAGCAGTTGTCCGTGTTACAGTACACGCCCCCCCACCTTCTTCTGGGAGCCAAGGTGCTGCAGAGCACTGGTTTCAATCGTGAAACATGGAATGTAAGGTTAATCCTCATCGCCCGGGGGAGAGCCAAGCGGTATGCCACAGGATTAATCCTTCTTATTATTTTAAATGGTCCAATGTACCTGTTGCCCTGCGAGTGGCTACTTGTAGGCTGGCTAAGGCGTTTCTCCAGGTCCAATGGTATACTTAATGGACGTGTGGGATTCCTTGTTCTGTGCGCAAGTTGGGCAGGCTGCCACATAAGCCCGAACATCTATCTCCATGCCTGGCCACCAAAGACGTCGGCGGAGGTATTCGAGGGTTCTAGCAGCCCCTGGGTGTGCCTTGAATGGGGACGTATGGCCCCATTCTAGGGCTTGGGGGCATAGGGTGGCAGGGACGTATAATTTCCCGGGGGGGTCCTCCTCCCGGATCTGGTTCCTGATGCTGTGCCTGCCTGACTTGTTGCTCAATGGCCCAGCGTACAGGAGCTAGGATGCGTGGTGCCAGGTTGACGCTCTCGGTTACCAGATCCTCTAATGGGGGGGTCCCATTGGCGTGAGAGAGCATCTGGTTTAAGGTTCTTTGACCCTGGGCGGAACGAGAGCACATAATCCAACAGGGAGAAGAAGAGGGACCATCTGGCTTGTCTGGGGTTTAGGCGTTTGGCCGACTGGATATACTCAAAATTTTTGTGGTCCGTCCAAATCAGTATTTGCTGTTTAGATCCTTCCAGCCAGTGCCTCCACTCTTCTAGAGCTAGTTTATGGCAAGGAGCTCCCGATCTCCAAAGCCGTAATTCTCTCTGCTGGGGTCAAGCGGTGTGAGAAGTGGGAGAGAACCACGCCCACCCCTACATTGGATGCGTCTACCTCCACTATGAACTGAGTCTCTGGATCTGGCATCTGAAAGACTGGAGCTGTGGTGAGCTTTGCTTTTATGGCTTTGAGGCCCCTTGAGCCTCCTCTGTCCATGTAAATCACCCTAGGCCCTTCTTTGTGAGGGCGCTGAGTGGGGCCACCAGGGTGCTAAAGTTGCAGATGAACCGCCGGAAGAAATTAGTGAACCACAAGAAGCTCTGAACAGTCCTAAGCAATGTGGGGCAGGGCCAACTGACCACAGCCCTTATCTTAGCTGGATCCATCTGAAGTTGGGCTCTGGATACCATGAAACCCAAAAAGGAGGTGGAAGTTGTGTGACTTCTCCAGTTTAACATATAGATGGTTCTGCTGGAGTAATTGCAGCACCTGACGCCTTTGAACCTTTGAAACACTACCAGTGTATTCATAATGACCTGACGGTGTAATGAATGCCGTCATCCACTCGTCCCCTGCCCTGATGCAGTTCAAGTTGTAAGCACTGCGTAAATCTAACTTTGTGAAAAATTTCGCCTTCTGCAAACACTCGAATGCTGAATTCATCAGAGGTAGGGAATAGCGGTCCTTCAGGGTAATTGTGTTTAACCCCCGATAACCTATCCAGAGGAGGAGGCCCCCGTCCTTCTTCTTTACAAAAAAAAATGGATAGACAAATGAACCCCAGGGACAGCGCCTCTTGTATGTATTCCTCCATTGCTCACTGCTCAAGAGAGGACAAGGAATAAAGCTTTCCCCTTGGCGGGGTCAAACCTGGAAGCAGGTTGATCGCACAGTCGAATGGTCGGTAGAAAGGAAGCCTTTGTGCCCCCTGCTTGGAAAATACCTCCGCCAGGTCCCAATAGTCTTTGGGCACTGCCGAGATGTCGACCTGATAGGATACCTCTGTCCATAGTTTTCGAATCCCCTTTAAGCAGCTTTGTGCACAGCTTTGGTGCCCCAAACCAAGACCAAACAGGTTAGCCAATTAATACGGGGGTTGTGTTCTTGTAGCCAAGGAAACCGGGTGACGAAGAAGGTAATACGCTCTGCATGCTGTCCGACATGCAGTATTAGTGGGTCAGTCTCATGTATGATTGGTCCGGATTCGAATAACTGACCATCCAGGTCTGCCACTGAAATGGGGGCAGAGAGTAATCTCCACACAAGGCAAACATAAACACCTTTAGGCAGGTTGTGGTTGCCCCCTCCCAGGTGATAGTGGTGGAAAGGAAGAGTCCTGTGCGCTGAGGGTCTGACCTTTGGGTAACTGTCAGTCGCCCTGCTGAAAGTGACCCTCCACTTTTGGCTTTTTCTGCGGACAGCGCCCCTGGTGGTAGCCGGAACTGCTGCAACAAAAGAAGCCCGACCAAAATTTGGGAGGCCCCGAGATTGCAGCTGCACCTAACTGCATGGGTTCCCCCTGATCGACCTCCAGTTCTAACTCTCTTTGTGGAGAGACCACCCTTTGCCTGTAACTTCCTGACCGCTTGGCCCTGCACTCATGGAGGCGGTTATCTATTTTGATGGCCATACTGTATAGGGCTTCTAAGTCTTCGGGAGGTTCGAGCACTGCCAGCTCATCTTTTAGCCTTTCTGATAGCCCTTGGATATATGCGTCCCGAAGCACTTCTGCGTTCCAGCTGGAACTGCCAGCTTATGTGCAAAATTCAATGATATAATCTGCCACTGATTGGCCTCCTTGCCGAATGCAAAGGAGAGGGGAGACTACACCACTAGCAGTATGTGCATGATGAAAGGTGACTTGAGTGCCTGTATGAAGTCATTCGCCGTAGTGTGTGCTGATAGGAGGTTTTCCCACACTGCGGTGGCCTACTCCAGTGCCCTGCCTGTCAATAGCGATATCATCAAAGCAATCTTTGCTCTCTCAGTTGGAAATTGAGATGGTTGCATCTCATATATTAAAGAGCACTGGAGTAGGAAGGCACTGCATCTCTTAGGCTTCCCCGCATATGGCTGAGGAGTGAGTAGTCTCATCTCGGCTACCAGAGTGGGTGCTTGTGCTACTGAGACGGGCGGCGGGAGTCACCCCCGGAAGTGATTCAGGGTTCACCTGTGAATCGGAAGTGACCTGTGCCTCAAGGCAGCCATGGATCTGATCCAAGTGCTGCAAAATGCCCTTAATTTCAGAAAATATTTCGGTCAGAGCTTGTTCATGTTTGCCGATCATCCCTGCCTGACCAGTCTCTATCTCACGCACCCGCTCCAAGTCCGCAGGCTCTTGACCTGGTGCGAACATTCTGTTACAAGGGGGCGCTTATGTATGGTGCCATCATGTATGTTGTTAAGTGTGGGAGCCCCAACGCAGGACTTAGAGGAGAGCGTTGGGACGTGGGGTGTTTATTTTGGCCAAGGACGATTGGCTCGTGTGAGCACCACGCAGCTTCAGCTTTTTATCTTTATCTTTTCTCTTTCTGCTTTTCTCTTTTCTTTCTCTTTTCCCCTATACCAGAGCAACACTCTAATACCTGGTGTTATCTAATGTTCGCACATTGTGTGCTGTTTTCTGGGGGCTTAAATAACCTGCTGGACAGGTGTACCGCGTCTCCTCTGATTGGCAACATGGCCGGGTTGCCTAGCAACCACGGCCGTCTGCTGCTCTGCCTGTCTATAAATCGGCCTAGTCATCTGCCGACTTGCCCTTTGCATGGGTGGCTGTGTTACATAAAGTTTTTTTGTTTGGTTATGCTAAAAATATGTAATCCAAATGAATGGAAATTTTATATCCAATCAAATGCATAAATCTCAATTGTTAGGCCTAAATATTTTTTAATGTGCTCTCCTCATTACCTTGGAAAAGTCCACAATGTTAAAGCAGCAGGGGTTGTGGGCCTCCCACATATGTTACCTTGAAGCATTCTGAGGAAAAGGTGGAGGCCTGTAGTTATAAATGTAGTAAAATTTGAGAAAATTTGAGAGCAGCATGTGTCTAGATCCCCCTCATAAGTAGGTGGGGCGGGAAGGCGTGGTTCTAATTGTGTTGATGTTAACGCCACGAGCTGGTGAGAGCTAGAGCTATTGGAGCTTTGGCTCTTCAGGGCAGATCCCATTTGGTCAAACTCTGCTGTATCCATATCTGGCCAGATTATTCTGTCAAGGGCTGAGCTTGGAATCCATTTGCAGGAGATTGACATGGCTGAGAGAATGGGTGGAGATCATCAAGACTGTGTATCCAGTTGGCATTGTAACAAAGCCAAATGCAAAGGGCTTGAAGGGATATTCAAATGGCTTCAGGCATATCACATACTGTATTTGTTTTTTTCTTCTGTGTGCTTCACATTTCCGCAGGCTTGTTGTTGGACTGAGGAGTGATAACAAATTCGTAAATATTTGGCCAGACAATTTAATTGATACAGATGATAAACTAACCATATCACATCAGAACCTATATACTGTAGAATACTTTACAACGCTTAAAGAGAATGAACTAATTTCACTCATATCTTCTAAAAAATCATCAACCTGTGTACAGTGGTGGCTGGTGCGCAAACAAACTTAAAATTAAACTTTTAATATTTACCTGTAAATAGGGATTTATCAGGTGATAAATAGCATCATTACTACTAGTATAAAATAAAGGCATGACACATCGCATCCAGTCAGGCAGCTCTGATTGCCATAAGAAGTGCTGGAAAAGACTCGTTGAGAATCGTCCAATCACATGAGCCCAAATATTTAAAAACAGTATTGATTCGCTAAGAACAAAAGTGGGAGGGTTCGGGGTGCACAGTGCTGCGCCCCAAGGATGATTTGCAAAGATACAATTAGAGCTCAGGGTCAAATCACATGCTTTTCAAAAATGTATGTGCCTACATAGACACTCATTTGTCAGGAGCCCCGCATACACAAACACAAACACAGTTTAGATTTTTTTTCATTGCAAATAAATTATATTAAGAAATACAGACTAATATTGCGACTAAAATACTTTATTTCATTATTAAAATGAATAATTATGTTAAATAATTACATGTTAAAGTAGCATTCTTCTCTGCCTAACTTTAAGGGGGGGGGGGGGGGGGGTGGCGCCCCTGTGCCCCATATTGCCCGGCCGCCACTGCCTGTGTATTAGTTCTTATATCGACATATCTTCTCAAGCAGATAGTACCAACAATAACAAAACCACTGTTGAAAATATTTAACTCTTCACTCAGCAGTGGGTATGTTCCAAAATTTTTTAAATTAACAGTTATTAAACCACTAATTAAGAAACCCAACCTCGACCCTAGTCAGCTGTCCAATTATAGGCCGATAATAAAACCTCCCCTTTATCTTGAAGATTCTGGAAAATATAGGAGCAAAGCAGCTATGTTCAGATCTAAATAGAAATAGCATAAACGGACTGGGATTTAGGCCTCACCACAGCACAGAGACAGCACTTGTTAATGTAGTAAATGACCTCCTATTGGCTTCTGATTAGGTTTGCGTAACTTTTCTTGTGTTGCTTGACCTCAGTGCAGCTTTTGACACCATTGATCATAGTATTTTCCTTCACAGAAAATGTAGTAGGAATTAAGAGAACGGCCCTCTCCTGGCTCAGAGTCTATTTAGATTTAAGTGGTGACAATTCTGCATGTTCTCAAGTGGAGTTTGGTGTTCCACCGGGTTCAAATTTAGGCCCACTGATTCAACCGCATTACTGATTACACCTAAGTGACCTTTGTAGTGTGGGTTGAAGTAGAGGGCGATACCACTGGATTCAGTAGTGCCACATTGGAAATTCACACAAAACCGGTCAAAAATATTAAGGCCTAATAAACTTTAAGTTCCTAAGGGATAGGAAAGGAAATAACCTATTACATAATTCACCACTTTTTAGACAAAAGGCATAATGAAGTCTTTCTGTCTTTCAGGTAAGACAGTCGGAGTTCCTAGAAGAACTGTTGCAGCGTTCTCCAAAAGAAAAGCTTTCCAGCACATTTCCTTATAAAACTGCACAAAATGTCATGCATTTTAAAGATTCTTACATTTAATATTGACTATGTTTAGTTTAATACTGTATATTGCTTTATTGCAAAAGTATATGTATCTTTCTATCCATGTTTGATCAGCTAGACTTTATTCATTCACATATCATCCAGTTAACATGCAATTCATACAAGAAGTCCATATATTATTGCCACATTGTGGGGTTTGTATTGGTTCCCATCAAACAGGCCATCATGTATAGATCTCCTAAATGGGAGTTTTTAATTGGGAGGAAATTCAGCAGACAGAAAACCATTAAAGCTTATATCTATATTTCTTTCTATACTGTATTGGTTGAAAAAATGGTAATTTTAAGAGAAAATAAAGAAAATTACAGCAGTGCTTTGTGGATATTGTTGTGCAGTTAAAACCATCTTCGCATCATGGTGATCTGACTCCGGCTTGTTTTTTGAAGCAGGTTATCAAGGTGATTGGGCCCAGGGTCCATACCATATTCCCACCAGTTGTGATGCCAATTTTTTTTTAACAAGCTATGGTTTAACCTCTTTAAAAGCAAGCTTATCTAGATCCATTGTATTATTTAATTACAGACCTTTTTCAAAGATGCCTTTCATTACTAATCTGCATCTTCAATTATAATAATTTCTCCAGGATCATGTTTCAGTCAAGTTTCAGGAAGCATGACAGTAGAGTCTCATCTCACCCTTTCAGGCATGAACGATTTGTAAGCATAATTTTGCCTATCACATATCTAACACATAAATTTAAATTTGTCCATGAGTAGGATTGCTGAGAGGATATTGTGATGCGGTGCTGTGAATGCAGAAGAGTGATTGATATTGATTGAGTGATACAGTGTTGTGCTTGTTTGGGCTGCTATACCATAAGTACAGTAAGGCTGCTCTAATCAGGAACCAGGTGAGTTTCATTACATGCTTGCATTGACTCAACCTTGCCTCCTGACAGAAAGCTCAGCAAACACTTTTTTCTATTGTATAGCAAAAAAGAAAAAAATCTCTAACTCTATCATTTTTTTATTTTATAATTTATTTAATTAATGCTTTAATTAATTGCTTTAGTTTGTTCTTGTCCTATCATTCTTAGTTGTATCAGATTTATTAGTTTGTTTTTGTCCATTTTTCTAATATCTGCTATTTCTGTTTTTTAATCTGACTTTGGGTGCACAGTATATGGGGGCGTTCAAGTCAAAATGGGATTTGATGATGAAATTTGTGGTGAATAATGGCGTCAAACAGATTGATAAAGCCAGATCCTTAAAAATCACAGAATAACTTGTCACTAACATGCGGAAAAGACACAAAATCCAGAACATACAATAGAGGACACAAGTGCAATTTCTGCCAAAAAAGTTTTATTTTGAAATTGAAATAAGGAGGCTTGGCAGGAGATGTTTGAACTCCAAACAAGTTATCTTTGCCCCTGTCTCCATAACAGTCCTTTCCTCTTGCATAGTTTCAGTCTCCATTTCAATCTTAATTGTCTACTACTTTATTTTTTTATTATTTAATTTTTAATTCTTTATTAAATGAAAAAAAATTTGAGTATTTTTATTTAAAAGGAATTCCAGCTGAGTTCACCTGACTGCATCATCAAGGTGTGAGCTTCAGCATCTGTATGTATGCTTCTAATTTAATTTATTATAATTCACCCTAACTATTTATTCCAATGTAAAAATAAAAAATTCCTCAATAAAACCAATAATGTAATGATCATGCTTTAAAAAAAAAAAATTTTTAAACAACCTATCATCGTCTGTTTATATAGAGCTGCACTGAAATAAAAAAGGTCTTGGTTGGAATTCAAATTCAGTGCACTCTGAAATATAAAATGCAAAATGATTATGAATTATATTTATATATATATATATATATAAATATATTTTTTTTAATCGCCTTGCACCTCCAGGTTCTGGGTTCGATTCCCAACCTCTGTGTGCATGGAGTTCTTGGTGGGTTTCCTCCAGGTACTCTTGTTTCCTCCAACAGTCCAAAGACAAGCATACTTTATTAGGCTAATTGGTGTTTCCAAATTGTGATGGATTGGCACCTTGTCCAGAGTGTACCCCACCTCGTGTCCTACAGTAGGTCTCCTGGGATAGGCTCCAGGTCCCCCTATGACCCTGTCTACAGGGTTAAAGCATTATAGATGATGAGTGAGAGAGTGAAAAACAGTGTTATCAAATTCTGGATTCTGCTTGGTCAAAAGTTATTGAATCATTTTCTCTGAAGCTCTGAAAGTAGTTCATGATTATATTAATGCATTATTCTAATATGTTATTATTCGGGTGAAGTTTTCTGTGATGAGGTGTTTACTTAAAATTTTGTAAGGAGTCTCCAGTGTCAGCACTTTGTAACAGTAGCTCGTTAACAGTAAATAGACTAGAAAAATATATATATGTCTTTGAAACAGGAGTGAAATAAAGGAATTTAAGGTATAACAAATGCATTATTTGAACAGTATTATTACAGTTGTAACATTAACAGAAATACACACGCACACTTTAGGGGCGCTCTGGGACCTGGGTTAACTTATAATAAAATAGGGGACTTTTAAATGTGACTATGAATGGATAAAAGAAAAGTTTTAATGTGCATCACACTACCTGGTTACTCATTATTTTTCGAATGTGTTTTATTCCTTACATATTTTCCATCTGCAATTTGTGATCCAGGGAAAAAATCCATTACTCAGAGTGGCTTATTTTGCCAGCAGGCGTGTTAGTTAATCAGACACAACTGTGTTTCCTTTGTAAGAAGCTAGACCTTAATTTTTCTGATTAATAAAAGCCACAGAGCAAAAGATCCGACATGGAGAACTGTCTTAATCCTTTTGCAAGTGAACAGGAATGTAATTGATGAATTTTACAACACGTCTCGTGTCAGTCTCAGTTTATGTGCTAGAAGTATGAAGGAACCAAATATGGAGAAGTTCTCAATTTACACTGGTTACATAGATTGTTTAAAAAAAGTGAGTTTTCCATGGAACGTTTTTTTTTTTTTTTTTTTTTTAGCTTTCAGGGGATTATTACATAAAACTGTTCAGATTATTTAACTTTTTTCATTCAAGTCCTATTGCACATAAAAATAATAAATTACTATATGTACACCAACTGGCCACTTTTATAGAAACCAACACAATGATACATGGCAAGAGCTTCAGGTAATATTCACAATGTTCCTTAATGACTGTGACACTCTAAATAACAACAGTTATATTTTGAATTTAGGAGAAATATTGTCACCAGTTCACAAAAAAATTTAACAAAACTATTCATCTTACCAATACATGCACCTGTAAAAAAAAAAAAAAAAAAAAAAACCACAAGAAACTAATTATGCTGCAGTGGTCTCTTATTTTTTCGAGAGTTTTGTATGCATTTTGTACATACATAGTCAGTCAAAAAATATACAAGTCAGTCAAAAAAATTTATACATACTTGCATAACGTACAAACTTGCATAAATATTTGACTACTAAATTTATTGCTATACATTATATGCTGATATACTAAATGATAATAATATGACAATATAATTAATATTATATTCATATAATATACATCATACTATTTTTCCCGATTAATGCAAAAGTAATTTTCTTTGCTGAAGTTTATATATATATATATATATATATATATATATATATATATATATATATATCAGTATGTAAGTATGTAAGAAATATATTTTCGTCTTTTGTGGAAATATTATGCAATAACCTATGCCTGTGCTAGTTAAATTACATTATAAAGGAACACTAGAAATATTTGAGAAGTTCCTGAATCTGAGATGTAGTAATGTTTTTGTGAAATTAACATGAAATTTCATAGAATCGTTTCATGAGAGAAAGAGATATGTGTATATATTAATGTAATGAATGTACTGTACAGTGAATATATATACTGTATGCATTGTAAAGAAAAACAACCATCATACCATTCTATTTTTGATTATTGTCCCATACTAGCATATCTTGAAGTGCTTTAATTGCTTATTTCTGATAGTGGCTGCGCTAAAAAATACTCTATATACGGAGCGAGAAACGGAAAGGCTGTTGCTTCTGCTGTTGCACTGACAGATTCTTAAGGTACAGGATGTTTCAGGTTCATTAGCAGTGAGTGATTTAAGACATGAAGGACTGTCTGAAATGGCCTTGATCTTTTGTGTCTATTTCTCCTCATCTCCATCTTTCTTTTCCTTAATCTTTGGAATATGTCCTAATAATTACCTTTAATAATTATATCTTTATTGTGTATAATAATTATTTCTCCTCTTAAAAATTCATTTCAAATTTTAACTTTCTTTTCTCTATAATTTTTCTTATATCTTCTTTTACTCAATGCTTTCTCTGCCTTTCTCACTCACTCGTTCTCTCCCATGCACGCCAATCCATTGCAGGTCACACAAGCACACACTCACACATTGTGTGTAATTTGGAAACGCCAACCTTTCTTTTTTTCAACATTTCCCTTTAGTCTAATTATTTTTCGTAATCTTTTCTTTTCTTGATATTAAGCTTTAAACCATTTTCCTCCAATATTTCACAAAACACCTGATTTGTCAATTTTCAATTGTGTACTGTCAAGATGCATAATAATAATAATAATAATAATAATAATAATAATAATAAATAATGATGATGATTTGTTAGCACATACTTTTACGTTCTATTTCTGTTCATCTTATGATTACTCAGCTTGGATCTGTACAGGATCACTTTTCCTGTATTTGTTTATGTACTAAAGTACAGATTCTGTGGAAAACATGTTCAAAGTAGAACTATTATGTTAAAAGGCACTCAATGGAAAATTAAAATGATGCTAATTTTAAATGTTTTGAATTGAGGAAGTATATGTACTTTTATCAGTTATCTAAAACCATTTAAAGTTGTTATTTCTGTAGCAAGAACACCATTTTGCCTACAGTATACATTGCTGTGAGTTTGCAAGATTTACCATTAGCAAACAAAATGTACTTGCTTCCTAATAAATTTGGTTAATGCTGAAATTCACTGATCTTAGCAATTGAAACCAAACCAAATTTAAGGTTATTAAGCTTATTTCTAATAAAATTTTACAAAAAAAAAAAAAAATAGCAAACAAAATCTTGTTCTATTGGCACATCATTTTGCAAGTTTTACAAATTTATTTATTTAACCCTTAGGAGTCTGAGGGTGTTTTGGGGCCCTGAAGAAGTTTTGACATTTGTATATTTTTCAGTTACTTATGAACATATAAATGTCTAAAGGCTAACTACACTGTTTTTAGCACAAACTGGGCTACAGTAATATGTGAGCAGCATGTATGTGCAAATTTATAAATGCGCGATTATTGAAAACAAAAAACAAAAAATATCACTGAAATAAGTTCACAAAACACATTCATAACATTTATTTACAAGACTTTTGTTACCTGGATCTTGTAGTCTAGAGTTTGTACTTCAAAATGATGTGATAATCATCTTGATCACTCATTCACAGAAAACATATTTCTTTGTTTGTAGTTTATTTAGAACAGTTCGAGATAAATAAAATGCATAAAAACAGACATTCAGGGTCAAATAATGCAAACAAAAGCAGTGAATGATACAAAAACCCTACAAAACCATACATTCAGGGTAAAACTGCAACGAGAACAGAACAAAATAAACTGAAAAAATACATTCGGTGAGAAAAGTGCTCCAAGATAAAGAAAATAACTAAACAACTGAAACAGACGTTCAAAGCAAAATGGCGTCTGAGGTCAGCACAGCTACTGGAACTGGTACATGTTCAGTACTTGTCCGTTTTGGTGCTACTTCCTGTGAGACACCACAAAGCTCTTTGATGAGTTGTTCCATAAACTCTTTATGGGACAGGTTACCATATAGTTCTTTGTGCACAATGAAAGCATTGGTGGCAGCAATGTTCAAGAAGTGTAAAAAAAATCTTCCTGTACCACTTCAGTACTGTAACAGCTGATCAGACAGGTCAACGCCCCCCAAGTGCTGGTTGTACGCAGTCACAGGTGCAGGACATGGACATGTCTTTGTAGTCCATGTACCTTGTAATTTCACCCTCCTCTGCACAGTATCTCCTGTATAAGCAGAATGGATGGTAGAACAAACAGATACTTCTCGGGTGTCCATCCACTTCACAAATACAAGAGGTCCATCTCGAATCCACCTGACGGATCCCCTGGCAGACTTTTTAGACAGTGAATTATCTGCATTCCGAGGGCACTCCTTGCTGTTGTCTCTGTACAGTAAGTCCCACATGCACCAAACTTCATGGTAAGCAAGTCTTTTAGGAGCTTAGGAGAAATTGTCCATGTACACATGGTACCCTGAACCTAAAACTTTACAGTCCAAGAGAGGCGTCACAGCATCATATGATAGTCCATGGCCTGTGGGAGAGTTGTTCTTTCCTGTGTACACAGAAAAGTCCATAGTGTATCCATTTGAAGTATCACCAAGAACAACCAACTTGAAGCCCCACCTAGTTGGCTTGGCGTTCATGTACTGCGTCATTCCTGTGTGTGCTTTGCAGGCCACCATTCTCTCATCCACAGCTAAATTTCTTCTGGGATGATAGATAGCTTTGCAAGCATGACGGATAGTGTCCATAAGAGGTCTAACCCTGAACAGACGATCATGTTCGGATGTGCCCCTCTTCCTGTCATTCTCCTTGTCTGCATCTGGGTGACTCATGTGCACATTCCAAGAAATTGTCCGGTATCTGTCCCTTGACATGACGGTAGCTGGAAAAAGTACTGTAAAAATACTGCTCTATCTCCAGTAGTCTGTGATAGAGGACAACTTCACCATGGCCATGTAAAATAGGAGTCCAATGTAGTGGTACATCTCAGTGATGCTGACGTCTGTCCACTTATATTTGCGTCCCTTATTGGCGTAGTTGCCTTGGCAGCCTGAGCATTGGTGTTGTGGCGAAGAGTTGACACAGCGTTCTCTGAAATAAACCGTTCGAAGAGACTCATGGGAGAATAGGAGTTAGCAGACGGCAGGTGAGGTCCAGGTTCCCGCGCGGGCAGGAATCGCAGAATCTGTGGAACCGTGTCGTCATCAGTCTGTGTTTTCCATGATTTTGTCTGCATCTTGCCTGCTTGTTTGCCTCTGCTTTTTTTGAGGGACAGGTGGCTGATCATTTTCACTGTCACAACTATTAAAAAAACAAAAAACAAAAAAAAAACATGAGCATGCTGGTAACACAATAAGAAACTAATGTACATCATCATCATCATCATCATATACACACATACATACATACATACATACATACATACATATACACACACATATATATGTGCACTTACTCAGTATGATTCTCGATTGCCTTCAAAACTGAACGTCGCTTATGTGTCCCGGTGCGAGGTGCTGGTGAAGGCAAGGGTGATGCAGAAACATTCCTAAAAAAAAAAAAAAAAAAAAGTTGTTAGCCTGTATTGTTCCAAGTAAACGAACAAAATTATACAGAGAGGCCCCAAAAACGCACATAATTCAATCAAGTTTTAAAAAGAGCATAGATAACAACTGTCAGTGTGTATACACTTTTGTGCCCCTCTGTATGTGTTGATGGGCAATAGGCTGGACAAATATCTGTTGATCAGTGCATCTCAAACATTTACACCCGAGACATTAGCATGATGCCATGCACCAGGCATGTTTTTCATACACATTTAACACATTCTAAACATTTACACCTGAACAGATATTGTAAATATCTGCTAAACTAAAGCTATTGTGAAGATTTACACCACAGAAAATATTCATAAACATCTCTTAGCTGCATAAGGCATGATTTTAGCCAGCTGTAACTAACATGCTTGTGCTAAATAACATTACCGATAGCAGTGTCATAAGCTAACCAAAACTGAGCCAAATATATATTAGCAACCATAATCTAAAGCTGTCCAAGCAAAAGTTTATTCCAACAGAACAAAAAAAAAAAAAATCTACTTACAATTTCAATAACATTCAAATAGAATTAAGCTTAATAATCTTATCTTTGGTTTTTTGTAATCTTATTTTAAGAAATTATAGATATTTGGCTAGATTCAAGAATATTTCACTTGCTAAACAGGCATTAGCCAAGAAAATTATCTAACATTTAAATATGGTGGGAAATTATTTTAATTTACCTTAGTATTTTTTTTTTTTTATTTAGTTGGAGTTCATGTCATCTTGGGAGGCATGGCAAGAATATATAAGAATATAATATATATAAGAATTTGTTGACTTCATACACACGTGGACAAAATTGTTGGTACCCTTCGGTCAATGAAAGAAAAACTCACAATGGTCACAGAAGTAACTTTAATCTGACAAAAGTAATAATTAAAAAAAATTCTATGAATGTTAACCAATGAAAGTCAGACATTGCTTTTCAACCATGCTTCAACAGAATTATAAAAAAAAAAATAAACTCATGGAACAGGCCTGGACAAAAATGATGGTACCCCTAGAAAATACTGAAAATAATGTGACCAAAGGGACATGTTAATTCAAGGTGTGTCCACTAATTAGCATCACAGGTGTCTACAATCTTGTAATCAGTCAGTGGGCCTATATATAGGGCTCCAGGTCGTCACTGTGTTGTTTGGTGACATGGTATGTACCACACTCAACATGGACCAGTGGAAGCGAAGGAAAGAGTTGTCTCAGGAGATTCGAAAGAAAATTATAGACAAGCATGTTAAAGGTAAAGGCTATAAGACCATTTCCAAGCAGCTAGATGTTCCTGTGACTACAGTTGCACATATTATTCAGAAATTTAAGATCCATGGGACTGTAGCCAACCTCCCTGGACGTGGCCGCAGGAGGAAAATTGATGACAAATCAAAGAGACGGATAATCCGAATGGTAACAAAAGAGCCCAGAAAGACTTCTAAAGAGATCCAAGGTGAACGTCATGCTCAAGGAACATCAGTGTCAGATCGCACCATCCGTCGTTGTTTGAGCCAAAGTGGACTACATGGGAGACGACCAAGGAGGACACCATTGTTGAAAACAAATCATAAAAAAGCCAGACTGGAATATGCCAAACTACATGTTGACAAGCCACAAAGCTTCTGGGAGAATGTCCTATGGACAGATGAGACAAAAATGGAACTTTTTGCCAAGGCACATCAGCTCTATGTTCACAGACGGAAAAATGAAGCATATGAAGAAAAGAACACTGTCCCTACTGTGAAACATGGAGGAGGCTCTGTTATGTTCTGGGGCTGCTTTGCTGCATCTGGCACAGGGTGTCTTGAATCTGTGCAGGGTACAATGAAATCTCAAGACTATCAAGGGATTCTAGAGAGAAATGTGCTGGCCAGTGTCAGAAAGCTGGGTCTCAGTCGCAGGTCATGGGTCTTGCAACAGGACAATGACTCAAAACACACAGCTAAAAACACCCAAGAATGGCTAAGAGGAAAACATTGGACTATTCTAAAGTGGCCTTCTATGAGCCCTGACCTCAATCCTATTGAGCATCTTTGGAAGGAGCTGAAACATGCCGTCTGGAAAAGGCACCCTTCAAACCGGAAACAACTGGAGCAGCTTGCTCATGAGGAGTGGGCCAAAATACCTGCAGAGAGGTGCAGAAGTCTCATTGACAGTTACAGGAATCGTTTGATTGCAGTGACTGCCTCAAAAGGTTGTGCAACAAACTATTAAGTTAGGGGTAACATCATTTATGTCCAGGCCTGTTCCATGAGTTAATTTTTTTTTAATAATTCCGTTGAAGCATGGTTGAAAAGCAATGTCTGACTTTCATTGGTTAACATTCATAGAATTCTTATTTATTATTACTTTTGTCAGATTAAAGTTATTTCTGTGACCATTTTGAGTTTTTCTTTCATTGACCAAAGGGTACCAACAATTTTGTCCACGTGTGTAAGTCCATCATCTAAACATGGTGTGTACACAGCAATGTTGAATTTATTATATAATTCATAGTAAACATTTTTTTTTTACTACCTGTTATAATTTTTCTCCTGACATCCAAACGACAATTTCTACATTTCCTATATAGAATTTCTAAGTCATTGTATACAAACACAGACAATAATTGCGTGAATTCTTGGAATTTCCAAATGGCAACACAAGACCACAAACTTTCTGCAAAACTACTTCATTTTTTTTAGCCTAACTAGATATGCTTATGTTGTTTTATTGACAATTATTGTTTGATTGTCATATCGAATATTTTTTGTTGTGAATGCTCTGGTGAATGCATGCGGCTCCAAAAATTCTATTTCTTAACAACAGCTAATATGTACTTTTGTTGTCATGTTGTGTTAAGTTCTTCAAGTAATTGTGACCAAGAACTGCTTCTTACCACTCAGAAAGCATTATGTTCAATAGTAATATAAGTGTGAACGACTTATTCACTGTATACACAATGCAACGATGATTGAATACTAAGCTTTCAAAGTTATGCCAGGATGTCTCAGTGTGCCATGTTTTCCTCTCTTTTGGCTGGAGGACAATACTTGAGTATAAGTTACTTGAGTATTATTGACATTTTATTATTTGGTCTCACTCAAGAAATTACGAACTTTGATTTAATTATACAAAAAAATTGTAAAAGTTTCTTTTCTGCATGTCATCAACTTTGAGTATAGCATCACAACTTAAAAATATGTGAGAATTTCTATAACGTTTAGTGAAAGGTAAGGAAACTAAGCATAGGGTCCAGATTCAACTCGTGTTAAAAGTTCTTCAGATTTTTAATTTAATGTAGTTATGTTAGGGGCAAATGCTACTTAAGCCATTAACAAGCTCCTTTAAGGCTATTTAACACTTTATGTACGGTATAAAGATAATTCCTATTTCTGTTTGCTAATTTAAAGCAATAACTCATGTGATTAAAAAAAAAAAATCATATACAGATCAAGTTAAGTCAATACACTTATTTTTTAGCTTGTCAAGAGCAGGCTTAAAGCTGGTGTTTAAATAATAGTATTTCATAAGAGGACATCCTGTACACTGTGAAATAACTACACTTTTGCTTCCACTGAAGGCTACAAATATATTTGCTGATGATGTTTACAAGATTGGACATGCCTTAGGTATCTCGCATTTACATGTATTTACCCTTGTTCGAGACAGGGTTATTTAGAACAGTGTTACTAGCGGAATTTGGGGCAGAGGTATTTAAGGTGGTGGTATTCAATACAAGGGTATTTGGGACACTGATATATGAGGCAGTAGTATTTGAGGTGCTGGTATTCAATACAAGGCTATTTTGGACACTGGTATATGTGGCAGTAGTATTTGGGGTAGTGGTGTTTAATATGGTAATCTTTGGGACAGTGGTATGTGGGGAAGTGGTCTAAGAGACACCAGTATTTGAGACAGATGTATTTGGGATAATGGTGTTTTGGATAATGGATTATGGTGTTTGGGACAGTGGTATATACAGTAGTATTAATATAAAACTGCTGTGTCATTGATACAAAGTATGTTTCTTCATTGATCTATACAATGAAATTTTTCATTTCCTATACAAAACTGTTATTTTTACTTTGCCTAAAAGCAAACATCGCAGCTCCTAGTTAAACTTACATGTAATCCGTTTACACAAAGGACATTTCTACTTCAAACAAAAGGTTTGCCGTGTCACATGACCACATGACGTAGCACTATCACGGACTGAATAACGTTCAACTGGCGGCCATAGTTAAAACTTTAAAACTCTTTTAAACCAGGTAGGAAAGCAAATTCATGTAATTTCTATGTTAAATGTGTGTAAGGGACCACCCCTAGAGGACACTGTGTGCCCGATAATTTAGTTTTGTGTTTGTAGACTCAGTTTCCC
This sequence comes from Clarias fuscus, assembly GCA_030347435.1. Classification (NCBI taxonomy): domain Eukaryota; kingdom Metazoa; phylum Chordata; class Actinopteri; order Siluriformes; family Clariidae; genus Clarias; species Clarias fuscus. Next base: position 4,137,713 of record CM059223.1, on the reverse strand, counting down.
AGAAGGCACCTCGGTCAGGTGATGAGGGAGCTCACCTGAACCGAGGTAGCTCTTTAGATTGATTATAAAAAGCTGACAGTTCTGGGAAACTGGTTGGAGCATTAAGAATACTAACAATAGTTGTCATGTGGGCATTTTGTTCTGTTCGGCATTTGGTTTAAGTTATGTTATGTAACATCTGTTTAAAAAGGCTCTAGCTTTGTAATGTGTATGTTTCTGTTCACAGTGCTGTTGCGTTGTGGAGTTGTTTGTGTCCAGTTAAGTGTACCAATTAGTTTGTCTCTTGTCATGTATAAGTTCTGTTCTGTTGTTATGTTTAGCCACTTGAGTGTTTAGCCACTAGTTTTTATCTGTTACTAGGTTTAACCTCTAGTCGGATTGGCCGCTAGTGGCTTTAGTCTCTAGTAGGCTTAGCCTCTAGTATGGATTAGCCTCTTGTGTGTGTTTAGCCTCTTGTGTGTTCGTTTTTCCAGTTAGGTTCAGTTACTAACCAGCTTAACTAATAACCCTCTTAGTTACTAACCCGGTTAGGTCATCATCAACTACTAACCTGTTCAATCACTCTTGCTTGTCTCTAGGCTCGCCTGTCTCTAGTCTGGTCTCTGGTTTTGTCTTGTCTCTGTTTAGGTTGAGCTCCATGTAAAGTTTGCCTGGGTAAAGCTCGAAGCCAGTGTAAAGCTTGAAGCCTGTGTTTCGCTAAAGAGCCTGTGTTTCGCTTAAGAGCCGGTGTTTAGCTCTATACTTATGGTTAATCATATGGTTAATGTTTAGCTCAATTCCTGTGTTTCGCCAAAGGGCCAATGTTTACCTCTGTTCCTGTGTTTGGTTAAAGAGCCTATGGTTATCTATTTATCTGTGTTAATAGTCTGAGTTCTTTGTTTGTTTAGTTTCTTTATTATTGTTTGGTTTGGTTAATAAAAAGACTCTTTATGTTTAAAAAACCCCTGCGCCTATGCCTGCCCTTTTTCAGTCCACGGCAACAACATCAGTCCGTAATACCACCAATTCATGACAATGTGTCTTTTCCATGAGCAAAGTTATGATTTATGTCAGGTTAAGTAATTTAGAGTTTAGAATTTAATTTGAGACACTAGTGCTTGAGACAGAAGCATTCAAGATGGTGGTATTTTGGTTGATTGTATTTAGTTCAGTGATATTTGGGACGGTGGTGTATTTGATACATTGGCAAGTTATATTTGGGATGGTGGCATTTAATACAGTATATTAGGGAAAGTGGTAAGTATCAGTGATTCTTGGGACAGTGATGTCTGCGCAGTACTATTGGTAGCAGTAGTATTTGAGACTTGGGATGGTGGTATTTAATGCAGATAACTACGACCATGGTTTTTAAGGCAGTGGTATTTGCCACAGTGATCATTCTTGTAGTTATATTTATGATGGTGATTTTTGGGAGAGTGATATTACAGTGATATATTGGGTAGTGGTACATGGGGCAGTAACAACTGATTATAGTAGTATTTGAGATGGTGGTATTTGGGACAGTGGTGTTGGTACATTGATATTTGCAGTAGTTGTAAATAAAATAGTAGCATATGATATAGTGATATGTGGGACAAAGGTACTTTGTGATATTTTTAAATTCCCTGCCTTGTAGGCATGATGTTAGTCATTAGGATTTAAATAATAATTGATAGTATATGGCCCAGTTTTGGCTCCAGACAAGCCAGAATAACAGAAGTAGCCATAACAAAACATTCATAATTAGAATCCTACTCACAGTGCCCAAAATAACCTAATGCACCATGTCATACCTGACAGCTTGCACAAAAAATTAACTAGACTGGTAAGAAATGATTAAAAAGATAGTGGATCATATGGATTTTTTATCAATTCATTGTCTATATTGATAATAGACATAGGACATAAGACAAGAGGGGGAAAAGTCACTTTAGTTAATGTCTCGTATGACACCATTATAACACACAACTTATAGAAAATATAATAAAATAGAGATAACCTCTAATCAAATCTGCTATTTCCAAGATAAGTAGCAATTTTTGGTCCAAAATATTTGTTGTTAAATACAATTCTGTTGGTTAAATATTTAAGTCTTATTCACAATATGGAATTATCTGTAATTTCCTTCCTTATCTTATCATGTCACCGTTTCATGACTCAGGTTGTTGCTCAATACGTCACCCTTTATTTTATATAAAAGGAGGCAGCAAAGCTCACACATGAGAAATAAGATGAAGACTTACCAGTTGTGTGTCCTCATTGGCCTTGTGCTCAGGATTCACTCAGGTCCCGTAACACCATCTCCCAACAAGGATGATGAAGAATTCGCAAAGGTAAGAATGGCATCATCTTGTGCAGTTTAAGATTACATCGGACTTTACTGAGTCCGGCCCTTTATTGTCAATTATATCTATTTAACCAGAATTACTTGAAAAAACTCTACAACATGGAAGAAGAGAAGTCGTCTTTTGGACGCAAGATCAGTGAGATGAGCTTGAAGCTGGGTGAGATGCAGCAGTTCTTCGGGTTAAAGGTGACAGGAACTCTGGACGGTGAAACACTAGAGATGATGAAGAGGCCTCGCTGTGGCGTCAAAGATGTGACTTCTAACAGAGAGAGAAAGCACATATGGTCTAAATACAAAGTGTCTTACAGGTAAGAAAGTAATATAGTGTATTAAATTAACCTTTTTCTAGCTTCATGAAACAAAGGATGAATAGATTTATCAAGACACACTTTGTTATTTATATTCTATAGGATTGAGAATTACACACCTGATATGTCCATGGCTGAAGTGGACAACTCCATTGAGAAAGCCCTGGAAGTCTGGGCTCGTGTCACTCCTTTGAAGTTCACCCGTATCTACAGCGGCGTAGCTGACATCATGATCTCTTTCGTTACCGGACGTGAGTCTCCTACTTTATTCAGTGGAATTTAAACCATTATCACATGACCCTCCCAGTGAGCATGTAGGATAGTCCTCAGGTTGTCTGGAGGAAATGTTTAAAACTCAAGACACCTTAAGAGATTTTTAGGTAGTTTTCCAAAAAATTGTTCAAAAGTTATTATCACCTGCAAAATGAAGATGCCCTGAATTTTTTTGTACGCAACTAGTCCCAAAGATGTTTGGGGTGTTAATGTTTTAAGAACTTTCATTGGTCCTGAAAATGTCCCGCAGTTTTGTTTGTTCTCACTGAAAAGTCTTTCCTGCAGAATATTACAGGATATTGAAAAGGTTCTTGTTGACAGCGTAAGCTGGAGATTGTGAAAGCCACCCTAAGAAAAAATTTTGATAAAATCAGATATCTGGACAAAATGAAAGAAAATTTTTGGCACAATGAACACATGAACTGTTTTGTATTTTCAGATCACGGCGATAACTCCCCATTTGAAGGACCTAACGGTGTCTTGGCTCATGCATATTTCCCCGCTCCTGGTATCGGTGGAGACGCCCATTTCGATGATGATGAGTCATTCACCTTCAAATCTCCTAGTGGTGATTATGCTCACATTTCCTTAAAAGAACATACAAAATACGATATAAAATATGAAACATAATGAAAATGTCTTCGTCTACAGGATACAACTTGTTCTTGGTCGCTGCTCATGAATTTGGACATTCTCTGGGCCTTGATCATTCCAATGTTCCTGGTGCTCTAATGTTCCCAACATACAGCTACACTGATGTTGACCATTATGACCTTCCCAGAGATGATGTAAATAGAATCCAGGCCCTGTATGGTAAATTTCTGAACCACATATTATTAGCAAATGTACAGTAGAAAAGCTTTCAGTAATTAACAAAGTGAAATTTTGACAGGCTCAAACTCTGAAAAACCTGTTGACCCCGATAAGCCTGAGCCCACCCCTTCAGTCACCCCTAATGCCTGTGACCCCAATCTGGTCCTGGATGCTGTTACAACCCTCAGTGGAGAGAAAATATTTTTTAAGAACAGGTATGTCTGAATCCCAAAGTAACTTTTACATCCTGATTCATGTTTTTTCTAACTATCTGAATTGTCTTGATCAGGTTCCTCTGGCGCGTCCACCCTCAGTTCACCTCAATCGAGCAATATCCAATCAAGTACTTCTGGCCAGAACTTCCTGATAATATTGATGCTGCTTTTGAGGATGAATCAGCTGATCTGGTGTACATCATCAAAGGTAACATGTAGCATGAATTTTCTAGTAATACTAATCTAATAGGGTAGTTGTGTATAAATTGGTGTTTATGATCCTTAGGTCAGAAAGTCTGGGTTCTCAGAGCTTTTGACACTGTGGAACGCGTGAATCTCCGTAGCTTCAAGTTGCCAGCTTCTGTGAAGAGGATCGACGCTGCCCTTTATGACATAAATTCTAACAGGGTGTTGTTTATTGTTGAGAGGTCATACTACAGGTAATTCTTATTATGTGGCTATATTAAAGCCATTTATCTTCAAGATGCTAAGTAATACTTCTTTTTTAAGCTATGACATTGACAAGAAGGTGATGGACCAAGGATCCCCGAAACCTGTGGAACAAATCTTCCCAGGAATGTCAGAAACGGTTACTGCAGCTTTCCAGGAAAACGGTCAGTATTTAATACATTTCTAAATTACTGTAGTCATGAATATAATTCAGTTCTTAATAAACTGTATAATTCAGTTGTGAGTAATGTGACATGCCTTTTGTTTTGCAGGTAATACCTATCTCTTCAGTGGGTCACGTCTTTTCCATTTCAGTAACGGAAAGCTGGTGGACACCCTGAAAAGCAACCACTTCTTCCGGTGCTAGTTTTTCAGATTTAAATGCCTCACAGGCCCACTGCATTACTCTACAAATGGAAATCAATTTGTAGAGTAAATTATCAAACATTTCACATAGCATTATTTTTTAGAATAGCACTTGTTTTAAACTTGTCATGCACCTTTTTTTTTTTTTTTACCTCTGTTTTGTCATTTATGAGTTGTGCTTTACAAATAAAACTTTTTTTTACTTTTGCAATTTCAACTGTTTGTGATGGTGTGATTGGATACTGTATATTGTAAATTAAAGGCAACACATGGTGGTTCAAAACATCAAATGAGACAGGGAACAATGGCAGTAAATCACAAGTTCAAGCAAACATCCACACTCAAGCTGTCACTCATTTTCCATTGAAGTTGTTGCTAGAAAGAAAAAGACTTGTGCTTCTTGCTGGCACTTCACAGGGTGCTCTGTACTCCCCGCTTCGTTTGCAGGAAATGTCGGAACACCTTGCAACATCACCAGCGCAGACGTCACTTCCATGCATTACTATAAGCCCCTTGGGTACCTGGCACTGCTGCTGTGGAAATTTCACACTGCGGCCATTAAATATTGAATATTTATTAAAACAAAAACTGATACCATTATAAAACATACTATTGAAACATGTATAACTTGATTAATAATAAAAATTGTTTAAAATTATAATAAAGTTATCATTTATTATTATTATTTTTCTACAAAATATTAGCCTATATAACATTAAGGATTTCTTGATTGAATTAATTTCAATTGTTGTGTCCTTTTAATAAGATGTCATCCTCGATAATAATGGTGATAAATATATAAAATCCATTTTTCACGCTTCAGCGAGACCCAATGAGGGGACATTTAGACCCCTTATGGGACATTTTTCATTCCCGTTTCCGGTGCAGTGAAAACCTGTTGTTCACTCGTTCCACTGGATCCAGCAGATGTTGACTATATGAAATCAGCGCTGAAGAGATCGGCGCACTTCTCGGAGCTCACCAGCAGGAGCTGCTCAGCACCAAGCAAAGCCTTGCTGACGTCATGACCCAGCTCCAACGGCTCCAATTCTCTCTGATGACCAGCAGGGACCCCCCACCAATAAAGGAAATCCAGTCACCTGCTGATCCTTCCTCTCTCAGTCCACTTTTGCTTCTAGTTCAACTTGGAGCATTAGAGCGTACGACTTCAAGAGGATTTCCTGACCAGCGTCGGCTACTCCCTCTCTTCCTCATTCACGAACAGCAGTCCCACCTGGTGCAGGCACTAATCTCAGGCTCTGACCGTAACCTAATCAACGCAGCCTCAGCCAAAGCCCTTGGAATCCCCTTTCTGCCCTTGGATACCCACCTCAAGGTCCAAGCCATTGACGGGAGTCACCTTCCCGGTATCACTCACAGAACACCCATTCTACGCCTGCGGGTCTCGGGGGATCATTCTGAACAGATTCCTCTGTACATCATGGAAGGATCACGTCGATTGGGCCAGAAACACCTTCACCGCCTGGAGCCCCTCATGCTCCACGACCTGCTTGCAAGCCGCCACCACACCACGCCTCAATCCCGTTGCCTCGCGGCAACCGCCGGATCTCACACATGTGCGCACTGACTATCACGACCTCAAAAAGGTGTTTAGCAAATCCCGGGCCATTTCTCTTCCACCCCACCCAGGCACCACCCCCCCAAAAGGCCACTTTATTCTTTGTCACCCAAGGAACGCGAAGCCATGGACCACTATATCATGGAGTCCCTTGCGGCAGGTATTATTCGTCCTTCCTCCTCCCCCGCGGGGGCTGGGTTCTTCTTCATGGCAAAAAAGACAGGTCCCTCCGCCCCTGCATTGATTATAGGGGCTTAAATAAAATCACAATAAAGAACCGGTACCCTCTTCCACTGAGGCCTACGGCATTCGAACTCCTCCAAGGAGCCAGGCTCTTTACCAAGCTGGACCTACGCAATGCATACCACCTCATCCGTATTCGAGAGGGTGACGAATGGAAGACTGCCTTCAACACCCCAACAGGTCACTACGAGTACCTAGTGGTTCCATTTGTTCTGACTAACGCTCCAGCAGTCTTCCAGGCCCTAATCAACGATGTCCTCAGGGATTTTCTAAACTCATTTGTTTTCGTCTATCTGGATGATATCTTGATATATCTTGATGTCACGTGCGTCAGGTGCTGCAAAGACTCTTGGAGAACAACTTGTTCATCAAAGCTGAAAAATGTGAGTTCCACAAATGTACATGACATCCCGAGATGTCACCTCGTGGAGCAGATTCCTGCCCTGGGTTGAATATGCCCACAACTCCCTATTCTCGACTTCTACCGGGTTGTCCCCCTTCCAGTGCTGCCTGGGTTATCAACCACCCTTGTTCCCTTCTCAGGAGGAAGAGGTCAGCGTTCCTTCTGCCCAAGCCTTCATCCGCCGTTGCAGGAGGACCTGGTCTTGAGCCAGGAAAACGCTACTACAACTAGGCAGATCCTACAAGAAGCAAGCAGACCATAGATGCTCTCAGGCCCCCAAATACAGGATAGGGCAGAGAGTCATGCTGTCCACAAGAGACCTCCCTATAAACACCCTCTCCCGCAAGCTTTCCCCTCGTTACGTCGGTCCCTTCACGATCACCAAGATTATTAACCCCAGTGCTGTCAAGCTCTTGCTCCCATCAACCATGCGACGTATCAACCCGACCTTCCACGTGTCCCAACTATGCCGTCTCACTTCAAGCCCATTAAGTTCGATTAATTGCCCATTAATGCTTCGATTTTCTCGCGTTTTGCTTTCTCGTCTTCACGTTGGCAAGTCCGTTTCATTTTCTCGTCTCTCGCCTCGCGTTTTGGATTGTTGCTTCGCTGCTTGATTTCCCGGCTTTGATCTCGCGCTTCCTTGTTTTGACCACGGCTTTTGTTTAACGTTTTTTGAATAGTCGCCTCGCTGCTGGATTTCCCGGTTATCGACCTCACGCTTCCTATTTTGATTACGGCTCTCGTTTTGCGTTTTTTTGCTTAGACGCTATGCGGGCTGATCTTCCGGCTTTCGACGTTACTTTCCCTTCCTGACCACGCTTCCATTTGACGTTTTATTTATTGATCTGCACTTGTATCCACCTCGTTCCGCTTCGCCCCGTGTCACAAATGGAAAGTTGCAGGCACCCCATGTAGACTGAATTGCAGGATGTGATACTACCAAAATACCAAATTGTGCATTCCAACACTAAAATATGTCCATTTAGTTTATTTTAAGCATATTTTAGCAATTGTTAACTTTCACCTTTCAGTAAAAGTTATGGATCTTAAGTATCTTATGCAGTGAGAGTGTATTTGTAATAGTGATATTTGGGAAACTTGTATTGAGAACAATGGGGTGTGAGACAGTGATGATTGTGATGGTGATATTTGAAAAGATGGCATTTGTGATATTAGAGTTATTTGGGACTGTGGTGTTTGTGATGGTGACATTTGAGGCGGTGGTATAATAGGATAATAGGATGTTTTATTTGAAATAATGATACTTTGCACAGTTTTATTTGTCAATATCCTTCCACTGAAGTCATGATGTTACTCATCTTGTTGTCTTGACTAAAGAGTTATAGGATATGGCTTAACCTTAGCGTCAGTCAAGACAAAATAACAGAAGTCACCATTATTTTGTAACAAAATAGCAAAACACAAGTAGTAAAAAAAAACCCAGCAACTTAGAAACCTTAAGATAAAAAAATCATCTTTTAATATGTATTTTGTATGATTGTGGACTATATTGTGCACAGATGCTCAAAGCTGCATTTTTAAAACATTTGTGATCCAGTTTAATGACAAACATTGAGCTGTATTTGATTTACTACCCTAATCTTTAGTAATTCAGCACTATAACATGCAGATTGTTGGTCATCCCTAAAAACAGACAGTGAACGACATCAGAACCACACCAAACAAAACAAGTTTCTTATAGGAGAAGCAAGATGAACACAGCTAGCATGGTGGCTTAGTGGTTAGCACTGTCACCTTGCACCCCCACGCCCTCTGTTCGATTCTCTCATTGGGTTTGTGCATTGAGTATAGCAATTTCTAATTTGCAAAAGTACGGACAACTTCCGGAGTGATTGCATGACCACACAATGTAACTGACAACAAGCTGTGGTGATTATTACAGTAGTTCCAAATATAGTGTTTGCTGATTGAAATTTATTATTCTTTGAGCAAGTATAATTTATCTATGACATTTATCCAATAAATGTTAAACTGCGAATAAAAAAGGGAAAATGTACTAATATGTATGTGATTACATATGAATGGATAGCACCAGACTGAACCACAACATTTTATGTTATCATCTATACAGTTGGATAAAACCAAAAGGTCCTGGAGCTTTGCAGAAATATGGTTAGAATTGAGATAAGAACATGATAACAGCATATTCTTTAAATATTTTTCATCCAGTAAACATATTCAGTACAGTTTATTTGCAAATTCAAAAGACTTAATTTTTGTTAAATTGCTGATTGTAGTCAGTCAGACAATTGTATTATTTGCGATATGGTTCCCAGGGAAGTAGGATGGCAAGAGTTTAGATTAGAGATTCACTTAATAACCGCCAGGTGAGGGTGGTATTGAACACTTTATTTAAATCACAACTTCTGATATCTTGAAACACATTAGCAAACATATCCTGCCTTTAGAAATGTTATGTGGCTTGTTTTGCCTTGAGCAAGATTTGTATGTGTCACAACACCAGCTGTGGAAGATCCAGTTTAAAGCAGCAGAAAACAGGAAAGTGCTAACAATATGTTATCTAACACACACACACACACACACACACACACACACACACACACACACACACACACACACACACACACACACACACACACACACACACACACACACACACACACAAAACCATCAAACAATTAATCTAGACTGATCTAAAGACAAATATAATTAAAAGATATTTTTTTGACAATCTGACTAAGCTTTACAAAACAATTACAAAACAATGAAATGATAAACAAGTTCATATATACCTTAGTAAACATGAAAAAACTGTCTATTAAGACTTTATTAGTAATAAATATTACTTACATTGAAATTATAAATAGTTTGAAATGTAAAAAGCTATAGCAATTTTTTTTTACTGATAATACTCTCATTCAATTATTATTTTGCATGATAAATGGTTCTAGTTATATAAAACAATGTTTATTACTTTTCCAAATGTTAACCCTTTAATGCAGGATTTATTCCCCCAGATGGACTTCTTAGCTACATTAAAACTTTACAACACTTTCTCCATATTCTTAGACCATAATATTTACTTTTATTTGATGGCGTAAATTTGTGGTTTACAAATCTGCCACTCAATTGCTTCAGGCTATATTGAAGAAGATTCAGGAAATGGAGTCATTCGGGATTTCTTCTGTCTATAATCTTTCGTCGTCTAGTGACGTATAATTATTGCTCAACATCCACTCCTTTTCCATATAAAAGCCGGGAGCAAAGCCCAAACTACAACAGTGTCTTAGAAGAGAAGAAAAATGCAGACTTACTTCAAGTTGTTCACCCTTGTTGCCCTGGTTTTCAGGGCTCACTCCCGCTCAGTACCATTGCCTACTGACATGAACGATGAAGAATTCGCAAAGGTAAGAATGGCATTGCAGTGTAAATTTTATTTTGTTTTATTTTATTTCATTTATTTTCTAACTGTGTGTTTCCCGCATTTAACCAGAATTACTTGAGAAAACTGTACAACATGCAAGAGGAGAGCAAGTCATCCTTTGGACACAAGATCAGTGAGATGAGCTTGAAGCTGGGTGAGATGCAGGAGTTTTTTGGGTTGAAGGTGACAGGAACTCTGGATGCTGAAACGCTGGAGATGATGAAGAAGCCTCGCTGTGGGGTTCCAGATGTGGCTGCATACACTGCAGGGTCTTCAAGTAACAAATGGTCCACAAACAAATTAACTTACAGGTACAAGTGGCATAGTGGTCTTAGCCCATTATATAGTAGCTTTATGTCTCAAGAATGTATGTGAATTGATTTAGTAAGTTTCAGTTTTAAATATTTCTTTATTTTATAGGATTGAGAATTACACTCCTGACATGTCCGTGGCTGAAGTGGATGTCTCTATTGAGAAAGCGCTGCAAGTCTGGGCTCGTGTCACCCCTTTGAGATTCACCCGCATTTACAGCGGTGTTGCTGACATCATGATCTCTTTTACTGTTGGAGGTGAGTCTCACACTTCATTTAGTGGTATTCGTACCATTCCATAGTAACACATCCTGTTTGGAATGGTCAGTATTTGTGACAGGAACTTACTGTAGTTGCTTCAGGTTTTGCCATGAACTGTGAGAAGTGTTCTTCAGTCTTCCCAACACAAAGCCTGGTCTAAATTTAATGAAATTTGTTTGTATACGGAGTTTTCATAAACACTAAATTATGTATGTATATGAATGTTTTGTATGTCCAGAGCATGGAGATGGCTCCCCGTTTGATGGACCTGATGGACTCTTGGCTCATGCCTTTGGTCCTGCTCCTGGTCTCGGTGGAGATACCCATTTTGATGATGATGAGACCTTCACGTTCAAATCTTCTAATGGTAAATATTCTCACATGTAATCGTAGATGAAATACAATACAAAATGTAATGGACAAAATGTCAAAATAAAAATCTTTATTGGGGTTCTACAGGATACAACTTGTTCTTGGTAGCTGCCCATGAATTTGGACACGCCCTGGGTCTTGACCATTCCCGTGATCCTGGAGCTCTTATGAATGGGATATACACCTACAGAGATGTTGATAGCTTCGTTCTTCCTCAAGATGATGTCAATCATATTCAGGCTCTCTATGGTAAGCTTACGGAATTAGTGATTTTGTAACTAGTTGTTTACAAAAGATGACTTGTCAAATGTATAGTTTATTTAATGTACTTGAATGAACTCAACAGGTTCTAACCCTGAATTGCCTGATGGTCCCACACCTCCACCCACTCCGAATGCCTGTGACCCAAAACTGGTCCTGGATGCTGTTACAACCCTGCGTGGAGAGATGTACTTCTTTAAGGATAGGTATGCATCAAAATAAAAAAAATATTCTACAGTATTCTTAAAATCTTTAAAATAATTGGAGAGCATCTTTTTATCGCTCTAACAATTAAAATGTCTGAATCTGTTGTTCAGATTTTTCTGGCGCCGCCACCCTCAGATCCCTCAAACAGAGCAATTTCTGATTAAGTCCTTCTGGACTGAACTTCCAGATAACATTGATGCTGCTTTTGAGGATCAATCCGATGACTTGGTCTACATCTTTAAAGGTAATTTTTACATAGTGTGATTAACAATATCAATAAACATATAAATGCTTAAGCTACATCAGATTTGATGTGTACTTATGTATGTTTATGATCTTTAGGCCAGAAGGTCTGGGCTCTCAATGCTTATGATGTTGTGAATCGCAAGAGTCTCAGTAGCTTCGGCTTGCCGGCTAAAGTGAAGAAAATCACCGCTGCTCTTTATGATGAGAATACTGGAAAGACATTGTTCTTCACTGACAAATTATACTACAGGTATATTTTAATGTTCTGATTTAAAAATAAAAAGAAAGAAGACGGGATACTTAGTTAATGACTAATAATCTTTTTAAAGCTACGACTCAAACTCCAAGAAGATGGACAAGGGTTACCCTAAGAAGGTGGAGGACAGATTCCGGGGAATGACCGGACCAGTTACTGCTGCTTTCCAGAACCAGGGTTAGCATTCGATGAATAAATAAAATAAGGCTTCTGAATAACCTTGGCAAATCTGAACCTAGTTATATGAAAATGCTGATTTTATTTACACTACATTTTTTTCCAGGTTTCACCTACCTCTTCAGCGGACCACGTGTTTTCGAGTTTAACGAGTCAGTGCTGATGCGTACGCTGGGAAACAAAGACTTCTTGCAGTGCTAGACTTTTTGTCTTTTATATTTATCTGTCATGTCGATCCATAAGTGGACCTGTAAATTATTTAATAATTTAGAGTATAAACTGTTAATATTTTTTTTTTTGGCATTTTTAGAGTGTTATTTATTAAAATGTACTTTTTAAATGAAATTTTGATGCTCATTTAAAGCACAGTGAAATGCTTCTTTTTTTATTAGAAAAATTAAAGGCATTAAATAAGGGGAGGTAAGACTGCAGAACAGCAAATGAAGCACATCATACATCATTTTCTTTGTTTTGCGATGATGTGTCGTAACAGGGTGCATCTGTACTAAAGGTAATTTTTACATAGTGTGATTAACATTAAATATGTATTTATTTCCATTCACGTTTCTAATGCTGGCATTTCTGGTGGTGATTTTTTAGACAGTGGTATCTGGGACAGTGATATTTGGGCCAGTAGTATTTGGGACAGTGCACTGTGAGATTGCGACATTTGGAAAGGTGATATTTGGGACAGTGGTATTTGTAATAGTGATGTTTGGGACAGTGTTATTTGAGACAATGGGATGTGAGATGGTGATATTTGGGACTGTGGTATTTGTTATGGTGACATTTGGGACAATGATATTTGGGAGAGTTGTATTTGAAATGATACTTTGCTCAGTTTTGAAAGTATTTGTCAGTACAGTGGAACCTTCGATTACGAACATAATTCGTTCCGGAAGCATGCTCGTATATCAAAACAATAATATATGAGAATTTTCCCATAAGAAATAATGGAAAGTCAAATTAATTGTAGGGTTGAGCAGACCCCCAACTAAGAGCAAACACTTGATCACATTCCAGAACCTCTTCCCCAGACATCATGGTGCCATCCCAATAACCTTATCTCATTCGGGAACATAAAGGAGAGCTGCAGGATCTTAACCAGGCATGGGACAGGAAGTTTGCTGGGCTTGAAGCTACACTAAAGCCAGATGCCTCAAACTAGACATAAAACCATTGTGTAAATTGGCGTTTTACAGCTTCACCCCGAGTTGGGGGGGTATTCCACCAAGTCACACTTTGAACATCTCAGTGACCCCAGGACACATGTGTTCTCCAAATGGCTTTCAAAGAACAAAGAGGAATACAGCAGAGACACTATTTAAGCAATCTTTAATGGTGCCAGTAGGATAAAAATGCTAGAAACATATATTCAGTATGTTTTATATCTGGGTGTTATGTTTGTTTATTCTACATAACTTTAAAGGTATTATTAGCATTTACAAACCCTGTTTATTGAACAAAGCTATAAATGAGTGTGTAAGATAGGGGATGTGTGGTACCGATTAAAAGCTTATTTTATTCAAACAACAGTGGTGTACACGGAAAATTGGTTGCATGAACAAGAGCTCATGTAAAATTACTTTATAAAAGGTAATTAAAAGTGTAATCGGCTTGGCCCCACGTGACAGCCGTAAACCCGGCCTAATGTATGCACAAAAGGGGGAACCAAGCGTGGCTAAGCCCCGCAACCACATATGATAGGACCAATCATCCGTGGGACAGCCTGACACACAGGGACAAAACTCAGTGTCCGGACTCGTCAAAACTGCAACGAAGAAACCCACAGAAGAAGTTCCAGAGCGCGCCATCGGTAACCAGGCAACCAAGCCTCACCGAAGGGCTTTCCTGAAAGACGTCATTTCAACCAGAGCACCAACCAATCAGCAACGCCGTGATTCCCTTCACCGGAGGTGAACCATGAGAACGAAACGTAACGCAAGTATACAAACAAAGCTGCATACCTCGCTGAAAATGGTCCTCGTTTCATACCAAAACCGTAAGATTAAACCCAAGACTCTGCTCTTGTGACTTTCTTTGGTCTAGTAAACAGTACTAGATGAACTTCCTTAACTTTCACCCTGCAAACTGTTGGTATGTTTATGTGTGTGTGTGCGCGTACGTGTGTTCAAGTAGCATAGCTTCATGTATCGTAGATGAGTTCAAATAAATTCTTGTTTCTTTATAAAGAACTCTTGTCTTGGTCATGTATTTTAAAGTTTAAACATTTGCCCAGATCTTACGTTACCTTGCTCATAATTAGGTGAATACCAGATCTTGTATTATCGTCGTCGGCCGCGGGATAAACAGAATTGGTAAGATACACTAAATCATACTAAACTCTGGTCGGGTAGTTGATAAAGTGTACGCTATAAATTTTAATTAAGTTTAACAAAATTAACTCGAATCATTAAAGATTCGATTCACCTCTGAACCAGAGCTGAAACCCTACATAAATGGCGAACAATGCGTTGAGCATTGTCTCCCCATTTAAAATATTACATAATCGTTCCACAGCCCCAAAAAATAAATACATAAATATAATTAATGCAAAATATAAAGTAAAAATAAAACATTAACCTGCACTTTTCCTTTAAAAAAAGTCAAACTAAATCCCGGCAGATAAGTGTTTCCGTTTGTGCGCGCAGGCGCTGTATGTGTGTGTATGTGTGTGTGTGTGTGTGTGTGAGAAGCTACAGTAAGAGGAGAGGAGGATTGAGACCTGAGAACTCTTCCTCCTCTCTTATTTGAGTTTCACAGAAACGCACACTAACGTAAACACTGTTTTATCTGGAAAATAAACAAGACATTTCTCTAACTATTCCGCACACTAACAGAATCATTATGTAGAGCAGAGAGAGTGTGTGTGTGTGTCTTTGTGTGTGTGTTAAGGCAAGAGGAGGAGGGGTGTGTGTGTGTGAAGTTGAGAGGAGGAGGGGTGTGTGTGAAGGGTTATAAACCTTGAGTTCCTCAAGATGTTCCTGCTTACGTGCCGCCTGCCTGACCTGCACACAGAACACTGGACTACTTCACCCATTACTCTTACCATTACGCCGGTGGTCCCAGCTCTACTTGTACTTCGTTACAGATCTGCTGTAAGTGTATTCCCTTACCAAAACTTCCATCGGCTAAGGAGATTACGCAGTTGATTCTCCAACAGGTAGTTGACTCACCTAGTCTCTGACTGGGGTCCAAAATTTGCCAGCCGGTTTTGGGGCGCGTTCTGTAAGCTGATCGGGGCCACAGCTAGCCTGATAACAGGGTTGTCCAATAGGCAGATAGAAAGGGAGAATCAAGATTTAGAGCACATTCTCAGGTGCATGGCCTCCTCCAAACCACCATGCTGGTCCAACCCCCTAATGTGGGTAGAGTATGCCCACAAAACTCCCTTTCTTGGCATGCCACCCTTTGAGTGCCAATTCTTGTATCCTTCCCCCATGTTCCTGGAGGAGATACCTGAGGTTGGGGTCCCTGCTGCATGAAAGAAAAGTTAAAGATGAAAAGAGAAAAGAGAAAACTGAAGAAGATAGATGAACATAAAGATAAAGAAAAGAAAAATATATATAATTTCAAGAGAAAGGTGGGGAACGTGAGCATGAGTTCGGAGTTCCTTAGAAAGAATCAGAAACAAGGCGGCATGAAACAAGGCAAGCAAGAAACAAGGTGCAGCCCTTACCATAGTTAGAATACATACCCCTTTTGAGTTGCGAGAGTTAATTAATGCGGTGTAGAAGCGCCCTTACCTTGGTGTTGCATAGTGTTCATTATCAAACTAATTATTCCCTAGTGAAATAAACACTCCATGGCCTAATGCTCCACTGTAAGTCCTGCGTTGGGGCTCCCACACTTAATAACATCCTTGATGGCACCATATTGAAGTGCCCCTTCAGAACAATCCTCTTTAACGATTGATTGCATGGGTTTGAACCATGAAACTTTATGTTGTCATCTACACAGTGGGACAAAAACTCAAAGCAGTAATTTAAATAAAAGGATACTGCAGGAATGTGGTTAGTATTTACAAAATTTTACTAAAACTCCTGAAAAATAACGCACAGTATCCACTTATTTTTTAGTGGGCCATAATGGCCATGAATATAATGAAAAAAAAAAGTCTTTGTAAATTTGTGTAAAATTATTTAAAGAATTTATAGATCATTACAGTCAGAATTATTATGTTCAAATTACTGCACAATTAATGCATTTTCAGCATTATTCAGCTGTTTGAAGGTGCATGCATGTTTTCCTTTCATTTCAACATACCTTGAGACTGGATACATGTTTATGTACATGTATCTATTATACAAAAAAATAAGTTTTGTCTATGGGTTTAATGATGCAAATCAATAAAAAAAAAACCTTTACTGCTTGCAAAGTTGATTCTACTTCATTGATTTCTTTGGATGTACAATAAAAAAAATCATATTAAAATATATATATATATATATATATATATATATATATATATATATATATATATATATAATACAGTGGAACCTTGGATTACGAGCATAATTCGTTCTGGAAGCGGGCTCGTATTCCAAAAACAATCGTAAACCAAATAGACTTTTCCCATAAGAAATAATGAAAACTCAAATTATTCATTCTACAGCCCAAAACAATAAATACATAAAAATAATTAATACAACATATAAAGTACAAATGTTTCCGTGTTTCCGTTTGTGCGCGCAGGCGCCGTGTATTTGTATGTGTGTGTGTGTGTGGAATTAGCCCCTCGCCTTGTCTTAAACAGTAAAACTCCTTCTCCCTCCCACACCTCGCTTTTTAAGTTTCACAACTAACATACACAATGCAAACACTGTTTTAATGGGAAAAAAAGAATTCTCTCTAATGATACTTGTGTGAGCAGACTAACGGAATCACTGCTGTAAAGTAAAAAATTAAAAATAACAAATGAACCAGCACCTTATCTTTGAAAAGAATCGCGACAGAACTGAGTTTTCTGTGTAAATAAAGCGCATGCAGCCGGGAAGATCTGTGTGTGTGTTGGTGTGTGTGGGGCACAGTGTCAAATTACGCGTGCGCACACAGAAGAGAGACGGAAATGTTGATTATACCAGGAAGAGACGAGCACTAATAGCAGCAGGGGAAACGATTACCCATAATTCCCGCACCGCAAGAGAGAGAAAAATCATTGGCTCTGTTGTGATCACTTGCGGCTCGGTGTCAAAATAAGAGTCGCATGCGTGATACATGATACTCGGCGTTCATAAACTAATACTTCCTCGGATTTATTAAAAATCTTTGCTCACTTTGCGGAACACTCGTAAACCACGTTACTCGCAATACGAGGTTCCACTGTAATAATAATAATAATAAGAAGAAGAAGAAGAAAAAGAAATGTAGTTATGTGTGTGTGTAATGTGTGTGAAGTGTGTGTGTGTGTGTGTGTGTGTGTAGTGTATGTAATGTGTGTTCATTGTGTGCGTTTTGCAAATAACCCAAAATATCTGACCTCATGTTGAGTTGAGCCCATGAGATACATAGTGAAAATTCTTCAGCTCAGTGAGATTGTCACGGCGTGCGCCTGTGATGGGCGTGCGCCCAAATCTATTATCGCCCCTCGCTCACTTCGTAGGCTCCCTAAGTAGGCGGCACCCCTTCTGCAGGTGTGCAAAGGGACGAGGCCGCCTATGCGGGCCGGCTGGCACTGATTAACGTTAATAGGATCTCGGGCTTGCTCCGCATTATAAAAGCAAGGCGCGGAGTTTAGTCCGGGGTTTAGAAGAGCGTAACGCGGTGGAGCTCGAGAGTGGCATGGGAGTGGGGAAATGGAACGTGCCCCAGAGACTTAAAAGGACATTGGTTCCCGCGTCGAGCCCGCCTTCGCGTCCCCGCCGCCGAAGAGGAAAAGGCCACGAGGAGTTCAGCGTTAAGGCCGCCAATCCCAGCCGGGAAAGCCGCCCAGCCGATGGACGTCCGAGCGAAACTCCCGCCTGAGGCCGCGCCCACAGAGAGCTGGGAGGGGCCAGGCCGGCCATCAACAGCGGGGAGGAACCGAGAGGGAGCATGCAGGAGCGCTGCCTCGCGTGCTCCGTTCGGCCACACCGCCCACCGCCGCCAGCCGCGTGCCCGCATGCCAGCTGGGCACTGCCTCGGACCCTGCACGTGCACACTTCATCCCTTCCCTTTCTTTCCGTCCTCCCTCCTTCTACCCTTTCCTTCCCTTATTTATTCCTAATAAATTACCCATTTCCTCTAAGATCTCGCCTCGTGTCTGTGTTTCATGGTGCCGCCTGTGCAACTTTTTGCTTAGGTGTCCTAATGGCCATAGATTTCTTAATCCTGATAAGACAGAAGTTCTATTCATAGGTCCATGTACAGCTAGAAGCAAGCCTTTTGATCACACTAACTTTAGATGGCCTTTCTGTTCCATCAAGTGCAATAGTGGAAAAACCTTGGTGTGATTATAGATTCTAGTCTTTCATTTGAAAGACATGTAGATAATATTACCAGGATAGCATTCTTTCACCTCAAAAATATTGCCAAGATTAGGTATATATTGTCACTAAACCTTAAACAAGCTTCAGTTAGTCCAGAATGCAGCAGCAAGAGTTCTCACTAGAACCAGAAGATACGAGCACATCAACCCTATCTGTACTGGCTCCCAGTAAAATTTTGCATCAATTTTAAAAGACTACTTATGACATATAAAGCATTAAATGGTCTTGTGCCACAGTACCTAAGAGAACTGCTAGTGTCTTACAGTCTGCTATGCCTACATCGGTCAAAGTAGAGATGAGAAACCCAGATCCATTAACGGATTCTACTCCTTCTCAATTACTCACTGAACGGATCTAGATCTCCTGAGTCCTTTCGGTCACTCGAGTCAGTAGGGATTCTGACTGTATTTTCCTATGGTGAGAGGGCATTCACCGAATCCCTAGACTCATGAATATTTACACATCACTCAGATCCGGCAGTTTCACACCGTTTTACAAGTCCAACAGATCCGCTGAATCCCCCGGTTCAGATGAATCAGACAGGACATAACTACAGGACATATAATATTTTGAGTCTTTTTTGTTTCTAACTATAAAAATATAAGACTGAGAATCAAGAATTATCAATGCCAAATGTTAATGTTATGTTAATTTAATGTACCAAGAAATATTTTAAAAAATTATGAGTGCAAATCACTCAGAATTTGGCTTGTAGGCTAATAGGAATATGTTAAATATGAAGATAAAAAAATATGACCTTTCATTTTAAACACTCACTCACTCACTCATCATCTATACCGCTTAATCCTGTATTCAGGGTCACGGGGAGCCTGGAGCCTATCCCAGGAGACTTAGGGCACATGGCAGGGTACACCCTGGACAGGGTGCCAATCCATCGCAGGGCACAGACACACACACATACACTCACTCATTCACACACTATGGGCAATTTGGGAACGTCAATTAGCCTAACCTACATGTCTTTGGACTGTGGGAGGAAACCGGAGTACCCGGAGGAAACCCACCAAGCACGGGGAGAACATGCAAACTCCATGTACACAGAGACGGGAATCGAGCCTGGCCGGGGATCGAACCCGGACCCTGGCGGTGCAAGGCGACAGTGCTAACCACTACACCACCGTGCCGGTCATTTTAAACAAATGTGCACAAATTTTTAAAATAAAGGGTTAATACGGATAGGCCATCGGGTATTGTTTAATATAATAAAAGAAAAAAGGAAAGCTCAGGGGGTAACGCCAGGACTCAAACTAGAGTTTTCATGCACTTAATAATTGCTGTATCCACTGAGTTAAAGCATCACTTTCAACGCCATTCCATTTTGGTGAAGCTGTATTGTGGATTTGGAAACAAGGTCGATGTGACACAAATGCCAGAGCTGTTTTTTTATCTGTTTTTTATTTGTCATAATACACATTTACATCCCACCAAGATGTAACAAATGTGTTTGGTGTTCATAAAATCAGATTATCCCACTTTTTCAGGGAACAGGGTTACAGCAAAGTAACCCGAGACATTCCCTTTCAAAAGCTACACTTGATGCTGCGTGAAAACGAGAACGAACGAGAATGAAGTGTCTGGACCCACAGGGTTGTGTAGTGTGCACCCAATTACCAAAGAGGTCTCAGACATAATTCTGGGATGCTGAATCGAAGACCCGCGAGCCTGGAGTGGCATGGACATCCAAACTATAAAATCTGACAAACGTGTGCGGAGAGGACCAACCTGCCACATCACTCACTTGCTGCAAGGGGACACCTCTTGCCAGAGCAATCGATGAGGCAAGCCCCCTGGTCAAATGGGCCCTGATTCATAGTGGCGAAGTCTGACCACGCACCTCGCAGGCTAGGGCAATATGACCCAATGTGACAGTGTTTGTCTAGTGGCGGCCGCCCCCCGGTTGCGGCCCCCATAGCATGTAAATCTGAAGATGTAAATCTGAAGAGCCCGAACTAGACACAGTAAGTGAAGTCTTTCCTGCTCCGAAGCTGTGAAAGGCAGAGGACAGAAAGCTTTGAGAACAACTGGGTGCATGGTCGAGAATGGAACTTTTGGTAGATAGTTCAGGTGAGGATGCAGTACTGTAGCTTTGACTAGCCCAGAGGCAAAGTCTAAGCAAGATGGGGAGGCTGACAAAGCCTGCAAATCTCCAATTCTCTTCAAAGAAGTAACGGCCACACGAAAAAACTTGAGAGTCAGAAGCCTGACAGGCGCTGACTCTAGTGGTTCGACTCTAGACCTTCGAGCACAATAGCCCCACGAAGGGACAGTCGCTCTAGTGGGTGGCCTCGATCGTTTAGCTCCACAAATAAAACGGGCAACTAAAGGGTGCTTTCCCACAGAAACCCCATCAGTCAGAACATGACAAGCCGAAATAGCGACAACGTACATTCTGAGAGTACGAGGACATAAGCTCGAGCACAACCTTTCTTGCAGAAACTTCAGCACTGAAACAATTTGGCAATGAGCTGGGCAGATGAGGGAGGCAAAGAGGTCCACCTCTCCCAGATTTGACTGACTACTTCGGAGTGGGGTTTCCAATCTCCATGTGTCAGCTTTTTTGGATAGCAAGTCTGATCCCATATTAATATGCCCTGGAGTGTAAATCGACCTGAGGGACAGGAACCTGTCGTGTGTCCAAATCGCAGAACCTGGTGCACTAGCTTTTTCCAGCAGCGTGAGCGCAATCTGCCCCAGTGATTTATGTATGAGACTACCATAGTGTTGTCCACCCGCACTAGAGTCAATAACCGGGGTCTGAACCACATAGGAAGGGTATGAAGCCCCTGGCGCGTAAACCTTATTTGCCTGGTGATTGGCCCTTTGGATGAAATCCCCTGGCACTTAGCCACAACTGAAATGATCTCGTGTGCAGAAGGCCAAAGGGTATCACCATGGATGCAGCTGCCATAAGATCTAAAACACTCTGAAAGTGATGAACAATCACTTTCTGGCCTAGACTGATTTCCTTTAGGGTATTGAGAATGACCTGAGACACCCGAATATGTTGTACTTTATACTTTTTGTGCTTTTTGTGGCGTTGAGTCTCAATCCTTTCCTTTTCCCCAGCAAAGTCTTTAATTTCTAACTCAACAAAGGTGCTCGTTCCGGTTTCATGGAAGTGGACACCACCCCGTTGAAACACAGATGACGATGAGCAAATTGAATCCTGTAGCCTCTCTCTACAGTGCTTTGTACCCAAGGAGACATGCCTGGCAGTAGCTTACATGCTGCCAGTTTCTCCGAAAGAGGCAGAAGTTTCGTCATTTCAGCTAGATTGGGGGTGGGGTGGGTGTTAGATGTTCGGCATCCAGAAACGTTGCAGGGGGCAACCGAACACCCAACACCTTGCTGGAGACCGCTGTTCCCCGAAACACCAGTGGCGGCGGAGATTGAACGCTGGCCTCCTGAGTGTGCCGGAAAGGTGACTTTATTTGGTGATGGAATTTCATGCACCCCTCTCTGGGGAAACACCCCCACAGTTCTGGGCGCATAAGCGTCAGGAATTCTTCCTTCCGGATATAATACTCCTCAAGTCCGGTCTCCTTGAGGCGGATTGCGAAGCGCGGCGAGCCCTACCCCAATCTCTACGAGGGGGTGCACGGCTCACCACACTCTCCTGCTGTGTCTCACACCTTGTGAGAATGAGACCTGGTCGGGACTGGGTGGCTGACGGTCCCGACTGTTGAGCACGGCGGGGAAGAAACCTCACATGATTTTCGCCTCCCGAAACCTATTGATGACGATACTAACGGCACCATCGAACAGGCCGGAAGGCGAGATAGGGGCATCAACGAGGAAAGTGCGATCCTTGTCCTTGATGCCCGTAAAATTAAGCCACAGATGTCTCTCTGTAGACACCATGGCAGCCATAGAGCGGCCGATAGCGCGGGCCGTCTGCTTGGTTGCGCGAAGGGACTGGCTTGGCATAATTCTAAAATGCCCTTTCATCGATAACCCCGCCAGTGCTCACGTCATTCAGCAGGTCAGGCTGGTATGCCTGTAAAATCGCCATGGTGTGCAGAGCAGCACCAGCCTGAACAGCTGCCTGAAAAGCTTTTCCCACCAACGAAGATGTCTTCCGCCCTTTCACAAGAAGCGAGAGAAAAGGAGGATTCCGTCTCATGTGCTTATGCCAGATCAGCACGCAAACCATGAATGCGCCGTGGCTTGTGGTTTAGTTTTAAAGAAGGCAAGTTGAACGCGAAGGACTTTAATAGGAAGGAGATTGCAATGCTCAAGCCCGAGTATAGCATGCTCTTCCCCCGAACACTTAAAACAGAAAGCGTGGAGATCGCCCTCAGCGAGATATCTTTCACATGGAGGCACGCATCTGCTGTCTAACTCTGCCATCTTTCTGGTGAGTAGT
Source organism: Clarias fuscus (assembly GCA_030347435.1). Lineage (NCBI taxonomy): Eukaryota > Metazoa > Chordata > Actinopteri > Siluriformes > Clariidae > Clarias > Clarias fuscus. Next base: position 4,114,383 of record CM059223.1, on the reverse strand, counting down.
GTAACGCTTCCTATTTTAGTTTTATAAAGTGCTTGCACACATGCACACACACAATGCGGTCCATGAAGACAAAAAGACCTAAGGATGCTTCCGGTTCAGTCCTATTTATAACCTGCAGGTGCACCTCATCAGATGATGTTTCATGACCAAGGTTATATATAAGCCAAAGTTTGGCACGTTTGACACACATGTGCTTCACAACTAGTAGAACAAAGGGACGCTCCCATAGAGTTTTCACGCAGCATCGAGTGTAGCTTTTGAAAAAGAACCACCGAATCCTTAGACACACTGAGTCTCCCGGATCCGGCTGTTTCACAACCCACAGTTCAGATGAATCCGACGAATCAGTACCTGCTATTCTAAGTCACTGACGTTTCTGACCACGCAGGAAGTTTTCTAAAAAACTCAGTCAGCTACTTTAGGATGTAGGATCAACTGTAGGATCGATTCCTACAGTTTCAAGCTAACAGCTACTTATAACAACTGAATGGTGTAATTATCAGTTTGTATTTATGTATGTTGTTGTTAGCAACAAGATAACTTAGGACTCACCTGATCCGAGTAAATGAAGAGAAGGATTCGTTATTCGTGAGTCATCTTTCTTCTCCTCTCTCCTCTTCTCTCTCTTCTCTTCTCTCCCTCTCTCTTTCCCTCTCTCTCTGTCGAGCTATACCTAAGCTACCAGTGATCCAGACCCCCTCTGCCATCTGGACCTGTTTGACTCGTCCTGATGCCCCGCTTCTGGTTGGAGATCTTTTTGTAGGGATGCATGTGGTGACTGAGGGCGGTTTCACTTTACCATGAAGATGGTCCTGGCCTCGGCTGATGCAGACAGCTGTTCTCTGAGAACTTCAGTCAGGACTATAGTTCCGAACCTATAGTTCATTACTGGAATTTCCTATAAGTCTACATGAGCCTACAAGACCAATTGAATTCAATTAGGTACTTCCCTTTTTTAACCTAACCAAATTTTTGTTTGCTGGCCAATGTTAAAAACACTAATACAGTAGCACCTTCACATTCTCATGCTCAGAAACCTACATATACAGAACCTCTATATGCAGTTTTAAAAATACTTTGACCAACCGGATTGCCTCTGCTTTCTGGAAAGCTAGCTTCCATTGTGATGGTATTGACATTTTGTATGTGTAGTTCATATCAGTACAATGTGTCACTCTTGTGTGTCTCAGATCTGCTAAATGTCCTGCTGAAACACCACAGTCACGAAATAATGACTGAAATTCTGCTGAATGTTTCTAGAGAAGGTAAAGGCATTGCTTAATATCTCACTTTCTCACCACAGTGATATGATGCATAATTTAACTGAGAAATATCAACAAGGAAAGTTGGTTAAGCATTGTGGAGAGCTGCCAAGTCTCATACTTTGAGCGTGAGACTCAATCGATCACACATGTTTTCATGTCACACTTCCAATTTCACACACTTTTATATTAATTTCCTGTGGAAGACGCAAATGAAATCATTGACCTCCAGTCTCTTTCAAATGACTCAACTATAAACAGATTTAGTTTTTTTTTTAATCAATTATAAGTCAAAATGCTACATCCTTGTGTGCACTTCTTCACATACTGTATGGAACGACTCTCGAGCATTTTCTTTTCTAAGTGCTGAGAAGAGAAATAATACAGCTGTGTGAGGCATCAATCGAATGCAACAGTGGGGGTGATAATGGAACAGTCTTAATACTGCTGAACAGATCATCTAATAAAATTAAATATATTCAAATATATTTACAGAGTGCAGCAAAGGTACACTCCGGTGCAGCATTAAAAGAGTGTGTGAGGGGAGTGTTATTATCCTATATGTTATTACTGTTATATAAGATGGAAATGCATGTGAATATTTACAGTGATATTAAAATATTTGCATCAAGTTTAATTGTACACAAAACAATGTACCACTGGGGAACACACAGAGAGAGATTCACAATCATAGGCCCTATTTCATTTATTTGTTTGGATGAATATTTCAAATGTCAGTTGTACCAACTGGAAAAAGTACAGTCTAATGCATCTGCTATTTCACTTTAACACTGCAGTGCTAAACTATACATAACCTGAGCCATAAAATAATGACAAAAAGACAATAATGTGTAACATGGTATGGTTTATGACCCTTTACTTATCTGAGTTGTCATCTTTGATCCTGGAGTGTTTTTTGCAAAGGTTAAGACTTGCAGGATCAGAAAAGAATTGGAGTGGTTTGTGTCTGTCATACTAAAGCGAGTGAAGGGCTTTCTGGTAAAGAGGTATTTCATGGTTTTTAACACCAATTTGCTTGCTAGCACTACCTGATTCATTGCTGTGGATAAATGGAAAACCACCGTCTCTCGGCATCTACCAAGACAAGACCCCCCCCAGCCTCACTACAGTGTCACAATAAAAACATCTGCTTTGGCAGAGGAACGCCATGGCAGCATTCAGTTTAATGGTAGAATATAGCCACCTCCATGTTGTTGTGGCCGTCACGTTCGTACAGCTGACTTGGACCCTTTTTGTTTGCAGTACCTCCAGTACCTTTCTCAGGTGCATGAGATGTTTGCAACAAAGCAAAACAAGTGCTGGACAAGGTTGTGAGTTATTAAAAGAAGTTGGGGTGGCGCTGAGAATAAAAGGCAAGATACAGAACTTCTAAAAAAATCCACCAGTGCTGGGCCAATAAAATAAACCAATAGCCGTTAGCACAATGAAGTGTCAAGATGTTCTGTCTAATGTTCACTTCAATCCGGTTTGTGTGTATAGAATTTTAAACAATTGACATTTTCGAAAAGCAGCTTATTTATTTATTTATTAAGATAATTTTTATTTATTTATTTATTTATTTACAAAAATCCAGATGTAGATCTGTAATGAGCAAGAGAGTTGCACAGAACAAGCAAGAGCCAAAACATGAAAAGTATGGCATCATCTGGCACCATTATCACATTGGCCAGCTTGATAAACACAACAAATTATTAGGTATTACAGGAGCATACAGTGGCCTAAGAGAAAGATCAGATCTAAGCCAATCTTATTTACTGTACAGTAGATCAGAGCCTTACAGTATATTACACCAAACTTTGCTTTTGTATGCATAGAGAAATGAGAAAACACTACTTCTGATCTTTTGCATACATTAAACATGTATACTGAGTATTGGAAAGCACAACCATTGGAACATCTGGAATGCACCAATCATACACAAGCAATTTGGCAGAATTTGACAGTCAGATTTTTGGGAGAATGGCAACTTTAAGCAACTTTAATTGGAACCAAACCACCTACTGTAAGTATGTAAATTTATAAAAAAATTTGTTTGGTTTGCCTTAAGCAAGAGTTTTACAGTATGTAACAAACACACACACACACACACACACACACACACACACACACACACACACACACACACACACACACACACACACACATACACACACATACACAGAACCACATTTACATAAGAAAATATCTACACTGGTTCTAACTAAAGATGAATATGAATAAATATTTATTAGGTGTATTATATAATAAAATAAAAATGAAATAAAAATATATCTAATGAATGTTTCCATCATATTTTACTTACAATTTAAAAGTACGTTTTAAAAGGTGTAAAAACATTTTATTGAGCATACGCTTATATAAATCTCCTCAAAGAATCATAATTAATGATTTTGCTTTTCTAACCAATGTTTATTGCTTTTCTGAATGTTACACCTCTGATGCAGGATTTGCTGGGTGCTTGTGTACCCATATTCTCATACCATGATGAGTTTTATTTTATTTTATTTGATGGTGTAAATTTGTGGTTTGCAAATCTTCTGCCCAATTGCTTCAGGCTATACTTAAGAACTCCTTGGTTTGTAATCTTTCATTATCTAATGACATATAATTATTGCTCAACATCCACATTTTTCATATAAATGCCAACAGCAAAGCGTAACTATAGCGGTGTCTTAAAAAGAGAAGAAAAATGCAGACCTACTACCAGTTGTTCATCCTTGTTGCCCTGGTTTTCAGGGCTCACTCCCGCTCAGTACCATTGCCTACTAATTTGAACGATGAAGAATTTGCAAAGGTAAGAATGGCATTGCAATGCAACTTTTGCTTTTGTTTTATTTCGTTTATAACTGTATTTTTCCCCATTTAACCAGAATTACTTGAAAAAACTATATAATATGCAAGATGGACACACGGCCAGTGAGATGAGCTTGAAGCTGAGTGAGATGCAGGGTTTTTTTGGGTTAAAAGTGACAGGAACTCTGGATCCTGAAACAATGGAAATGATGATGGAAGCTCGTTGTGGGGTTCCAGATGTGGCTTCATATGCTGATGGGTCTCCGAAATGGCCCACAAACAAATTAACTTACAGGTACAAGTGGCATAGTGGTCTTAGCACATTATGTAGTGGCTTTATATATCAAAGTCATGTGAATTGATTTAGTAAGCCATTTTTATTCCGCAGGATTGAGAATTACACTCCTGACATGTCCGCGGTTGAAGTGGATGTCTCTATAAAGACAGCACTGAATGTCTGGGCTCGTGTCACCCCTTTGAGGTTCACCCGCATTTACAGCGGCGTTGCTGACATCACGATTGCGTTTACTGTTGGAGGTGAGCCTCACACTTTATCCAGTTGTATTCCTTGAATTCTTTTTGTCTGGTAATTAATGGTCAGCATTTTGGACAAGAACCTTTCAGGTTTTGCTACGAGCCGTAAGAATGTTCTTCAGTCTTCCTAACTCAAAGCCTGGCCTAGATTTGATTAGATTTGCTTTTATATAGAGTTTTTATCAACACTAAGTTGTGTATATGAATGTTTTGTATTTCCAGAGCATGGAGACGGCTCCAACTTTGATGGACCTAATGGATTCTTGGCTCATGCCTTTGGTCCCGCTCCTGGTATTGGAGGAGATACCCATTTTGATGATGATGAGACCTTCTCTTTCAAATCCTCTAATGGTAAATATGGTCACATGTTATTATATGTTAAAATATGCAACACATTTTAGTAGTCAAGATACACACATAAACTTCTTTATTGGGGTTCTACAGGATACAACTTGTTCTTGGTGGCTGCCCATGAATTTGGACACGCCCTGGGTCTTGACCATTCCCGTGATCCTGGAGCTCTTATGAATCCAAGGTACACTTACAGAGATGTTGACAGCTTCATTCTTCCTCAAGATGATGTCAAAAGAATTCAGGTTCTCTATGGTAAGCTTATGCAATTAGTGATTTCGTAACTAGTTCGCTACAAAAGACGACTTGTCGCATATCTAATTAATATAATAAAATGAATTCAACAGGTTCTAACCCTGAAATGCCTCATGCACGTACACCTCCACCCACTCCTAATGCCTGTGACCCCAATCTCGTCCTGGATGCTGTTACAACCCTGCGTGGAGAGATATACTTTTTCAAGGATAGGTATGCATAAGTTTTTAACAAAGAAAAATCTCAATTCTTTTAGCTCACTAACAATACCAATATCTAAATCTGTTTTTTTTTTGTTTTTTTGTTTTTTTTAGCTTTTTCTGGCGCCACCATCCCCAGAACCCTGAAACAGAACAATTTCTGATTAAGTCCTTCTGGCCTGAACTTCCAGATAACATTGATGCTGCTTTTGAGGATCCATCCAGTGACTTGGTCTACATCTTTAAAGGTAAAAAAAGAAAAAGAAATCTTAACAATATTTAATGTTTAACATTAACCATAAAGATATAAAAACTGCATAATCTACATCAGATTTGATGTGTACTTATGTATGTTTATGATCTTTAGGCCAGAAGGTCTGGGCTCTCAATGCTTATGATGTCGTGAAACACAAGAGTCTCAGTAGCCTCGGGTTGCCGGCCAAAATAAAGAAAATCACCGCTGCTCTTTATGATGAGTACACTGCAAGGACATTGTTCTTCACTGACAAATTATACTACAGGTGCATTTTAGTGTTTAAAAATAAAAAGAGAAAGAAAATGGGATGCTTATTCTTTTTGAAGTTAATGACTAATAATCTTTTTTTAAAGCTACGACTCAAACTCCAATAAGATGGACAAGGGTTACCCCAAGAAGGTGGAGGACAGATTCCGGGGAATGACCGGACCAGTTACTGCTGCTTTCCAGAACCAGGGTTAGTATTCGATGAATAAATAAAATAAGGCTTCTAAGTAACCTCGGCAAATCTGAACCTAGTCATATGAAAATGCTGATTTTATTTACACTATATTTTTTTGCAGATTTCACCTACCTCCTCAGCGGACCACGTGCTTTCGAGTTTAACGAGTCAGTGCTGATGCGTACGCTGGGAAACAAAGACTTCTTGCGGTGCTAGACTTTTTGTCTTTTACAATGTATCTCTCACACCGATCCGTCAGCAGTGCACTTTCTAAATAAACCTTTGATCCCCATTTAAAGACACAGCTGTTTTGTTTAAAAAAAATTAATAAATAAAGCAGAGGTAAAATTGCACAACAGCAAATAAAACTCAACCCACATTTTTTTTGTCTTTGTTTTGTGATGATGAAACATTTTGTGAAACATTCCCTGATAAACCATAAAACTGTTAAATTTAAAAATGATAGAATCACTGATAGTGTCCATCGCTCTCCATACACACAAGATGCATCCAGATGTTCTCTCTGGTTCATTCACCTATTAGCACTACCCCATTTCCTGAGCCTACTACACCAAAGTCATTCATATCTTCTATAGAAATCCGAGACACAAAAGCATTCCAGGGCTCCGAGGGTTTGAGGAGTGAGATGGGGGCTATGGAGAGAGAGGCCTGTAAAATTAAACGCCCTCTAGGAGAACTGTAAAAAGACAATAACCGAACAATTTTTTTTTTCATATCTTTGATCGTTCCAATTACCTCATTAGGCAGCTAAGAAATTTTATACACCATATTTTCATTTCTAAGATTCATGCTCGAAGCTGTAACGTCCTTAAGGACATTTCACACAGGAACACAGACGCAGAGACATACAGTGCACACTAGGGACTAAATCTTCATAATCGAGTTCTGTTGTCATATTTGGGGATTTGCTGGCACGACATATGTACAGATGTAGACTGAACACAAAAAAGAAACTGTAACCCAGGCAGTGAACCAAACAGAAAAAAAAATAATAATAATAACATGGCATAGCTGGGAGGAATTGACGGAATGCATTTGATTTCATGTGCAGAAATACTACAAGCGACTTTTAGTGATGTCCGCGTAATCAATGTGAGGAGTTATTTTAAGAGAAAGAGGTCAGCTGTTCTGGAGCAGTTCTTGCAAGAGCAGTATTCTCAAGTGCATTTTCAAAACCCATCAAGCACCATGGCTCTCATCAAGACCTTCCCAGGAAAGCAAGACAAAAACTTCTGCAAAGCAGAAGTTCATTTAGAGTCACCAGCCTCAGAAATAACCAAATAACGCACTGCACGTCAGATTAGAGCCGTTATGAAGGCTTTACAAAGTGTCAATGTCAGATATATTTCAATATCAACTGTTCAAAGAAAATTATTGTATATTTTGATGCCTTCAGTATTGTCTTTCAGTGCAGAAAGAAGTCAAATTCAGGACCGACCATGGAGTTAGAAAGTGATCCCAAACTTCTAAGCAGTAGTGCATGTATCAAGTGTCAGTGAGATATAGGTTTATTCAATGTGAATTTCAAGTTGCTAACCTCGGTCGTTTTTGGAGAGATGATTCCCCAAAAATGGCCATTTTTCAGCATATTGTCTTGCTTCAAACAATAAGGGGACAATTAACATATAATGATAGCCTCCATAGGAACTTGAAACTGAACCTTACTGTGGAGGACTCATTTAACTCAGGCAACCAATCAGTCTTTTGCATTTATCAAGATGCTCATAAGCCACATCCCTTAGCAACCTCATTACCATGCTAACATGCTAACATGATTAGGATGTTGCTAGCATTATGCTAACTACATTAGCATTTCGCTAATAACATGATTTGCATGTTGCTAGCACAATGTTTCGCTGATTAGCAGGTTGCAAGCATTATGCTAACTATATTACACATGACTCAATAGAGTGATTATGCATGTTGCTAGCATGACTCAAGTGTTTTGCCATGGTAAGCACCACTCGTTTTCTTCAGAGAATGTACCTCTCTAGGGTAATATTTATTGCAAGAATTTGGTAGAAATCTCAAATTTACCGCATTTGAGGAGTCTTGCAAACTGTGTCAGAACATACCGTGCAAGAGGGTATAAGTTTTACCCCTGGGGCGCAAGAGTTTACCCCAAATTTGCCCCACTGACATATAATGGAAAATGATCAAATCATAAAAAAAAATAAAAACAGGTATCAAATCATGTGGCTCAATCGGGAATGGTGTGCTTGACATGACTTTTCCAAGGGGTGGGCAGAAATATTTAAAAAAATTACAGGTAATTTACTGGACCAAACATCCCATAGACTTAACATTATGACCAACTATATGCTAGCAACATCATTAGCATGTCGCTAAAATAATGCTAGTGTTATTAGCATGCTTCTAGCATGACTCTAATGTTTTGCCACGGCAAGCATTGCTCACATTTTCTGCTGAAAATGTACCCCTCTAGTTATTATTATTATTATTATTATTATTATTATTATCAAATTCTTAGAAAGGCTTCTTTTCTTTAGCCAACCAATCAATTATTTTGAAATCTAAGAATTTGTATGAGTGTATGAGTGTTGTATTACTTTTTATCTTTTTATCTTTTTTTTTTTTTGTTGTAAAAATACGGGGGCCACAGAAATGTCAAAATTAGAGTATGTTTAGTTAAAAAAAAAGAGTTTCAGTATAGTAAGCACTGTAGGGATTAGACTGCAGTTCTGCATCTGAACAGCAGAGGTCGTGATTGTGTACCGATAAGATACTGTGTCCACCCACACTCCTGCGTACCGAGGACCTAAATGAGTCACAGGAAGATAGTTTACCTGACTGCGTCATCAAGGTGTGAGCTTCAGATTCTGTCCACAAAAACAGCCTTTAACAAAGGAATCATTCCAGTCCCATCAGGTTAGTCCAGGAGCATGTGAATTGTATTTATGCTTCTTATTTAATTTTTTATAATTCACACTAGCTATTCCTTCCAATGTAAAGATTATCACAATAAATCCAATAATACAATGATAATGTTTTTTTTTTTAATTATTATTTTTTATCTGTTTATCTAAAGGTGTACCAAAATAAAAAAAAAATTCTTGGCTGGAATTGAAATTCAGTATTTTTTCATTTAAAAAAACAGTGGTTGGCTTAGTGTTTAGCATTGTCGCTTTGAACCTTTCTGGGTCCCATTCCCGCCACTGTGTGCACAGAGTTCTTGGTGGGGTTTCCTTCAGGTACTCCGGTTCCCTCCCACAGTCCAAAGACAAGCATATTAAACTAAATGGTGTTCCCAAATTGCTAGGGGTGTAACGATATGCTCAGGTCACGATACGGTACGTATCTCGATACTGGGTTCACGATACGATATGTATCATGATATTTTGAACAAAATTTTAAAATGAAACTGAAATTCAAATAGCAGATTTACTTCAAAACATTAACAAATTTCAATAACTTTCTTTGTTGTACGTACAGTACAATACACATTTCAAGGTTTAATAAAAAAAACCCTTCTGTATTCAAAATAATAACTGAATATGTCTTTCTGTCACTGAAAATTTTGTTAAATTTAACATGAACTTGAAAGATACCTCAGACAGAACTTCTTAAAGCAGTAAAAATGTTTTTTTTTTTTAAAAATAAATTAAATGGTGTTCTGTTGAACATAAACACTAGTGCCTCCGAGTGGCGCAGTGGTTAAAGCGCTCGCCCTATCATCCGGAGATCGCTAGTTCGAATCCTGGGTGGTGCTGTAACCTCTCGCAGCCGGAGGTCTAGAGAGAGCTGATTGGCCGAGCTCTCTCAGAGGGGAGGGATGAGAGGTACTTAGTGCTCCCACATTAATCACGGCTCTACAGCCAATCAGGGGCGTCTGTGAGCTCGCGCAACGGAGGGAGCGGATAGCGCTGTCCTCCGAGTGTGTTACTCCGCCCCCAACGGTGCGCGAGCGAGCAGTTCGAAAAGATGCGGTCGTTTCGAACTGTCGTCGTTTCGAACCGTCACGTGGTTCGGAGGAAACACGTGATAGTCTTCGGCCCTCCCGGCTGAGTGGTAGTAGTAGCCTTAATGTGGGAGCCCCCTAGTGACGGGGAGGAATTGGACACGACTAAATTAGGGAGAAAATCGGGGAAAAATCCCCCCCCCCAAAAAAAAAAAACATGTTTAGGTTACTTACAGTTTTTTTTTTTTGCAAAAAAAAAAACAGCATATCTAAAAGCTGGGATCTTTGAGCACTCACTGAGAACAGACGTTGCTGGAACTGTTAGGTAAGCCTTGGAAAGAGAGGAAAGAAGCTGTGGCACTGCGGTGAAAGAAAGCCACAACTTTTCTTACATGACCAAGCAATCAACTGACGCGAGGCACGTTTAAACCTGCTTGCGACGCAAGATTCAACGTGTGCGCGAAACACTTAATATGCGGCGACAACCCGGCTTCTCTCACTGCCACCTCCATGTTGCGTGCGTTGCCAGTAACAACTGCAGTGCTATGAGGAGCCCTATCAAGCTCCCACTTTTGTACAGCCGCGTGTGCGACTCAAAAAGCGGGCGAGTCTGAAGCACGAAACTTTTCATTTCCCACTCCGTGATAATAACATGCGCCGCGATTGTAATATAGCTTAATTAATTTTTTTTACTGTCATTCTGTCGCGTGACTGGAAAACCAAAATGCTGCCAGATGATGGACTTATAAGAAGACGAGGCATCTTCAATTTCACTTTCAGCCGTTGCCCTACTGAAAACACACGTGACGCTGTTGCAGAGTAGGTCACGTCGGCAGCTCAACCAATAGGATCAAACTGCCGTCATATCGTAAAATGTATCGCCAACACTCTACGATACATATTGTAACATTTTTGCATTGCGAAAAATCGTGCTGCGATATATCATTACACCCCTACAAATTGCCCAGAGTGTGTGAGTGTGTGTCCTGTGATGGATTTAGCTGCTTCATTGTGTTTGTGGCCACGACTGTACAAAAATGTCAATAAAATCAGAAAATAGATTGTTTTGTGGACAGCACCTATTATGCAAAATTCACTCATTATGCCAAATCCAGTCATTCATGAGACACGAGAAAACAAACAAAGAAAATCCCTGCTTTTTCCCCTTTTCTCATGTTTATATTAACTGAGTTAAACAAGCCATATTTAGTCCTATTGTGCCCTATAAGATTCCCCCTCCCCTGGCTTGTTGCTCAGTTCTGCTGTTCTCTGAAGGGGTGTGGCTCAGCAGTAGCTCCTTTAAAGTACATAGACAAAAAAAAAAAAAAAAAAAGGTTTTCGAAGAGGCATGAAATAAAGAAATCTCATGTATAAAAATGCATTATTTGAATAGTATTATTTCAGATGGAACAGTAATACACACACACACACACACACACACACACACACACACACACACATACATACATAGGGGGAAAATAGGGGACCTTTAAATGTTACTATTAATGGATAAAAGAAAAGTTTTGAAGAAAAGATGATAAATGTGCATCACACTACCTGGTCACTGATTTTTAAAATTTATTTCTTACATATTTTCCATTCGCACATTGTGATTATGTGGTTACAAAAGAAAAAAAACCATTACATTACTCAGAGTGGCTTATTTTGCCAGCAGGCGTGTTAGTTAATCAGACACAACCGTGTTTCCTTTGTAAGAAAATAGACCTTAATTTTTCCGATTAATAAAAGCCACAGAGCAAAAGATGAGATGAAATGGAGAACCGCCTGCCAGCGAATCAGCCCAAATCACATCTTAATCCTTTTACAAGTGATCAGGAATGTAATTGATGAACCACAACACTTTGTTCAGCAGGAATTCCCGTCTGAGTCCTTGGGGAAACTCCGAGCGTCTCGTCTCTCTTAGTCACCTCCATCTGCTGGCCGGGTGCTGTATCTGGCTCAGTTTAAGTGTGCTAGAAGTGTGAAGGAACCAAATACGGAGAAGTTCACAATTTACTGTACACTGGAAGACTGTTAAAAAAAAAAAAGAAAAGAAAAAGAAAAGTGAGCGTCCCAAGGAACCCCTAGAATTCAAGTACACTTTGTAATATCTTTAAAATAATTAAATGCAGTTATGATATTCATCTCAGGTTGATTTCAACTTAAATTTATAATCTTAGCTAGATCTAAATACTTTCATTGCGTGCATGAGATGAGTAAGGGTGGTTCCACTTGATGGCCGTGAAGACGGTCTTGAACTCTGAAGTTTTTCTGTGATGTCATGCGACTGCAGTCACTCAGTAGTTTTACAACTGAAATTCATATTTAAATTCTGTTTTGAAATGAAAGTGGACTTTGTATTAACGTAAACACCTTCTCTGTTATATTGACCTGTTCAACTTAACACAAGCAGATATACCAGGGATTGATTTATGGTCGATGGTGGGGTTTCCTGTTGAGTCTGTTTCCTTTCAAGGTTTTTTCCTCTCATTGTATCAGGGAGTTTTTCGCTTGGGTTGCTTATCGCGGACAAACTGAAATTTTATTTTCTAATTCATTTCCAGATATTTCTTATTCTGTAAAGCTCCTTTGTGCCAATAACCATTGTTAAGAGTGCTATATTAATAAACTTACATTTTATTGAATCTAATTTAATTAATTGATTACAGTTATATTAAATCTGTACTGTATATATTCAGACATTTTGATGTGCAATTTATGTGCGATTATGCACAAATAATCATCTTCACAATCCATACATGCGTATGAATATGGAACTAAAACGTTTGACAGCATCAGCTATTTCCAGAAAGCCAAGCGCTTGTCCTGGACTTTGCCTGACTTGAAATTTACTTTAGATGAAATCTCATTTAACAACTCGAATTCTAATTTAAACAACTCTAACTCTATTTGCATAAGCAACGTCTGACTTCCACTTCCGATAGAAACATACACAGTATAAGCAGATACGGTCATGGGCATGGCACTGCTGATGTCTGAGTCGTTACCTGAGTCAGTCCTCCAGATGACCAGTTAGGGAAAATTCCCCTGACGCCCCTGCATACTTCCTACACACACAGACACACACACAAACTAAATCAACACTGGCCCTGTGGCAACATGCCTGTGCTTGGATCCTTTTTTTAGCTTTCAGAGGATTATTACACAAACCTCTTCAGATAGCATTATCTCACTTTTTCCATTCATGTCCTATTATACAAAATAATAAATTACTATATGTACACTAACAGAAACAAACATGATCATGACAGAAACAAATAGCCAAGAGCTTCATCTAATGTTCACATCAAAGAAAACATGTTCCTTAATGACTGTGCATACAGTACAATACTTCACTTTCTTTACTGGGTTTAATTAAGTTATAATAATAATAATAATAATAATAATAATAATATTATTATTATTATTATTGTTGTTATTATTATGCAAGCATCCACAAAAAAGGGGGTGTGTGGTATACAACTTAATTTGCATATGTAAAACCGTTTATTTATTATATTTTGAGCATTATGAATTATTTTTGTCATTCTATTAAAAATGAATCATTTTTGTCATTGTATTGCGTTATGTATCTTCTTCTTGACAATAGACCATAGATTCACTATGAGGTTCAGGACATTTATTGCTCCTATCTTTTGTTCAATCATTATATATTTCTAGCAATTTCCGTCATAGATATTTAATATTTTATACTTGACTGTTAGCAGTTTTTGTTTCTAGACACAATGGAAGTTTCAGATGGTTTTTCATCACTCTATTTTCTTTTTTTTTTAAGCCAAATTTTGCAACTGTGGAAAAAAAAAAAAAACCTCAATTAGATTATATACGATTTGCACTGCACTTTGTTATACTAAAACTTACCACATTTTACTGATGTTGTCGAATTCACATGAGACGCATTCCCACAATGACGTTTGGTTTATGCACACATTCAGACGTGTTCAGGAAGACAAATCAGGAAACAGCGCAGATTAAGGAGGAACTAGAATCTGCTGTAATTGCTTTCTTGCATCATGAGTGTTGAACATGGATTTAGAGACTTTTTTTTTTTTTAGAAGATTGTTTTTTAGTTAGAATGTTTATATTTGAAAAAGCCTAAGCAAATCCATCCTGAAAGTATGAAATCATGTGGCACAGTGTAATTATCAGTTATATAAAATATGTAATATATGTATAACTGATAATTACACTGGCGAAGGAAAAAATTATGCAATAACCTATGCTTGTAAAAGATCAATTACACGATAAAGGAACACTAGAAATATCTAATAAGGTTCTGATTCCTGATTAAGTTAGTACACCGCTCCAATTTCAGCAACCTTATATGTTCTCAAGGGACAACACTATAGAAATGAGAACTGGATATACTTTAGAGTAGCCAATGTGCAGCTTGTATAACAGTACAGATTTACTGTCCTCTACATGCAGACTTTATTGTGTAAATAACTGCCAATGGAAATGAGTACACCCTAAGTGAACAGGTCACAACTTTGTACAAAGTGTCAATATTTTGTGTGAGCACTGTTGTTATCAGGCCTTAATCCTCCTGGGCCTGGAATTCCCCAGAGCTGCACATGTTGTTGCTGGGATCCTCTTCCATTCCTTCATAATGACATCACGGAGCTGCTGGATGTCAGACACACGGCGGCGCTTCGCCATCTTCCACTTGTGGACGCCCCACAGGTGCCCAATAGGGTTCAGGTCTGGACACGTGTACTCAATGACAAACGCATGAAAATAATGGATGTGACCCTGACATGGTTAAACAGCTGTTATTACATACGAGGTTTTAGTCACTTTTGTTGCCAGCTATTTTGACAATAATGGCTGTATTTTGAGTTCTTTTCAGAGGACAGTGAATCTATACTGTTCTACCAGCTGCACATTGACTCCTCTAAAATATATCCAGGTTTCATTTCTATAGTGTTGTCCTTTGAGAAGATACTAAAATGTTTGCAGAAATTAGAGGCGTGTACTCACTTTTGTGAGTGGGTGTATATAAAGGACCAATTATAATAAACTTTTATTATGAAGAGTTATTTTTCCCATACTAGCATATCCCGAAGAGCTTTTAAATCCTTATGTAGTATAGTGGCTATGTTAACAATACTGTATATACAGTAGAGATTGAGAAATAGAAGGGCTGTTGCTTCTGCTGTTGCACTGACAGGTTCTTAAGAAAGAGGATGTTTCTGGCGTTTCATTAGCTGTGAGTGATTTACGACATGAAGGACTGTCTTAAATGGCCTTGATCTTTTGTTTTTAATCCTCAATGTTTCCCTTGTATCTTTGATTTTCTTCATATCCCGTGGTTCTCCTAAATTATGATTTCCCCCAATATTTCTCTTTTAACATATTCTTCTTTTTCTCAATATTTCTCTTAAACGCTTCCTTTTTTTTCTCCGTAATCCTATTTAATAAGTATGCCTTCTTCTTCTACATTCTTCTATCTTCTTTTAAACATTCCTTTTAAATTTGAGTCTTCTTTTCCCTATAATTCCCCTTTTCCTCAACACTCTCACTCACTCATTCTGTCCAATGCGTGCCAATCGATTGCAGGTCACACAAGCACACACTCACACATGATTGGAGTTTGGAAACATCACCCTTTCTTTTGCTTAACATTTTCCTTTAGTCTAATCTGTTTTTTTTTTTATATATATATTTCTCTTAAATTCAAATTTTCCCTATGATATTACTTTTATTACTCTGGTCTGTCTGTACAGTACAGGGTAGCTGTTCCTGCACTTGTTCATGTATTTATAAATCTACCAACCCAACTCCATGTCCCATAATCATAATATTTCAAGGAAACATCTTTAAGATGCTTGAAAAGGACAAAGATTTCACATTTTTCTGACACACACAGTACTGGGAAATTACAGTGTATCTATAGTAAAGGTATAGATTTTGTGTAAAATATGTTGAAAAGACAATGCCTTTAAGTTAAAAGGCACTGAAGGGAAAGTTTAAATAATACTAAATAAAAAAAAAAATTGAAAGGTAAATTTAGTTAATGCTGTACAGTGGCTTGTTTCAAAAAGTAGCTTTTATTAGTTACGTAAACCGTTCAAAGTTTCACCTTTTCGTCTATAAACATCACACTGCCGTACCTCAGCAAGTTTGCCATATTTAGCATTGGCAAAAGAAATTTACTGTACATGCTTCCTAACAAATTTTGTTAATACTGGAATTCAATGCAAAAAAAAAAGAAGAAGAAAATTTTGCAAAAGCAAAAAATAAAAATAAAAAAATAAAAATCTTGTTCTATTGGCACATCATTCTGCTAGTTTTAGAAATCTCTTGTGAGAAGCAAAAGTCTCTTCCAATAGAACAAGAAATTTCCGCTCACAATTTTAGTAAGATTTGAATAGAAATAAGCTTAATAATCTTATATTTGGTTTGTTGTCGTCTTATTTTAAGAAATTATAGATATTTGGCTAGATGAAAAATATTTCACTTGCTAAACAGGCATTAGCCAAGAAAATGATCTATCATTTAAATATAGTGGAAAATATTTTAAACGTATCCCTTTTTTTTTTTTTTTTTCAATTGAGTTTCATTTCTTGTCATTTTGGGAGGCATTGCAAGACACCACTGTATATATGCTGAACAAAAATATAAACGCAACACTTTTGTTTTTGCTCACCATATCTCTCAAATATTGTTCAAAAAATCTGTTGCACTGCATGAGGCGGGCAAAGCAGAAGTGCTCACTATCACAGATTTTGACAGATTTGTGAACAATATTTGAGAGATATGGTTATTTTGTGTATGTAGAAAATGTTTCAGATCTTTGAGTTCATCTCGTAAAAAATGTGAGCAAAAACAAAAGTGTTGCGTCTACATTTCTGTTCAGTAAAAGAAATTGTTGACTCCATAAGTCCATGTGCTATTTAGATTATATCACTTAAAAAATAATTAGCAAGATGAATCCTTTTTTTTTCTCTTCCAATTTCAGAACTCGACTGGATGCATTGCAGAAATGATTAACTAAACTCTGTTGATTGGTGTGTGGCATACACTCAGTGCATGCTCGCACAGTGCAGTCAATGTATTATAAATTAATGAAACTAAGTGAGATTAAGTAATAAAAGGTCAATAATACTCAAGTAAATTCTAAATACACGAAACTAATACTATGCTTTCTGAGTGGGAAAGATTCAAAGAACTTTATTAATCCCATCGGAGAAATTGCTTTGTCTTTGGTTACGGTTTCTTTGAATAAGAAGCAAATCTAAGTCACGATCACTTTATGCAACTTTACAACAAAGTTACATAGTAGCTGTTTCTAAGAAATTACATTTTTTCGGCGCTATGTATTCAAAAGAGCATTCCCAACTAAAAAAATATTATAAGTGACAAGCAGACAATAATTTTTTAATAAAACTCTTAGTTCATAAACATACTGTATACAGCTAGGCTAAAAAAAAAAAAAAAAGGAAGTAGTGAAAAATTAGCCAGATGTGCTTTACAAGACCTCATTCAATTTACACCTACAATCGTAACAAAAGACCTTACACAAGCTGGCCGGAAATGGTTTGTGGTTTTGTGATGCCATTTGGAAATTCCAAGAATTCACGCAACTGTGTTTGTATACAATGACTTACAAATTCTGTAAAGGAAATGTAGAAATATTAGTTTGGGTTCTTGTTTTTAAATATGTGGGAGACAAATAATAACAAGCAAACAACCAACGTGACCAAATTTGAGTTTACTATCCATTATACTGTATAATCAATTCAACATTGCTGTATACACACCATATTTGTCTTTTCATAACAAGTCTTACAAAATAGATATACTACTTTCTTCAGGCAGTAAATTATTTTGCATGCTTTGTTAAAAATGACTAGCTTTGATTAAATTACACAAAATGCTTCTATTCTGCATGTCATCGGCTTTAGGTACAGCATCGCAACTTTAAAATAGGTGGGCTTTTCTTTCATTTTTTATTTATTTAATGTAGTTATATTAGGTGCAAATGCTACTTACTGTAAGTCATAAACAAGCTCCTTAAAGGATATTCAACACTTTATTTATAACGAGCATTCCTGTTAACCCATAGTCTAAGTTAGATGTTTTTCATAATAACAATAATAATCATGTAAAGATCAAGTTAAACCAGTACACATATTTGTTTATCTTGTCAAGAGCAGGCTTAACGCTGGTATTTAAATAAAAGTATTTCACGTGAGGACATCCTGTACACTGTGAAGTAACTACACTTGTGCTTCTGCTGAAGGCTATCATTTTCTTTGCTGATGCTGTTCACAAGTTTAGACGTGCCGTAAATATCTCGTATTTATTTTCCCCCGGAGCATTTGTTTGAGACAGTGTTATTTAGAATAGTGTTATTTGGGACAGTTGTACTTCAGCCAGAAATCTCTGGATTCACTGATGTTGTCTATGAGGTAGTTCGGTTTGAAACAAGAGTATTGTATCGAGTGATACTTGTGCTAGGGGACAAGTATCTATGCATTCTATTGTTCTATTTGAGACAATGGGATGGTGCTGTTTAATGCAGATAACTAGGACCAGTGCTATTTGGCACAGTGATAATTCCGTTAGTGGTATTTATGACAGTGATTTTTTTGAGAGTGATATTTTATACAGTGATAAATTGGGTAGTGGTCCATGGAGCAGTAACACCTGATTATAGTCGTATTTGAGATGGTGGTATTTGGGACAGTGGTGTTGGTACATTGATCTTTGTGGTAGTAGTAAATAAAATAGTAGTACCTGATATAGTGATACACACGTGGACGAAATTGTTGGTACCCTTCGGTCAATGAAAGAAAAACTCACAATGGTCACATAAATAACTTTAATCTGACAAATGTAATAATTAAAAAAAAATTCTATGAATGTTAACCAATGAAAGTCAGACATTGCTTTTCAACCATGCTTCAACGGAATTATTTAAAAAAATAAACTCACGGAACAGGCCTGAACAAAAATGATGGTACCCCTAGAAAATACTGAAAATAATGTGACCAAAGGGACATGTTAATTCAAGGTGTGTCCACTAATTAGCATCACAGGTGTCTACAATCTTGTAATCAGTCAGTGGGCCTATATATAGGGCTCCAGGTAGTCACTGTGTTGTTTGGTGACATGGTATGTACCACACTCAACATGGACCAGAGGAAGCGAAGGAAAGAGTTGTCTCAGGAGATTCGAAAGAAAATTATAGACAAGCATGTTAAAGGTAAAGGCTATAAGACCATTTCCAAGCAGCTAGATGTTCCTGTGACTACAGTTGCACATATTATTCAGAAATTTAAGATCCATGGGACTGTAGCCAACCTCCCTGGACGTGGCCGCAGGAGGAAAATTGATGACAAATCAAAGAGACGGATAATCCGAATGGTAACAAAAGAGCTTCTAAAGAGATCCAAGGTGAACTTCATGCTCAAGGACATCAGTGTCAGATCGCACCATCCGTCGTTGTTTGAGCCAAAGTGGACTACATGGGAGACGACCAAGGAGGACACCATTGTTGAAAACAAATCATAAAATCGCCAGACTGGAATATGCCAAACTACATGTTGACAAGCCACAAAGCTTCTGGGAGAATGTCCTATGGACAGATGAGACAAAAATGGAACTTTTTGCCAAGGCACATCAGCTCTATGTTCACAGACGGAAAAATGAAGCATATGAAGAAAAGAACACTGTCCCTACTGTGAAACATGGAGGAGGCTCTGTTATGTTCTGGGGCTGCTTTGCTGCATCTGGCACAGGGTGTCTTGAATCTGTGCAGGGTACAATGAAATCTCAAGACTATCAAGGGATTCTAGAGAGAAATGTGCTGGCCAGTGTCAGAAAGCTGGGTCTCAGTCGCAGGTCATGGGTCTTGCAACAGGACAATGACCCAAAACACACAGCTAAAAACACCCAAGAATGGCTAAGAGTAAAACATTGGACTATTCTAAAGTGGCCTTCTATGAGCCCTGACCTCAATCCTATTGAGCATCTTTGGAAGGAGCTGAAACATGCCGTCTGGAAAAGGTGCCCTTCAAACCGGAAACAACTGGAGCAGCTTGCTCATGAGGAGTGGGCCAAAATACCAGCAGAGAGGTGCAGAAGTCTCATTGACAGTTACAGGAATCGTTTGATTGCAGTGATTGCCTCAAAAGGTTGTGCAACAAACTATTAAGTTAGGGGTACCATCATTTTTGTCCAGGCCTGTTCCATGAACTTCAATGAGTTCATTTTTTTAAATAATTCCGTTGAAGCATGGTTGAAAAGCAATGTCTGACTTTCATTGGTTAACATTCATAGAATTCTTATTTATTATTACTTTTGTCAGATTAAAGTTATTTCTGTGACCATTGTGAGTTTTTCTTTCATTGACCGAAGGGTACCAACAATTTTGTCCACGTGTGTAATGTGGGACAAAGGTAGGTTGTGATATTTTTCAATATCCTTCCTTGTAGACTTGATGTTAGTCATTAGGTTTTAAGTAATCATTAACAGTATACTGTATGGCTTCAGACAAGCCAGAATAACAGAAGTGGCCATAATTACATCATCAACCAAAACACTCACCAAAACCACACACAGGATGTACACGCATGCACACACACATGATAAAAAATAATTAAATTATTCATAATTAGAATCCTACTCATAGTGCCAAAAATAACCTAATGCACCATGTGATGTATGAGAACATGAGAGATTACATAAAAGATTCACTAAACTGAAAGATTAAAAATATAATTTCATATGAATGTTTTATCGGTGAATTATATATACTGATGATAAAAATAAGACACAAGACTAAAGGGGAAAAAAACACTTCAGTCAATGTCTTTTATGACACCAACACACAACTTACAAAACATAAAATGAAATTGAGATAATCTCTTATCCAATTTGCCAATTCCAATATGAATAGTAATGATAGTTCAAAACATTTGTTGTTAAATAAAATTCTATTGGTTGAAATTTTTACGCCCTATTCACAATATGGAGTCATCTGTAATTTCCTTCCTTATCTTATGTCACCGTCTCATGACTCAGGTGGTTGCTCAATACTTCACCCTTTATCTTATATAAAAGGAGGCAGCGAAGCCCAAACTACATGAGTTTCTTGAAGGAGAAACAAGATGAAGACTTACCAGTTGTGTGTCCTCATTGGCCTTGTGCTCAGGGTTCACTCAGGTCCTGTAACATCATCCGTTGACAAGGATGATGAAGAATTTGCAAAGGTAAGAACGGCATCACCTTGTGCAGTTTAAGATTACATACTGTAGGATTTTACTGAGTCAGGTCTTTAATTGTCAATTGTGTCTATTTAACCAGAATTACTTGAAAAAACTCTACAACATGGGAGAGGAGAACAAGTCATCTTCTGGACGCAAGAGCAGTGAGATGAGCTTGAAGCTGAGCGAGATGCAGCAGTTTTTCAAGTTAAAGGTGACAGGAACTCTGGACGATGAAACGATGGAGATGATGAAGAAGCCTCGCTGTGGCGTTCCAGATGTGGCTTCTTACAGAGCCAGACCTTTAACTTACAAATGGTCTACAAACAAATTGACTTACAGGTAACAATATACAGGTAACCCTTTTCTATCTTCATGATACAATCAACAAATGATGAATAGATTTACTAAGACACACTTTGTTATTTATATTCTATAGGATTGAGAATTACACACCTGATATGTCCATGGCTGAAGTGGACAACTCCATTGAGAAAGCGCTGCAAGTCTGGGCTCGTGTCACTCCTTTGAGGTTCACCCGTATCTACAGCGGTGTAGCTGACATCATGATCTCTTTTGTTGTCAGAGGTGAGTCTCACACTTTATTCAGTGGAAACACACGACCCTCCCTGTGGGAATGTAGGCTAGTCCTCAGGTTATCAGTATAATGGGTGTCTTGTAGGTAGTATATATGATGTGTCTTGTAGGTAGTTTCAATTTTTTTTCTTCCAAAAGTTATTACTAACTACTCGATGAAAATGGCCAGGAATTTTTTTCAGTACTTTCTGAAAATGTCCCACAGTGTTCCCACTGAAAAGTCTTTCCTGCAGAATATTACAGAATAGGTTCTTGAAAAGGTTCTTGTTGACAGCTTAGGCTGAAGATTGTAAAAGGCAGCCTATGAAATCATTAAAATTAAAATTTTCATAAATTGAATGAAATTTTTTATAAAATCAGAAATCTGGACAAAATTAATAGTTTTGGCACAATTAGCACATAAACTGTTTTGTGTTTTCAGATCACAGAGATGGCTCCCCATTTGATGGACCTAACGGTATCTTGGCTCATGCATTTTTCCCCGCTCCCGGTATCGGTGGAGACGCCCATTTCGATGATGATGAGTCATTCACCTTCAAATCTCCTAGGGGTGATTATGCTCACATTTCATCGAAAGACCGTACACAATATGATATAAAATATGCAACATAATCAAAATGTCTTCTTCTACAGGATACAACTTGTTCTTGGTCGCTGCTCATGAATTTGGACATTCTCTGGGCCTTGAACATTCCAATGTTCCTGGTGCTCTAATGTTCCCAACATACAGCTACACTAATGTTGACAAGTTTGTTCTGCCCAGAGATGATGTTAATAGAATCCAGGCTCTATATGGTAAGATTCCGAACCATATATCATTAGCAAATGTACAATACAGTAGAAGAGCTTTCTGTAATTAACAAAGTGAAATTCTTTTGACAGGCTCAAACACTGAAAAACCTGTTGACCCTGATAAGCCTGAGCCCACCCCTCCAGTCACCCCTAATGCCTGTGACCCCAATCTGGTCCTGGATGCTATTACAACCCTCCGTGGAGAGAAAATCTTTTTCAAGAACAGGTATGTCTGAATCCCAAAGTAACTTTAACATAATGTATGGATAATTTGATTGATGAGAGATCTAACCATCTTATACCGGATGTCTTGATCAGGTTCTTCTGGCGCAGCCACCCTCAGCTCTCCTCGATCGAACAACATCTAATCAAGTTTTTCTGGCCACAACTTCCTGATAATATCGATGCTGCTTTTGAGGATCCATCAGCTGATCGGGTGTACATCATCAAAGGTAAAATTTAGCCCGGATCTTGCTATTCATGCTAAGAATGCTAATCTAGTGGTATGCTGATGCATATGAGTTGGTGTTAAAATCGTGTTTATGATCCTTAGGTCAGAAGGTCTGGGCTCTCAACGGTTATGACATTGTGAAACGTTTGGATCTCCGTAGCTTCAGGTTGCCAGCTGCTGTGAAGAGGATCGACGCGGCCCTTTATGACATCAATTCTAGAAACGTGTTGTTTTTCGTCGGCAGGTCATACTACAGGTAATTCTTTTTGTGTAGTTATATTAAAGCCCTTTGTTCCCTACCTGCTCTTCTTCAAGATGCTAAAGAATACTTCTCTTTTAAAGCTATGACATGAACAGAATGGCGATGGACCAAGGATCCCCGAAACCTGTGGCACAAAGCTTCCCAGGAATGTCAGGAAAGGTTACTGCTGCTTTCCAGGAAAATGGTCAGTAAAACAAATTCACTTTACAAATTACACATTACATTATTCACTTTACAATTAAGTGTTTGTTTCATTCAGTTGTGAGTAACGTGACATGCCTTTTGTTTTGCAGGTAATACCTATCTCTTCAGCGGGTCACGTGCTTTCCGTTTCAGTAACGGAAGGCTGGTGAATGTGCTGAGAAGCAACCAGTTTTTGCGGTGCTAATTTTTCATATTTAAATGCCTCACAGGCGGTGGGGAAAAATCCAGTGGTAGAGTAAATTATTAAACATTTTATATAGCATTAGACTTTAGAACAGTATTAACTTATTTAAAGCATCTCAATCAACTTTTTTTTTTTCATTTTTTATTGTTCTTATAACTATTTTGTCATTTATGATGTGTGTTTTCAAAATAAAACTTTTTTTTTTTTTGCAATTGCAACTGTTTGTGGTGGTGTGATTGGATATGTACAGTAGGTATATTGTAAATCAAAGGCAAGACACGGTGGCATTCTTGAACAACAAGAGAACAACAGACCTTTTTCACACTAGAGTTTCAAAACATCTAAGTGACATACTGTAAATCACAAATGCTCACAATCACTGTAGCATCTCCCCAACATGTGAAGTTCAAGCAAACATCTGTACTTGAGCTGTCACTCAATTTCCATTGAAGTGTTTGTGAGAAAGACATTGACTTGTGCTTCTTGCTGGTATCAGCCATGTGCTGTGAAAAAAACAAGGAAGGACACGGGTGCACACACTCAGACTCAGTGAGGTATTTACTGTACCTGGGCTGTTCCGGAAATCATTATCCATGGGTCATGGAAATGCATGGGGAAAAAAAGGTCCAAAATAAAGAAGTATCTGGATTATCTAAAATTGCCGAACAAGGAAACAATCAAACAAACAAAAACTCAAACAAACAACGAGATTTCAGCACGAGATTAAACAGACAACTAATTAGGAATGAATACCAAACAGCTGCACAACAAAGTAGTTCAGTACACCAACAGCAGCACAATGCCAGACCCTACCCTTATCATACTGTATGGTTGTAATTTGGTTGCGATGTTGCCTCCCAAAAACACAACATCAGAACCAACGTTGATTTTGAACCTTATAGTTAGGATTACTTCAATAAAAATACGAGTGAATAACATAATGTTGCAAATACAATCTCAAAACAACCTTTATCCACAAACTTATTGTCCAAAATTCACAAAGATCTCACGTGTAAAGTGGTGCATACCTGTGCATCCTTAACATGCTCTTATTGCAGATGATAGTTTTCTTTTTGTTTAGTTAATTGCAGTTGCCTTGAATTTGTTTTATTTTGTGGCACTTGCTGTTTGTCATGGGTCTAGCTGGGGGTGCTGGCTAGACCCGGCTGATGGGGTTGCCGTGGGCATGGAGGTAGGCATGAAGGCAGAGGGGTGTTGCAAACAGAAAAAGTCTTTATTTAACAGAACTCAAAAACAGACACAAACAAACAAAGG
The DNA here is from genome assembly GCA_030347435.1 of Clarias fuscus. Taxonomy (NCBI): domain Eukaryota; kingdom Metazoa; phylum Chordata; class Actinopteri; order Siluriformes; family Clariidae; genus Clarias; species Clarias fuscus. Next base: position 4,089,330 of record CM059223.1, on the reverse strand, counting down.
AACCAAAACAACAAACTCAAACTAAAACTAGGGCTCAGGAAAAACAGGGACGGCGCGCCAACACAGGGAGAAGAGCTGACATGGGAGCCAGGAACCGACAGGGAACGGCGCGCCAACACAGGGACAAGAACTGACATGGGAGCCAGGAACTGAACACAGGGAACCAGGAGCTGACGCAGGGAACCAGGAGCTGATACAGGGGACCGACAAAGAGAACTGGGGATGAGGAAACATGGAGCTGAAGCTAACTAAGACACATAGGGGAACTAGAGACGGGAGAGATAGGAGACAGGAGAGACAGGGCTAGACAGGACTGGAGACTGGAGAGACAGGACTGGAGACTGGAGAGACAGGAGACGGGAGAGACAGGGCTAGACAGGACTGGAGACCGGAGAGACTAGAGACAGGAGAAGAGATGGAACAGGCTGGGTTAGTGGTTAGTTGGGTTAGTAGCTACATGGAATGCTGGGGACACTGGATGCTGACCTAACCAGGTTAGTATCTAAAGGGGTTAGTGGCTAACCGGGTTAGTACTGACCTAAGAGTGGGGAACTGAACACAAAGGCAAAGCACACATGAGGCTACTCCAAACTAGCGGCTAACCTACTAGCGACCAGAACCACTAGCAGTCAATTCCCCTAGAGGCTAGCCTACAGGAGGCTAACCCTACTAAGGGCTAACCCTACTAGCGGCTAGGCCTGCATGTGGCTACACAAAACTAAACCAGAAGACAGAACAGTACTTACACAGGATACAGGAGGAGACAGCCTAGCTAAACATGAAACAGGATAGCTCCATGAATCCAGCAACACAAGGAACATAAGGAGAACAAACAGTGGAGCCCTAGACAAACAAAGGCTACAAAACAAACCAAAGTATAAACTTAAAGAAACAAGAACCAAACAAAAGGACTGCCCACATGACGGTAGTTACAAATATAAACATAACAAACCAACAGACAAACAGGCAAATAGACAAACAATGCTCGACCCAGTTTCCCAGAACAGACTGCTATTTATAGAAGCTTTAATGAGGCACCTCAGTCCAGGTGAGCACTAATCACCTGACTGAGGTGCCTTCTGGGAAACTGAGTCAACCAACAAGAACTACACACAGACCGACAGACATAAACAGTGACCTCTAGTGGAGGTTCCTAACAGTACGCCCCCCCTTAAAAACGCTCCTCCGGAGCGTTACCAGAGGTCCCCATTGTCTTGAGTCATTTCACCCGACTTACGACGCCGACGAGCTGGTTCCCCGAGCAGGATTGGAAGGCGGGCGAAACTGGAATGCCGCCGAAGCCAGGCGCCGGAGGCAGTCTCCGGTCTACCCTTGACGCTTGGCAGTGGAGGCGGCAATGGCCCGTTCTCGAGGTGGTAGACTTGACGCCGAAGCCGGGTGGTGGACGTGGGACCTCATTGACGCTCTGGGACGGGAAAGGGGGGGGGGATCCTCCACAGAGGCACTGGACGACAGTTGGAGCCTCCCCGTGAGGCTCGGAGACGAAGGGGTGGAGCCTCCCCGTGAGGCTCGGAGACGAAGGGGTGGAGCCTCCCCGTGAGGCTCGGAGACGAAGGCTCTGGAAGCGGTGCTCTGGGGCCTCCACGTGAGGCTCTGGGGCCTCCACGTGAGGCTCTGGGGCCTCCACGTGAGGCTCTGGGGCCTCCACGTGAGGCTCTGGGGCCTCCACGTGAGGCTCTGGGGCCTCCACGTGAGGCTCTGGGGCCTCCACGTGAGGCTCTGGGGCCTCCACGTGAGGCTCTGGGGCCTCCACGTGAGGCTCTGGAAGCGGTGCTCTGGGGCCTCCACGTGAGGCTCTGGAAGCGGTGCTCTGGGGCCTCCACGTGAGGCTCTGGAAGCGGTGCTCTGGGGCCTCCACGTGAGGCTCTGGAAGCGGTGCTCTGGGGCCTCCACGTGAGGCTCTGGAAGCGGTGCTCTGGGGCCTCCACGTGAGGCTCTGGAAGCGGTGCTCTGGGGCCTCCACGTGAGGCTCTGGAAGCGGTGCTCTGGGGCCTCCACGTGAGGCTCTGGAAGCGGTGCTCTGGGGCCTCCACGTGAGGCTCTGGAAGCGGTGCTCTGGGGCCTCCACGTGAGGCTCTGGAAGCGGTGCTCTGGGGCCTCCACGTGAGGCTCTGGAAGCGGTGCTCTGGGGCCTCCACGTGAAGCCCTGGATGAAGGTAGTGGGACCTTTCCCAGTTCTGCTGTAGGGCAAGCCGACGACCCTCAGCGTTACGGTCCCAGCCCCCCCAAAAAAATTCTCCTGGGGGGCCCCCTCTGCTATGCCTTGGTTAGGTCGAGCATTCTGTCATGGGTCTAGCTGGGGGTGCTGGCTAGACCCGGCTGATGGGGTTGCCGTGGGCATGGAGGTAGGCATGAAGGCAGAGGGGTGTTGCAAACAGAAAAAGTCTTTATTTAACAGAACTCAAAAACAGACACAAACAAACAAAGGAACCAAAACAACAAACTCAAACTAAAACTAGGGCTCAGGAAAAACAGGGACGGCGCGCCAACACAGGGAGAAGAGCTGACATGGGAGCCAGGAACCGACAGGGAACGGCGCGCCAACACAGGGACAAGAACTGACATGGGAGCCAGGAACTGAACACAGGGAACCAGGAGCTGACGCAGGGAACCAGGAGCTGATACAGGGGACCGACAAAGAGAACTGGGGATGAGGAAACATGGAGCTGAAGCTAACTAAGACACATAGGGGAACTAGAGACGGGAGAGATAGGAGACAGGAGAGACAGGGCTAGACAGGACTGGAGACTGGAGAGACAGGACTGGAGACTGGAGAGACAGGAGACGGGAGAGACAGGGCTAGACAGGACTGGAGACCGGAGAGACTAGAGACAGGAGAAGAGATGGAACAGGCTGGGTTAGTGGTTAGTTGGGTTAGTAGCTACATGGAATGCTGGGGACACTGGATGCTGACCTAACCAGGTTAGTATCTAAAGGGGTTAGTGGCTAACCGGGTTAGTACTGACCTAAGAGTGGGGAACTGAACACAAAGGCAAAGCACACATGAGGCTACTCCAAACTAGCGGCTAACCTACTAGCGACCAGAACCACTAGCAGTCAATTCCCCTAGAGGCTAGCCTACAGGAGGCTAACCCTACTAAGGGCTAACCCTACTAGCGGCTAGGCCTGCATGTGGCTACACAAAACTAAACCAGAAGACAGAACAGTACTTACACAGGATACAGGAGGAGACAGCCTAGCTAAACATGAAACAGGATAGCTCCATGAATCCAGCAACACAAGGAACATAAGGAGAACAAACAGTGGAGCCCTAGACAAACAAAGGCTACAAAACAAACCAAAGTATAAACTTAAAGAAACAAGAACCAAACAAAAGGACTGCCCACATGACGGTAGTTACAAATATAAACATAACAAACCAACAGACAAACAGGCAAATAGACAAACAATGCTCGACCCAGTTTCCCAGAACAGACTGCTATTTATAGAAGCTTTAATGAGGCACCTCAGTCCAGGTGAGCACTAATCACCTGACTGAGGTGCCTTCTGGGAAACTGAGTCAACCAACAAGAACTACACACAGACCGACAGACATAAACAGTGACCTCTAGTGGAGGTTCCTAACACTGTTTCACTAAGCGATATATATAATACATTATACATCAGGAAGATGATTTGGCAGCAATATTAATAATTATTTTAACATCAGGATTGTACATCATCAGGAAGATGATTTGGCAGCAATATTAATAATTATTTTAACAAATAAAATAAAACATTAGACCCGGCATAAAAATGCATTTGAGTTCTAACTTTGTTTTTTTTTTGTTTGTTTGTTTTTTTGTTTTTTTTAACGTTTAACGTTTCTCAAAATTTTGATTTTATCTGAGATTAAAGTCAGAATTCTGAGAAAAGAAATCTGAACTCAAATAAATTGTTTATGGTAGGATGCATTTCAGCTGAGAAATACATGCAAAATAAATGTATCATTTTTTTTCACGAAAAAACTCACGAATGGATCAAAAAGGCTTGGTTATTCAAATATCTGATAAAATAAAATATCTGATTGAGATTTTTTTTTTTTTTTAAAGCTTTAAAATGAAACATAATATCTATGAGATTTACTGATACTGTTGCACTAGGCAACGGTTGAGATGTACACTATATTGCCAAAATTTCAAAAGTTTGTCATCACACCCCAAACATTTGCCACAAATTTGGAGGTACGCAGTCATCTTGAACGTCTCTGTACACTGCCGCATTAGAATACAATTTTCCTTCATTTACATTATAAAGCTTAAATCTGTTCCACCAAGACAATATCCCATTAAGAGCGTGAGTGTCCTGCACAGAGCCCTGACTGAACTCAACCCCACTGACCACCTTTGGGATGAAGTGTAATGCCGACTGCACCCCAGACCTCCTCACCCAATATCAGCTTCGCACAACCACACTCCAAAATCTAGCGCAAAGTCTTAGAACAGAAGAGATTATTGTAACAGGATATTATATGAAATGTTTCTTACGGTACTGTCTTTGTTTTTGGAAAGGTAGATTGAAAAGTACTGGGTGTGTCATTGTAATATGTCACAATTTTGGTAAAGGTTTCTGTAAAAGAAAAGATATTGCACCACATCCTCATTTTCTTCACAGCCACAACTTTTCAACAGTCCTCTTTAAGAGCTATGTGACATCTTAATGTGCCACAGTCATGTGCAGTGCCTCCAACATCTTGAAATGAAACAAGCAGTTCCAAAAGGAAAGTTGCAGGCACCCTATCTAGACAGAAAGGTACTGTAGGATGTGGTTCTACCAAGAAATACCAAACTGCGCATTCCAACACTAAAACATGTCCATTGTTCATTTCACCTTCCAGTAAAAGTTATGGATCTAAAGTATCTTATGCAGTGAGAGGGTGTTTGTAATAGTGATATTTGGGAAATTTGTATTTGTGATATTTGAAAGGATGGCATTTGTGATATTAACAGTGTTATTTGGGACAGTGGTGTTTGTGATAGTGATATCTGGGGCAGTGGCATGTAAGATGGTAAAGTTTAGAACAGTAACATTTGAGTCTGTGGTGTTTGTGATGGTGACATTTGAGACGGTGGTATTTGGAACGATTGTATTTGAACTAATATTTTGCAGAGTTGTATTTGTCAATATCGTTCCACTGAAGACATGATGTTACTCATCAAATTGTCTTGACTAAAGTTTTATAGGATATGGCTCGATGGCTTTAGTGCCAGACAAGACAAAATAATAGGAGTAATCATTCTTCCGCAATGAAATAGCAAAACACAAGTACTGAAGTAAAAAAAAACCTTAAGAAACCTTCAAATAAAAAAAGATGTTTTTTTTTTTAAATATGCTTTTAATGTTATTTTCTTATTATTGTGGACTATATTGTGTGCAGATGCTCAAAGCGGCACTTTTCATGTTTAATTTTAAAAACATTGAGCTGTCTTTGATCTATTTCCCTAATCTTTGGCAATTCAGCTGTGACGCGCACACCAGGCTCCGCCCCTGCACCACGTCCTACGTCACCCGAGTTCTAGCACGCACGCACGTCCCTCACACACACACCCACACACACAGCTGCTCCGTATTCGGCTGATGTACACACGCGCACATAAAAGCACCACTCTTTCACCAGCACACCGTCCGAGATTGATCACGCGACCCGAACTCTTCAGTTAAGGACTTCCACTGTATTTATCTCCGTGTTTTTCCGTACTTCCACTGTGTTTACTTCCGTGTTTTTTCCGTATGTTTCAGTTTCTCGTTGTCTGCCTCGCTCCGCGCTCCTGTGTACTTCCGTGTTTTCGTGTCTCCGTGTTTTAGTGTACTTCCGTGTCTCCTATGCACTCCCGTTTTTTCCCTCCTGCCAGCTCCGCTTTTTGCCTGTTTCTTTATTGGTTTCTGCTTTGCTTTTTGTTTCCTATTTTTCCCAGCATTTCATTTTCAGTGTTGATTTCCACATTTTGTTTGTTCCCCGTGTTTTTGTTGTCCCCAACTTTATGAATAAATCGCCCTGCCGGGCCAACATCAGAGACTGTCTCTTCTGAGTTCCGTTGGTACGCGACAGAATCTCGGACCGGCACAATTATGGACCCGGCAAGTGCTAATTTGATTTCGGAGCTGATCACCACTCTCCAGCGTCTTCTGCCACCACAAACCTCCGCCACTACACCACCTGCTGCACCCACAGTCACTCCACCGATTCCCCCGGCTCCCCACACTGCGCCCATGGCGGCTGCCATTGCCCCAGTTTCCCCCGGTGCGCTTACCAGTCCCGTGGCTACACCGCCGCCCTTCTCTGGTGAAGCGGGGAATTGCGATGGGTTCCTTCTGCAGTGCTCAATATTTTTTGACATGCAGCCCCTGCGCTTCCCATCTGACAGATCCAAGGTTGCCTACATTGTCTCCCTACTGACGGGACGCGCTCTCCAGTGGGCACAGGCAATGTGGCAACAGGATGGACCCGTCGTCCACAATTATGCACACTTTACTGCGCATTTCCGGGAAGTATTTAATTACTCGGTGAGCTCTACCACTGCTGGGGACCAACTTTTCCGGCTGCAACAAGGTAAGGGTTCCATTCACGATTATGTTCTCTCCTTTAGAACCCTTGCAGCCGCCAGTGGGTGGAACGAGCTCTCCCTTTTAACCAAATTCCGGCAGGGGCTAGCACCACGATTGAGGCTGCAGATGGCGACCCACGACGACTCTGTTGGGCTGGAGCAGTTCATACGGCTCACCCTCAGAGTCGCCAACCGTTTGCAGGATTGCGCTGCCGAACTTCCTGCACCGGTTCAATTCCAACCAGCCCTTCTCTCACCAGACCCCAGGTCAGTACCCGAACCAATGGACATTAACCAAACCCGAGCCAGACTTTCTCCTCAGGAAAGACAACGCCGGCTGGACTCGGGGTTATGCCTATACTGCGCCGAAAGGGGACACCTACTACCATCATGCCCTCGGCGCCCAGCGAGACCTCTGGTGAGTAACGTCAGTCATGAATGTCCCCATGCCAAACCACTCACTATGAATGTCACTGTCCACCATGCCACCATGTCTCCCACAGTAAGGGCTCTCCTAGACTCGGGTTCCGCTGGTAACTTCATCTCTAGGACACTCTGCCGCCAGCTCAAGGTTCCCCTTGAACTCCGCCCTGTTCCCCTTCAGATCTGCTGTGTGACGGGGGCACCCCCTGCGGGGGGGCTGGTTCGTTACATCACTCCTCCGTTGCATATGCAGGTCGGCTGGCTGCATGAGGAAAAGATCCGATTCCTGGTCCTCGAAAGATCTACGTCTGACCTGATTCTAGGGCGCCCATGGCTCACTCTCCACGAGCCGATCCTCTCATGGAAGGATGGGGAGATCCTGAAGTGGGGCGCCGGCTGTTTTTCTCACTGCCTTTCCCAGGTCCCAGCCCTACCACTCAACTCGACCTCCGTGGAGAGTCCAGCCGGAGTGCATCATCCCGAGGTTCCAGAGGCATACTCCAGCTTTCAGGACATCTTCTGCCCAGTCCGAGCCACACAACTACCTCCACACCGGCCATGGGACTGCGCCATCGACCTCCTTCCAGGTGCACCGGTGCCACGAGGTAAGATCTACTCTCTCTCTCTCCCGGAACAGAAGGCAATGGAGACGTACGTTGAGGAGGCCCTTCGGCAAGGCTTCATTAGACCTTCGACTTCCCCTGCTGCTTCTAGCTTCTTCTTTGTGGCTAAAAAAGACGGAGGCCTTCGGCCGTGCATCGACTATCGGGCGCTAAATAAGGTCACGGTAAGGTTCAGTTATCCCCTTCCTCTCGTCCCCTCCGCTCTGGAACAGCTCCGTGGAGCTACTATCTTCACGAAGCTAGACCTCCGGAGCGCATATAATCTGATTCGCATTCGCGAAGGTGATGAGTGGAAAACTGCTTTCATTACTCCTACGGGTCACTATGAATACTTGGTGATGCCGTACGGCCTAGTGAATGCTCCGTCTGTTTTTCAGGGTTATATGAACGAGGTGTTCCGGGATTGTGTGGGTAGATTTGTGGTCGTCTACATCGATGACATACTTATCTACTCGCGGGATTCCTCGGAGCACCTCCGACATGTAACTGAGGTGCTTAAGAGACTCCGATCTCATGAGCTGTTCCTCAAGGCGGAAAAGTGCCTCTTCCATCAGTCCTCCATATCCTTCTTGGGTTATAACATCAGTCCAAGGGGGATTCAGATGGATGAGAGGAAGGTAGAGGCTGTCCGATCGTGGCCTACCCCAACCAATATTAAACAGCTCCAACGCTTCTTGGGCTTCGCGAATTTCTACCGCCGATTCATCCAGGGGTATAGCATGAAAGTCGCCCCGCTCACTGACCTCCTAAAAGGTAAGCCCAAGAAGCTAGTTTGGTCACCTGAGGCTACACAGGCCATGTCACATTTACAACAGGCCTTTACCACTGCCCCGATCCTCACCCTTCCAAACGTTAACCATCCCTTTCTCGTAGAGGTCGACGCCTCACAAACCGGGGTGGGAGCGGTATTGTCACAGCAGCAGGGGAAGGATCCAGCTTACCATCCATGTGCCTTCTTTTCCAGGAAGCTGTCACCGGCGGAGAGGAACTACGATATAGGAAATCGTGAGCTTCTCGCCATCAAGCTGGCCCTGGAGGAGTGGAGGCATTGGTTGGAGGGGGCGATCCATCCGTTCCTGGTCCTAACTGACCATAAGAACTTGGAGTATCTACGTGAAGCTAAACGTTTGAACTCCAGACAGGCAAGGTGGGCTTTATTCTTCACGAGATTCCATTTCTCCATTTCTTATAGGCCAGGAACGAAGAATGTCAAGGCCGACGCGCTCTCCAGGGTTCACGATCCCGAGGAAACGGCCGAACACCCAGAGAACATCCTCCCGACAACTCTGTTCGTCTCACCAATACAATGGGAGGAAGGCAGCTCCGATTCCCAGAGCCATTCCCCCAGCGCCTCTCCGCCCGGTTGTCCACCACAGCTTTCCTTCGTCCCCGAACCAGAGAGAGAACACCTTATCCACCAGGTACACTCCTCACTTGGCACCGGTCACCCGGGGGTCACCCAAACCCTCTCCCTTCTCCGCGAGCGTTTCTGGTGGCCACGGATGAGAGAACAAGTGCAGAGGTACGTACGGGGATGCCGGGCATGTGCCCAGTCTAAAATACCCAGGCAACTACCCACAGGAAAACTGCTGCCGCTACCTGTTCCTCGACGTCCCTGGTCACACCTGGGCATAGACTTCATGACGGACCTCCCCGTGTCTCAAGGTAACACCTGTGTGCTCGTCATTGTGGACCGCTTTTCAAAATTTTGTCGCCTTATTCCACTCCCAGGTCTCCCGACAGCGCAGAGGACGGCGGAGGCCCTGTTCGAACAGGTATTTCGTAACTTTGGCATCCCGGAAGACATCGTTTCAGACCGGGGTCCCCAGTTCATCTCCCGGTTCTGGAAGGCTTTTTTCACACTCCTGGGAGTGACGGTGAGCCTGTCGTCAGGGTACCACCCACAAAGCAATGGCCAAACCGAGAGGAAGATCCAGGAGATAGGTCGATACCTACGTACCTTCTGCCACGGCCACCAGAACTCCTGGAGCCAGTACCTCGTCTGGGCCGAGTACGCCCAAAATTCTCTCAGGAGTCCAGCTACTGGTTTAACCCCATTTCAGTGCGTACTCGGTCACCAACCCCCGCTATTCCCCTGGAACGGAGAAACCTCCGAGGTCCCCGCAGTGAATCACTGGTTCCAGGAGAGTGAGAAGGTCTGGGCATCAGCGCACCGGCAGCTTCAGAGGGCAGTCAGAAGGCAAAAGATCACAGCCGACACCCGGAGATCTACGGCCCCAACGTACCGACCTGGGCAAAGAGTTTGGCTGTCAACCCGGGACATCCGCCTTCGTCTGCCCAGCAAGAAGCTGTCACCCCGATACATTGGTCCCTTCACCATCCTGTCCCAGATCAATCCAGTCACATTTAAGTTAAGTCTTCCACGCACCTACAGAATACACCCCACATTCCATGTCTCCCTACTGAAACCATACCACACCCCCTCACTTTCTGTTTCCCCAGAGTCTGGCGATCCACAGGAGCCCCCACCGAGCCTCGACCTGGAGGACGGCACGATATACGCCGTCCGCGAAATCTTGAGGTCCCGTCGTCGAGGTGGTCATCTGGAGTATCTGGTGGACTGGGAGGGGTACGGTCCCGAGGAGAGAAGCTGGGTTCCTCGGGATGATATCCTAGACCCGACCCTTCTCGCCGAGTTCCATCAGGCTCAGCCCCAGATGCCGGCCCCCAGGGGTAGGGGTCGCCCACCACGACGACGTACTCTCCGGCCCTCAGGAGCGGTCCGTGGAGAGGGGGGTTCTGTGACGCGCACACCAGGCTCCGCCCCTGCACCACGTCCTACGTCACCCGAGTTCTAGCACGCACGCACGTCCCTCACACACACACCCACACACACAGCTGCTCCGTATTCGGCTGATGTACACACGCGCACATAAAAGCACCACTCTTTCACCAGCACACCGTCCGAGATTGATCACGCGACCCGAACTCTTCAGTTAAGGACTTCCACTGTATTTATCTCCGTGTTTTTCCGTACTTCCACTGTGTTTACTTCCGTGTTTTTTCCGTATGTTTCAGTTTCTCGTTGTCTGCCTCGCTCCGCGCTCCTGTGTACTTCCGTGTTTTCGTGTCTCCGTGTTTTAGTGTACTTCCGTGTCTCCTATGCACTCCCGTTTTTTCCCTCCTGCCAGCTCCGCTTTTTGCCTGTTTCTTTATTGGTTTCTGCTTTGCTTTTTGTTTCCTATTTTTCCCAGCATTTCATTTTCAGTGTTGATTTCCACATTTTGTTTGTTCCCCGTGTTTTTGTTGTCCCCAACTTTATGAATAAATCGCCCTGCCGGGCCAACATCAGAGACTGTCTCTTCTGAGTTCCGTTGGTACGCGACATCAGCACTATAACATGAAAATTGTTACTCTAGGCCTAATCTGTATAAACTGGCAGTGGACAACATCAGAATGACACCAAAGCAGGATAAGAACTGGTGCATTGGTGGCTTAGTGGTTACCATTGTTGACTTGCACCTCCAGGTCTTGGGTTTGATTCCTGCACCGGGTCTGTGTACATGGAGTCTGAATGTTCTCCCCATGCTTGGGGGGTTTCCCCTGGGTTCTCCAATTTCCTTCCACAGTCCAAAGAAAGGCAGGTTGCCTGTAGTGTCTAAATGAGTGTATGAATGTTGACCGGAGATCCTACAACAGTCGTACAAAAATGGAAATGAATACAATGGTCACCATTGACCACTAGTTAGACAGCAGTCCTACTTCTGACTCCATGGTCAATATTTGGACTATAGCGAGTCCTGGATTGATGATGTTCTCATCAGACTGTTGTTCAGAGTTTGCTCAAATTGTATACCAATTCCTAACTTGCAAAAGTAGAGACAACTTCCTGGGTGATCGCATGACCTCACAGTGTGACTCACAACAACCAATTAATCTGTGGTGATTAACGTATTAATTACAAAGTTGCAAATACAGTGTAGTGTCTGTTGAATTAAATAGATTATTCTTTGAACATGTATAATTTATATCTGACATTTACGCATTAAATGTTATTTATGACACTATAAAATAAAAAAAGGAAAAATGTACTACTCACTCACGCATCATCTATACGGCTTAATCCTGTATTCAGGGTCACGGAGGGCCTGGAGCCTATCCCAGGAGACTTAGGGCACATGGCAGGGTACACCCTGGACAGGGTGCCAATCCATCACAGGGCACAGACACACACACACACATACACTCACTCATTCACACACTACGGACAATTTGGGAACGGCAATTAGCCTAACCTACATGTCTTTGGACTGCGGGAGGAAACCGGAGAACCCGGAGGAAACCCACCAAGCACGGGGAGAACATGCAAACTCCATGCACACAGAGACGTACTAATAATGTACTAATAAGTTCAAATTCAAATTCCAATTTTATTTGTCACATACACAGCCATACACAGTACGATATGCAGTGAGATGCTTATGTGAGCGCCTGTGACCTTAAAAGTAAAAAAGAGAGGACAATTTACAACAAGAAATAAATACATTATGGAATAAAATAAGAATAAGTATATACTGTATACACATAAGCAAATATAAACACTTATTTACACAAATATAGAAAATAAAAAATATTAAATAAATATAGAAAACAAAAATATAGCAAATATAAAAACTTATCCATACAAATATAGAAAAAGTAGAGACCTATAATCGGCTAGATTGTAAACCTTGTTCTACGTACAGAACTGGATGAAATAGAGTTTAAGTGGAAATGTCCTGGGAGTGTGCAAATGTGCATGAATGTGTAGAAGTACATGAAAGTGAAAATGTCCTGGAAATGTGCTAATGTTCATCAGTGTGTAGATGTAAAATGTCCATAAAAGTGAAATGTTCAGCAAAAGTTCAGGGTGAGTACAGGTGCGCTTGAATGAGCAAATGTACAATGTTCATGAATGTCTACAGATGAGCAATGTCCATAAAGTGTCCATGAAGTGTCCATAATTGTTCAATATGCAGAAATGGTTTAGTCCTGTGTGGTGCTCTGGTTGAGAGACCGTATCGCCTGCGGGAAGAAGCTCCTGCTCAGTATTGGCCTTCAGGGAGCGGAAGCCCTTTCCTGACTGCAACAGAGAAAACAGCCCATTCCTGCGGTGACTGCATTAAAATTGTATTAAAGTTACAATTTAATCTGTAACTTGTGTGTGCAATTTCCTATGAATGGATTGCACCAGATGGAAACACAACATTTTATGTGGTCATCTATACAGTGGGACAAAACTTCAAAGAAAAAAATAGATTTTATTTGCAAAATGGAAAGACTTTGTTTTTGTTAAATTGCTGATTGCAGTGAGTCAGACAATTGTACTATTTGCTACACAATGCCCAGGACTGAAAGATGGCAAGAGTTTAGATTAGAGATTCAATAAATAACCATCAGGTGAGGGTGCCATTGAACACTTGGATTTAAATCACAACTTCTGATCATTTTAAACACTCTATCAAATATACTGTATGTCTTAAGATCATCAAAGTCTTTTGCCTGAGTTGGGCCCTGGTTTGAATCTTGAAATAAGATGCTCCTCAGCCATCTAGCAGTTTTCTCTGATGGCTCTGCTTTTTTCAAACATTTTTACAAAGAAAAATCTAAAACATGTGGCATGCATTTTTATTCAGCCCCCTAAAAAGCTATTGTTGAAAGAAAGCCATAAGTGTCATTTGCAGTTTGCGACTAGCCATGTGGGAGACACAGCAAACATGTGGAAGAGGGTGCTCTGGTCAAAAGAACCTTTTGGCTTAAATACAAACTGCTATGTGTGGTGGAAAACTAACACTGTGCATGGTGATGGCAGCATCATGTTGTGCTTTTCTTTAGTAGGAACAGGGAAGCTGGTCAGAGATAATGGGAAAATAGATGGAGCCAAATACAGGGCAATATTAGAAGAAAACCTGTTAGTTTGCAAAAGACTGTGCAGAGGTTCCAGTAGACCAACAACCCTTAATATACAGCCAGAGCTACAATGGAATGGTTTAGATCAAAGCATATTTATGTGTTAGAATGGCCCAGTCAAAGTCCAGACCTAAATCCAAATGAGAATCTGTGCCAAGACTTGAAAACTGCTGTTCACTGAAGCTCTCCATCCAATACGACTGACCTTGAGCTATTTTGCAAAGAAGTATGGACATAAATTCCACTCTCTAAATGCTGGTAGAGACCTCCACCTGCTAAAGGTAGATCTACAAGCAAGTAAATCCCCAGTATTACAGACTATCAATACTAGCAGAATAATTTTTTTTTATCATAACTGCTATTTTTAAATGGTTTTGATTTTAAAATTATTACTGTATACATTCATGTGTAATCCAAAGTAATAATCATATTACATACTAAAAACATAATAAAATCTGCAATAATGTGCAATTTCTTTAATGCTTGCCCGCTTTATGAATTCTTCCAGCATTTTGACTCATACTTTTGCTCCATCTAGTGGCTTTGGTTGAGACAGGGATCGCGTTTTCCTCCTTGATGCCATCTCGCCTTGGGAGGGACTCGCCGCACTTCGCAATCCGCCTCAAGAAGACCAGACCTGAGGAGCATCATGTCCGCCAAGGGAAGTCCTGAGGCTGACATGCCCAGGACCACGGGGGTGTCTCCCCCCAGGGTGGGGCATGTAAAAATTTCCTTAAGGAATAAAGACTCCTCCCTGGCACTCTCTGCATTCCAGTATAATGTTAGGTGCTCGGTTCCTTCCTGCCATGCTTCAGGATGACGAACACCTAAAACCACCCCACCCCCATCTAGCCTCAGTGTCAAAACTTGTGCCCCTTTCAGAGAGGCTGGCAGCGGGGAACCTACTGCCAGGTATGTCTCCGTAGGTACAAAGCACTCAGAGAGAGGCTACAGGATTCATTTTGCACATCATCCTCCACGTTTTTTACATGAAACCGGAACGAGCACATCTTCTGACTTGGCAATTACAGACTTTGCTGGAAAAAGGGGCCACAAAACATGTTCCCCTGCCAGAGCCAGGCTACTGAAGTCAGTATTTCCTGGTTTCCAGGAAAGATGGGGGGTTGTGTCCTATTTTACATCTTCGTGGGCTGAACACCAAAATGTTGACAGCAAAAATGATTGTTTCTCAAATCCAACCAAGGGATTGGTTTGTGACAATTGACCTGAAGGACGCATATTTTCATATAGAAATATTGCCACAACACAGGAAGTCCCTGAGGTTCAAGTTAAGTTAAAAGCTATTATGCGCCAGAGGCTTCATACCCTTTCTATGTGGTTCAGACCCCGGTTTTTGACTCTGCGTCCCACTCTAAGTCCGCGTTGTCGTCGCAAGATGCTAACGACAGACGCTTCCCTCACGGACTGAGATGCAGTCTTAGATGGCCGTCCAGCCCAATGGAGCTGGAGAGGTCATCTTCTCGCATGGCACATTAATTGCCTCGAAATGATGGCTCTATTTCTGGCCCTGAAATACTTCCTCCAGCAGTTGAGAGGCTACCATATTCCTAGTGCGGGTGGACAACACTTCGGTAGTCCCATACATAAATCACCAGGATTGTTCGCGCCGCTTGAACAAGCTAGTGCACCAGGTTCTGCTTTGGGCACAGGACAAGCTCCTGTCCGTCAGGGTGATTTTCATTCCGGGGCATATGAATGTGGGAACAGACTTCCTATCCAGACAATCTGTGACACATGGAAACTCCACCCCGAAGTAGTCAGTCAAATCTGGGAAAGATTTTATGTAGCAGAGGTGGACCTCTTTGCCTCGCAAGACACAGCACAATGTCCCCTTTACTACTCTCTGACTCCCCTAGGTCTGGATGCGATGGCCCATACGTGGCCCAAATGATGCCTTTATGCATTTCCTCCGATAGCTCTGCTCCCGGGAGTCCTGGGGAGAGTCTGTCAACAGGGTTTGCACCTCTTATTGATAGCGCCCAATTGGCTGATCAGAGTGTGTGATTCCAGTGAGGAGGGATATTCTGTCTATATTTCATCCCCAGCCCGAGCTCTGAAACCTTCACGTCTGGCCCCTGTAGGGGACCAACTAAGAGATGCTCTTCCAGCCAGTGTAACTGAAACTTTTCTAAGTGCTAGGGTTCCCTCCACTAAAAGAACTCATGCTCTCAAGTGTATTTGAAAGTCGGTGCATGCCAAAACACTATAGACCCAGTCCACTGCCGAATTGTTTCAGTGCTGGAGTGTCTGCAAGAAAAGTTGTCCTCGGGCTTATGCCCTAGTACTCTCAGAACGCTATTTCGGCTTGTCATGTTCTGACCAATGGGGTTTCTGTGGGAAAGCACCCTTTAGTTGCCCGTTTTATTCATGGAGCTAAACGGTTAAGGCCGCCCACTAGTGCGATGGTCCCTTCGTGGGACTTAGCTATTTTGCTCAAAGGTCTGATTGACACCATATTCGAACTACTAGAGTCAGCGCCTGTCAGGCTTCTGACTCTTAAGATGTTTTTTCTTATGGCCATTATTTCTTTGAAGAGAATTGGAGATCCGCAGGCTTTGTCAGTCTCCCCATCCTGCCTAGACTTTGCCCCTGGGCTATTCAAAGCTATTCCGGATCCTTACCCGAACTATCTTCCGAAAGTTCCATTCTCAACCATGCACCCAGTTGTTCTCAAAGCCTTCTGTCCTCTGCTTTTTACAGCTTCGGAGCAGGAAAGACTTCACTTACTGTGTCCAGTATGTGCTCTTCAGATTTACGTACACTGGACTAGCCAGTGGCGTAAGTCAGAGCAGCTTTTCATTTGCCATGGCGGCCGCCACTAGAGAAATGCTGTAACATTGGGTGAGAGATGCTATTGCCCATGCATGGTCACACTTTGCCTCTAGGAGTCAGGGCTCGTTCGACCCGAAAAAGCGGGAACGAGATGCTGCACTCCAATGCCGCACTGCTGGTGTGGCTGGACGTCCCTTCAAAAATTGACCTGGGGATGTTTCCGGTTCACTCCTATTTACTGTATAACCTGCAGGTGCACCTCACCAGATGACGTCACCTGACCGAGGTTATATAAGTCACAATTTGGCATGTTTGTTACACACATGCTTCACAACCGGCTGAACAAAGAGATCTTCACGTAGCATCTCGTTCCTGCTTTTTCAGGGAACAGGGTTACAGCAAAGTAACCCGAGATGTTGCGTTAAACATTTTAACTCATTATATAATACTATCTAACTTTTGTCATGACGAAGATACATCCAAATAGGTTGTGCCCACTGGAACCATTTTGTCCAAATGTAAAATGCTGTTGTGATTGCTATTTTAAGTCCGTCTTTGGGTTTCACTTTGAAACTTTACAGTAGCGGGCAAAAGTTTGGACAAATTTAATGATTTTTTTACCTTACATTCCTGGGATGATCTTCATAAGAGATAGGTATTGCAAATGCGTCGTATCAGTTTTGCATATGCAGTTTTGTATACTGTACACTTCATTTAATTATTTAATTTACTCAGTTAAAAAGTATGAATTTAGTTTAAATGTCTGCGGAACAAGATCCAATCAGTTAAATTGTATGAGACTGATTTACATAAAGTTTACGCAAATCTTGCAAATGGAGTCGTTTAGAAGTGGAAATGAAGCTGTTCCCTACTCCAGTCGGTAGAGGGCGATAGCAGTATCAGTTGAAGCAACACTTACATTAACATTTTGCACTGGAGCAAGCTGGGTTGTGACCTTGTTTTAAGGAAAGTTACATCTGTAGTCAGCCTTCATAATTTGTTGGTTTCTGCATATGTAAATATATATTTAGCATTTTTAATATTGTATTACACTAATAGCAATGCAATGACTATACATTTTTTTGTTTAGTTCACTAGCATGCTAATATGCACTTGATCCTAATAAATATAAGTTAACTTTAGCCACTTAGCATTTTTCTCATCGGCCAATATTAGATGTGCAGTATTACTAATTAAAACATATAGGATTTTTTTCTGTATTTATAATTACATCCCTATTTTTTTTAGACACCTAAATGTCTAGTAGCTGTGGTCAAGAGACCCTTAACATCTTAGCCAGGGGTCAAAATTAATAGTCGGCAAGGCCAAATGTGTGTGTTTGTGCGTGTCTAATTCCTTTTAAATATATGAATATCACTGTGGCTGGTAGTAGTATTAACAACTCATTTGCTTTATTTATCCTTCAGGACTGTAAAAATTCTAAGGCTGACTCTGAAATTGCACAGATGACCACGGGCAGAAGCTAGAATGCTTTGAAACTTTTGTACCCTTATTTTAAATGCTAAATAGGGAATCAGGACAAGAGTTGGGCTCCTCGTTGTTGTTGCATTACATGTGTAACTTATATGTGTCATTGGCTGAATAAGAAGAAAAAGTCCATGCATTTCACACTCCCAGTGTTGTGGAGAGAACCCACCAATTATAGCAGCGATTACTCTATTTGCACAGTTCCCATAATTGCAAAAGAGATCTCAAGAGATCTTCCCTCCGTGCTGTGTCCTGTACCCCATTGGGAGGAACTGTCAATTCCAGATCCACCAGAATCATATTTTCTGCACTCAGATGATGATCAAGTCAATGAGCAGGATACCAAGAATCCAGGGCCATCGATGTCAGCGGAGCCAGACTTTAGCCCACTGTTTCCTCCTCCTGAACCACATTTAATTTCACAGAGTAAACTAAAGGACCTGGTCAGGGAGTTGGAATTGCCTAAGAGTAAGCCAGAGCTTATGGGCTCCAGATTACCACAGTGGAACCTCTTGCAGTATGATGTCAGAATCTCTATTTTTCCATGATCACCAAAAAGAAGGTTCAGTATTTTTAGTGGAAGGTGATATTCCAGTGATATTTATTATAATAATATCAGTGGCTTAATGAAAGCCCTTAACATTTCCCACAATCCAGATGAATGGAGATTGTTCATAGATAGTTTTCTTGCACAATGGCTATGTTTTGCCATCTATTACTGTGGGCATGCAGTCCACATGAAAGAAACATATAAAAACATGAAACAGCTTCTGAGATGTATAAAGTATGAGGGACCTGATGCTGTATCTTGGAAACTGGAGCCAATGAACACTCAGGACTTTAATTTTCCTTTATTACTGACCTTTATTTATTATTCTGGGGAAAATGTACAATAGCTGTTTTTATTTCCGAGGCTTTTTTTTTTTTTTTGCTAGACCAGTGTAAGTAACTAATTAGTTGGAAATGTTCTCTGAAAGAAAATTTGGGAATTTCTGTACTTTCTCTAAGAAAACACTGCAGGTTTTTGTTTTATGTTTTGTTTTAATTTTAATGCAGATCATTAACACTTTTTTTATAAATTGCATTAAAAACTATTTTTATTTTTCTCTAAATTATTTCAAGAGACAACTAAAGTAAAAATAGAATGCTTTATAATGTTTTTTTGCATGGTCAAAATTTTACTTTACACGTAGTAAAACTCACTCTGTTACTGTACCTGCTAAAATGTAAAGTTCTTTCTCATAGCCCATGGACATACCTGCTGTCTTGTTCTGGGTGGTATTGCAGGCAGACTGTCGTGGGCTGAAAAGGGCAGGCATAGGTGCAGAGGGGTTTTTTTTTTAAACCAAAAAGAGTCTTTTATTTACACAAAACAAACAATACTCAAGAAACTAAACAAACAAAACTCAAACTCTTAACACGTGCTCTTTACTAGAGACAGGAGTAGGGATGGGTCGCTCGACACCCAGTTTCGACACACGTCTCGAGTTTTCAACATGCTAGTGCTTTGAAACAGTGTTCCACAGCACTGCTTGAAATGAGGCTGTCACGTGACCTGCGGAAATGAAGCTTCGTTACCGCACTGACACGTCACGCAGGGCTCAAACACAGAGCGCGTCTATTGCACTGTTCCATACCCACTGTCCATTTATTCCAATGTCATAATTGTATCCTTAATTGTCATGCCTATGTGTTTTTGACGTGGTGTATTGTTGTTAAAAACATTCTAATAAAAACAATGATGTTTGATGTGAGTACAAATGAAAAACAGAAAGTCTTTATTGCCATTATATTGTCCAAAACAAAAAATTGGTGGAAAAATGTAAACGCTGCACACACACACACACCACCATCTTGCCAATTACATATGTTTATAAAATATACAAACAAAACCTTACAATGAACATTTGAATGGCACAGCTGGTGTAGGGGATTTTTTTGACCACCAGATGGCGAAGTAGAGCACTGTGTCAAAAAGCTTCGAGGCATCAACACAGTTTGTTGTAAAAGCTTCACTGCTTCGAGAGCTTCGTTCGGCACATCCCTAGACAGGAGGAAACTAGAGACAACAGCACTGAGAACATAACCATTTAGAGCCAACTTAAAACAAATACAAACTAAAACAAAAGGAATGCCCACTAGACATTTTCCCAGTTTCCCAGAACTAACAGCTTTTCATAACAGGTCTAATGAGCTACCTCGATTCAGATGTGTTCCCTCATCACATGACCAAGGTTTCCTTCTGGGAAACTGAGTCTACAAACAAAACTACACAAAGTAAAAATAGTCGGGCACACAGTGCCCTCTAGGGGTGGTACCTTACACCTGCCCACTTCATGGACTATCCAGCACTCTGGCTCATATTTTTGCTCCATCTACTGGCTTTGGTCGAGATGCAAATTTCCGTGAAGATAAAACCTTCACCTTCACTTTCCCTAGTATTAAGGCAAATAGACACTACTGTAAACCCAGGTCTATTGCCAGACATACACGCTTTTACCCAACACTGACTGCTTTGGATCACAAGCTCTTTCTTTCCTTCCCTGTACTTTTCTCTTGCCATTTGTCTCATTTTGGTACAAGCTAACTTTGATTTCATCAGGCCAAAGAATCTGGCATTGTTTTCGGGAAAAAGGTCTAATCAGGTCTTTTCTTGAGCATTGCCTGTGGCTTTTACCTTGTTCGGATATATCCATCTCTTGACTTGGCTAGATGTTGTGAAAGGGTTCTTCTTCACCATGGACAGAATTCTGTGGTAATCCACTTGGTGTCCTATAAGGTTTTTTTTCAGCCTAACAATATCCCACTTATAAAATAAAATCCCCCACCACCACATTCCAAACCATGCAACACAGCCACCCCAGATGTTCTTTCATAAATAATATATTGACAATGGATGGTGGGTGATGGGCTTTTTGTGATATAAGGCTCGTGTTGAGGTTGAAGACCCAGCTGATGATCTCCATGACAGAGCCATCAATGTGTAGCTGATAGTGTTCGCTTTGTACCCTCCTGATGTGAACAATCTACTTCATTTTGTCTACCTTCAGAAGAAGGTTGTTGGCTGTGACCCAACCATTAGCTGCTGCACCTGCTCTCCATATGACTCATTGTTCTTCCTGATGTCACCCACCAATGGCTAATCAGCATAGCAATTAGCAGTGGACTGGGCATACAGCCCTGGGGTGCTCCAGGTTTCTGAGACGCTGTGTTAATCAGGACTGACTGAGGTCTCCCACTCAAGAAGACTAGGGTCCAGTTGCAGAGGGTGTTCAGGCCTAGAAGGCAAGGCTTTCGAATCAGATACTCAGAAATTATTGTGTTTAAGGCTGGCCTAAAGAGTCAAGCAACAGCAATTAAATGTATGTCAAATGTCAGTGGTAGTCAGAGGGTCATCTTTTTAGTGGTTGTGACGATATGTGACATGAAGAGGGTCTTGATGTTCCTCCTGTTAAGCCACTCAAAGCACTTGATTATGGTAGGGTAAATGCAAAGGGATGGTAGATGTTCTTGGGAGATATTTTTCCTGGGTACGGGGATGGTGGTAGTGGCCTTGAAGCATGCTGAGGTAATGGTGCTGCACAGAAAGATGTTGAAGATGCTAGCTTGTACGTACATCCTCTGAGCATTCTGCCAAGAATGTTTTCTGGTCCATCTAGACTTTTCCAGAGAACTAGCATCTTAAATTATAGTGCCAGATTTTTTATTGCTTATTGGTAAAAAGCTGACTGATCAGATTTCAGTTACTGACTTTTATTAATCATCACCTACTACATCCCAGGCTTGAAAAAAGGGCACCTCATAGGTTTTGTCACACTGCCTACGGGAGCATAGACAGGCCGGTTAAAGACCAATGATATTTGCCACAACAAGAAATCAACTATTTAGGGACTCAACTATTTCATGCATACAATTTCTGATAGAGGTTTTCTTTCCTGGAAAGCAGAACCCTTGTAGCATGCCTGACTTGTTTACAGAGGATTAATGGAAATTAACTGTACAAGTGTTTCACTGGAGATTCAGGTTTATTCAAAAAGATTCAGTGGAAGCACTATATGGTGTTTAGCAACATTCTATGACATGACTTGTTTTCGGATGGAGCAAGCTTTTATAGTGTGTGGCTCAACATAGTTTGGGAAGTGTCTGATAAAATCAACAACATTAACATCTTGCAGACAAACAATATACACAAAGATATATATCTAGCAAGATCATGATGTAGATTACAATTGGAAAGTGTTCACAAACAGCCAATAGTTTTATAAAGTCACAGTATGTGTACTCCTTTTACACTTATTGTGCATTTGCTGCGCCTTCCATTCGTTTTTTTTTTTTTTTTTTTTTATTGTTTGTTTTCATGATAGAATGAAAGCTCGAGTGTTTCTTGGATGGTTTCAAGTTCTACCTCTGTATGCTGCAACCTCTGAAGTGTTGTTAAGGCTATTGGGAACACTTAAATAAACAAACTGTTGGACAAAAAAGATACCATCCATGATAGCCATTTTCCAATGAAGAACATTTGCAACCAAATCAAATGGCCCACATGACTCAGGATGTTGCTCAATATGCCATACTTTTCCATGTATAAAAGCAGGTGGTAAACCCAAAACTACATCAGAAAAAAAAACAAGATGCAGATTTTCTCCCCTTTGTGTGTCCTTACCGCTCTGGTGTTCAGGGTTCTCTCAGGTCCCGTACCTCCACCCACTGTGAACAATGATGAGGAAATAGCAACAGTAAGAATTGCATTCCATTTTGCAGCTACAGATAACAGAAAATACATCATTATTTATCCAGCTTTTGAATTCTAGTTTGTTTCAATTTAACCAGTTAAAAGTATTCAGCATGGAAAAGGAGGACAAACCATCTTTTGCACAGAAAGTCATTGAGACGCATCAGATTCTCAGGTTAAACATGACAGGAACCTTGGATGCTGAAATGCTGGAGACGATGAAAAAGCCTCACTGTGGAGTTTCAGACAAAGCCAGAAATTATAAATGGTCTACAAACAAGTTGACCTACAGGTGCCAAAGCAATGCAATGTTCGAAAGCCATTTTTGCATGTTGTGTCAAACAAACAATTTAGTTTGGTTATAATGCCTCATTGTAATTTTTTTTAATTCTACAGGATTGAGAATTACACTTCTGATATGTCTGTCGATAAAGTGGACAGCGCTATCGAAAGAGCGCTGCAAGTCTGGGCTCGAGTCACTCCATTGAAGTTCACCCGAATCTACAACGGGGTTGCTGATATCATGATCTCTTTTACTGTCGGAGGTGAGGCTACTTTTTTATGGCACCATTTCCTTTGAACAATGTCTTGATATTTGTCTTGTGGAATTTTATATAAGGTTACTACTGACAGGGTGAGTTAGAGACTGTGAACGCCAGCGTTTATAATGTTTCATAGGGCAGAGCACCAATTGGTGAGAACAGGCTTCGCTGCTTAAGGATTTACCATGAAAAATGTTGCAATTTATATCGAGCTTAATAGAACACATTTTCCTATTTCTGCAGATCATGGTGATGGCTCCCCATTTGATGGACCTGATGGCGTCTTGGCTCACGCCTTCGGACCCGCTCCTGGTCTTGGTGGAGATACTCATTTTGATGATGATGAGACCTTCACCTTTAAATCTGCTAATGGTAAATATGCTCACATATCATCAAATCTGAAACATGCGCATTGTAAAAAATGCAAAAATAATAATACTTAAAAAAAAAAAAAAAAAAAAAAACATTTATACATCCATCTTCATTGGGATATCACAGGATACAACTTGTTCTTGGTGGCTGCTCATGAATTCGGACATGCCCTGGGTCTTAACCATTCCAGTGATCCTGGAGCTCTTATGAATTCAAGGTACACCTACAGAGATGTCAACAGGTTTGTTCTTCCTCAAGATGACGTCAGTAAGATTCAGGCCTCCTACGGTAAGCTCCTGAAAATGTGCACTTTCTTACTACCTGACTTGTTACCTGACTTGAAGAACATCTCATTAATATCATTCAACAGGCAAAAATCCAGAAACACTCGATGTCAGGGTACATCCATCCACTCCTAATGCCTGTGACCCCAGTCTGGTACTGGACGCTGTTACAACCCTGCGTAGAGAAACATCCTTCTTTAAAAATAAGTATGCATGGTAAAATATTCTAAAACCTTATGTTCTGAATTATTTGTTTGAGAATCTTTTATGGTTCAACAATTTGATAAATATTTCCGATATTTAGATTTTTTTGGCGCCAGCGCCCTCAGATCCATCAAACTGAACAATTTCTGATTAAGACCTTCTGGCCTGAACTTCCAGATAACATCGATGCTGCATTTGAGGATCCATCAGCTGATCTGATGTACATCTTTAAAGGTAAAAGACCTTTTTTTTTTTTACAAATTTTTTTTTTTAAATTGACAATAATCTAATCTTCTGGAGCCATTATATGGGAATTTGTGTTAACTCATGCTCATGATCTTTAGGTCAGAAGGTCTGGACTGTCAATGGTTATGATGTCGTGAATCGCATGAATCTTTCGAGCTTCAGCTTATCAACTAAAGTGAAGAAAATTAATGCTGCATTTTATGATGATACTGGAAAGACATTGTTCTTTGTTGGCAAAACATACTACAGGTACATCACAGTGTATTACTGTTTAAAAGAAAGAAAAATGTAAATGTAAAAAGACATGACCCATTTTTTTTGTTTTGTTTTTTGCCTTAATTATTTGAAATACTTTTAAAGCTATGACAGAAATAACAAGAAGATGGACAGGGGCTATCCTAAACTGGTGAATGAGAGATTCCCAGAAATAACAGGAAAGGTTACTGCAGCTTTCCAGTACACTGGTAAGTACAGTATTTAATGAATCAGTAAACATTTGTTAATCATCTGGTCTAATTCATACAGTACATAATAACTATATAACTATGTATAAAGATTTAGTTTGCACCGTGCTTTTCAGGTTTCACCTACCTCTTCAGTGGGTCAAACATATTCGAGTTTAGTGATTCAACGTTGATGCGTGTGCTGGAAAACAGCTACTTCTTGCCCTGCTAGCTTTATACTCTTTTTTTTGTTATCCGTCAGGAGCGACGATGAAGAATTTATAACATGGCAACGTTATTTATTAAGTGTAAAGTAATTACGTTTTATTAATTTCTGAACAATTGCAATTCTGATGTAATTTTTCCTGAAGGCAAGATTCAATATAAACTTCTGGTGCAAAGGAAAAAGTATTAGCCCCCTCCTGTGTATTTTGTTAATAACTTTTTTTTTTTTTGGTGGGGGGGGGGCACATATACAAACTTAAATCATTCTTTTGATGGTGTAAAGCTGCCTTGCGACAATGTCAATTATTAAAAACGCTATACAAATAAAAATTTTGTTGAATATCTGTAAATCAGTAAAAATTACACAAAGATCACGATCGGAAATATTAAAAAAATGTAGTGTTTTAAATAATGGTTTAAGTTATTAAGGGGAAAAAAAATCTGTCTGCCTCCTTGCTCAATCATGAATGAAATGTGATTTTTTTTGAAAAGCTGTGTTAAATGGTTCTATTCTTACCTTACAATGATGAAACCATGCTCAAGTGCCTTATAAGGCCTTCAAGGGTGCCGCAACATGCCAGAAAACATGACGCGCCCATTAACATACCTGTCCAGTGTGGAAAAGCGCAAAGAAACATCATAAAGTACCAAAATGTATGCCAGTCAAATGGAGAAAATGAACTGCAGTGCCTTAAAGGTGCTTATATAGTGTATGTAACCAAAAGAAAGTACAATATAAAGTACCATTTGGTATTGATTTCATACAATTTCTCCCTCACCCTGTATTCATGCCTACAGTTAATACAGCTAGATGAACAGTGGACAGTATGTCACTTTGTGGGCTAACAATGCCACTAGATGTCATTCTAGTACAAGGAATCAGCATGAGCCAGAATTATTCTTCCTGGATTTGAATTTAAGTGCTGTAGTGAGCCAGCCCGCTTTGAGTGACATCGGCAACCGGTATCTTTTTGGACGTCTTAATATGCTCGAAAGGAACAGAGGTTGTATGTTGTGCACAACGATGGCACGTGCGCTATATCCTTATTATTGATCTTTATGATACTTAATTCTACTATCTGCAAAAACATAACTCTATATTCAATGCCTTTTAAATTCCTCACAACACAAGGTTTCTATTTGCATGTGCTGATTGAGGCAGAGTAGCATGCGCATGGCACATGCTTGAAAAACATCAGCCTGAAAAGATGATCTGAAATTCTTCCTAAATAGTTCATATGGTTAACATGGTTATCATTTACACTGTCTTCAGCTGGAACTGTTAGAAGAAAAGAGAAACTAAACAAAAAGCAGAATTACAATTGCCATTACAGTTTTTTTTTTTTTTTTTTTTTTTACAATTGCTTAAGCACAATTTTAAAAACAAGCTAATTTTTTTTTCAAAACACTACACACAAATCACAGATCCACGCACACAAATAGCAGAATAACTTAGTTCTTTTGCAAAATTTAGCAAGCTTTGTTTAAAACTTTACATTAATTTAACAAAACATTCTGATTCATAACATTTATACATTCTGATTCTGTTGGATTCATTTACATACTGCATAACATCTCGTGGGGCGACTCTCCGTATCGCACCACATAACAAATCATGCTTTAAACAAAACTATTAATTAATTAGAACAGAAAATAAAAATAAAAAAAAAACTAATGTTTTGCTGAAGTTTGGAATAAAACCTACTTTGGATGTATTTGTCAGCACTGTCACACAATATGTTATTATCATCAGATGAATTTCCTGACAATCTTGACATCTGACGGTGTTGACAAATTTCCACGTTATGCTAGATGACTTCTGAAGTGTATGTGGGAGTCAGTTTGTTTTTGCATAATTTGCTAGATGCATATTTAATGTACTTAATATTTATTAATTTTACACAAAAAAAATGCCCCAAATGTAATATATTTTAAGACGGTGTTGACATGTTATGGTTTTGACTACAGCCGTATCAATGTAAAATCTTTAAAATATAAAAAGATTATAAAACTTAAAAGAATCTGAGTGGTTGAACAGGTTATAAAACAAACAGGGATGCATGAAGGGGTCCGAGGAGTTTTGATTGACCACAAGACTTTATTATTATTATTATTATTATTATTATTATTATTATTATTATTATTATTATTTTAGAAATGTATGAAACTAATTCAGCAAACTAAAAATTAGAATTACAAAAAATGTATTAATTAATTTTGAACAGCCATTAATTAATTAACATGTCCTTATTTTGCTTAGCATGCAATAAGTGGGTTTTTTTTCCCCCCCATATATTTTAATCAGTTTTCTAGCTATATGAAAATGTCCTGGACAAGGACTTTTTCCGTTCTACTGGGGAAACTTTATTAAATGAAATAAAAATCATCGAAAGTAGGATTGAAAAAAAACTATTTTGTTATGCTGAGTTGATTAAGCTTATAAAATAGATCATTATCAAAATGTAATTTTAATAATGAATTTTAAAGAAAATTACAATGTTATTTGCTAGACATGTTTAGTCTCAGTTCTAAAAGAAATGACTGATACATATTTTTTATTTAATTATTTTATTGAAATTTAATCTTTAGTTTAGTTGTACTCTCTAGAGCATTTTTTTTTTCCACAATGTTTTGAAATACTTCTATTCATATATATATATTATATATATATTTTATTCATTTTAAGTAATGGGCAGGTCTAGAAGCATTTTTGTGCATATCGTCCTGTATTTGATTGTGTACATGACTTTGTGTTTGATTCCTCATTCTTTGGTTTTGGTCATCTGTCTGTTTCTGAACGATAGATTTTAATTATAATTATCGTTAAAATATAAGGTGATGGACACAAGTGCAGGTAAAAGTCGAGCTTTTAATTACGGAAACTTTGGAAAAAGATAACTCAATCACAGGTATCAAAAACAGAGTCAGGTCACGGGAAATGGTCGGGTAATCAGCAAACAGGACATCTGAGTGTAGGCAAAATGATGAGTGAGTAACATAGTCTGGAGTAAACTCACTACTTTACAGTGATCTGCAGATGTAGGGTTATTCATACTCCTGCGGAGATGGGGACCAGCAGTGTCTCATTAGTACGCCGGTGATCTGGGCACTGCAGTTTGTTCCTCGCCCTTGATTCTGCTGCCGGTGGTGTGTACAGTAAATAATAGTTTCCTTTTATGCCTTTTTATATTTCATACTTTTATACTTCTGCTTATCACTTCTCCAGTTCTCCAAAAAGGTTTGGGTTTTTTTTTTTTTCATCAGGTCTGATGTAAATAAAAATCAAGGTGCATTTACGCACTATACAGTAAGTACATTACATTAGGCGTTGGTCATTATAGATTTTTTCTGCTTTGCACACTGAACATAATGTACTATGTAAGTAATTAGAGGCAAATGATACAACCCTTGTTTTGTGCAAAAAAAAAATGCATTTCAAAGTTCAGCTGAGATTCATATAAAGTTTCACAGTCAGTGTGCAGAGCAGGAAAACTTATAAAGACCGAGACCTGTTGTAATGGTCTTACATGCGCCTCAATTTTGCTCAAGATTAATATTTTTTCATAAATAAGATTTTAAACAATTAATGTAAAATGTAATCAGGGCTGCAAACGTTTAACTCTCACTAAAAAAAAAAAGAAAAAAAAGAAAAAGATGATTCACTCTTAACCAGAGTTTGCTATAACAAGTTTATCTAACAAAAAATAAATAAATAAAAAATGGGGAAACATTTTTTGATTGTGAACGCACGGGGTAAATTTCTCATTTTTTTTAAAACCGGAAATTCAAAATTAAAGTGGTTACATAACTATTTAGAAGAAGAAAGGTGAGCTACTCGTGCGTGAATGATGTTGAGTCAAAACAGTGTCAGGGCCGGATTTAATCCTGATGTCTAGGTGATTTATTTTTTTGTTCCTTGTATGGCAATGCTTTGAGCCTCTGGCAAGAATGTTTTTTACTGTACTGTTTCCAAGCTATTGCTTATAAAGCTGTCTTGACATGTTTACCCAGGCTGTCAATTTAAGCTTAAGACGTCACACAGCTGAATCAGACACGTGCTTTAATGCTGGGGAATTTCCCTTTGTAAAGAAGCTGTGAAAAAAACAACTTCATGTTGTGAATTGGAGTTTTTTTTTTTTTAAGTTGTTTTTAAATCCTAATACACGCAACTGATGAAAAGCCAATGAATAGGATTGTCTGCAAGACTAGAGTAGAGTCTGATCTAAAGGGTAATTTAAGACTATGCAGAATGTCCGTTATTTCTAGTCATAAATATCATGCAGACTGTCTTTTACTCTGTAGGGCTGTTGAATCCAGCAACCTAGTACTCCGGGGAGAAAAATTAAGTACCGCCGGGTTATAATGCATTATACATTTTTTAATAATGAAGCAATCTTAATACTTCATTTTTTGTAACCCCAGCACAAGCAAGTTTTATGTTCCAGATCTTACCGCATAGAAACAGCATCCTTATGAGAGAACGCAAGTGCAGCAGGGTGCGCAAAGCAGAGCAGCGATTCTCTGTTTCACTGATATTGGATCAGTGTTAGTTGCATTAGTTGTATTAGTAAGTCAAATTGGCATAGTGGCATGCTGTGGTGATTGGCATAACTGACGTAGTGTTGGAACAACACTGAACATCTGGGCATTTTTTTTTTTTTTTTGCTGATAATCAATATAATATGAAAAAGGATGATCACCTCTGGATTTTCTAAATGAGCTAAAAGTGTGCAAGTAGTATTATGTCACAATAAGCAATAAGGATCATCTATGTGCTTATCCAATCTTTAAACCAACGCTCATTCATTTATCACATACAAACTTCAGATGACCCAGATTT
Source organism: Clarias fuscus (assembly GCA_030347435.1). Lineage (NCBI taxonomy): Eukaryota > Metazoa > Chordata > Actinopteri > Siluriformes > Clariidae > Clarias > Clarias fuscus. The sequence continues at coordinate 4,059,639 of CM059223.1, read as the reverse complement.
TTGGTGGATTCTGAGTACTGTAACATTCTGCGACTTCTCGTGTCTGAGAGAGCCACTGAGCGAGCTCCAGACGATGTTCTACAACCACGCCGTTCTACCCAGGTTTTCCGCTTGCGGATGCTTGTTTTATAGTAATAGCGCAAGCATTTGGACCAAAATACACCCAACTAGCACAAGCAAAATTAGTATAAATTGCTTGGTTATTGGCTTGGTAGGATGCTGTCATGTGTTGTCACATAGTAGTAGGTGTTGGTATGAGAACATTAGTACTGAATTTTAACCAAGATGTTTAAGTGCAACTTACTCTGGAGGTAGAGCTAGACCAGGTTTTTTTTTTTTTTTTTTTTTTTTAACAATATTGTACATTATAAAACAGGCAAAGCACATTTTGTACAGTAACAGATGCTGTAAATATAAATATGAATCCAAATTTACTGGGCTTTTTTTTTTTTTTTTTACAGTGAGGATAAATAAAAATGTAAATTAATATTATTACAAATAATAATCATTTATTGTAATGAATAATCCAAAAAAGAAAAAATAATAAACAATGTGCTTTTTTGTTTGTTTGTTTGTTTGTTTGTTTTGTTTAAGAAACCTTGACAGAACTTATGATTGAGACTAGAGGTGTATATCAGGGTTGGAATTCCATGGGATGCAAGAAAACGTTCCCTTTAAAGTGTACTAGCAGTTAGATATGCGTTTTCCTGAACAACAAACGCCAAGTTCCAGGGCGTTTACTTGTTGATCTTCGTCAGGCACTAAGGAAGACGAGGCATACACAACTAAAAGCTAGGCTGCTAACTATAATATTAATCTAGAGTTAAATATTAAAGCTAAAACCAGCCCTTATATACACTGAGCAATCAGAACAAAACACAAAACAGGTAACATGGAATGATCGGATGATCACAATGTGATAACCTTTGACCCCAGTGAATGACCAGCATCACCTCAGGACTTTCCTGACATTCCTTAGTTACTCCCTGGTCACGATGCTTAAAATCAAACAAACTGCTGCAAATCAAACAAACACTTAAAAGTAATTCTTTCCAAAAATGTACCTTATTAAACATATGCACTAATACAAAAATTCAATTAAGCAAGTCAAATAATAAGAATTCTTTCTCTAATCCTCTGGTGAGGAGAAGACCAAAAAAGGTAACTTCCTGTAGAAGGCCCCTTACTCTATATCCGCTCGCACGTCATCACACAAACCTCCCGTGCCACTGGCCAATCAGAAACGTAAGGAGGTTCTCACAGCCCAATGACAGGGTAGACAAACACTGATGATGAATTTGTTGTGTGTGTGTGTGTGTGACACCTGTGAGAGACAGATATGATTCAGGTATGGCATTAACGAAAACAACGGTGTCATTTCCCTGAACCTGCCGCTCACACATGCACAGGCTTGCGGGCGCATGCACACTTTGGACGTGTTTTAATAAGACCGTATCACGTCCACACTTACCATTCTTTATTATTATATTAAAGTGTGGTAAATAGATACTAATATACTTTATACAATAATTTTTTACAATAGTTTTTTCCATTTCTATTTGTGGACAACAAGATATCTGTATGTTTTAGTTTTTACACATAGAAATGATTTTTGTTGTCCTTGTTTTAATTGGAACCTTTTTAAAAAAAAAAAAAAAAAAAAAAAACCTTTTTACCCATAATAGTAACCACATCAATCCGGATTATTTATGATTTATTAGTACTAAATGACGTTTTAAAAGAAAACAGATCTAATATAAATTTGTAGGTTTCATTTTACAATTTTAAAACATTTTACATTTGGATTTCAGCCACAAAAACTAAAATAATATGATATTACGAATCACTTAAATCCCAATAAATAAACAAACATTTAAAAATAAAGTAATTAAATAATTCATCATTTTTAAAATCCAAACCAAACAAACACAAAATAATTCCGACCAAAACACATAGAGAAATATATATATATATATATATATATATATATATATATATATATATATATATATATATATATATTTATTTATTTTTATTTTTTTTACTGTTTTTTAAAGCAATTTATTGAGTTTAATTTAGTTTATTACATAGTTTAATATATTTCTTTAAACACGTGTTTTTCTGAATAATTATATTTTTGTTGCAGGACACCAAAAGTGACAAATAATGGAAAATGCAGCAATAATAATACTAATAGTAATAATAGTACTTGTAATAATATTATAATAACAATAGTACTTGTTCATACACCATATAAATCTATAACTTCCTCTCTCTATATAAAAATGTATACGAACATCATTTTGCTGCAATATAAATATGAGTAACAAGACTTTTTTTTTTTTTTTTTTTTAATTAAGGGGAAAAAAAGATCATAAACCTGAATAAAAAACGCATCCATGAAGAAAGGAATAAAATACAAAATACACTGATTGTACATTAAAGACTAATATCATTTGTAACAATGAATAGAAATGCTTAAAACTGTACTTGTTAGATATTAACTTAGCTATAAAAATCTAATAATACAAATATGCTCCGTGAGATAGCCGGAAACAACCGAACAAAACAAACCATTAAAAAAGCTACCGTCCTAAAACAAAAACAACAACGTGAAGAAGGACCTGATAAAATCCTAATAAAAATTCAATCATGTACTCTGCACTAAAGTGAGAATAGGGCAGGGTTTTGATTGCCTTGCTTAACGATTTGGGTGTAAACATTTCCTTAAAATCCGGATTGTTCCTGCCTGATCCATAAATCCAGTGATTAAATCTCTTGCGCAACGTGTCTGCGTCTGAAGCGTATTTAAACCTCTCAGCTTCCAAGCTCAAACCGAAGCACAGCAGATGCTTGAGGAGAAGACAAACATGAAGATGCAGTATGCGACTTGCTTTCTCGTTGCCCTAGCGATTACTGTCCAGTCAGGGCCGATACCAAGGCAAGAAGAGAAAGATCATGTCCTGGCAGAGGTAACGTATGAATCTTGATTCAAATTTTCACAAATGCAGACCAGATGTTCATGTACAACACTGAATAAATGCTTCATTTCTCTCTCTCTGTAGGCTTACCTGAAGAAATTCTACAACCTCACTTCATCCACTAATAAAGGAAGGTTCGGTGACATGGGTCTCAAGCTAGCCGAGATGCAGAAGTTTTTTGGTCTCACCGTGACAGGGACACTGGACTCCAACACCCTGGAGGTGATGAAGAAGCCCCGCTGTGGCGTTGTGGATGTGGCCGCGTATTCCACATTCGGTGCAGACAGCAAATGGCAAAAGAACCAGCTGACCTACAGGTGAGAATACAACCAGTGTGTTATGGAATGCAAAGATCTCAGTTTTGCCGCATGCCCTTCCATACCATCTGTAAGCCTGATTGCAGCTAATTCCTTTTTCTTTTTTCTTTTCTTTTTTTTTTTTTCCTTTTAACTCTGCAGGATTGAGAATTACACCCCCGACATGTCTGTGGCTGAAGTGGACGACTCTATTGCGAGAGCGCTGCAAGTCTGGGCTCGTGTCACTCCTCTGAGGTTCACCCGCATCAACAGCGGTGTAGCTGATATCATGATTTCCTTCGGGAGAGGGTGTAAGTTCACTCACTAACATCCATACACACACACACACACACACACAAAAAAAAAAAATAAAATTACAAGGTATTTATAGCGTATTAAGTTTTAATGTGTTATGTTTATATATGGTGATGTCATATTTGTTTTTTGTTAAGAAAGACTTTTAATAGTTAATATTTAGGCAAGGTTTCTTTGTAGCTGTTTCAGAAAAATCATCAAACCATGAATTATTTTCCTATAATTGCATGTCCCCAATTAATGACTCCCTCCCATTCCCATAGAACATTTTGACCAGTCCTGATCACTCTAGCAGGTGGTGACTAGTCATGCAAAGATTTCAGCACATCTGTTCCTGACTAGTTTATGATTCTGTGTTAAACCATATGAAAGGCGTACATTAAAACCCAGGTCTTTCTCACCTCACAGCTCATGGTGATGCCTACCCATTCGATGGACCATCCGGTACTCTGGCTCATGCTTTTGCACCATCTCAGGGCATTGGTGGAGACGCCCACTTTGATGAAGATGAAACCTTCACCTTCGCTTCCACTAGTGGTGAGAAAAATAGTTACTGAGAAGAACGAATAATATAATAAACCTAAGTCATAGAGCTTAACCACACAAACTGACCATGTCCTTTCTTTTTCAGGATTTGTTTTGTTCCTGGTGGCTGCCCATGAGTTTGGTCACTCTCTGGGCCTGTCTCACTCCAACGACCCCGGTGCACTCATGTACCCTACATACAGCTACAAAGACCCAAAGACGTTTGTTCTGCCGCAAGATGATGTCAAAGGCATTCAGTCTCTCTACGGTCAGCACACAATGTCAAAAAACAAACAAAACAAAAAAAAAACCATTTATATTACAGCAATCAATATTTCGAATTAAATTTATTAATGGAACATTGTACCATACTTATAACTGAATAGTTCGTTTACACTTACATTGTTGTTTGAACTGTTTATTACTAAATATAGACACCGCGTTATAATTCAACAAATTAGATATTGCTAATAATAATAATAATAATAATAATATATATATATATATTTTTTTTTTGATGATTGCTTCAGTATATATATATATATCATTTAATTTCTTTATCTTTAGTAAAGTGTCCAGCACTTTTAGTTAAATAGCCTGGATTAGCTATTTTCTTTTATACCTTTTATTTGTAGAAGCATACCATACAATGTTGCTAAATGCAAAGTCTGATTAATTTTTGTGATGATTTATTTTTCAAAAAAACATATTCAGTTCTCAGAATGACGCAAACTCTCCAGTTTTGGACAAAAACGTAATTAGACTTTTTAGAAGCTAAGAAGAGTCAGCTCTAATATGAAATTCCTGATTAGATAACCTAGTTAGTTAGCCAGCATTGCTACCCCTTAGATGAGGGTGCTAGCTATTAGTTAGCTAGTTAATCTTTGTCCTTAATTGCAGTGTAACTATAATGTAATTATAATCATTATTAATCAAAACATATGTTTTTTTTTGTTTTTTTTTATGAAACGATGGATAGAATTTGTACTGGTTGTCAGGTAGCTGACTAGAACCTGGCAGGTCTCAGGGTGTCTTGCATAGCTAGCTTAACCCATGACTTAAAACCGTTATGCTTAGTCCCGTTTTACTAATGAAATAGAAAAACTTAAAAAAGAACGATATAAAGTCAAGTTTTCCAAGTGCTAACCTAAGGAGATAAGTACTTTTGAAAGAATCGAATGCTCATGCTCAAATGCCTCATTTTATTTCCAGAATATATAACAGATATGATGATATATTTTTCTAACATCTACTTCACAAACATGTCGCCAGGCCCCAACACAGAAAAACCTGTCGAGCCCAGTAAACCCAATCCCCCTCCAGTCACCCCGAGTGCCTGTGACCGCACCCTGGTCATTGACGCTGTTGGAACCCTGCGTGGAGAGAGGCTTTTCTTCAAGGACAAGTATGCATTGATTCAAAATGTTTCATTATAAGTATTATAATGGTAAAGCTCCATCTGAAATAGCATTCTTCGTTTTTTGACCATGTGTTTGCCTCCATTAGATTCTTCTGGCGCTTATATGGGACCAACACGGTCCAGCAGCAGTTGATCAAGAGCTTCTGGCCCGAGGCTCCAGATAACATCGATGCTGCATTTGAGAACACCGTGCAAGATAGGCTCTTTCTCATCAAAGGTAATTTCACCGTTCGTAATCGCTTTTTAATGATCATATGCAACGCCGTTAATCATAAAGCAGCTTGGGATAACTGAGTGAATGTGTGCTGTTTAGATCAGAAAGTCTGGGCTTTCAGTGCTTACGACCTTGTGAGTGGATTTCCCAAAAGCCTAAGCAGCATGGGTGTTCCTGCCAAGGTGAAGAAGGTCAGCGCTGCGCTCTACGACCAAAAAACTGGCAAGACCTTGTACTTCGTCGACAGCAATTACTACAGGTAGGAGATACACAGCATTGCTAGACTGGTATCACAGTGGACAGATAGGAAGGACACAACAACAATCGGTGTCGCTCAAACCTGAAACATTTAGCCAGCTAGATAAGGAATTTATGCGGCAAATTGTTCGTGAAGCAGTTTATTTGAAGCTTTAACAGCATTGTAGTACAAATGTTAATTATGATTTGCACACTTTTCTGTGGAACTAACCAACTTGAATGTTTTATTAGTTATGATGAAAACAAGAAGAAGATGGACGCTGGATACCCCAAACCGATCGAACAAAGCTTCGCGGGAGTCACTGGGAAAATCACTGCTGCCTTCCAGTACAAGGGTCAGTATTTCTTTTTCTTATTATGAGCTGATTAAATGTTCCATGATTGTATTAACGATTGCAGATTTACATTTTATGTCAACTTTGTGTTTCAGGCTTCACCTACTTTTTCAGTGGAACTCAAATTTTTGAGTACAGCACTTCATCCAAGAAGGTGTTGCGTACGCTTGAGAATTCCTACTTCATAAAGTGCTAAGGGTTCTTTCTTTCTTTCTTTCTTTCTTTCTTTCTTTCTTTCTATGACCCTGGGGCTATGGACAAATCTCAACTGATCATATAAAGAATTCCACTTATTTATAGTTTGTTGTATTTTTATTTATCTACTACGTTCAAATCATTTATTATATACTGTATAAAATTCAAGATCTTGTTTGTTGTGTAATAAAAATAAAGACTGCATTGGAAAAATATCACGTGTCCTTTGTTCCATGTACTGTATAAATGTTTCAGTAATTTAATAATAAATTATTTTGCAGTAATACTGTAGAATAAGATATTTGGTTTGGTCATCTCTCTCTCTCTCTCTCTCACACACACACACACACACACACACACACTCACTCTCACATCATCTATACCGCATCATCACGGGGGGCCTGGAGCCTATCCCAGGAGACTTGGGGCACATGGCAGGGTACACCCTGGACAGGGTGCCAATCCATCACACACACACACACACACACATACACATACACTCACTCACTCATTCACACACTACGGACAATTTGGGAACGCCAATCAGCCTAACCTACATGTCTTTGGACTGTGGGAGGAAACATTTTTTTTTTTTTACAAATGTAGAAATATAGAAAATATAGAAAAACTTTTAGCTGTAAAAAAAAAATTACATTGTGTACAAATAATAAAATAAAATAGAATTGCAGTGGAATATAGAAACCATGTCCAGTCATGTGCAAGAGGTTGTACAATGTGCAGAATGTGCAGGAGAATGTGCAAAGTCAAAGTTTAAAAGTCCAACAATTATCACCAGTTTGAAAAATGTCTTTTGTGGAAGTAGATGCCAACCCTCAATAACGCAAATGTCCAGAAACAATTGATGACAACAGCATTTATTACTGGTCCAAGGCAACAATTTTTGCTCACATTTAGTATCGTCCATCACTTATTCAAGTTGGAATGATGGAAATTCCCCAAAAACAATGCATGACAATGGTGTCTCTGCTAACGGCTTTGCTAAATCACTGTACATTATTTCTTACTTTCCGAGGCTGAACGATTGTAACGCTTTATCATGTCTCATTTCAGAATAACTGAGTACACGCCAGATCTGAGCCAGAGGGAAGTGGATGTGACGATCGCTCAGGCGTTCAAGCTGTACAGCGACGTCACTCCTCTCGTCTTTAAGCAGATCTACAGCGGCACGGCCGACATCACGATCCTCTTCAAAGCCAGAAGTACGTACAATAAACCAGCAAAGCAGGCACTAGTTTGTACATAGAGCACTCGGAGCTGCTGATATTGTTTCCACATACTGTACATAATACACCTGAAATACCATTTGACAATAACACACGGTCTATGTAGTGATATAGTTCTGTATGTTCTCATGTGTTCTTTACTTCAGATCACGGCGATTTTTATCCATTCGACGGGCAAGGTGGTGTCCTGGCGCACGCCATGTCTCCAGGTTCTAATGAAGGAGGTGACACACACTTTGACGAGGATGAGAAATGGACTCTGAGCGCGGCAGGTAGAGCAAATAGATGCAGGAAGAAATGAATTTAGGAAGATACACACCAATACAGAAATAAAGTGGTACTATTTGTACCTGTCACAAGGGTTTATACATTGCCCATAGAGTCCATTCATTCTGTATATTCCAAAATTGGCAGACACCCTTTTTAGAGCGACTTACATTTTGATCTCACTAGACATCTGAGCAGTTGGGGGTTAAGGGTCTTCCTTAAGGGCCCAACAGGGGGAAACTTGGTGGTGGTGGGATTGAACCTGGGAACCTTCCAGATTGTAGTACAATAGCTTAATCACTGAGCTACCCCTATCCCGATTTAATACAATGTATTAAGATGTATTAACATATTGTTCTTGCTCTTGGTGGCGGCCCATGAGTTCGGTCATGCATTGGGACTGGATCACTCACGAGATCCCTCCGCTCTCATGTACCCCACGTACAGATACGTCAACACTCAGGGATATCAGCTGCCTTTCGATGATAAACAAGGAATCCAGGCGCTCTACGGTGCGTTTAAACGCAGATTGAGATCAGGACGAGGAATGTCTATACAGTATACATTCTTAAACTTTCCCTTTGATTGTCTTTTGTCCAAGGTGCTCGTCCATTGCAAAATCCTCAACCGCAACCCAAACCACAACCTGAAGCAAAAGCACCAGCACGATGCAGTCAGGACTTGGGATTTGACGCCGCAACCACCATAAGAAACGACCTTTACTTCTTTAAGAACGAGTAAGAATGTATCTTTTTCAATTCTTGATTAATATGAAACCTTTTAAAAGTATAAGAGGTGGATCAGACTAATTGACACCTACTGTATAGTCAAGTTTATAATTATTTGCACCCTTCATAATAATAATGAACGACCCATAATAATGAATAACACATGCGTGTGTTACTGTAAGAGTGATTATTTCAGCTTAAACATAACAAGACGCGGAATAATTTTCATCTAAAGCAATTATGATCAGAGCTTTTTAACACAGTCCAACAACAATAGATAACAATATTGTTATATCCAATAACAAAGATTTTTGCAACACATTGAGATTTGCATGTAAATTTTAGGAGACTATCATAAAATAAATAAATAAATAAATAAATAAAAATACGATCATTTCTAACCTCCTGGCAGAGGCACTTAGGATTCCTTTTGCATTCTATACATAGGAAGATTTCGTGTTGCCATCCATCTGCACATCACTTTCTACATCTATTTCAAATTGTATTTTTATTTAAAGCATAATTTTTTTTCTAAAAAACACAATATAATAGAAATAATAGTATAGAATAATAGAATTTTTGCTGAATTGTGGAAATATCTGGATATGACAGTACATATAGATAGATAGATAGATAGATAGATAGATAGATAGATAGATAGATATGGCCACTTAACTTTCTTTTTTCTTCTTACAAGTTATTACTGGAAAAGAAAATCCCTGCTGGTATGGGTTACACAGACTCCTATCAGATCCACGTGGCCCTCCATCACATCTGTCGACGCAGCTTATGAGCTCCGAACCAAAAGCATCAATTTCCTTTTTAAAGGTTGGACTTTCAGATTGTCAAACCTTAAACACTCTCACAATCCAACTGCAGATACTGATGGAGCATAAATGTGTGTGTCTGTGTGTCACCCTGCAGGACAGTACTACCGGGGTGTGAAAGCATCCTCGATCTTACCCGGATACCCCAAACACATTTCACAATTCGGATTTCCGGCGTCAGTCGGGATGATCGACTCTGCTGTGCACGTGGACTCGACGGGACACATCGGGGTTCTTCATCGGGGATAAACACTGGAGGTAATTCCTCAACATCAGAGTTGATTGATTAATTGTTGCATTTGTCTAAATTCACCTCCTTTTTATGTTCAGCTTTAATGAGGAGACGAGAAAGATGGATGCTGGATGCAGATTTCCCAGGTATCGGCTACAAAGTGGACGCTGTTTTTGAAAAGCGAGGTATGTACACGGTAAAATAAATACTGGTGTATAAATGACATGTCTCCAGACACAGGCCTATGCATACAGTATATTTACTTTTGGTCATTTCTCCTCTACCCCACAGGCCTTCTGTACTTCTCTGATGGAGTGAGGCAAACGGAATACAACTACAAGAGCAGAACCGTGTTCCGTGTGCTTCTGAATAAGAGATGGTCGAACTGCTTCTGAGCACAATGTCATGGATTAAATATTCTTCCGTTTAATAGAAATGTTTCATAATTGAACATCTATACATCATATGTTTGTCTACCCGGATGTCTGAGCAACATGAAGATATTTTGATATTCTGTTTTTTTCCCCCATAAAATCAGTTGTCCTTAAAGGGACGGTGTGTAATTTTCAGCTCCTCTCTATCAGGTTTTAAATCCACACAATATAACCCCATAGTGCGCTATGTTTATAATAATATAAGTTTAGCCTTTTTACATTTCAAAAGCACACTGAACATGTGATCTTCAGCTATTGCCTGTAATGCGTTGCTGTCGTTAGATGACTTGTCTGAGCTGATCCAATCTGTCCATTTCCTCTGACCACTTTGAGCTTTTAAATTGATCCCTAATGAAAGCTAGAGTAGACAGTCAGTATATTAAACCTTAGGAGAAACTCAACTCACCCGGGTGATGATGGGCAGTGTGATTCTAAATCATTTCCTCCCTGTAACTATATACTGTACAGTCAAAAACTGCAATTTGTTCTTATAATCAGAAACTTGTCAGCTTATAATAAAGCAAATGAATCAACAATGCAAACATTGGTGCATAGTTACTTCTTATGCCATAAATCGAACAAAAATTTAACATAAAAACATTATTATGGCACTTTGCAAAAGTTTGGGCACCCTAACAGTTCCAGAGTCTCAGATTTTTTTTTTTCTATACAATCTTTCAGACCTTAATCAGTTTGTTAGATCTGATGTATGGCAACAGCTGTCATTAGTAAATGCCAATTTCAAAGCTTTACAAATACTTTGACTCTTCAAACCTTGTGCACACACTTGCGGACACTCAACAATCATAAATACCACTAAGTAGCTGCGTAAGCCTCTGAAAATGAAGGTTATTGATGCCCACAATGCAGGAGAAGGCTACAAGAAGATAGCAAAGCGTTGTCAGCTTGCAGTTTCCACAGTGAGAAATGTAATTAAGAGATGGCAGTTCAGGGGAACTGTGGAGGTCAAGATGAGATCTGGAAGACCGAGAAAACTTTTGAGAGAACTGCTCGTATGCTGGTCCGAAAGACAAATCAAAACCCACATTTGACAGCAAAAAACCTGCAGGAAGATTCAGCAGACTCAGGAGTGGCGGTGCACCGTTCCACAAGACCTTCATGGAAGAGCCAGTAGAAGAAAAGCTTACCTGTGTCTCCATCATAAAATCCAACGTCAGAAGTATGTAACAGAACATCTACAGAAGCCTGACGCGTTTTAGAAACAAGTGCTGTGGACTGATGAAGTTAAAATAGAAGTCTTTGGCCACAATCAGCAAAGGCATGTTTGGAGAAAAAAGGAGCAACATTTCATTAAAAGAACACCTCGCCAACTATTACTGTAATCATGGAGGCGGATCTATCATGCTTTGGGGTTGTGTTGCAGCCAGTGGCACAGGAAACACTGCACGGGTGGAGGTAAGAATGGATTCCACTAAATACCAGCAAATTCTGGAAGCGAACATCACACCATCTGTAAAAAAGCTGAAGCTGAAAAGCGGACGGCTGCTACAACAGGACAATGATCCTAAACATACCTCGAAATCCACTATGGAAAACCTCAAGAGACGCAAGCTGAAGGTTTTGGAACGGCCATCACAGTCCCCTGATTTAAACATCAGTGAAAATTTGTGTGTAGATCTTAAAAGAGCTGTGCATGCAAGACGACCAAAGAATATTACAGAACTAGAAGCCTTTTGTAAGGAAGAATGGGAGAAAATACTGGTCCAAGAATTGAAAGACTTTTAGCTGGCTATAATAAGCATTTGCAAGCTGTGATATCTTACAGAGGAGGTGTTACTAAGTACTGATTATGTAGGGTGCCCAAACTTTTGCACAGTACTGCAATATGTGTTCAATTTTGGCATAAAAAGTATTATGCATTTTTTCAAGAGAGACTTTGTTAACATCATTTCATTTAAAGAATCACCAAAATCTGTTATTTATCAAGGGGTGCCTAAACTTTTGCATAAGACTATATTTTTTGGTTTGTTTGGTTAGTTTTTTTTTTTTCCAGATTGAAAGTAAAAGCTAAACAGTGAAGCAAAGTCCAATTGATTTCTGAATTTTGCTTCTGTTGCCTTGAGCTGACAGGACAGCATCCAGTTTGATCAGGTTTAACAACCAGCTGAGGTTGTTTCCCCAAACATCCAACATGTGTATGATAGAGTTATACCTTGATCTCGGTCTCAGGTGGTGTAAATGAATTCTGTCTTAACAACTTTGTGACACATGTCTACTGATATACAGTATGTATTCAATACATATACTACATGCATAAAATATTGAAAATGAAAATGAAACAGGGCGTGTCCATTATGTACTTTATATACAAGGGTCATTCAGAACAAAAACTGTGTCTTTGGGAAATTTTTGTGAATGATGACTTAAACCGATTGACAGTTCCGGAAAACTTGGTGTAGTGATGAGACTCTTAGCCACAGTAAAACATTTGAATGATGCAAATGTTTTAAAGAAGCTGTTCCCGGCCCATGTGGCTCGGAGCCCGCTGCAGTTGTTCCCATTTGTTGCCAATGTGTGGAGAAGACTTGTCTGGGAGTTATTTGCTCCAATCCATTTCCAACTGTTTGGGCCATTAAAGGAGTTCCTGGGAGGCTAGCGTTTTAAACATGAAGCAGGCAGTCTGATTATGGCTCCACATATGTTTAAAACTTTTTACCTTGATGGAATCCAAGCAGTAGTGAAATGCCGGGATGAGTGCATTAGTGTAGAAGGAGATTATCTAGAGAAATAAAGCAGTTTTTTACCTCTCGTAAATGTGCCCTGTTATTCCGCACAATCAAAAGTCCTGGTTTGACTTGAACACCACTTTCATTAATTTGATGTTTTACATTCGCCCACTTCTTACTGCTGCAATATACAAACAAATCCTTATATGGTAATTGACACTGCTTATGCATCATCTATTCATTTGCATCTGGGGTCATTCCTATAGTGGCTTTTGGTTCATGTAATTAAATGGACATTTTGCACTTTAAGATCTGGCTGTCCTTCACAGTGACCTCTAATTACACTCATTACCCATTTGTGATTTTATATTGGGATATTTTATATTATCTATCTTATTTAAAGTGACTCACAAAAGCAGAACCCGATCCATTTAAGTCATAATAGGATAATCAGACAGGATAATCAGGAAAAAAAAAAGTGAAACCCACTTGTTTCATATTAATGGCATAAATTAAAGAAAGTGAAGAAGGAAGGAAAGTGAAGACAAAAAATAAGACAAAAAAGTCAAATGAATGTATTTTGAGAAAAGCATTGCAAAGAAGGGATATGCCTTTCTGTCTGCTCAAAACCATAAACTAACGCTTTGCCAATATAACATTAAAGCCACAATTAAAAGTGAAAGAAATACGTGATTTCTTATTTTGCCAAAAGTTTAATAAACATGAAAGGAAAAATTCTATTTTATTTGTCACATCAACAACCATACACAGTGTAATACGCAGTGAAATACTTATATGACTGTCCATGACCTACAAAAGGAAAGATGAAATAGAAATAGAATGTAAAACATAAAATCTACAAATAAATAGTTACAAAAAAAACCTTAATCCAACAAATGTACCATTTTTATTTTGCACATTCTATATACTTTTTATATTACACATTATATAAAACTGTAAAGTTGCCTTGTCTGTACATTGAAGATATTTGAGAAAAAGTCATTTATTTAAGATACGCTTAAGATAAATAATAGAACACATCAAGTTTTTGTCTTTTTTCTTTCTGTTTGTGTACACATCACGTAATAATTACTGAACTAATTTTTTAATGGGGTTAAGTAACATAGGCTTTGTTTTATCGCAATCAGCCAAATGGCAAGAGAAGATATGCTACAGTACATGGAAATTTAAATGTAAAACGCCCATACTTGGAGGTAATAAGAAATTCTAAAAAAAAAAAAAAAAAACATTAAAAAATTATTAGTTCATCTCAAAATTCACCAGATGGCGCTGTAAAAAATTTTTTTTGTAAGTGCAATTGAAATCTACTCAATAAATGTGATCTCGTGCCTTTACGCAATGTTCTCCATAGGAAGGAAAAAATACAGTACAACATAAAACAAATGCTTTACTTAATTGACTTGCCTTGCAATAATCGGATCTATAGAATTCGCTTTGTGATTTGTATAATATTGCTGTTTGGAAAGTATTGTTGCTCTAATTTTACTAGGCTTGAAATGCAGATTTCCAGGGAATTCGCTTAGTGACTTGGATTTTTTGTTGTACTATACTTACTTATTACCTATTTCCTTTGTGATTGTTTTTATACTATACAATATTTTATAGTATACAATTTGTAACTTTTATGGAATGTGCAAAATAAAATTAGTATTAGATGGAAGGATATGGCATGTAGGTATGACAGCAGCAGTGTGAGTGAAACATGATGTGTGAGATTAGATGATGTGTGTGACTGCAGCAGTGGTAATGTCAGTATATGAAAGTGCAAAATTAGTCCTCATTTATGTGTAAAAATTGTTCATAGAAATCATAAAAATCACCCAAAACATAGAGAACAAGGTGAAACTGCCCGCTTATATCAACTACAGACTCTTAAAAAAAGAGTTCCTCTAGGAGTTCTTATTCCCATCATATGTTGTAAGATTTTAAATGGTATCTTTTAACTGTTCCCACAAACAGTAGGATTTGATCTCAAGAATGAGAGTGCATATCACTCACTCAGTCACTCATCATCTATACCGCTTAATCCTGTATTCAGGGTCATGGGGGGCCTGGAGCCTATCCCAGGAGACTTAGGGCACATGGCAGGGTACACGCTGGACAGGGTGCCAATCCATCGCAGGGCACAGACACACACACTCACTCATTCACACACTACGGACAATTTGGGAATGCCAATTTGTCTTTGGACTGCGGGAGGAAACCGGAGTACCCGGAGGAAACCCACCAAGCACGGGGAGAACATGCAAACTCCATGCACACAGATACGGGAATCGAGCCTGGCCAGGGATCGAACCCGGACCCTGGCGGTGCAAGGCGACAGTGCTGACCACTACACCACCGTGCCGCCCCGAGAGTGCATTTCATTTCATATAAAAAAGAAAAATCTATCTACTCATTCTTAATAAACATATATCCTTATAGAAGAGTGGTATAAACACTGATATGCACCTTCGTTGCGTAATGAGGACCTAAGCTCTCTCGCTGCATAGATGCCCCGTCGTTCATTGAAATTGGGAGCATGTTGGGACATGATTGATTTCTTGCAGAGTTCAACTCTATTTATGGGAAAAAAAAGCACACAGTGGCTTTACATAAGAGGGTGGGTCTGGGTGGAAAGAGCATATATAAATGCATCAGCATCTCTCGAGGGTGCCAGAAGACCAGAGTTTGGAGATGAGGAACATAGTGGTTTTTGTGCTGATCCTGGGAGCATGGGTGGCGCCTTGCAGTGGTGCCCCCATGGTTTCCACAGAGGATCAGGAAAAAGCTGAGGTAAGCTAAAGTTTTTT
Organism: Clarias fuscus; assembly: GCA_030347435.1. Lineage (NCBI taxonomy): Eukaryota > Metazoa > Chordata > Actinopteri > Siluriformes > Clariidae > Clarias > Clarias fuscus. The sequence continues at coordinate 4,043,868 of CM059223.1, read as the reverse complement.
TTTTTTTTTTTTAATAGGTCTAGACTAAATTTAGGACATAACTCAAACACTGCTCCTCGTCTCATTTAATTGCTTAATAAAACTTTCCCATATATTCCATCAAGAATTTGAATCAGCAATGTTCAATCCAACCTGCCTGACTTTGTGTATTTTCTTTTCAGGAGTATCTAAAACAGTTCTTCTCAGGGTCCAGCGTTTCATCCATCACCGGGAGACAAATCAATGTGCAGGACTTTGAGGAAACCTTGAAGCAAATGCAGGAGTTTTTTGGGCTCGAGGTGACAGGCAAGCTAGACACAGACACCATCGAGGTGATGAAGAAGCCGCGCTGCGGCGTTTCCGATGTTTCCAATTACGCACATTTTGGCGGGAAGCCTAAGTGGAATAAGCAGACCATCACTTACAGGTACTGGCCACTTCTGATGGAATAACTGGGTCTAAAAGTGTTGAGTACACCGAAATAAGGAAACCTGATGATGTTATATGTAAAGGGGTGGTGGCTCAGTGTTACTGATTGAAAGGTTGGCGGTTTGAGCCCTACAGTAGCTACGACACGGTGCCGCTGTTGGTTCCTTGAGCAAGGTGCTTAACCCTGTCTGCTCCAGAGGTGCTGTATAATGTGCTCTGACCTCAGCCTACTAACACAAAGCTTGGATATGTGAAAAATCAAGAATTTCACTGTGCATTAATGTATATGTGATGATTAAAGGATTAACTTAACTTATAGCCTACTGTTAATGTTTTTCTTAATTTTAGATGACATGAAAATGAGTGGCTTTGCAGGGGGTCAGCATTCTTAGTGTTCACCTTGGCTTTAACAGCCCGAAGAAATGCATGGCTTTTTCCATGTTCGTCAGTGGCTGGGATTAATGTTGTCCTTCACTTATTCGAATTGTGTGCTCGGCCACGGTCTGGAAATTCCCCAAAAACAATGCATGACAATGGTGTCTCTGCTAACGGCTTTGCTAAATCACTGTACATTATTTCTTACTTTCCGAGGCTGAACGATTGTAACGCTTTATCATGTCTCATTTCAGAATAACTGAGTACACGCCAGATCTGAGCCAGAGGGAAGTGGATGTGACGATCGCTCAGGCGTTCAAGCTGTACAGCGACGTCACTCCTCTCGTCTTTAAGCAGATCTACAGCGGCACGGCCGACATCACGATCCTCTTCAAAGCCAGAAGTACGTACAATAAACCAGCAAAGCAGGCACTAGTTTGTACATAGAGCACTCGGAGCTGCTGATATTGTTTCCACATACTGTACATAATACACCTGAAATACCATTTGACAATAACACACGGTCTATGTAGTGATATAGTTCTGTATGTTCTCATGTGTTCTTTACTTCAGATCACGGCGATTTTTATCCATTCGACGGGCAAGGTGGTGTTCTGGCGCACGCCATGTCTCCAGGTTCTAATGAAGGAGGTGACACACACTTTGACGAGGATGAGAAATGGACTCTGAGCGCGGCAGGTAGAGCAAATAGATGCAGGAAGAAATGAATTTAGGAAGATACACACCAATACAGAAATAAAGTGGTACTATTTGTACCTGTCACAAGGGTTTATACATTGCCCATAGAGTCCATTCATTCAGTATATTCCAAAATTGGCAGACACCCTTTTTAGAGCGACTTACATTTTGATCTCACTAGACATCTGAGCAGTTGGGGGTTAAGGGTCTTCCTTAAGGGCCCAACAGGGGGAAACTTGGTGGTGGTCTTTAAGGTGATCCTGGGAACCTTCCAGATTGTAGTACAATGGCTTAATCACTGAGCTACCCCTATCCCGATTTAATACAATGTTTTAAGATGTTAACACATTGTGCTTCAGGTGTAAACTTGCTTTTGGTGGCGGCCCATGAGTTCGGTCATGCACTGGGACTGGATCACTCAAAAGATCCCTCCGCTCTCATGTACCCCACGTACAGATACGTCAACACTCAGGGATATCAGCTGCCTTTCGATGATAAACGAGGAATCCAGGAGCTCTACGGTGCGTATAAACGCAGATTAGATCAGATCAGGAGGAGGAAAATCTATACAGCACATACTCTTATAATTTCTTGTTTTTTGGTTTCCAAGGTGCCAGTCAATGCCAGTGTGTGTGTCCCCAACCTGAACCCACTCCACCACCACAACCGTTTCCACAACCAAAGCAACCTCCACCAGAGGCGTGCAATCGGGACTTGGTGTTCGATGCTGCAACCAGCATCAGAAATGAGCTTTACTTCTTCAAGAATGAGTAAGACATGAAATTATCTCTTAAAGTTTTTATGTAATATTACTCACTCTAAGCTAAATCATCCCCCCCCCCCAAATTTGCTCGCTTTATCTTTTTATTCTTACAAGATACTACTGGAAGAAAAGCAGTCTGATGGAAAATATTCCACAGACTCTAATCAGAACCACGTGGCCCTCCATCACGTCCGTTGACGCAGCGTATGAGCTCAAAGCGAAAGGCAGCAGTTTCCTTTTTAATGGTTTGATCTTAAGCACTTCTTTAGTTTCATATTCACACTGTAGACATCCATAGAGTGTAAATGTGCATGTGTGTTTTTGTGTGACACCATGAAGGTCAGAATTACTGGGCTGTGAAAACAACCTCAGTCGTACCCGGATACCCGAAACACATTTCCCAATTCGGATTTCCAGCTTCGGTTAAGAAGATCGATGCTGCGGTGCACGTGGACTCAACCAGACGCACTCTGTTCTTTATTGGGGATAAATATTGGAGGTGAGCATGAAAAAAAAAAAAAAGAAAAGAAAAATTGTACATACAGTAAATGAATAAAAATGAATATATAATAAGATTTTGTCTGCACTTTAGATTAAAAATAATAAAGAAATTCTATTATTATTATTATTATTATTATTAATAATAATAATAATAATAATAATAACAATAATAATAATAATAATAACTTTAAAATTATTATTTTTAACTTTATTAACCAAAAAGTCTATATTTCTGTACCACAATGTTAAAACAAATATAAAATTTAGTTGCAAGCAACACCATCGCCTTCCGGGCACACCAGAAAGACAGTGGGCACAGGGGGAAATGCATTTAAAGGGGACATACGATAATTTTAAAAAAGGTCGGATTTTATGTTAAGACCTCCAAAAAGCCCAAAATGCTGGACAAAAGTGCCACTCTATGATGTTGCACAATGTGATGTCATTCAATGTGATGGCACTCAATATAATGTCCCACAGAATATTATTAACCACTTTTTGGCATAAGTTTAAGGCGTGGTCATGGCTGACGCGCTTGAGAAATCAAAAATCCTTCTGCAATTTTGCATCCTCAATGTATTGAGATCATATTGGCCCGGTTTGTTGGCGATCATATATATCCCTTTAGAGGAGTACATAAAAATCCATTACATAAAGGTAAAAAAAAAAAAAATGATATATGTAGTATTATCTTCATTTTAGATGTCAAAAGGTTTTTGTGGCTCCTGGTGTTTTCTTTTCTGTGGGAAATGGCCCTTTGAGTGTTTAAGTTTGCCGACCTCTGCCTTAGAAGAACAAGAGGGCCCTCAAACACTATGACGGAAAAGGGGTGATGTCATGGTGCTTGGGCCCTAATTAAATATTTACACATTAAACATTAAAACATTATAATATTGAAATGTTATCTAATAACACTAACAGATTGAAGTTTTAGTATGGTATTATTTAGTTATCCAAAAACATGTGAAAGAGGTAATTAATTTTTTTTTTTTGTGTGTGTGTGTGTGTGTGTGTGTGTGTGTGTGTGTGTGTTATTTGCCAGCTTTAATGAGAACACTGGACAGATGGATGCTGGATTCCCCAAATCCATTCAAACGGATTTTCCAGGAATTGGCTCCAAAGTGGATGCGGCTTTTGAGAACTATGGTAAATATACATACATACACTCTAAGATCAAAAGTCTGTGCACCCCTGACCGTCACACCCACAATTGCTTCATTCCCAAATTGTTGCCACATAAATGGATGTTTAAAATGGTCTAAAATGGTCTGACTTTGGAAGGTGGAGGAGGCCCAAACCCTAAATCCTTATCCAGCATGACAATGCTTCTGTGCACAAAGCCAAAGCCAGGTCATTGAGAAGAACGCTTGTTAAGGTTGGCGTGGTAGAACTCGAGTGTCCTGCACTAAATAATTGACTGCACACCAGACCACAACATCAGTGCTTGAGCTTATTAACCTTCTTAGTCTGTTATGCTCCCTAAGATGCTAAATTGACCAGTTTTCTCTGAGTTCCAGGAATGTTTTGTATTATAACATTCAGAAAACTTTTTTGTAATTTTTTTTGGGAATGCTTAGATATTGTTATGGGAACATTGATATAGTTGAAAATAAATAACTGGGGCAAACAAATGTGCAAAAATACAAAGATACTTACTGAAATACTTCTTGAGGCATACGGTTTGGTTTCCATATTGGATGCCCACTGAGAACACCAAATGTTCTTGAGAGTTCTTGTAGAGTTGACTGTATTTTTAGGCTCTGGGAACATTGTTAGATAATATTCTGGCAAAGTTTTAACAAGGTTAACAACAGGACACCTGGCCGAACCTGAGCAATTGTCAAGAAGAAAAATTATTTCGGAGACTAAACCGGCAAGATCGGGTTATCTCTGGCAATCTATGTTTAGTGTGGGTTCATGGAAGAATGTTTTCACAAACTTCCACGCTCACCTCACCCCGAGCCATGCAGCATGTGCCATGACGTCATGGTCTGTGCATAATTCTATAAAACATGTTTGGCACAAAAACCTAAAGAACACCACGGCCATGGTGAAGCTTGGCAGCATCGAGCTACAGTATGGCTTTGCTTCTCTTCAGCTGGACCTGAGGCTCTAGCTAAGATAAAAGCTAAATCACTGATAGTTTCAAATAACTTCATCTATTTATTGAACGAAGCAAAACACAAATCCAAATCTACAAAGCAACAGTTGTTGAAGAGCAGCATGGAATGTGCTTTAATACACTTTTCAATAGTACAATATCATTTTATTTAAGTATTTTCCTATTTCTTTTGCAGGTTTCCTGTATTTCTCTGAGGGAGCCAAACAAACCGAATACAACTACAGCAGCAGGACTGTGAATCGCGTGCTTCAGAATTACGGATGGCTGAAATGCTTTGAATATGCCAAAAACACAGCACAGTCATGAATGCATGATTTCCTACTAAGGAAATATAATCTCCTTATTGTATATATAGTAGTGAGTAGGGCAGAGGTTTTGGAGCTGTCTTCAGATAAAAAATAAAATAAAATAAAATGGGCGGAGCCAAGCCGCTGTGTTCAGGTATGGGTGGGGCTGACTTCTGGGCCAGAAAATATAAATAAAAGTGATGTAACAGAATATGAGTCTCATATGTATGTATAAAAAAAATACACACTACAACTCTGTAAAAATGTTTTATTAACCTGTCTGTACGTGAATAAAATATATATGGTTTTAAACATTCCAACATGTTTAATGATGTGTCCATGAATGCGCATGGATACACACACATATATAAATAAGCTTATATAAGAAACATTTAATAAAAACCATTGAATGAATGAAATATAAAATCGATGACTAATCAATTAAATTAATTACTAATTAAATTAAGGATACCAAATCGGGATTAATATTATAGTAATATTATATTAGATCATAATAAAAGATAATAAAACAATATGCTGTCATTTAATTGTATGTGAGTATGTGTAGTGGGGAATGTAACTCTTTGGAAAACCTACACTAACAAATACAACTACATTACCCATAGTTCTTGTGATACGGCGTGACACAACCACACCCCCTAACCTGATTGGCTGTTCTCCTCTGAACTCGTTTTCTCCCCCCCGAGGTGAAGGTGAAACTCGTTTTCCTGCCGCGATGTCACTCCTTAGCTCCCGCACACAGCTTTGCAAACGGCTGGTAAGTTTCAAAATAAAAAATAATAATAAACAGCGGGTAACGAGTTCAATCGATTCCTGAGCCTTGCTTTAGTTAACACGTCGGTGTGTTGTCAGCTAGCATGGTTGTTTGTTGTAAGGTCCTAGTAGCCGGGGCTGTGTTCCAAATGCCTCCGTGTTGCCTAATCAAGTGCATTTCATCCGCGCTGGACGCAGTGCCGCGTGCAGTATATTGAGTGCACTGTGTATGGGTGAAGGCGCGGTTTGGGATACAGCCCTGAGTCTGAGTGCTGCTGCAGGCCTTTAGCTTTCTAACTAGACTTTCCAAATAGAGGTTCTAGCTTTTATATGAATGTTTTTTTTTTTTTTTTTATCAGTGAATTGTAACTTAATATATGTATATGCACATATTAGCTTTCATCAACAAAGCATGGTTTCTTATTTCTTCTTCTTCTTTTGATTAATAAGCTTTATGTCTTTACAGGCACACAAGTATGTGTCCAGGACCTACACCTCTCACCCTGCTCTCAATGTGAGTTAATGTGCAATTAAATACTTGCATGCATTTTAAAGGTTTCCTAAAATATTTTTGGGTGTTTTGTGTGGGCTGCAAGTTTTAAATCGAATTACAATTATGAGGTGGACGCAGTTGTCCATTCAGAGGATTGCATTACGTTACCATGGCAACCGACTTAAAAGCTAGATAGGTCAATAGATATAACTTAATTGTCCTTAATTAGTGGTGCTTGCGAAGTGAAGCACTAATATTATTATATATATTATATTATATTATCTCACAGGCTTACTATTATGTCTTCTTCCGTACAAACGTTTGGCGTGTAACTAGTCCTGCACCGTTTATCGTACGCCCATGAATGAGGTGTCAAATCGTGCGGCTTATTCGGGAATGGGTGCTCTGACTTTTCTAAGGAGTGGGCGGCAATTAACCGCCCCAAAATGCCCCATAGACTTAACATCGAGAGCGATTTTGACAGATTGTAGCGCAGACCGAGAATTTTGCAGAGATCTCAATTTTCCCACATTTCCCAGGTTTGCAAGCTGTGTCAGAACATACCCCCGCAAGAGGGTATAAGTTGTACCCCTGGGGCGCAAGAGGTGCCCAGATTCGCCCCATTGACATATAATGGGGAAAAAATCTCAGACTTAACCTTGATACCAACTTAGACGGATTGAAGTGCAAAGCAAGAGTTTCGTAGAAATATAAAATTTACCACATTTGAAGAGGCTATGAAGCTGGTATAAGTTGTTCCGCTGGGGCGCAAGAGCTGCCCAAATTTGCCTCATGGTCATATAATGGGGAAGATATTTCCCATTGAAAGAGGAAGTGCTCACAGTTAAATTCCTGTGTTAAAAGCCTTCGATCTGCCTTTTTCTGAAAGAAAAAGAGAAACAAATTCTCTGTGAGAGAATTGGTGTCAAACCCACTCATCGTTACACACATTTACACCAGTCTCAAAACACCTCAAGCGCCAATTAATAAAAAATCACGGGCGTTAGAAACCCAGAGCGGCCGCATTGACACTGTCAAGTTGAGTTTTGAGACTATGGGAGGCGTTTGAGACCGTCAATGTCGCCATTTACTAATATGAGTGGTAGGGGTGAATTATTTGCAAAATGTATTTAAAGACAATAATGATTGTGGATGACCGACATGCATGGTGCTCAGTAAAAATGTAGCCTTTTTGTTTAATTTGAAGTTAAATGTTAACTCTTGTATTAAGGGTTAATTTGTAGTGTTTAAATATGGCGCTTGTTTATTAAGTGAGAATCAACGTTATAAAGAATGGGCTACATTTAATTACTCATTAAAGTTTTTTTTCAGGTTTAAAATTTTAACTAAATTCGGGAAAATGTCATTTCGGATCAGGATGTTTTTAAAATCATGGAAATTTTAGAATAGGAATTTTAATTTAATTGGCCCGAGGTATCCTGATGTATACTGTATATATGTGTACAGTGTATTCAGGTTATATATATATATATATATATATATGTGTGTGTGTGTGTGTGTGTGTGTAAAATATAATACTATAAATTATAATATAATAAAATAAAGGATTTTCTTGTATGTAGTTCAGGTAGAAGGTATAAGTGATTGAAGTTGTTTATCGATGTAATGTAGAGTTTATTAGTGTGGCGGTCGTGGAAAAGAAGCTGGACCTGAACTTGCTGATTCTGCGCGGATGTTCCTGTACCCTCCCCTGGATAGAAGGAGGTCAAAAAGTTTGTGATTTGGGTTGGAGGTGTCTCTCATGATGCTGTGTGTTCTGTGAAGACATACTGTGGTGAAATTGTTCACTTGGGTGCCAGTGATGTCCTGGATGGTTTTCACCACACTTTGCAAGGCTTTCCTTTCTGACACTGTTGAGCTGCCATACCAGGAGGTTGTTCAGGATGCTCTCTGTGGTGCATCGATAAAAGCTTTCTGGTATCTGTGGAGAGAGATTAACTTTTTTCAGTCTCCTCAGGAAGTAAAGGTGCTGTTGCGCTTTCCTAACTAGAAGCGAAGTGTTGTTGTGCCAGGATAGGTCCTCGGAGACAGTTGTTTATGTCCAGAAATTCGCAATGAGCTCTTTGGTGTCCTTGGCCTTAAGGGTGACGTTGTTGGACGAAAACACCATGCTGAAAGGCTGAGATTTTCCTCTACATACAGTAGGTCAAGTCACCGTTGTTGGCGATGTGACTTGTGGTATTATCTGTATACTTCATGATCATGTTGGCACACAGTCATGGGGTAGTAGAGCAATGGACTCAGCACACAGCCCTGTGGAACACCAGTGTTCAGAATGAGGGTAGAGGACATGTGATTGTCCAGCCTAACAGACTTTAAATTGTTGTGTGTGTGTGTGTGTGTGTAAAGAGAAAAAAAGAGCACAATTTTGAAAATATTTTGTATGGACGTTTTTTTTTTTTTTTTTTTTTTTGGATTTTTCCCCGATTTTCTCCCTAATTTAGTCGTGTCCAATTCCTCCCCGTCACTAGGGGGCTCCCACATTAAGGCTACTACTACCACTCAGCCGGGAGGGCCGAAGACTATCACGTGTTTCCTCCGAACCACGTGACGCCAGCCGACCGCATCTTTTCGAACTGCTCGCTCGCGCACCGTTGGGGGCGGCGTAACACACTCGGAGGACAGCGCTATCCGCTCCCTCCGTTGCGCGAGCTCACAGACGCCCCTGACTGGCTGTAGAGCCGTGATTAATGTGGGAGCACTAAGTACCTCTCATCCCTCCCCTCTGAGAGAGCTCGGCCAATCAGCTCTCTCTAGACCTCCGGCTGCGAGAGGTTACAGCACCACCCGTTGTATGGACGTTTAAACAGCTTTAGTAATCTATTTAATTTAAAAACAAAATGTATTAGTTTCTGTCATAATGTTTTATTTCTTTCTTTATTTAATTTGGTTAGATTTACAGTTTCAGGTTGATTGTCACATGACAGCCAAACTAATTTATTAAAGCCAAACTTTATTTTTGCGCATGAAGTTGTTTCAGATCCACCTTTCAAATTCTTCTACAGTAATGTTATATTTTTGCATCTCGACAGGAAGTTGTTATCGTCAGTGCAGCCCGCACCCCTATGGGCTCGTTTAAAGGCAGCCTCTCTGCGCTTCCTGCTCCCAAGCTGGGCTCCATTGCCATAAAAGGAGCGATCGAGCAGGCAGGTAACCACCTAGTGAAACCGAACACCTGCCTATTTACACAAAATATATAACGGGATAAGTATGTGTTGCGTGATGTTTGTTCCAAGGTTGCATGTGACTTATCTGTACTTTTTAATGTAGCCCGAGGTGAAATTTTTTTTTGTCTGGCATTTGCAGGAATCCCACTGGAGGAGGTGAAGGAGGTGTATATGGGCAACGTGCTGCAGGCGGGCGAAGGGCAAGCTCCAACGCGACAGGCTCTTCTAGGCGCCGGTACAAAAGGGCATCGGTGTACAATAGAAAAACAAACACAGATGTCAAGTCCCTGAACTCTGTCCTGCTTTATCTCGGTTTAGTCAGATAATAATGGTGTTATTCAGATGCTAGAAATCAACAGCGATTTATTTTAATAAATCATGTGTTCAGTGATGCGTTAATTTTTAAATAGTTAATTTATTGTTGTTCAAATGTCCTGATAAACCTTATAGAAGGTTAGGATGGGAATCACCAGGGACCACCTGACATGGTATTATCACGATACCTCGGTGCTGATTTTGATTCATAGTACGATTCTCTAAGCATCACGAGTTAATAAATATCTCATTTTGATATTACATTTTTCCCCGAATTGTAAGACCTTTAAGACATTGAACCTTAAAAAAAAAGTTGAGTCAGAACCCAAAAGTTTTATTGTGCAGTTAAAACTTGGATTGTGAGCATAATTTGTTCCAAAAGCTTGGTTGTAATCGGAGGCACTCGTATATCAAAGCAAATTTCCCCCATAAGGAATAACGCAAACTCGGATGATTCGTTCCACAAGCCAAAAATATTCATATAAAAATAACGAATACAAAATATGAAGTAAAAATAAACAAATTAACCTGGACTTTACCTGTGAAAAGAATTGTCTGGTGTGAGACGAGCGGAGAAGGAGGGGGGTTACTGTGTAGGATGACTTTCTCTCGCTCACACACACACACACACTAATGGAATCACTGCTCTCTGACGTCTGTCGGCAAAGTGGAATCTTAAAGAAGAAACCTTTCTAATGTCACTTGTTTTTGCCTCCTTGTGAGAATTTTGCGGAAGTGTGAGACTGTATTGTCGTTAAACAGAATCATCTCTTGCACTGCTACAGCCTTTTTAACCTTTTTTCTTCATGAAGGCTGTTGTTGCAGTACAGTTACTAAAGAACAGTACACTTGAACACAAAAAAACTGACATGGGAGATGCTTACACACAATTCCACAGTGCGAGTGGAAGAAAGAACCATTGGCTCAGTTGTGACGCTCGACAGAAGTTATGTAAAAATTTTGCTCGTATTGCAATACACTTGCAGACCAAGTTACTCGCAATCCAAAGTTTTCACTGTACACCTTCAGCTTTATTCAACAACTACAAAACTGAATTGAACCTGATTGATTGAATTTAGCGCGTTCATTATAACATTAGTTTTCTCACTTGAGACCCGAGCGCAGCATTTAAACACTACAAACTGACTTCAGATACAAAAGTTTAACATTTAACTTCCAATTAAATTAAACAAAAAAGCTACATTATTACAGAACGCGTTACAAAGTAGAAGGTAACGTCCCCCAACACTAATCATAATATGCAATAAAATGCGTATACGACCGCCTTTGACTTAAAAAGAAGGGTTTCTCTGCAAGAACGAATTACACTAGCAAGTACAATTAAATATTCAAATGGAGAAATAAAATATGAAATAGGAGAAAATTGTACAAATTTAGACAACTTTTAGCTGAAACATTTAGAGCGCAGGACGTGTAGGATTATAAAGAAACAGCAACATTTGAACGACACAAATACCTTCAAAGCCTTAACTTGGAACTGAGCGCATGTACAGCAGTTGTGAGCAGAGAGCTTCTAATGTGCACGCGTGTTGAGATGAATTTACACTCGCCGTGTTTCGCTGGAGCAGTATATGAACTTGATGTTTTTTTTTTTTTTTTTTTTTTTTTTTGCTCTTCACGTTGCAGGCCTGCCTCTCTCCACTCCAGCAACCACAATAAACAAGGTCTGTGCCTCGGGCATGAAGTCCATCATGATGGCTGCACAGAGTCTGATGTGTGGGCACCAGGTACAGTCTTAACATTTATTTCTAAACTAAATTACATGCTTTTTCACTGACAAAACATCAACTGAGACTGTTATTTATGGTAACCATGTAAAAAAAGAAAAAAGAAAGCTTCCTCTTATGTAGGTCTGTAATTGTACTTTTGTACTTGTTTACTCATTTTAATCTTCAGGATTAACGCAGTAATGTTGTTTCAGGATGTGATGGTAGCCGGAGGCATGGAGAGCATGTCTCAGGTTCCTTTTGTCATGGCGAGAGAGGCGCCCCCTTATGGCGGGCTGAAGCTCGAGGATCTTATCGTGAAGGACGGGCTTACGGACGTCTACAACAAATTTCACATGGTAGTTTATTTCCTGGTTTAACGGCTGCATTGAGTTGACATTTACAGTACGCGTGTCGTTTGTGATCTCCGCGTATTATGTTTAGGGAAACTGCGCGGAAAACACAGCCAAGAAAAGCAGCATTTCCCGCGAGGAGCAGGACGCGTACGCCATTAACTCGTATACGCGCAGCAAAGCAGCATGGGAGTCAGGAATCCTGTCCAAAGAGGTGGTGCCAGTCAGCATCCCCCAAAGAGGTTATTAAAATCTGTGCATTAAAGTGTGGATTAAAAGAACTTTTAAACCACAGACACCTCAGGATGACTGGAATGGCAATGAAGTCTTCTGAGTCTTTCTATATGGGAAGTTTAATAGCAGTTACTAGAGGAAAGGAACAGGAGATCTGATGCGCTGTGATGAAAGAAGCCTGAAGCACCTTAAACGCCCTTAATGTTGAATTTCAAGATCAGTATTTTTAAAGATATTATTCTGAAATCCTAATTATCACAGGTTTAGGATCATGTCTAAAAATTACAAACTGCAACTGCAATTTAAGGATGTGTTTTGACCAGAACAGTGTGTCATGTTTATACACCACCCCCCATGCAGGCAAGCCAGATGTTGTCGTTAAGGAGGATGAGGAGTGGAGGAAGGTGGATTTTAGCAAAGTACCCAAACTGAAGACTGTTTTCCAGAAAGATAACGGTGAGAAACAATACTTGTTTTGTTTGCGTTAGATTAATTCTAATATGTTGATTTGTTAGTGTTTGTTAGTCGTACTAAGGCACTTTGGCACTAAAATGACCTCGAGTAAAACAGTGTTGGAAAAGTGAAGTTCAAAGCAGGGGCAGCACTAGAAAAATAAATGTCTAATATATAGAAATGTAACTAGGCTGAATATGTCATCCATATAGTTGTTCTTTTATTAATAACGGAGCATAGAAATTGCACTGTGTATGATGCCAGATCGAAGCCTGTAAGCTTCTGGTCCTTGCTTCCTACTGTATAAGCTTCTTCTTACTCCTCCTTAATTGTTTTTATCTGAATAACTGAGCGCTTTGGACACCATACACGTCTTTGCTGATTTGTTGACATTTGAAAAAAAAATATGGATAGATTGCCGTTAATTTTATTTTCGGAAGAATTTTTTTGCACCATGTTGTTTATTAAAACATGCCAAGCGGATCTTTGTATATACTGTATTTGACTTGCAGGCACGGTGACGGCGGCTAACGCTAGCACTCTGAACGATGGCGCTGCTGCGGTGGTCCTCATGACAGCCGACGCAGCGAAAAGACTTAACGTCACACCTCTGGCGAGGATTGCAGGTGAGATTCCAGGCATTTTAAACCAGCATCTGACACGAAGCAAAAATATCTTGCTATTATTGATAACTAGATTTAACAGTCTAATCGTGTCGATTCTATTTTAACTCCGCTGCATTTCTTTATTAAACCTCAGTGTATTTAATGTTGTAGCGTTTGCTGACGCCGCCGTGGCTCCTATCGACTTCCCGATCGCTCCAGCTTTCGCTGTGCCCAAGGTGAGCCTCTGTTTGTTTTTCAATCACAGAGCGGTGGTGGTCATGAGGTTTTTCCGAGCTGTGTACTGAGCCGTGTTGTGGTGCAGGTGCTCAGCGCGGCCGGTGTGAGGAAGGAGGACGTGGCCATGTGGGAAATAAACGAGGCCTTCAGCGTGGTCGTTCTGGCCAACATTAAGATGCTGGACATCGACCCAAGCAAAGTGAACATCAACGGTGGAGCGGTGTCCCTCGGCCACCCCATCGGGTAAGGGACAGTCAGACGATCAGAACACTATTTCTGTACACTTGCTTCCTAATTCTTGTTTTCTCCCTTACCAGAATGTCTGGGGCGAGGATCGTCGGTCACATGGTGCATCACCTGCAGCCCGGACAGTACGGCCTGGCGAGCATCTGCAATGGCGGGGGCGGAGCCTCGTCTATTCTCATCCAGAAATTTTAGCTTGTTTAACGTAGTATTCAAGTCAATGTCTCTGAGGTCAACTTACCACACCAGTACAACTCCACAACCACAACGCTCCGTGGTTACAGTCACTCCAGAATAGGTCACTCCTCCCTCTGTCTGCATCAGAGAGCTATTTAATATTTTGTTGAAGATCTTTACCGTTTATTAGGTAGCATATTTAAGATTAGCATTATTTAAATTATCTTCTGATTCTATTTTCCGATGTAGATGTTATTTGAAAAAATGTTGAAGCCGCAATAAAAATAAAAAAAACTTTCAACTTCAAATTGTTTTAGGTATTTCTTTCTTTTTTTTTTTTATTTATTTATTTTTTTTAGTATTTTTTGTATATAATTCAAGCTGTGCCTGCGACTTCGTTCGCGTGGAATTTAATTGCACTCGAACTAAAAGTTTTACATGTGACTGTAAAGTAAGTGCATGGAATAAAGGTGTGACGTTGCATTTATTAAATAGATTTCAATTGCATCCTCATAAGCGCTGTAACGGGGTTGAAGCACGAGTGGCACCACAGACATGCGGACACATTGTGCAAGTAAGAAGGGGTTTAATGGAGGGAAGGAGGACGGGGTGAATAAAAGGGAAGGAAAGTTGTTAGGGTCTCGAGGCAGTGACCGGGTGGCATGCGAGGCTGGCGAGCGATGGTGGCAAGCAGAACAGCGCCTCTCGTTGGCTGGCCTCCCAACTCAACTTGGGTACGACTACAGATAGCCAGACGTCACGACTTGAAACGGGAAACGTGACTCTCGGTCTTAACCTCCGGACCTCCAGCTACATTCGCTACTTGTTTTTTATAGTGCGAGGAATGTATATATAGCCCGAGATCCATTAATGATGATCATTCACCAGCTGCGACAGTGCGTATTAAAAACGTACAGCGCCATCTGTCTTTTGAGATCAACGAATGTTTATTTATTTTTTTTTTTTAAAGGTTGTTTTAAAAAAAAAAAAAAAAAAATGTATTTGTATTTTTTATTTTTTTTGCGATGAAACGAAACGAAAAGTTCGGCCAAATACACTTGTGAAAACACCAGTCAAATTGTTTCAGTAGTTTTTACGTGATGTGTGCACAGACGAACATTCATTCCAGAAACCTTCTGAATGTTTTCTACTCATAACTCGTAACCCCCCAACCCATGGATGGATGGATAATAGGCAAAGAAGAACAATAAACAATAATGTTTAATTCAAGTATAAACGAACATTGTAAAGTTTGTAAATTATAGAAAAAAAAAACCCCAGTGGTGAACCTTGTGGCAGCTCTTACTGGTGAATCGGATCTTCATGGTGAGCTGACTGATCTGATTTACACGTGTTGTTTTTCTGGAATTTTGAAACTGGAATTTGGGCATCGGCTGGGAATCTAAACCGGGCCTTCCACATGATGCCCTAATAAGGAGATTTAAGGGGAATATATTTAATCATTTCAGACATAGCTGAGCAAAGAAGAATTCTATCTGGGATTACATGAATAGTTTAGCAGCTAGAAGAGATTTTGTTGGTGACTCTGTGAAGCGCGAGAATTAAGAGGATACTGGAATAATTCTAATGCTAATTAATCACTTTAAAAAAATCTCCTCGTCTTGCTGAATTTGTTCTTCCTGTGGTAGGGCTGGGATAAAAGATCAGTTTTTCCACACAGCACTGGATTTGAAAATGGAAGAATTTTGGTGTAGACAAATTACACTACGATTCCAGCTGATCAACAACAGGGGGCGCTCAGGCTCAATTACAGTTTGTGTTGATATTGCTATAGTTAGGCCAGTTGAGAGTTCTGCTGCTTTGGCAATGCATGTCCATGGATTTAGGGATGGAGCTTCTGAGCGACCCATGGACGGAGGGGTGTATTTGTTTGGATGTTGAATTTTAATAACAATCTAGCTCTGGTATTTCAGACTCCACCTGTAACAGTCACGATTTGTCGTTGGTCTTTCAGCTGCTCCCGTCAAGGGGTCGCCAAAGCAAATCATCCAATCCACAAACAACTTGTCACAGGTTTTACACCGGATGCCCTTCCTGATGCATCCCTCCCATTTTATCCGGGCTTGGGACCAGCACTGCCTCCAGTGGCCGGGGTTTGGACATTGGCTGGCATGAAGACCTGAGTCTTCCTCACGGCTGGTGAGAAATCTACCACTAAGCCCAAATGCCCAAACCCCAGCTACTTGTAGCTCTACATCATGGCCACCAGAGGGCGCCTGGTGGTTGCTCGGCAATTTTGTCCCATCCTTCATTTGGAACTGATGCAGCTTTGGATCAAGGTAAAGGGCTACAGATTTAGCCCTCGTAGTGTTTCAGTGCAGCCCTTCATAGTTTTAAGCTAGAAATGATTTGTTGACATGGAGAGTTATAGACACTTAAAAGTAAGATCTTGTGGATGGTATCTGATAAAAGCAAGACATTAAAAGCCAGCCATTGACTTCATAAAAGATGGCCTTGACAAGGCATGATTAGTGAACCCATCCTCCTAAGAAAGAAAGAAATGTTACTTATTTCCCCAAACTGACCCAAACATGTAAAAATGTCTTTCATTGGTATATCATTCTGTGTCTTGACCGGCTCATATTGGGCAGTTTCCACTTCGGCTACTCGGACCACACGTCTGTTATGCTAATTCCAGCATACAGACCACTCGTCCGGCATTCAGAACCGGTTCTGAAGCAGGTGAAAACCTGGCCAGCAGGAGCCATCTCTGCTCTTTAGGACTGTTTTTGAGAACACTGACTGGAACATGTTTATGGAGGCTGCAGCTTACGGCGACATACTTAGAGGCGACATACACATACATCACATCAACAAGTGCACCGATGACATCATTGTCTCCAAGAGCATCGTCTCACGACCCAACCAGAAACCATGGATTACTGCGGAGGTGCGTGCACTTCTAAGGACCGAGACTCTGCCCTTAGCGGGGGCCAAGGTGGCCCTAAGAACAGCAAGGACCAAACTGTCCCGGACCATCAGAGAGGCAAGCGTGCACATACCCAAAGAATCCACAACCACTTCAGCGGTGACACAGATGTGCTGAACAGCTTCTATGCATGTTTCGACATGCAGAATGATGTGACGGCAAGGAAGACCACCCCTCTTTCGAACGACCAGGTGCTCTGTCTCACCTCGGCTGATGTTAGGAAAACTCTACCTCACATCAGAGTCAACCCACGTAAAGCTGCTGGACCAGACAACATCACAGGCAGAGTGCTCAAAGAATGTGCAGAACAGCTGGCAGATGTTCCTACCGTCATCTATAACATCTCTCTGAGCAGCGCCATCATTCCCACATGGTTCGAGTCTACCACCATCGTCCCCGTGCCGAAGAAGTCTTCTGTGTCCTCTCTCAATGACTACTGCCCTGTGGCACTCACACCCATCATCATGAAGTGCTTCAAGCAGCTCGTCATGAGACACATCAAGACCCTGCTGCCCCCCTCACTGGACCCCCCTGCAGTTTGCGTATCGTTCAAACCATTTGACGGACCACGCCATCTCCACCACACACCACTTGGCACTGACACACCTTGACAAGAAGAACACTTATGTTAGAATGCTGTACGTAGATTTCAGTTCAGCATTCAATCATCCCCCAACACCTGATTGGGAAGCTGAGCCTGTTGGGCCTGAACACCTTTCTCTATAGCTGGATCCTGGACTTTCTGACCTCAGGCAGTGCGAATTGGGAACTACACCTCCTGCACCACCACACTGAGCACTGGGGCCCCCCAAGGCTGTGTGCTCAGTCACCTGCTGTTCATGCTGCTGACTCATCATTGTATAGCGACACATAGCATACAGAGAGGAAGTGCAGAGGTTAACGGACTGGTGCAAAGACAAGAACTTGTCTCTGAACGTCGAATAAGACAAAAGAGATGGTTGTCGACTTCAGGAGGACACAGAGCGATCAGTCTCCGCTCAGCATCGACGGCTCCTCTGTGGAGATCATCAAGAGCACAAAATTCCTGGGTGTCCACCTGGAGGAGAACCTCACCTGGTCCCTCAACACCAGCTCTCTGCATAAGAAAGCCCAACAACGCCTTTTCTTCCTCAGAAGGCTGAGGAAGGTCCAGCTTCCACCACCAATCCTCACCACCTTCTATAGAGGAACTATTAAGAGCATCCTGAGCAGCTACATCACTGTCTGGTGCCATATGACCCTACAAGACCCTACAGCGGATAGTGAGGACAGCTGACAGGATCATCAGGGTCTCTCTCCCCTTTATCGAAGACATCTACACCACATGTTGCATCCGCAAAGCCACCAGCATTGTGGCTGATCAGACACAGCCATCTCACTCACTCTTCAACCTCCTGCCATCCGGAAAAAGGTACCGAAGCTGACAATAAAAGCCTACTACTTCTACTACTTCTACTACTACTACTACTAATGATGCTCTGTCATGCACTAGATCCTTCAGAGAGATTCCTGGGTTGGATTCTTGGATGAAGTGGTTTCTAAAGATAACCACTGAATTGAAAGATTAATAATAAGTGTAATTTTTTTACTATGAAGAAAAGCAGACACGAGTACAATGATGAGTTGAGTAAAACAAATGCACATTATTGTAAGGTAGATAACTGTATGTAACCCAACAATAAGCACAGTTACAGTACCAGAGCAACTTTAAATTTTGTTTATTTGCTTATTTCTTTATTTGTTTTTTTGAATTTTGCTTTGCTCAATTATATTTGCTGTAATTTGTAAATAAATAAATAAATAAAAACAATTTCAGAAGTGTCAAATTACTGGCCTGCATTAAGCAAACCAAACAATTAATGAGATTTGAAATGACTAAAATTGGGTTTCTACAGTAATGAACTGTCAACTTTGCAGAAGAAATGTGGTCGGAAAAAGGCAGGATTGACTATAAATGGAGATCGCTTAAACTCTTAAAGTTGCATTGTAAAGAATTGACAGAAATGATAGCTACTATATGTTTAACACTTGAAATTTGCAACAGAAAATCCCTTCTATCTATCTATCTATCTATCTATCTATCTATTGGGACTAAACAGCTGTGTTGACTAAACAACTTGCTAGTGAAACTTGTTAGGCTTCAGTTTGCTAGGGAGCATAAAGATTTAAAGACAAAGACTTTGCAGCGATGGGACAAGGTCACGTGACCTGGTGAGTCCCGGTTGAGCCTATTCCAGAGCGAGGGGCGTGTCTGGGTAAGAAGGGAAGCGCATGAACTGATGCACCCGTCATGCATAGTCTCTGGAGACAGTGTTATGATCTGGGGTGGCTTCAGTCGCTCAGGTCGAGACTCAGCAACGTTATGTGGCAATAAAATGAAGTCAGCTGACGACCTTAATGCACTGATTGACCAGGTTATCACATCTATGTTAGTTTTTCTTCCCTGATGGCACGAGCATATTCTAGGACTCAGGGTGTAAAAGAGTGTTTCTGGGTGTGTGGTAATTAAATCAAAGCTAATGGTGGTTGCACTCCTACAGTTTCCTGGTACAGAATCCCTGTTCTGGAAAACCCTGTATGTGATGCTTCAAACGTCAGAAAACGCTCCATTTATTCTGTTATGTTTATGTACCTTAGTCATATGTGCATAATACACGCTCATGTCAAGCACTAGAAGGGCGTGAGCACACACACAAACATCTCTGATTCAAAAGCAAACGATTAGTAATCGGAGAGGCAGCTTTTCTAATCCTTCATGATCCTTTTTAAGGAAAACAATGGAACACTGGAACAACACCGGAACCGAACCAAAATTTGTACATGTTAAACTACATGATAAAGGGATACACATTAACAGGGGTACTGGTAATATTTCAACCATTATATAAACGAACTTTGCCTCCTGTTTCGTAAAAATGTGTTATCTGAGACGGAATAACAAAACAAATTGAGTTTCACTGCATGCTCAGTGAGTGTTAGTGAGAAATTCTAAAGTAAATGGAGTTCAAGGAAGGCACAGGAAAATGTGTCTGTGTGTGTGTGTTTTATAATTTACCTTCAAATTGGGAGCATTCTAAAAATAAGTGAAAAAGAAACTAAACTTTGAGTGGTTCCACACTGAGACAACAACAAAAAAGGTCAATTAAATTGAAAAGGATTGAACATTTTATTTAATTCTTTATTTAATTATTTAATTATTTATAGGGTACTCATTAAAAAAATAATAATAATAAAAAAATAATAATAATGATTTTACGGTAGTTGGATTCTGTTGTTCATGTATATACAGTAATGTGGAAGTCTTTTCTTTTCTTTTTTTTTTTGTATTGAAACCTCTCTGACATTAAACATCAGTATTCCACTACAAAATTAATAGTTACAGAAAAATATTTATTTATAGGCCAGAAAAAAATTGCGCCTTACACAAGCAAGAACTTTTTAGACAAAAAACAAAATGGAACCCGTCGGGTTTTGCAGGGATTCCGTATTACATTAATAACACCTTCATTACTAGGAAACTGTAGGTGTGTAATAATTTTTTAGCTTTGATTTAATTAACACACACCCAGAACGGTCTTACACGCCCAGTCTTTCCCCAGTGCTGAAATATACTGTACCTGTGCCATCAGGGAAGAGAAACTCCATAGATGTGATAACTTGGTGATTCAGTACATTCAGGTCATCCTCTGACTTCATTTTATTGCGACATGATGTTGCTGAGTCTCGACCTGAGGAACTGAAGCGACCCCAGATCATAACACTGTCTCCAGAGGCTTGTACAGTGGACACTATGTACTGCATGATGGGTGCATCGCTTAATGTGCTTCCCTTCTTACTTCAGGTCACATGACCTTTCTCCTTTTATCCAAGTCCAAAAGTCATATATGTGTGTGTGTGTGTGTATATATATATATATATATATACACACACACACACACATATATGACTTTTGGACTTGGATATATATATATATATAATTTTATGTTTTACTTTTTGAATTAAATTACTGAATTGAATTACACACACACACACACACAAGGCAAAGAAACATTTCAAACATTCTACTTTTAATAATCTAAATAAATAAAGGATATTCTCCTTTATATATTTCCTTGTCTATCTCTCCTACAAGGAAAATATGTAATAGGTAAGTAGTTAGTAGGCAACCCCCACTACCTATTTACTTATTACCTAACTTACTTTGTGGGGAAAAAAAATATTGAGATCACATTCAGAAAGACAAACTTGTAAAATGCTTTCACTTTGATTTTTTAAAGTTCTCTGTAAGTTTCAAGTAGCTTCTTTAGTCTCATTGAGGGTACACAAACTTTTGCACATGCCTTGTATATGTACAGTATTAGGATTGAATTTCCCCAAATGACTTCTGGTTTGTCAGTGCTTTTTAGCGTCTTTGTGTGTGTGTGTGTGTGTGTGCGTGCGTGTGTGTGTGTGTGTGTGTGTGCGTGTGTGTGTGTGTGTGTGTGTGTGTGTGCGTGTGTACGTACACATGACACAGCATGCAGGATTTGTGACTTTCCTTAACAAAGCCAAGCCGTTTTGCTGTGGATTTTTATTTTGTTGTAAAATGAGTGCATGAGGACATTTGATACGATTCCTAACCATAACACAAAGACTCCCTTGGAAACCATAAACTTGTCTGACGCCTTCCATGAACGCTCCCGGAATGGAAGGTTACGTTGTTAAGCTTGGAGATAAGACTCAAGAAATCCAGAAGTACAGAACAGTCATAAAGATTTTGACTCATGATTTCCTGATTACGTTAGATCGAATTTCTTCCCATACTTTCAGCAGCGTACTCTGTCGTCACACCAGATAAACGCCGTGTGCGGAAACATACTGAGCTAGTAACTTATAAAGTCACGGATGAGCGATCGGTATGGGGTGGTGTTCGGAGATCTGTATGCCCCTCAACCAAAGCAGCAAAAATGACTGCTACTTCCAAAGGGTGCAGGTTTGACTTAGTCCATTAAAATGTAGAGCACATGAGTGAAACTTGATATCGACCACACCCACGGAACTATTCGCTATAAATAACACTTTTGTGTTTGGTGTTAACAAGGAAAAGGTGTGGGACTTTTTTTTTTTTTCTTCTATGACAAAGCACAATTGATTATGAATCATACATTATTATGGATTATTATGAATGTTAAACTAATAATAGTAATAATAATAATAAACAATATGTGAAACGAAATAAAAATAAAAACAAACGAGAAATAAAATAGAAGCAAATAATAATGATAAAAAACAAACACTTGAAAATCTCAATCCTGGTAAACCTGCTATATAACATTTAGAAGGACAGATACCTACTTGGCATATAAATATAATAATCATCATCAATTTGACTATGAAACCTTTGCCCCCCCCCCCCCCATCCCATGTCCATATTTGAATAACAAGCATGCATGCTAAGGCACACGCACACGCGCACACGCACACGCACACCTATAACCATATAGTCAGTTTCATATTTGCAGTCCAATCACTCAGCAC
Source organism: Clarias fuscus (assembly GCA_030347435.1). Classification (NCBI taxonomy): domain Eukaryota; kingdom Metazoa; phylum Chordata; class Actinopteri; order Siluriformes; family Clariidae; genus Clarias; species Clarias fuscus. The sequence continues at coordinate 4,021,447 of CM059223.1, read as the reverse complement.
AGTTTAAGCCTTGCATGCTTCAGGAAATTGCACTATTACTGTAATCCTAAGGCGATAACTAACGCACAGAATCTGATAGGGTGGGGCCCCGTGGTTGTTCTTTACCAGTAATACAGGAAAAGTAAACACACACGGGGTGAGAAAGGAGGAGACAGATGCTGGTCAGACAGGAACGACCAGGAGAGAGAGACAGCAGAGCTCAGAGGTGAGTTCTTTTACCAGAGTTTCTATGCTTTTATGCTATAAATATAAATATACTTTTATGTGTACAAAATGATTGTCAGATTATTACTCCACACGTCAAACTGCACTTTCTTACTCTTTAAGTTAAAAAAAAAAAAAAAAGTGTAGGTTCAGTGTGTAGTCAGACAAGTTGACTACAGAGATTGAGCTACAGTCAACAGTATTCCTTATTTAAGGAACACTTTTAACTGGCATACTGAAGCCAACAAACAAGAGACATCAAATTCATAAAAAAAAAAAAGAAAAAAAAGAAGAAAAAAAACTTGCCTGCATTTATTTATTTCATGCACTTTGCCAAAAGAATTCATTAAAAAAAAAAAAAAAGACATCTTAAAATCGTTGCAAATTAGCTAACCTATGATAAAATAATCAAACATCCACCGTGCGTGAGTGAGTGCTCAATGATGAATATACTGGAGCAATGATGTAAATCACTATGTAAATCATATATATGATCTTTATCTCAATCCAATTGTTCTCACACACTGCTCTACAGTACATCACGCCAGATCATTTGGAAGTAAGGTGTCCATCCATCCACGGAACCCTGTGGAATTGAATTTAAGGAATCTTCATTTAGATATCCCTGCATCACCATCGTCACGTCATACAGTACCATCACGCTATTGTTCTTAGAACAGGAAGACTGTTTCACTTTCTTTAAAAAATGAACCATGACGTAAGAGGTGACCTCTAGCTATACAAGTGACTTAAAGCAGCCATGTTATTAAGTGAGAAAAGTCCATTACAACTTCTTGTAAACGATGTAGTACTTTAGCCACTAAACAGTTTCTTCTGTCAAGGCTTTTGCATGATACAAGATTACGTTAATCCCTAATCCCCAGCATACTGTAAGTGCATCATGATTGTGCTTTGAATGTACATGCTGACAGTTAATTAAACCAAAAGTTTTTATGCGAGAATCCTGAATTTAGCACGGGATGTAAAAATAGACATTGGACACAACAGACAGTATGTCATTCCTGTGCGTTCTTTATTAATTCAAATTGTCCATATTCTTAAGACATAAGGAGTCTTGTTGGCGAAGACTGAAATCATTGTATTTATTCATTTGTTTGTTTGTTTTTGTTTAAGTTTTTTTTACTTAAAAACTGTAATATAACAAAATCATTATAATTCATTTGTACTATATATATATACTATTGTATATATAGTATACTATTTGTACTTAAAGCCTGACCAAAACTATGTGGACACCTCACCATTAACGTCAGATCTGCTTCTTGAGTATCCCGTCCCAAAACCACGAGCATTAAAATGGCGTCGATCTCGTCTGTCCTACTGAACCTGCTTCCACTCCTCTGGGAAGTCTTCCCGCTAGAGTTTGTAACATAAAATTGTGGGAATTCAACCACAAGAGCATAACTGAGGTTGGCAGCTGATCCTGAGTGGGAGGATCTGGCGCACAATTCATCCCAAAGGTGTTTCATGGGGTTGCGGGCAGAACTCTTAAAAAAGGAAAAGCGCTTCAATTCTTCCACATATTCTTGGCAAGCTGTGTTTTTTTTAAGGAGCTTGTTGTGCGCACAAGGGCAACGTCATGCTGAAACAAGTTTCAATTGAAGTTCAATTGAAGATCACAATAGTACTATATCATACAAAAATATTCTAGAAAGGTGTCTGCTTTGAACTTTGTAGAGACTTTGCATTTGGGGAAGAAACAATTATAATAGGTGTGATAGTCACGCGGCCAAACATACGCAGTATTATCATATTAATATGAAATATTTGAATATGACAAAACCTGCACAAAGAATCATTTTCATAGCACAAAGTCAATTTAATTAGAGTCATTCTCGTCAATAGCCCAATAAGTATGCAGTGATAAACATGGACAATTAATGATATTTAAATACACCATGAATAATGCCTGAATAATTGAACTGAAAATGAAAATGAAAATTCATTAGAATATCTTCTAAGCTCAATCTTTAAATGGTTTACAATACAGAAATATCAACTTTCGAAGAATTGTGTCTATTTACGGGCTTGGCATGGCATGGAGGCGATCAGCCTGTAGCGCTGCTGAGGCGTTACTGAAGACCAGGTTGCTTTGATATCAGCTGTCAGCTCATCTGTACTGTTGAAAAAGAAAAAAAAAAAATGGCATAAAGCCTGTCAGCTGATGGAAGCACAAAGTGCTTGAAAACTTTGGACTTGACTAAACACAGTGGCCAAACATCAGCAGATGACATGGCATCCTGAATCATTACTGGCTGTGGAACTCTGGGAACTTGATTTCTGAATGAAATGTAATTTTTCCTTTCATCTAAAGAGAGGACTTTGGACACCTGGGCGATGATCTGGTTCTTTTCTCTTTGGCCGAGGGAATAAGCTCCTGCCATTGTCTCTGGTTCCGGAGTGTCTTGTTACTGAATGCAACAGTTGCTGCCCATTTCATGAAGACGCCTCCTGTGTGCGTGGTGGCTCTTGATGCATTGACTCTAGCCCCACTCCACTCCTTGTAAAGTTCTGCCAAGTTCTTGAATCGGCTTTTCATGAATATTGTTTTCCCGAACCTCACCATCATCAATCTTTTGTCTTAGATCCCACACAATGTCTGTGTCATCTCTATACTCTATATAAAAGGCTATAATTGTAATGACGTGATTTTTGTTCATAGCTTTCAAACTTAATCTGTTGTCAAAGTAGGAGTGGCCTAAGATGAATAGCAAATTTTGGGAGGTGCTGGACATCAAGCTAACCTGATGTGAACGATTTTCCTTTGCCAGCACAGCACAGCCCTGCTGTATTTCATTCTTTCCCATAACAAATAAATTCTGACCGGTCAGAACTGCAAACACAGTGCTGTTGTTAAATCATGATAAGCTGAGGAACAAAGAATTTCCTTCCCATGTTGGTTTAGATGATAAAAGATCATAAAGCTTTGTTCAGTTCACATAGTTACTACACTGGCGTAGTTACCAGATATTTAGGCAAGCCAGGTATATAAAGTGCTCTCTGATCTTTACGTGGGCTAGTGCTGTATAAAATATAAGTGCTTTTAAGATCCCTAATTACGGCATCACTGGGCAGTTGTTATGAAACCAGTTCAGTCAGTTTTCCAAAATATCTCGGGTCACTTAGTGTTTCTGCACAATTCATTTGCTGTCTATGAAATTCTACATTTGCGTGGTTGTTTTGTCCACTGTGCTTGTTTTGCGCGTTATAATTGTTGTTCAACTTTCCTCATCTTCCAGATGCATAATAACCCCTCTCATGTAAACTATGGATTTCAATATGGAGAAGAAAGACCTCCGGCATATGCGCCTGGATATCCAACGGCGCATCCAGCTGCATCTCAGTACTCGAACGCAGCACCTGCACCCATCAACACACACTACACCGTCACCGCCGGACTCCCTCACACCACGGAGAGGCGCAAAGGTCTAACACCGTAATTCATATGTTTTATTTTAAACATTTGTTATCACATTGGAAACATGCCAAGCAATGCTAGGAATCTTAACTAAAGGTAAAATTCATCTTTTAATTATGCCATGACTGTACATTTCATTAACAACTTAACGGAGCCATCTAGCTAAACTATATCTCAGTTAATGCATTTTCCGCCCTTTGAACTCACTTTGGTTTACTCGCCCTAAAAATGCATCGTCTATGTGAATTAGGGACTGTTAAGCCACATCCCTGGAGACCAGCAGAGCTGACCGACAAGCCAGGGGAGGGGGATCTTCTTATATGAGGTCACAATTGGGGCAAAATCTGGCTTGTTTAAGTGCTGGATGAAAAAATTGCACAAAAAACGTTTTTTTCCATTTTACATGCAAGACAAACTGCCTAAAAGTGATTCAAAGGGAATTTTGTATACTACCCATTTCTACTACTTTAAACCCATTTCTTTATTTTTCTGTTGCAAAAGTCATGCTTGAAAAAAAAAAAAAGCTAAATTTAAAGGTTACAATTTGTAAATAACAAACATCTAGAATATATTGATTTATCATCATTTTAAAAACAAGGGCAATGAAGACAAATTAGTTGAATTGTCCTATAATTAATATACAGTGATAGTTCAAACATGATCACATTTATGTTAGCAATTCTATTTTAAAGGAAAGCAAATACTTAAAAAAAAGAAAAAAGAAAAAAAAAAAAGTAAATGCTCCCGACTCTGGATTCCACTCTGATTGATCGCCCACTGGATGCGCTGCACAGCCAAATCTGATCCGTGGAGGCCCCGCCCTACAGTACAACCCACAGCACCCAAAGGTGGTGTGAGATAGCGCAGCACACGCCCAGAGGCCCTGCAGAGCCAGAGCCACCCCAGGTGGCACAAATGGAACCCAAACCTAGGTGGTTTTAATGGTCAGGCTGATTGGTGTATTTGCATGTCTTTTAGATGGAAATGAAGATGTGAAACCCTCTTTGCATGTAAAAATGTCAAACACAGTCAAAGTTAAGGACTATTAGGACAACGTAAACAAATCCATGGTAATTTCAAGCACTTTGCACAGATTTGTACTTCTTCTAAAAATGGATGCTTAAAGAAAAATACCATCATTCTTAACACTTCTATTTCACATATCAGCGCAACCATGACTTGAAAATGCTTTCAAATGAACCGCGCATCTAAAGCTTTAGCGTTCCTTGTGCTTTAAAGTGAAAGTGGGTGCCAGGTTAATATTTCATTGCATTTTATTTCTTCCTGCTTTAAGGCAGCAGATGTAAATGCCTGTGCATAACAGCAGCGGTTATTTTCATCATCATCCTCCTGGCAGTAGCGGCCGTGTTGATATGGTACTTCGGTAGGTATCGAACCATGAATCGAACAAGAATAAAATCTTACTAGAAGTTCAAAGTCTGTCTAATCACCATCTGCCTGGTTTAAACAGTATACGGGGTGTGTACGCTGGGACGGAAATGTGGACAAAGCGACGCATGTGTGCGTTCATCACAGTGGTGTGATGGAGTGACGGATTGTCCAGGAGGCGAGGACGAGGCCCACTGCTGTAGGACTCTTTTTTTTTTTTTTTATATATATTCATTTGAATGATAGAAATATTCGCAGCACCTGCACCCATCAACACACACTACACCGTCACAGCCGGAGTCAGAGTCAGCCAAAACAATGTACACAGACTTTAGGAAAAAAAAAATAGTATGATGTATATTATATTAATATAATATTTATAATGTTATCATAGTAGTGTTATAATATTATCATATATATTGTATAGCAATTCATTTATTTAAAAAATATTTATGCATGTTCACACGAATACACGAATACAGTTTCTTTCCTGAAGTCTGTATATATACTCTCTCTCTCTCTCTCTCTCTCTCTCTCTCTCTCTCTCTCTCTCTCACACACACACACTCTATATATATGTATATACAGTATATGTATATGTAAATATGTAACGGCTATGTTTGTCTTATTTTTAGTTCGCTTCTATGGTCCTGATTTCATGCTGCAGAGTTTCTCAAACGAAGACCAAAAATGGAAGGTAGTGTGTTCAGACAGGTGGGACAACAACATCGGGCAGCGGGCGTGTCAGCAGATCGGATATTCCGGGTGAGAACTTGTGTTTCATGTCCTGTTTTAGATTGTTACATTTGCACATCTATAAACATGAATAAAAAAATATTTTACAATCTGTTAGGGAGCTTGGACATCTCGTGATATCATTTGTTTTTGTTTTTTCTTCAGTTCTAATTATGCCAGCTCTGGGACAATAGACCCGGGCTCTGTGGCAGCAGACGGCTACATGACCCTCAATCCTGATTACTCAAATGCACTCAGCTCTGATCCTGTACATAACTCTCTCTCTAACAGGTCTGTTTTACATTTTATACTTTATTCACGAATTGGACACGACTAAATTAGGGAGAAAATCGGGGAAAAATCCAAAAAAAAAAAAAAAAAAAAATTATTTATGTAACATTGCGGTTACAAACAAACAAACAAACAAACAGCAAAGGAATACTCCGCCCACTGCTCATACTGGCTTTACATTTGTTTTCATTTGTTAAAGATGAAATTGTGTTTGTTTATTTATTTATTTACAGTATAGTTTTGCATGAAGTAAGACATTAATGTAGTAATCAGTTACAGTAAATACATAACAGCAGCACAAAATTTAAAAGAACCAAACCAATTGTGTAAAAATAAAAGTTTGCGAGTATGTTTGTTGTTGTTGTTGTTGTTGTTGTTGTTGTTTTTCAGGACTTGTCTTATCTTGATGAAACTGATTTATTTATTCTTTCTCCTTCTAGTGCGAGTTGCCCAACTAATCAAGCAGTGACCCTGAAGTGTAGCGGTAAATGATTGTTAAGTCTTTCTATGCTTTGGTGAAGGTGACCTTTAAACCAGTCACAACAGAAACTAGTGTACCATGAAAAACATCCTGTAGGATAAATTATGAGTCAGAGTACAAAGTGCTGAAAGCTGACCAAAAGCAAAGACCGAAATTCTTTTTTTATTAATGTACCCAGCACATGTAACTATACTGCTTTTGTTTTGTAATTATGTCACCCCATTATGCCATTATGAATTCCTCCTTGTGTTGTTCTCTAGATTGTGGAAAATCTTCAGCACCTGCAACGCGTATCGTTGGAGGAACTGTGGTCAGTACTGCGGGACGCTGGCCGTGGCAGGTCAGTCTACAGATCTTGGGGAATCACATGTGTGGAGGATCGATCATTACTCCATCATGGATTGTCACAGCTGCTCACTGTGTTCAGACGTACGTCCGCACGACAGCCCCGTTGTCTGTTGTTGGTTTTACACTACGTGATTGTATTTCGCTGTCACACGCTGTCCTCAATCTGCAGATATTCATCTCCGAGTCAGTGGATGGTGTATGCAGGGTTTCTGACACTATCCCAGATGTCCTACTATTCTGGTAACTCAGTCAGGGCGGTCATCTCACACCCTGACTATGACATTGACACCAGTGCCAACGATATCGCTCTGATGAAACTCTGGACGCCGCTCCAATTTTCCTGTGAGTTACAATACTAGAGGAACTAAAAACCATGCTGTTAAAAACAAACAAACAAACAAACAAACAAACAAACAAACAAACAAACAAACAAACACAAATGTGTCTAACTAGATGTGGGAGATATGAATATATACACATACATACTACCTGGCAAATTATTATTATTTTTTTAATCCAAGACTCAACATTTTGACCCTTCTGAAACGGGTCTTTTTTTTCTTTCTTTTTTTTTTTCTTTTTTTCTTTTTTTTGCCCAGGCAGTATAAATTGGATTCTATGAAATTTTAAATATATATAATAGTTAAATGTTTGATTATTTAGCTGTAAACATGACTTTTTAAAAACATATTATTGATAATAAAAATAAGAACTGTATACTTTTTAAATATTTTAAATGTGACAAAAAGATCATTAAAATTGAAAGATTTTAGAGATTTTTTTTTTTTTTTTTTTACCATTTAAAAGTTATAGGCTTACATTTTTCAAAGACATTTCTGAGATATGTGGTATATATCACGGTGTACATATTGTGAGCAATTTCCAAGCAATACAGTAGTGTTGTATAAAAAAGATATTTGATAATACTTTACATAATGTTTTTATCATTTTATTCAGTACATGTTCTAAAAATAGTATCAAATAAATGTGCATTTTTACAATTGATAACTAGTAACAGTTAACTGCAACTAATTAGTTTTACAACGAAAATGTGGAACAAAGGTTTAAAATGTCAATTTACGATTTTGAATACAAAAGAATTAATGTAAAAAAAAAAATATTAGCATCACATCAGCTGCTTTCAGTTAAAAAAAAAAAAAATACACAACGCATTGCAACTGTATTGATCTATATTCAGGTTGTATCTTGTTAGAAATTACAGCTTCGGTAAGAGTTATTTTTATTTATAAATGATTATTTATTTATTTATTTGTGATATAGCTTGTGGAAAATTAGCTGCTAACATACAATTCTTTTCCCACAACAGCTCTGGCGGAAATACAGCTGCAATGCAGGAATAAATAATAATGTTACCAAGTCTGTGTTTCATTAACAGCTCGTTATCAGAGTTGTATTATGTACTGTATATCAGATGCTTAATGTAAAGCCCATAGATATGGCAAAGAAGAATATGTGAGAAAAATGTATAAATATTACGTGTTTTATGTTTGCTGTGAGCGGGGGAATGATAGATTGTAGATGTGATAAATTATAAAAGGAAGTTGTTTTACAGACAGAGAGCAAAAACAGAAGTAATAATGTTTGTAAAGGGGGAAGAAAGCAGTTTTATAGAAGTTAAACATTTCCCTTTTTTCTTATTCAGCTAGCATCGCACCAGTGTGCTTGCCGAACAGTGGTCTCGACTTCTCAACATCAAGAAACTATTATGTCACTGGATGGGGGGCGACTACGAATGGAGGTATGAACCGGATTTCACTGCATGCGGGTTTGACTCAGTGGAGCAGCCTCACTAGTGTTTATTCATATCACAAGCACATGTGGATCTACATTAAAATTGGAGTACACTAGTAGCTTGAACACATGCTTAGTGAACGCATGGACAGTAGTTTTGTTGAAAATCTCACTGTACACCCATGTCCTTCTCAAGGTTCTGCCTCTAATCAATTACGCGAGGCTCAAATCTCACTGATAAACAACACGGTGTGTAACAGCCAGCAGGTTTATAACGGTAAAATCACAGACTCAATGATCTGCGCGGGAAAACTGGAAGGTGGAGTGGACTCGTGCCAGGTCAGCATCCCATACACATCAACAACAACAACAACAACAACAACAACAACAACAACAACAAATATTCATTTTTTTTAAAATGTAATTTTTATGATTAAAAACTGTTTTAAATGTTCATGTGATTATTAGCATTGATGTTGATGTTGTCGTTGCTTCAGGGGGACAGCGGCGGTCCTCTGGTCACGTCGCAGAATTATCTGTGGTGGCTGGTGGGAGACACTAGCTGGGGTCAGGGCTGCGCCTTCCGAAACCGGCCGGGCGTTTACGGAAACGTGACTTTGTTCCTTGACTGGATTTACACCCAAATGAAAGTAAGTACACGTTACTTAAGTAGACTCTTAACCTGAGATCATGTCGACACATTCATAAATGTTGTCTAAAGTCCCTGTGAACTAGTCGATCAGACTCGACCAGAACCAGAGATAGAAGCAAATCTACTCGACTTGATTTGACTTAAAACAGACATTGAGCTGTGGATCCATTATTCCAGATTTTTATTTTAGACTACTATCTGGCAACGTTAATTACTATTACTATTATTCATTTTCCTTCTTTCCTCCACACTTCCTGTGCCTGATTTCCTTTTTGTGCTTAAGCCCATTTCCGACATTCCTGAATTTAATCCTAAAATGCCCTAATTGCAATTTTTAGTTTAAAAACCTTGCAGCTCTGTTTACGAATGTGAAAGGTTTGTAGGGGGTTCATAGACTTTGTGGGTAGTTCATTCCTCATCATAATGGGTTTGCAGATTTCACTGTTTGGTGTTGACGTGGACGGCAGGACTGAAGTGCGTGTAAAATCCTCTCATAAAGGGATGGAGTAAATCCACTAAAATGGCTCAATCCAACCCTGTGCACTAAACTACTACATAGTACGCTCAATTAATACTAAATCTATAGATTTGGGGCAGGTGGGGGATCGATATGACTCGTGATTCTTTTGTGTGGCGATTCACGTATCTGGTTTTCAGTTTGATTGGCCTTGATCAACCTCAGATATATAAACGATGCTGTACCAATATGTTAGTTTCAAAGTCATTACAGACGCTCACGCCAGTCTCAAGTCAGAAGACTCATTTAAAAATGGACAATGGAATATCGAATCAGGATATTTATAAAATCAGGCTATTCATACTGAAGAATTGAATCTGCAAAGAGGTATCGTGATAATATCGTATCAGGTGGTGACTGGTGATTCCCATAACTACTAATCACTGGAGCGAATGGCAGGTTCAAAGCTTCTGTAGTCACAGGCATGCAAAACATGAGTCCTCTGTTCACTCTTAGCATGTGAAAATTCATAGCAGTTCGTGCCACTCTTGACTGCTTTAACAAACCATGAGGTGTTATACTATACTGAACTGTACGTACTGCATACTGTAAGTAAACTGAGGACAGTCATGGAAGTTCATAGACTGTCTGCAACTTTTTGGCGTGAGCTTGCGCATGGATTGCATTGACGTTGTGGTTGATTTCAATCATAACTGTAACTACGTTGTTAGCACATTGTACTATTGCTTAGCTCTAGGTTGTTGATCTGAGGATGTGGGTTCGAGCCCTGCCGTTGGTGGGTTGCCGCAACAACACCAGTTGAGGGTGCGGAAAATGTACAAAATTAACCTAAGCAGTTGCGTAACCCGATTATGACTGCACATCAAAGTCCAATGCATTCATATTGACACGACTTTGTTGACGTTCAGTCTCTGAATGCAGACTTAGAACCAAACCCGCATCAAAAGTGCAGTTCTGGTCCGCTGAAGAAGACGACTTTTTGAAGGGTTTAACTTACGTTTAGAAATAGGTGGAAATACCAACAGTTGTTGGGAGGTGGTGGGACGAAGTTGTAACACCCCCCCCCCCCCTAATAATTCATAAATCATAATGATGAGTTAAAATGACTAACTCTTATAAAACATAATAAAATGGACCCAAAGTTAAGCCCTTGCTTAGAGATCAAAAAAGCCGTGAGCTCTGGAACCCCATCGATTTACCCTTTAACATTTTCAACGTTTCATCCACTGTAGGTTAGCCTGTATGAGCGATGGTGTTTTTTTTTTTTTGTTTGTGGTAATTTGGTTAATTATGTGTTTGTTTCAGAAAAATTAATTTGACATCCGGACAAAAATGGAAGACCTCCTGGACCTTCATTTTAGAGCCCCTTTAAGGAGGGCAGTTTGAAGATATTCATCCTAATGTTATATCCTGTGGATTAGCAGTATTTCTTAATCATTTCTTTTGATCTCTGTTTATTTCTGTAATAGATGTTAAATATGTTTTGACTAAGATGTTTAGCGCTTATAATTTTAAAACACTTTAACTATTTATTGTAACAAAAAATGTCTTTAATGAATAACCTCAAGATTTTTTCTTAGTTTAAATTTTTTTTTTTTTTTAATGCACTCAGTATTTGATACATGAAGTAAAACGTGCAAGTCTTTGTGTCATGAAGAGGACGCAAGGCGTGTTTTTGGGACTGTTCAAATTTACTCATGCTTTATTTGCACAACTCTTGTTCTCCAAACACTACCCTGACCAAAGTGAGGTCAGAAACAGAGCGTGAGTGGCAGAGACAACGGCGGTATCTCTCTCATCTCTCCATAAAGACAAAGAATATATCATAGATTATAGATCATAGTGCATATTTAATCCAAGTACAAGCACAGATTTCCCTCTGCATTCCCTCTGTTCTGTACATATCACATTCTGTAAATGTATTAAAATTATTATTGTATGTATGGATTGTTCTTGGTTTTCCTTCTTCTGAAGTGTACAGTATAACCATTCTGAAAGCTTATCTGCTATATCTTCCTTATATACAGTATTTGCTCTTACATCCCAATTCCAGATTTATAGTTTGTTATACTCCGGAATCATCCACCCTACCCTAGTTAAATTTAATTACATGCACAAATACATTTACCAAGCACGTGTTTCAATTCAGACGTGCTAAAATATTCTCATTCACCCCCCGTCACCATGTCTAATCAGTACTCATTGCGATCTCAGTTTTAAATGGCAGATGCCCAGCAGTGGAGGATACATCTGCTACCTGTTTGTGCCAATTAGCAGATGTGCGACCTCTTTAGCGGGTTAACAGATGTGGCAATTAGGGACTCATTTGGATGAATGCTTGTTTAGCACAAGGGCCCCCGCAATTACATCGCCACCAGGAAGTGGGTTTTATCCACACTCATTTGTTCTTTAAAGTCTTCTGATCAAATGAGCAGGGAAATTATGTTGTGTTGGCAAACAGATGGCGTTTTTTTTCCTCCAGACTCTCAAATTTTACAGGGTATTGTGTTTTGCAGGTAATATCTACCATGGTCTGACATTTTATTATTGATGAAGCTTAGTTTTATAAAAAAAAAAATCACTAAAAACGTAATTATAATTATTACAGGGAAACATGATCTGATGAGAATGAAATTCATTCCTGTCGTCCAGTGTTATTGTTATCAAACCTTTCTACTGAGATCGCCACAATGATGAGGTGATACTGAAATAAACTACGGTGGTATTGAATTATCTTATAGTACTTACATCTACATCTAGGCATTTGGCAGACGCTCTTATCCAGAGCGACTTACATATATATATATATATTTTTACATCTGAGCAATTGAGGGTTAAGGGCCTTGCTCAATGGCCCAACAGTGGCAACTTGGTGGTTGTGAGGTTTGAACCTGGGATCTTCTGAACCGTAGTCCAATGCCTTAACCACTGAGCTACCCCTGCCCGGCTTATGGTGCTTAGATACCATACAGTGTTCCTGACATTCCCTGTGGTCATTCTGAAATATCAAGCAATGCTGTTAAATACTCTTATGTGGTAATGGACTATACTGGAGTTTTACTGAACTATCCCGAGATCTTAAAGATCCACTGTGCTGTGTTACTAAACTATCCTGTGGTGTTAATGAAATATCCTGCATTGTTACTTGAAAAAAAAAAAAAAAATCCTGCTTGTCCCTTAATTATCTTGCAGTGATACTAAAATATACTAGGGTGTTAAAGCATTCTGCAGTCATTAAAATATAGTATAGTCATACTAAAGTATACTGTGGTGTCACTAAAATATGCTATGGTGTTTCTAAAAGGCACAGCACTGTTACTACCCTATACTGCATTGTTACTAAAATATTATGCATACTGTATACTGCGGTGTCACTAAAATATACCAGGTTGTTACTTAAAGCAATGTTACTAGCCTACACTGCATTGTTGTGAATATAATGCTGTGCTACTGAAATATATTTCAGTGTGACTAAAACATACTGTATTGTTGCTAAAATGCACTGCAGTGTTCCTAAAATATAGTATCGTCTTACTAAAATGTACTCTTATGTTGCTAAAAGGCGCTGCAGTGGATCTAACATATACTGCATTGATATTAACCTACTGTATACTGCAGTGTTACTTAAATATACTGCTGTGTTACTAAAAGATACTATGATGTTACTGAAACATATTGTAATTGCTAAAATGCAGTGCAGTCTTACAAAACAGTGTTACTAAACAATACTGCAGTGTTACTAAAGTATACTGCAATACTGCTAAACCATACTGCAGTGTAATTAAACCATACTGCTTTATTACTAAAATGTACTGTAATACTAATAAAATACACTGCAGTGTTACTAAAGTATACTGCAGTGTTACTAAAGTATCCCACAGTGTCAATTAAGTATACAACTTTATTACTACAACATACTGCAGTCTTACTACTGAACTGCTGCAGTGTTAATAAAGTACACCACCTTATTACTAAAACACACTATAACATTACTAAAGTATATTGCTAAAGTATACTGCAGTATTGCTCAAATTTACCAGGTCGTTGCTAAAATATACTGTGGTGTTTCTAAAAGACACTGCGATGTTACTAGCATATACAGTACTGCATTGTTACTAACCTACACTGCATTGTTGTGAATATAATGCTGTTACTAAAATATAGTGTATTGTCATCTAAATACACTGCAGTGTTACTAAACTATACTGCAGTGTTACTAAAATATACTGTGGTGTTAGTAAAGTACAGTATACTGCAGTGTTACTAAAGTATACTACAGTGTTACTAAACAATACTGCAGTGTTACTAAAGTATACTGCAATACTGCTAAACCATACTGCAGTGTAATTAAACCATACTGCTTTATTACTAAAATGTACTGTAATACTAATAAAATACACTGCAGTGTTACTAAAGTATACTGCAGTGTTACTAAAGTATCCCACAGTGTCAATTAAGTATACAACTTTATTACTACAACATACTGCAGTCTTACTACTGAACTGCTGCAGTGTTAATAAAGTACACCACCTTATTACTAAAACATACTATGACATTACTAAAGTATATTGCTAAAGTATACTGCAGTATTGCTCAAATTTACCAGGTCGTTGCTAAAATATACTGTGGTGTTTCTAAAAGACACTGCGATGTTACTAGCATATACAGTACTGCATTGTTACTAACCTACACTGCATTGTTGTGAATATAATGCTGTTACTAAAATATAGTGTATTGACATCTAAATACACTGCAGTGTTACTAAACTATACTGCAGTGTTACTAAAATATACTGTGGTGTTAGTAAAGTACAGTATACTGCAGTGTTACTAAAATAGACTGCATTCTTACTAAAAATATACTGCGGTGTTACAAACATATACTGCAGTGGTGCTAAAATGCACCGCATTGTTACTAAAGTATACTGCAGTGTCGCTAAAATATACTATGGTGTTACTAAAATATATTTTGTCGTTGCTAAAATGCTGAGCAATGTTACGAAACTATACTGCAGTGTTACTAAAGTACACTACAATACTGCTAAACCATACTGCAGTGTTATTAATCTATACTGCAGTGTTAAAGTATAATGCCTTATTACTAAAATATACTATAACACTAATAAAATATACTGCTTCATTAATAAAATACACTGCAGTGTTCCTAAAGTATACTACAGTGTTACTAAACTATGCCACAGGTCAATAAGCTATACAGCTCTATTACTACAATATACTACAGTGTTCCAAAAACATACTGCAGTCTTACTGATGTATACTGCAGTGTTACTAAACTACTGTATACCACCGGTTTTACTAAACTATGTTGCAATGTGAAGTATCCTGTAGTGTTAGTAAAGTATACTCTGTTGCGATGTTATGCAGTGGTCCTGTAGTACAGTATAACTAAAATATTCTGCAGTGGTAGGGAAATGGTACAAAGCTACAGTACTCCTAAAATATCCTGAGTTCTTATTGAAAATATGCTGCATTGCTACTAAAATTTCTATAATCAGTCATGTTTTCTTTCTACCTGCAAGGAAATGATTTAAATAGAGCATAATATAAGAGACTTCCAGAGTGCCTCACGCTCATTGAAGAGAAGGGAGTTTTATTCTGGTTTAACGACCAAGTCGAGCTCTTGAACAGGTCTGAGAGTTTAATGGCACTTATAGGATTGTCTGCGCTCATCTTTCACAAGCACTTTGTGTGTACATGGATCAAACCGCATGTGTGTCGTTCGGTGTGAGAGAGCGATCAAACATGCATCTCAGCAGCCAATGAGGACAGAGAGCTTGTTACTGGGCAGTTATGAGTCTCTCTCTCTCTCTCTCTCTCTCTCTCTCTCTCTCTCTCTCTCTGTCTGCGCATTCTTGAGGTCGATGTCATACGTCAGGGCTCATAGATTGCAAGAACAGCGAGAGTACTGTGTGTGTGTGTGTGTGTGTGTGTGTGTGTAGTTTGTAGGTCAGCTTATGCTAAGCTCAGCAATCTGGATTCAGTCCCAGTCTATGTGGTGAGGATGGCTTAATGCACTGTACTAAGTACAAGAACTCATATAAAGCCAATTGTGTCACTTCCTCTTTCTCCTCATACTCTTGCAGATGTTGCAGATGTTTCAACCAACATCACTTACAAGTGACAGAATCCTGGCTAAGTACAGAAGGACACACCACCTTTATTGTTCAATGCTTAGAGATTATAATCTGGCACAACTACAGGGAATAAAAAAAATCACTGACCGTAAAACATGTGAATGTAAAACTTTTATTCAACTTTTATAATCAAAAACTATTTGATTTGTTAGTGTGACAGATTAGGTACACATTTATCTTTATGTATATCTTTATGTACGTATAATCAAGTAAACACATAAGGACCTATATTCTTATAATAGAAAAGTTGTTTCCAAAAACGTTTGTACATTTCAAATGTAAATATCATACAAATATATCACAACAAAGAATAAATAAATAAATCCTTCTATTTATACACTATGTAGAGTCAAGATTTAATATTAACATGGAATAATTATAAACTAAACGATGCAACTGATATAACAATAATATAAACAAATAGAATTAAAGCCCGCCCCCAAAACCACAAATAAACATGATCTGAATAGTTTACTGGAATGAATGTAATGTACAGGGTTTCGTGTGTATTATATCACAGAGAAGTGACGGTTCTGTATTTGGGTCAAACGGGATCCCTCAGGCCGCAGCTAAACACGTCCTCTTCAAAAGTGATTGATGCGGCATCTGATTTAAAACGAAGTCTTTCTGCGGCTCTGTGCTGCGGACAAACCCACCCGAGTCGTGCATTCCATCCTGCCCTGTCACTGTTCTTTTAAAAAGAAATCATCAATATCAGATTAGTAACGAATTAACAAAATGAAAAAAAAAAAAATTGCTTCTTTATTTGCTCCTTATATCACGTCATTCGGCAATGACGACCATCATGGGGTAATGCTGAAAACATTCTACCAGCGTAGTGGGTGTAGTTTATTTTATTTATTTTATTATCTCGAACAAGTCATCAATAATAATAATAATAATAATAATAATAATAATAATAATAATAAAATAACTTAGATGACCAGATGTCCCTTGTCACCTGGCTTAATAGTAATGATTTTTGTTATTAATAAGATCATTTTTGTTGTTCCATTTATGTTAATGTTTTATAAAAGATTATCAAATATATTATCAAATATTTATATATTATTTTAATGTTAATAATATTAATAATATTAATATTTTAATTCAAACGCAGTTGGGAAGGGGATTTTTAATTACATTTTATTTTTTTTAATGTGGGTGGGGTGGGGGGGGGGGGGGGGGAGTGATTAGTTCAATACAGTATATGATTAAACGTCCCAGTGCTGTTATGCTCAGTTATCACCACTCAATCAGATTCTAGAATATGTCATATAATAGAATGTTACATTAATTTTGTCAGGTTACATTTAAAATGTATATTTGATATTTGTGTGAAGGAGGGTAAACAAATAAAGCGGCGTTCTTTTTTTTACATTTTACTGTTAAAATCTTAGTGACATTTTAGTGGGCAGTAGTTTTAAAATCATATTTTCATGCTCATGAGATTGTGTTGAACTTGACCCAGTTCCCTCGCCTCCACCCAGGTCTCTCGATTCACACTGTCTTGATGAAGAAAAACAGAATTACCAAAACGCCCTTAAGCAGATAATGCTCGTCTAAGACGTGCGGCATCTGTTAGAGTTTACCAGCAATATGGGATACGCTGTAATTACAGCTTTCCGGGATAAACTTGACAATCTTGTGGATTAAGACCCAATGAAGCGTGAGATCATGGTTGACCTGAAAATCCCATCGCCTGCTTGTGTTTGCGTTTGTCCAGTTTTGCTTTTTTATGGAGATTTAGTTTTAATTAAAAACAGAAAAAGGCAGTTGGCGATGCTGTATTGGTATATCATCCATTTTATAGGTAAAAAAAGTCAGTGTGCTATCAAATTATTGGCACCCTTATGATTACTAAATGATACTGTGAATACTATAATATCACCTGGTAGTTGTGTCTTTGGGGTGCCTTCTAAGCATTAAAAGTTTTTTTTTCTAACACTCTAA
Organism: Clarias fuscus; assembly: GCA_030347435.1. NCBI lineage: Eukaryota > Metazoa > Chordata > Actinopteri > Siluriformes > Clariidae > Clarias > Clarias fuscus. The sequence goes on along the minus strand of CM059223.1, from coordinate 4,003,571 downwards.
ATCTGATTGAGCTAAATAAATGTGAAATGAATGTATTTATACACTCTCAAAAATGCTGGGTTGTTTTTGTAAACACATGGTTGGGTTGGGTAATGCTGGGTCAAATGAGATGTAGTGGGTCATTTACAAATGAACACCTGGTTGGGTTATTTTGACCCAGCAACTGGTTTATTCTTTATTTCTCCAAACGGCAGCCTGCAAGATGTTTGAAATATTACTGCTATTGCGTCACAAAAAGTAGTTTTAAGAGTTGTTTAAGCGAGAATGTATGTGTGTACAGCTCAAAGCCTCCGTCGGTTATTAAAGATAGCGTCTATTTAAAAAATTGTTCCAACGATTTCGGAGATTTGAGCTCCAGGCAATACGGGTGACATAGCCTCACCTCGGCAACTTCCGAAAGCTACCGCTGGTTGTGGTGTCTCTGCAGTGGTTAAGACAGTGTATTTTGTGTATTTCTAACAAGCAACCTTTGCTATAATACGGTTATGATATAATAATATCGCGGCTGTGAGACGCATCCTGTACGCTGTGTTCCATTTGCACTATACCCGGTGTCCTCAAACCCTCGAGTGTGCACTTCCAAGTCAAGTCCGCTCTTTGCATTCTTGGAATTGAGACACAGCCTGAGGAACTTTCTGGATTCTTCACTTCTGAAGCGAGGGGCACGAGACCACTTAATGCTGGCAGTATTGTATGGTAAGTTTATATACATTTATATCTAAATTGTAAATGATGTAGTTGTGATAGGAGCAAGCTCATTTTTAGGTTTATTCGCTTTTCCAATAGCGAGGTCCTGTTTTTATAGTCTGCGCCAATAGTCGCCTATAGTGTTTTTTATGAGGAAAGTGCGTTTGTAGCACATTTAATTACATGCATTTTTTTTTAGTAAGTTGTGGTATTTATTTTATTGTTTAAAATAAATGCTTTGATATGGTGGTGTGGGGTTAATATATTTTTTTCTTTCTGCTTTTATTATTCAATAAATTAGAATGTGTCACCGTTTAAAATGTTGTTTTTTCTTCATCCTTACGAAATATTTATTGCAAGTTGTAAATTCATCACTTAAATATCGCATTCATCTAGGTAGGGTTTGTTGAGAATTTGAAAAGGGGTGAATGTTTCATATTAAATCCAGGTGGAGCGCCGTATCCTGTTATCCCTCACATGTTCAATAGTGAGGTAAATTAGTCAGAAATGTACATCAAATTTATGTTCACGTTATGTATTTTTGAGTATTGACAAGAGAAAAAAACGTTTTTCCATTAAATACATACATAGCTGTACGTCCTTAACAAAAATGCTTGACATAAATGTTGGTTATATTGCAACACTAAGTGATGGTGTTTAATCCACAGGTGGACCAGCAAGATGGGAATGATATCTGCAAAATATGGAAATGACTGGAGCACTGTTCCACGTTTTGTGCCTTGGGAATGAGACAAGAGGGACCTGAAAGACCTTTTCCATTGTTGGAGGCAACGCTATTGATACAGGCAGGCTCTTTGGTGAAGGCCGTTGATGTTTGTTTTAATTTTTTTTAATCTTTGATGTTAAATACACAAAGCAGTGTCTTCTCGCCTGCGAGTTTCTCCAGCACTCTGTAGATCAGATTGATGGACATGATTACTCATCTGTTAAATTTCTGAGGACAACAGTTTTTTCACCCCACATTTAATTAATAATATTTGTAAAAATTATATCATTTTTGTTTTTAATGTCATTTTTAAGGAAATTAAATAGTAATAGTTAAATAACTAATAGTTAAGTGTTAAAGTATAAATTCAAGTATAAATATTAAGATGGGGAATGTTTGATGTCATGTGGGCATTACAGTATAAGATTGGTATTGAAGATTTCTATATAAAAAGTGTTTAAACATTGTATTAAATGCAAAAAATGCACATTTACAGGGGCCTTTTGTTTTTATTGTTTGTATGTTACATTCATTTAATATTTAACAAATGATCGCCTTGGGATTATATGATTTTATCTGACATATTTGTCAAAATTTAGTTATTCACATTTTCTTATTCTGTGACAATCTATTTACATTATGTGAAGTTGTGTACATTTTGCATCTTTTTTGAAAAAAAAAAAAATCAAATGGAATGTGTCAACCCAGCTAGAGTGTCAATTTAACCCACTGGTTGGGTCAGATAAACAACCCAGAATTCTGGGTTAAATGGTACAACCCAGCACTTGGGTCAAAACAACCCAACGCGTGTTCTGTCCAATAGTGACCCAGCAGCTGGGTTATGGTTGGGTTGTTTTTTAACCCAGCAGTTTTTAGAGTGTACAGTATATTTTTTATTTTATATATATATTTTTATTCATTCATGCTGACACCAATCTGAATAACACTACGCTCTTAATTTTCTGCATGATCGTCACTGAAAAAGGGATTTTACAAATGACCAACTCTTTGACCTATAAGATCAATTGGCAGCTTGAACCTAAAAATTCTTACTGTATATTAGTGATGGGAAGTTTGAAACATTTTAGTGACTCGGTTCTTTGAATCTTGGTCATAAAAATGAACGAATCTTTTTTCGAGTCATTTAGTTCATTTCGTCCTTTTGATCAGAAATAAAATAACGTCTACATACAGAAATGTTGGCTATAGTTCCAGTAATGAAAATATTACAATGCAGCTAAGGACATATTATAATAAACAGAATGAGCAGCTCACCGTCATATCTTGTGGCCCAAGTAATTCATTCTTTTCAATCTATTGCACTGCATAGTGTCTATGGTAGTCATGTGACAAAAGAATGAACGACTAGGAGTAGACGACTCATTAAGGAGAACCGTTCAATTCTGTTTCCTGTGTATTGCACTGCATATCATCTATGGGAGTCATGTGACAAAAGAACGAACAACTCGGACCAAAGATTCAAAGGTAACTACTCAATTCTGTTCCCTGTACAGTACATGACCTATGGAGGTTTTGCGATGCTTTGCGCATACGTGCCCAGTAGAAAATGAACAGATCACTCTCCGAGACTACTCGTTCTTCTGAGTCGCATTAAAGACTCGTTCAAAAAGAACACATCGTTCATGAATGACCCATCACTAGTGTGTACCACATTCAATATTTGTATGTATTTGAAATTGTTAATTGGCATCAACAACTGCTGCATATGTTATAGATTTAACAAAAAGTCTGCATGGGAAGGAAAGTAGTTTGTACACACTAAAAAATGCTGGGTTGTTTTTACTACCCAAACGCTGGGTTGCCTCTGTTGGGTAATTTTTCTGGGTTATTTACAGGGAGTTGGGTACTTTTTGTTTAACCCAGCTTGCTGGGTTGGAGTTGGGTTAGCTAGTGACGGCTAACATCACAGACAAGACCGCCCCTCCCCCGAAGTTCACCGGTGTATTCAGTGGCTGTGTCAGCTTTGTCTTTTTTTCTTCCTCCTCACGCATTTAAGAGGAAATGTAAACGTTCAATATAAGGTCTGTATACACGCTTTCACTCACCTATGACTGAATTTGTTCACTGTATGTAACATTTATTACTGTTACCGTGTTACACTCAAACTTTCAGCCTGGTCTGTGCTATAGCATGCTAGTTTATCTGACAATGGCTGCTAGCTAGCTAAACCAAAGAACCCCACCCGTGTATGAAAGAAACTGCAAAAATGTCTGAGCTTTTTAGCTTTCTTTGTAGAATGCTTGCAGGGTGTATGAAGGTGGTGAAGTGATGAATGAAAGCTAAACTGTTAACTGCAGTGCCAGCATGACGCTAGCATTTAGCTAGGTTGCTAGCATTAGCAACTACATATAAAAAGCTGAGGTGTTACAAAACACTAATCTTCTTACAAAATATGCATACTAGCCAACCCTCTCGATTTTTCCATAAACTTTTACTTTCTTTAATTTCTTTCTTTCTAAGGTTGGAACCGACACCCTGAAATATATCTAGCAGGCTGAAGTGTCAAGGCCGTACAAAGTGTTTGAAATATACTTCTTCTTTTTTTTTTTTCCGTTCTCACGAAGGGTGCCAATAATTCTGAGTTGACTATTTTATTTAGGATTGAATCTGCAGTCATGTTTCGTTAAAGTCACATAGAACTGTGTAAAACCGCACATGCATATCCTAACCACAAAGGTTTCCTTCAGATCCTGCGCCATCCAGGTCACCTCCAGGCACCTGAGCACACGCACCTGCTGGGACGCGCCGCCACCGCCGGATCGCTGCCGATTTCGTGCACCTGTCTGATTGTTGACTGAGAGTAAATAAACCCTTTTTGTAGTGTCTGTCCGACCTAAGGGCTTGTTTTGTTCTTTGCCTGAGCGCTCTATCTCGGTTGCTTTTTATATAACCGCAGTTCAGATGGACGTGTGTTTAGTTTAGCAAATCTGACAGGTGGAGATCTGATAACATAGCCGAGGCTACTCCAGTTCCAAGCACACTGCTGTTGAAGTCACGGTTTTGATTATAATTAATCAACTGACACTACAACTTTAAATAAACCAAGTCTGATAAAATATATATATATATATATATATATATATATATATATATATATATAATGTATATTCTATACCGCCTATAAATTTTTTAAACATATTTTTAACTATTCCAAAAAAATAATAACAATAATAAAAATTAAGGTATATTGAGTATTTTTCAAAGTGTTTATGAATGACATCACAGGCTGCTAGTCCGCCGCTGAGGTTTACTCCTTTTAAAGCTCACCGCGGGGATAAAAAAGGGAATCAGCGTTTGATTTCATCCATGATTGCCGTGGCCACTTTTCAAGACACTGTTACGCAGCTGAACTGTCTTCAGAGACCACACGAGCTTTCATCTTCACATGAAAGAGTGCGAGTGGTGTGAGAGAAGCGAAGCTACACCGATCACTGCATTCAGCGCGGAGCACAAGCTCTGATCCTAATTAGTTTAATGTACATTTTTATCCCCACCGTACTCTACTCAAGAGATGAGCACTTAAGATGCACACGCAGTTAGTCTCGAAGTCTTCAAATCCTCGGCCTCTTGGTGTAAAATCTATTTTTAAATCTGTATGTACAGTACAGTAGTGTTATATTATCCTTCCTAAAGTGTGCTGAATCATCCGTGTAATCAAATATCTGTTTAAAATATAACACTGTTTAAATAAAGGTCTTTTATTTCATCACGTTCAGAGATTCACTTAACTGTAATGGACACTATTCGAGGGAATCTTGAGGGAATTGGATGCGATAGAGATGATCGTAGCATAGCTCACTCCTTACAGATGTGAGTATCCATATCTCCGGAGTCAATCCGCAACCCGGACCACACCACAAGTAAGCAAAGCAATAATGCAACTAATAAAGTGTAGATTCCCTTCATTGAAATAAACAACTTTATGCTCAACGATAAACCGTTAGTTCTGTATCCTATCCAGGGATCGTTACCGCAGATCCTGGCCCAAGACTAAGGTTAACCTTAATAGCTTTCCTGTCATGGCAACATTAACAGCCAGCCGACGTGCGGTCACGTTCATGTTCAAACTTCCAGCAAAAATCTAGCGACCGCACCTTTTTGTGCCAATGTTTCGGCACCCTATTGAAGCCAGGCTGCGGCATTTCTCAGCCTGGGCTCCTGGGGATTTAGACTGTCTCTGGGGCCGCATCTTTTGGGATTTCAAACAGAGACAAGAGACATAACACAATACGAAAAAAAAAAAAAAAACATGCACTTCCCATTCACATCCACGCAGCAGCAAAATTAAAACAGCAATCAATCAGCTTCACTCGTTCTGTCCTCCCGGATCAGCTGATGAAATTCTCTGTGTTTCATTCATGCTTAAAGGATGATACTGACTGATGATACTCAAAGATTGTTCCGGATCTCACTCACTCATCATCTATACCGCTTAATCCTGTATTCAGGGTCACGGAGCCTATCCCAGGAGACTTAGGGCACATAGCAGGGTACACAGACACACTCACTCATTCACACAATTTGGGGGTGCCAATTAGCCTAACCTACATGTCTTTGGATTGTGGGAGGAAACCGGAGGAAACCCACCAAGCACAGGGAGAACATGCAAACTCCATGCACACAGAGACGGGAATCGAGCCTGGCCGGGGATCGAACCCGGACCCTGGCGGTGCAAGGCGACAGTGCTAACCACTACACCACCGTGCCGCCCTGCTCCGTATCTTTGCCTTTAAATCTAGTACTTAAAAGAAGACAAGACATTTACTCACCCACTCATCGTCTATACCGTTTTATCCTGTATTCAGGGACACGGGGGGCCTGGAGCCGATCCCAGGAGGAGGGCATGCGGCGTGGTACACCCTGGACAGGGTGCCAGTCCATCGCACACACACACACACACACACACACACACACACTCATTCACACATTATGGGCAATTTGGGAACGCCAATCAGCCTAATCTGCATGTCTTTGGACTGCGGGAGGAAACCGGTATACCAGGAGGAAACCCACCAAGCACGGGGAGAACATGCAAACTCCACACACACACACACACACACACACACACAGAGACGGGAATCGAAGGCGACAGTGCTCCAAGACATTTAAATGAATTAAATGAGATCTTTAAACAGTATTTATTTCTAATCAATCCTTGTGCATATTTCTGTGTCTTTTTCCCCTTTTTTGCCCTGCATGAATGAGCAAGTGTTCCTAATAAAATGGCTGGTGAGTCTCTCTTGTTCAGCATGTGTTGTTAGAGGAGAGCTCTTTGCCCATGTTGGCGTTAGTGCTAACATGGCCGGTGCAGCGTAAACGCCGATGTTCGCTGGCTTTGCATTCATGATGTGGCCAGATGGGTGTGTGTGTGTGCGTGTGTGTGTGCGTGTGTGTGTGCGTGTGTGTGAGAACCTGCTGCCTCCTTGACTGCCTTCTTCCCTCTTCAGCTCGTGTCCTCATCCCTCAAGTGCTCTTTGAGTGTGCACCATCTGCCGCTACATTCTCCTGCAGACAGCTACGCCAACATCTGTGTGCCCCGTGGGCACCGACACCAGGCACTTAACTCTACAAACATTCCGCTGAGTTTCTCAGCAACACTAATATTTGATTAATTTATTACCTTTCGTGTGACATCCATATGAATTCATTTGTAAGGCGTCTAACCCTCACCTTAAGCAGTCGAATATAGGGGTTTTAAATGCTGTTGGGATCAGAATCCAAGAAGAGTCACTTAAAGTAGATTTCTATTGCGGCGCAGTTGGCGTAGTGGTTAGCACCTCCACGGACCGGATGTGATTGATTCCCATCTCAGGTCTGTGCGCATGGAGTTTGCATGTTCTCCTCGTGCTTGGTGGGTTCCTCCGGGTTTCGAGCATGGGTTTGTGCCCTGCGATGGATTGGCACCCCATCCACTGTCTACCCTGCCTCGTGCCCTAGTGTTAAGTAAGTCTTTTTGATACCATTGACTCCACCCTCCAACCTACAGTATTGTAGGTATTCAGTATCCTTTGGAGGGCAAGATGATGTCAAAACATCTTAACGAAACACTACCATGTACTGTGTTGAACGTGTAGAAGATGCAGCATGCTGTGGACGTGTGCACGCTCCATTAAAACTATCCATGTAAGATGTTATTGACATTGACGCATCATACAGCACACGCACTGCAGTACATTAGACACATGGGTGGTATTTGAAATTAGCTGAAAAGCAGAAGAATGATAAAACACAAAGAGCTGAGTGAAAGAACAGAGAGCCAAGTCACGTGATCAGCATCTGTAGATAAACCGGCTGCCTGAACCTCAAGGCAAAACCAGCTCAGTGTGTGTGTGTGTGTGTGTGTGTGTGTGTGTGAGTGAGTGAGTGACAAAAGAAAAAACAGACAGGAGACGAGAAATATTACCACAGCGTCTTCATACATTTTTATGACCAAGCGGATAAGGTCAGCCGTGTGCCGTGGTTACTAAGCAACGCTGCAGCTCGCGGCTGGACGAGCGTGAATGAGGAACCTCGACTCACGTGCTTTTTCCTGAGACTGACAGTGTGTACAGCGGCCTGATGTTTTATAACAACACAGCTCAGCTACTTCATTGATGCAGCAGCTCTCCATACCGTCTGTGTGTGTGTGTGTGTGTGTGTGTGTGTGTGTGTGTGTGTGTGTGTGTGTGTGTGTGTGTGTGTGTGTGTGTGTGTGTGTGTGAGAGTTAAGTATATCGTTAAACCAGATATTACGGTGTAAATCAATGTAGCCTCATTTAGAGACATCAGCTTTAAAGTGCATTTCTGTTCTTTTATATAAAGATTTTAGAAATACATAAAGATTAAGCATTTAATTTTCTAACCGAGGATTACACTCATTTTTTTTTTTTTTTTATTGCATGCGACCATTTTAAACAGTAAACCACCAAAAGCTAGAGTCTTGAGGTGGACATGATTCCCAGATCGTTATTGCTCTAATCTGCTCAGAACTCCGCCGTCTGTAACACACTGCAGCTCGCCAACATGGCCGCCTTGGACTACAACATGTGGCCAAACGCTCCAAGGTCACGTCTGCTGTCATCCAGGTTCTGATCACACATCCGTCCCCAATCACAACCAGACTCTGGATAGATACTTAGCTTTGTAGCTTGGCTTAGGCGTTAATAAAACAACACAGAGGCAATTCAGTGACGACTGCAGAGACGGCGTGGTGTTTAAGACGACAGAACCTTATCTGAGGAGTGTGTGTTCTTGCTGAAAGTGCCTCTGTGACTGGTTGTCTATGTGGGTTTTTTGCAGGCATCTGCTCTCTCCTCAGTACTGCGGACCGTACAGACCTACTCTCACCCACGCTGGGACACACAAGTTAGTGTTTAGTGTAATTAATGATTGTAGAACACCTGTGATGCAGAGTGATACAGTACGTATAAACACACATCATTATCACCGGTCATGGATAGCAACCAGATTGCTCGGTAGAAACTAACTGTCGTAAATAATAGCAAACACAACAATAACGTCAGACATAACATTAGGACCACCAGCCTTATATTGAGTAGACCCCCCCCTTTTCCGCCATAGTTGTTCTGACCCAGTACTCTAGCCATTGCAATTTGGTCCTTCTCACAGTAGATACAGTTTCAATATCTCATTACAACGGTGGCTGGATGTGGGTGGGATATGAACCAAGTGATCCTTTTTTCCTGACGTTGACGTGTTCTAAGTGTCAGAATTTGGTTGACTTTGACAAGGGCCAAACTATGATGTCTAGGCAACTGTGTCCGAGCAACTCCAAACCTGCAGGTCTCGTACAGTAGGATGGTCCCCGGCTTCAATAGTCAGGAGTGGACAAGGCTCACTGATGCGCATGGGGAGCGAAGGCTGGCTCGTGTAGTCTGATTCAATTGGAGGAGCTACTGTAGATCAAATGGAAGAAAAGGTAAATGCTGGTTGTGAGAGAAAGGTGTCAGAACACACAGCGCATCACTGTCATGAGGCAAAAGGGAGGCAAATAATGAGGCAAATAACTGTCATGAGGCAAATAATGTTATGTCTGACTGGTGTGTGTGTGTGTGTATACCAGAATTAATAAACAAACAAACAAATTCGTGTGTGTGTGTGTGTATATATATATATATATATATATATATATATATATATATATATATATATATATATATATATATATATATATATATATATATATATATATATAATATGTGAAACATGTACTGTAAATCTGATCTAATATATCTGTAGAATCAGGATATAATCTGTACGTCAATACGATAGTCTGGATCTTATGTGTAATATCTGTACAATCTGTCAGTGCTGAGTAAGTGTGTGTAATCTGTGTGTAAACCGCAGCGAGCCTTCAGCATGCAGACATGGATAAGGGTGGGGTCACGCCCTGGGTACGCACAGCATGCTGGGATATTTGGTGGGGGGATGGGGATGTGATGGACTGAGTCTGTCATTCTGGCCCAGAGGAGACCTGATCAGTATTGTATCCACACACACAAGGCACACATACAGTCAACATGTATGTGCGTGTGTGTGTGTGTGTGTGTGTGTGTGTACACATTCTGCAGTAGTGCTTCATCCTCATGAATGTAGCTTGGAGAAAACACAGGGCTGATGGAGATGAGCAGAGAGAGAGATGCTGGTCAATACGCCCGATCAATGTATGGATTCTCCAGCGCGCCTCATCAGACCTGTTCTAGCCAATCAGCTGCTCACTGCTGTTTTCTCTAACCAAAGGATTTAATTTGCTCCCAGCAATGTGTGTTAGTCTCTTAGTAACATGCTGTGCTTGCACGTAGAGAGTCAGATACAGAGTCATGTGCAGTAAAATACTTGAGAACTGATTCATTTTTTTTTTTTATCTTACAGTACCGAAAAACACATTTCAGTAACTGTATTTAGTACAAATAAAATTTTACATTTTAAGTCTTCAAAGTAAATAAATAAATAAAATACAGATATATTGTACACTTTTCTAGAGCAAAAGTTATTATAATTTTTTTTTTATTTGTATTTCATCACTTTTTTTTTTGAAGCGACTTACAATTTAGCTGAATAGAAATAAAACCCATTCCTCTGCCAAATGGTTAAAGTATCAATAAATAAATAGCAGAAAATCACATAAATTACTAATTTGTGGTGGTGCAAACACACATTTTTGGGGGGAATTAGACGCACTTTATTACTCCTGGTATGCTAAAACCCACAGATCTAGTGTTTTTTTTTTTTTTTTTCCCCTTACATAGCATACCTCATATATACCTCAACCGATTGGTAGAGATGGTTCAATCAGGTTACGTTTGACACAGTTTTCACAGAACACTACAAGTAACTGGTGTTAGCCAGGTTTGTGTCTACAGTATGTGTCCATTATCCACATTAGTTTGATTGTAAGTTCTCATTTTCATGTTTAATTTTTTTCCTGCTTTTTCTTCATAACTTACTCTTAGCCAATTCCCATTCACTCACCAGCACATGCTTCCTCTGAGACTCTCACACCAGCCATCTGCATGCAGCTTCACATGGCAGCTTACACCCCTTCCACATACAGTACAGAAGCTCACAGATGCATATAATTAGCTAGCATTCCTGTGATTGACAGAAGAGAGCGAGAGAGAGAGAGAGAGAGAGAGAGGGAGGATGTCACCCCTTTCACTCAGAAAACATAGACAGTTTTCCTCTCTTGGACTCCTGGCCACAAATGTCAGTTGCCTCATCAAGATAAGACAAACTTTTTTTGTTTGTTGTTGTCATGATTAGCATTCACTCACTCACCCACTACCACTCATCCTGCTTTGGGTTGCAGGGCGTCTGCAGGTCTTTACCAGGGGACTCGGGGCATTAGGCAGGTTACATCCCGGACAGGGTGCCAATCCATCTCAGGGATTAGCATTCGAAACAACAGCTTAGCTATCTCTCTGTCCCGAAGATTGCAGGATATTTAGTTAGAACTTTACCTTTTATACTGATGACTCCTAAAAAAAAATAGTCAAATAAACTTGTACTTAAAACATTACAATTCCACATGTGCGTTCATCGTACACATCCTGATGTAAGTTACTGTATGCAGTCTATACAATTAATTATTGAATGAAATACTATTGAGAAAATAAATCCACACTTTTTGACAGTGCTTTGGCGTAAACAGTAATAAGATTATTAGTACAAGACTAATTAATCAGGATTTATAGTGGGGCTAAAAAGAGTATTTATTTTGCATTCTCTATTTATTTATAGCATAGTGAGAAATTATTGTTGTAAGTGTTTCTCCAGCCATTTCTTTCTTCCAGTTGACCCGGTGCTGATGTGCAGATGTGGAAGTGTTGTTGCGGCAGAACGCGTAGAGCCCTGGGACCGCCTCCGCATACACACCATTCATAACACCAGTGACAATCAACCACGTCGACAGAAAAAACCCACAACGTTGCTGGCAAAATAAAAAATATATTTTTTTATAAATAAATAAATAAATAAATAAATAAATAACGCATTCAGAAGACACGATATATCCTTCCATCTTCCTGAACCCTCAGAAGGCTCATGGCCGATATCCCAGAATTCCCTGTGCATAATTAGCCGGTCGGTTAAGTCGGGATTTTCCCTCAGGTGCTCCGTTGTCCCGTGGGTTCGGATCGCGCCGAAGGACCCGACTGGAGGAGACGCGTCCAAGGGCAACATTTCTGTTTCTTACTTTGAACACACGCTGATTTACATAATCCGAGTTCCACCATGTTTAATGTAGCGTGTGATCATTCGTCCTCTTTGGCAAAGAGATTCTTGTTTTGGGTCGAATCTCAAATTTGAGCTGTAAATAATAAAAAGAAACAAATCTGCATTAAATTTTACACAAGAATTAATATCAAGCATTAGGATTGCATGAAACAGTGTGTAACGTTCATCTTCGACTACATGTTCATTTTTTCACCCTTAAAATTTTTTTGCAATTGCAGTGATATGAATCTAGATTTCTTTCATTCGTTGTAAACATTTAAATAAATAGTTACATTTAGGCATTTGGCAAACGCTCTTATCCAGAGCGACTTACAAAAATCGTTCTTTTCCGTTTACTATTGGTTATATTGTTGCTGTCTAAATTCTTTATGTCTCGTTTCATAGCTAGCACACAGCATTGTACCTGTTAAACATTAACCCCGCCTTCACAGGTTTAACCACGCCCCCTAGCTGAATCTGGTGCTGGTATGGAGCGACATCAAACTCTACTGAGAAAGAAACGATGTCTTTAAGATCTTTGAGATATTATAAGGTATTTTCTCATTATGCTGAAATACAGTCAACTATAGCAAAATGACTCTGGACTCCTCGATTCTGATTGGTCGGAAGGTGTTTCGTTTACAAATCATCTGCTGTTCATATGATTATTGACGCCCAGTCTTATATGTTATCGTTTCTAAAGTGCGTATTTACAGAGACTTTTATGTCTGAAGATTACCATCATGTAAGCTAACAGATTAAAAAGCTAATTGTTGATATCATCGTCAGGGTGGTGACACTCAGACCGCTTCAGTGGCGTGGTCTCCTCTAACAGCAGCCCTTCAGGTGTGTTTTTTTTTTCCCTTATAACAAGCGAAAGCACACTATGTATTCATAGTTCTCCATATGCACGGTTTTGTTCTGTCTGATCACCCTGAGGTCACGAATTTTCATTTGTAATGCATGTGCTCCTGTTGATCCTTAACTACATCGTGTAAACGTCTCAGGACGGCGTCTCCCTGTAGGGACTTGCTCTGCGGCTCTGCGGCTGGGCGTGTGGTGTGTGTGCGGTGTGGAGAGAAATGGCGGAACCTTGCATACAGCTGGAGCGGAGCTGATAACCACCGCAAAGCGCCATTACTATCGCCGGCTGCTCCATCTCCAGCGCTCTGTCTCCTCCGGTCCGACCAAAATGAAAAACTCGCTCAATCACCACACCACAATGAGACGTAATTCATTCTCCCAAAAGCCTATTGGGGAAAGGGAAGATGCTAAAAAAGCTCAGAGGAGCTCTGTGTGTGTGTGTGTGTGTGTGTGTGTGTGTGTGTGTGTGTGTGTGTGTGTGTGTGTGTGTGTGTGTGTGTGTGTGTGTGCGTGTGTGCGTGCCCATGTGTGTACGTGTGTGTGAGCCGTGCTCTCTGCAGCAGTTCTATAATGATGTGTATTTTCGGCCCCAGGCGCTGAACAATGACGGGTCCTGTGTTCAGCAGCATGGGCAGGTCTGCGCTCGACGCTAAACCAATCAGACAGCAGCAGCAAACACAGGACAGGTGCAGTTTGTCTGCAAAACACCCGACACACAATATCACACGCAGGAGAAGCAGCAGGAGCGCGTCAAATGCCTCATAAGATTTTCAGAATTATTTTGCATCATTATCTAATAAATGTATGATAGTAGTTATGATGCAGTGATTAGAAAAAGTGTTACTATTATTATTACGCTATAATAAAGATGTTTATTAAGCTACAAAAGCAGAATGGCGAGTTATTATTATTATTATTATTATACTTGTAAGTGTAATACAGTAATGTTATGGAAAATAATATAGCATGACATTTGATAAGTTGCTATTATATTATATATTACTACTACTACTAATAATAATAATAATAATAATAATAAGTAAAAATTACATTTATAATAATAGTAGTAGCATTATACCATAAAATGAAATAAAATGCATTATTAGTTTTAGGGAGTAATTAATATATAACATAATTATACATAATCATATAATTATAATTGTTATAACATTTGTAATTATTAATATTAATATTATTATTATTATTATTATTATTATTATTATTATTATTATGTATTTAACACAGCATGTAATAATATTAGTTTTCTTATTAAAGTAGTATTTTCTTATTAAGTTTTCAGTTTACTACATAAAGTTTTATTGTTATTATTATTATTATGCATTTAATCTAAATATAATATTACTTTATTATTGTGTTATAAATGTGTAATTATGTAAACAAGTATGTAACAAATTATTTACCATAACACATAATAAATATTATTGTTCATATTTGTTATTTTATATATATATATATATATATATAATTATTATTAGTATTTTTTTTTTTTTTTTGGAATTGTAGACTCCACAGCACTATTTAAATCACTGCAGTGGGTCTTTGATGTATTTGAGTGTTAAATTAAAACAGGGTTAATATGGAGCACTTTGGCTTAATGGCCGCATCGCACGCGACGCCGGTGCTGAGATTTGTCAAGGTCAATTAATGAACGCAACTTAATGCCGGCATGTAAAGGCACCCCCCCCCCCCGCACCCCCCTCCAACACGTCCTCCTCTCCCCTTCCCCCCCCCCCCCCTTCCCATGGGGCTCATGAATTATAAAACCAACACACCAAAAGACACGGGTCCATCTCGTCCAATTAAGACGGCGTGGGGGAACTGCTGTACCTGTCCCTGTTCTGTGGGTGTGTGCTGGAAATCTTTGTAAATGTAAGAGAAGGGGAGTGATGCTGGAGGTGAGGAGGGAGTTGAGTGGTTGGAGTCGGGGCGGAGTGGCCCTGCACCTTTAAGGAGAGAGAGAGAGAGAGACGGAGAGACGGAGAGACACACAGAGAGAGAGAGAGAGAGAGAGAGAGAGAGAGAGGGGGTTATTCCGCAGTGCTCGGATCCGAGAGGACGTGTGTGAGCGTGAGGAGCAGCACAGGGAAGATGTGTGTGTGTGTTTCCTCCTGGATGGAGCGACGTGGTGAAGAGGGACTCACTTCTGACTACAGCTAACAGCCGATAAAGCCGACTCTCCATCTGGATCTCATACTTTATGTTTTATTTATTTCAACCTGTTCTATTTTTTTTGCACTTTTTCTTTTTGTTCGCAGTCCGGGGGAAACTTTCACCATGATTTCAAACCCATGACTAATTGGAGAGGATTAACTTTTTGGTTTTTTGGACGTGCACTGCTGGTCCTACCTTACTCACGGATGAGGGTCCACCTGGGCGAGGGGCTTTAGGGACGACAATCAGCAGAAAGAGAGAGAGAGAAAGAGAGAGAGAGAGAGAGAGAGAGAGAGAGAGAGATTCTAGAGCTTCTATTGATACATGTCACACTGACAGCCATAGATTGAAGATTTATGAAATAAAATATTGACGTGTGCAGGAAAACATTGCAAAAGTGAAGGGAAGAGGATAGAAAATCTGAGCTTGGGGATTGAAAGGAGCGGGGCATGAGGATATTGGCCATCATCTTTTTCCAGTGCATCTTGAATGGTGAGTTGAATATATATATATATATATATATATATATATATTTTTTTTTTTAAATAACAACACAATGATAAATCTTTAACGAATGAACTATATGCCTCAAATCAATTTATTAAACCTAATCATTCATAAACGTTTTGGAAAACTGTCAGCTTATCAACACCTGCTTAGAAATGCATGACGGTTTATATTGTTCAAAATAAAACACGCACACCCCTAATTCTTCAATTTCAAATTTGTCATGTATATTTGATTTTTTTTTTCCTAATAATCTTTCTTTTTAAACCTCACTAGCGCAATAAGATCGTACATATCTGGTGCATCACATGCGTTTGAGACCTCTGCATAAAATCAAGCATTAGATCCTTAGGTTTAAATCCACACCAGGTTTAAATTGAACCTAAAACTGATGTGTGATCTTTTTTTTTTTTTTTTCTTTTGGTTGTTGTTTTTTCTATTTAATTTCATTTAATTTAATATTTTTTTGCAAAGTACATCTGCTTGTGTGGACGATTTCTATAAAAGAAAAAAAAAAACATCCATGTCATTCTAGCTGTCATTTGATTGAAAAAGTAATCATGCAACATTTTCTTTCTAATATTTTTTGTTACTATTAGTGTTATTACGAATGATTGATGATTGATTACAAATGATTGATGATTGTTTTCAAACATTTGATTTTTTTTTTTATAAGAAAAATAAACAGCACACATCATTTGTGCTTTTTAAATGTAATCAGGTTATTGTGATGTACTGTGTAGCATTTATAAATAAATAAATAAATAAATAAATATATATATATATATATATATATATATATATATATATATATATATATATATATATATATATATATATATATATATATATATATATGCTTATAGTTTGAATAAATGCATAAAAGAGACGTAAAATAAATGATAATAAAAAGAAATCTGTTTTTATGGCGTCACATGCGCCATGTTGGAAACGGCATTAAAGGAGGAGGGGGAAAAAATCTCAAATTCACCAGTTTATCACCAGTGTGTGTGAGTGTGTGGTGCATTTTTTTTTTTTTTTTTTACATTGTATTTATTTTATTTGACTTTTTCATTCTTTATCAGAATTTGTTTTATTCAAAGTCGTGCAAATGCAAAGTAAAATCTGAATGACCTCTAAAAATGTCTCAACAAGGGGCGCAGGAAAAAAGAAAAAAAAAAAAAAAGAAAAACGTGGCCGCGGATAAAAAATGGAGAGGTGTTGAGAGGGGCTGCTGGTTGCTGGGCTAAATCAAGAAGGGTGTGTATAGAGGGAGGCGAAGGGGGGGGGGGGGGTAGTGGTGGTGGTGGTGGTGGATGTAGGGATGGTGGGGGGTAAGAAGGGAGTGGAATCAAGGAAAATGGGGCAATTTTAATTTTTTTTAATTATTTTTTTTATAGAAGATGGACGCAAATCGAACGCAGGTCCGTTTGTAGAGTATATGTGTAAGAGCATGATGGCGGAACATCAAGTGAAGATGACGAGGGAAAGGGTTAAAAATAATCTATAAATGTTGTCGTTAAGCAGTGTCGGTTTTAGCACAAAGCACGTAGCATTGCGATGACGGACACATGCAGAGATGCGTGCGTACATGAACATTTATTTTATTTCAAGCTCACGCATCCAGGAGGGATTGTATAACCGCGGACGAAATCATTCAGTCGAGTGAAGGCTATTTATTTATTTATTTATTTATTTATTTATTTTTATGAGCGAATCCGTTCGATCAATACAGCCCCATTTGCAGCAGTGTGTTTGTGCACCCAAGCCACGTTCGCAGGGGATCGATCTCGATCTCGATCGTGTAGTTTTACGGGTCGACGTCGGCCCGGAGGCTGTGGAGCAGGTCCGCTGTGAGACAGGGATGCCGTACTGAATGCAGTGTTCAGGATGCACGCAGGCTGCTCCCTGCGCGGTCTCTATGGAAACCCTTGTATTGGACGACGGCGCTTGCATTGCGCAGGTGACCCCGGAAGTCCGAGTGCACAACTACTGGCAACCTGCTATTTATACACTGACGCTTTCAGGCTCGGGGGGGGGGGGGGGAGGACGTGTTGCTGTTGCTGGATATAAAGCTGCATAGTTATTTGTTTAAGGTGGACTTTGGGAGCATTAACCATCACATGGGTTATATTTAGGACTTCAAAGATGTTTGCTCAAAGAATTTGTTTCAGAGGTATAAACTTCGGGGTATAAACATTAAATCATCATTATTTGAATTCTTAATGGGGCGGTCACTCATCTGAGTTCCTTTGTGGGCTCTTCTAAAGGAACATTTCTTTTTTCTTTTTTTCTAGAATGCTACACCAGATCAAATGCAATGTGTTTTGAAGTAAGAAATCTTCTATGATTCTATGATTCTGTATGTAGAAGAACATGTTTTCCTTTCAGAACTGGTTTCATGTAAGAAGAGCCTTTACTGAGCGTATTTAGCATTACATTTTCACTGCATCTCTTAGAATGACGCTTAAATCTAGAATCCATTTGTCATCAGATTCGTTTTGATGAAAGAGGTACTATGTACAGTAGAACCCAACAGCACAGATCTGTTCTTTAGAGACGGTTCCAAAGGAAAAGCAAATTGGAAAGGACAAAACAGAGCAGAAGAACCAACAAGGAAGCGTATGTTTTCATGTTCTTAACATTTTCTTTTAGAACCTTTACATCTTATTAAGTGTTCCTTTTTTCAGAAATGGTTCCAAATGGAACAACTTAAGTAACTAAATAATAATAATAATAATAATAATAATAATAATAATAATAATAAAAGATCCCTTGAGTGACTGTTTTTCAAAAAGTTTTATTTTTTCACATCAAGATCGTCACTATAAGCACTTATTATACATTTCACCAAAACATTGAATCTGGAACCTTTAAGAGTGCTAGAAGGAACCCTATTGTCCAGGAGTGTAAAGTAAGTTACATTTAAATAAAAAAATCTCCTGTTACTGTATCTTGTAACACATTTAGAAAACCTATAAAATGACTTTTGATCTGTTTTTTTTTTTTTTTTTTTTTTTACATTTTTATCCAGAACCTGGTTGCCTACCATGTGTTTCACTTTGAGAGATGGTTTGAAGTAGAACCTTGAAGTAGAAGAACCTTTAACCAAGCAAAAAAAACTTTAAGCAACTTGTATGTTTGCACTTTGGGTTTCTGGCAGAACCATTACAGCTTTTATATGAAATATTTTTTTACAGATTTCTGAGGAGGCTTCAGCATATCCTAGACCAAAGACGGCTTCACAATATAATAAATGCCGGTCCATAATTTTTTTATTATTTTTTTTTAAATCAAGAACCAAATTCAGCATTTCATCAGGGTTGGCAAATCTGTGCTGACAAATGAGTCATAAATGAGCTTTAAACAGACATATTCTTTGTTAACAAAACAAATAATTATTCTGTGTATTCAACAGTACAGAGTGTTTCTCAGCTCTGATGTGCGTCATTGCACAAATAAAACATTTACATGGAAAATCGAGCTGCTTTCAAGAGCTCTTCTCAATCTGGAGTGCTCTCGTCCATCGCATCTCGAATTAAAACACAGCGGTAATTGGGACAACAAACTCGTCCTCGGAGACGGAACGCCGACTAACCGGTATACCAATGTTTTACACAAGGTGCTGCCACGGGGCAAATCTGATACACACTCAATTGGACACTAATGAGCAGCGCAAATATACAGTAGGATGAGGCGCGAGACGCCGCATGATCTACACATTAGAGCGCTCAGCCAGACCCGAATAAAACGGCACGGCATGCACGAGTGGGTTTAAAATAGAAGATCTCACTGCTGTGAATAGTTACGCCTTTTAATTTTAATTGCATTCTCTGAATCTATTCTGAAAAAGTTCCAAGAAATTGCTCTTTAGAACATTAAAAAGACGTCAGAGAACCTGCAAGGAAGCCGGGTTTTCTACAAAGGAATACATTATGATTTAAATCATGGTAATTGCAGTAAGGTTAAATCATCAAGCGCTTTTAAACTATTTTATGTGGAACTGTAATGCAGTGTTTAGAAGTAGAACCCCTTTTGAAAGAACCCTCAATGAAGACTCGAGTAATTAACATTACATGAAACGATGAAGGTGTGATTGGTGCAAGTCGAGAGGCGCTGCAGGTACGGTATAGCGTGAGTGCAAAATGATGAAGATTCATGTATTTTAAATGCAGCAAGGGAAATTTTTGGAGTTCAAGAAGAAGAATAAAAAACAATCGGAAGAACCTTATTAGAGTGTATCTAAGACATTTTAACTTTACGATGACTGCCTGACATTTCAATAAGGTTACGTCCCGAACCTCGTTTTAAAGGTTTCCAAGTAGACGCCATGTAGAAAAAGTTGTCATCTGAGCAAAGAACCCATAGTTGATTTTTTTTTTTTTTTCAAAGACTGAAGACAGAATTAACATAAAAAATAAAAAAAAACAATGATGTTTTTATTTCTGGGGAACAAATACAATAAATGTTGCTTTAAACGATGATGGTGTGTTAGGTGGGAGATTTAGGCACCTACAGTATGTACACAATGTAGATAAGATAACTCCTGCAAATTGGAAGTTAAATAGCATTAAAAATTCACAAAAAACTTTGACAAAAAAAAACAAAAAAAAACACAACTTTAGCTTACCATGACAAACTTACATCCACCCTCATGGAGGTGCAATTCTAACCAGTCTGTTCATTTATATACTAGCAACAGAAGTCTATTTGTCATTAAGGACGCAGAGATTTACATTTTTCTTTTAAGCGTAATATAGTATATCCATTCAAAAAAATAACATTATGCTGTCGTTCAAAGAGACTATTAGCTTCAATATACACTCCCTGGTACTGTACATCCTCAAGGTACAACTGTTCAACCGCACATTAATGTAAATATCCAATTATTCAATCACATGGCAGCAACTCAATGCATTTAGGCATGTAGATATGTCCAAGAAGATCTGCCGAAGTTCAAAACGAGCATCAGAATGAGGACAAATTATGATTTAAAAAAGGAGGGTTGGGTCAGAAGCGGATGTAAGCAACATGAAAGCATGGACCCATTCTGCCTTGTTTCAGGCTGGTGGTCATGCTGCAATGGTGTGGGGAGATTTTCTGTTCACACTTTGAGCCCCTTAGTACCTGAGTATTTTTGCTGACCTAACGCGCCATGTCACAAAGCTTCAAAATTACTTGAACATGACAATGGGGTCAGTGTACTCAAATAAATGGTCTCTGCAGTCACCAGATCCCAATTCAATAGAGTACATTTGGGGCGGGGTGGAACGGCAGGTTCGCACCATGGAGGTGCAGCTGACAACAATTGCGTAATGCTGTCAAGGCACGTTTCTAGCACCTTTATGAATCTGTGTCTAATCCAGGATAAGCAAGGTGAATGTAATGATGTGTCTCTCAAATAAGGTAGAGAAAGAGTTAATACAGACGTACTTCACTAACAATACCAAGAGCGATTGTTACCTCTTAATGTTCTTCCAATCTTGGCATTTCTTTTTCATCTCCTTTAAGGTGCCTGACGAGGTTGTACGAATAGCAAATCAATACAAAAATCACTTCTTCTGATTATAATCCTTCAGAAATTTCCAGTCCAATGTTATATCTTATAGTTACAGTCACTAAAATCCTCATGTGCTGCTACAAATATTTTCTAACAAACGGCATGTATGCTGTCGCATCTAGAGTATAACCATTCCCCCCCCCCCCCCCCCCCCCCTCCTCTTCTTCAAACAATACTCTCATCTTCTTTCCTGGCTGTCCCGCTTTGTCTCCTTCTGTACACACTGAACTGTCACTTCAGCATAGGAAATCTTAAAACGACAAGATTAGGAACAGCAGACAGGTCAGAACAGGAATAAGCGACCGAGCTTCAGGTGCACTTATTTCTCCAGAGTGCTGATGACTTGGCATAACGAGTGTGTCTGGTTGGCATAAGCACATGCAGTCCACTAATGAGCCCTCTCGTGTCATCCTGCAGCGAAGCGACTTGGTGCTGATGCTCGTCTCTTATGTAAACTGTTATGTGCCTTTTTTCCCCCCCACTGTAGGTGCCCAAGGAATGATGTGAGGTATGTTAAATTAAACACTGCTGTCAGATCCCTCTGCGCGCAAGTAGAGAAGAAGACCTTACATCTTACTGTCAGTGATATCTGGTATAAGGTAGCTCGAGGGAGTGATTGGGATTAACCCTAACCCTAACCCTAACCCTATTCCAGGAGAGGGTCAAAACACAAATTTGGCCTTGGAGAAACAAGAATAATCCATATTTATAATACAGGGGAAAAAAAATGAATGAGGTGTGGTTTTCAAAAAGAAAAACACAGACCTAATAAGGAAAATGTGAACCAAAAGTAAATCAAAATGATGGATTGTCTATGCAAAGCCAAAAGGATCAGAATCAAGGTTTACGTGAATAAGATAAAGATTAAGAGACACTGTTGCCGTTGTAGTGATACAACGAAATTTGTTTGGTAGCTCTCAGAGACCAGCAATCAAGCACTAAAGAAAATAAAGAATAAACAAAATATCAATTCACTAAAGTATAAATATAACATTATGTCCAATGGAATACATGTGGAGTGGGAAATGATGGATATATAATAACCACACAGTTGCTGCATGACTGCTTAATTCTGATTGGTCAGGCTGCAGGTGCTAAGTTTCTCAGCCAATAGCAAATCACGGGTTTATATTAAAACGTTTGGATGATATACTGTCGTTTCCATGGCAACATCAGATTCACCAAGAATTGTGTGGTTTCCTTTTGAGGTCACGTTTATTTAACATTTAATGACGGGGTCTCCAGTGTTTGAAAAAGTTACAAAAGAAAATGTTCCCCACTGCTTGTTATAAGGCACCGACACTGGAGACTCCTTCCAAAAAATTTAGGAACTCGAAAACATGCATAAAACTGGATTCACGTTAGATTATAATTTGGCTTGAAACCAGAACCACGAGGGCGTTCAAGTCACCCGGGACTTGTGATGAAATTTCTCATGAATGAAAACCGATGAGAGTACGACACCGCAAATAATTTCACCAAAAGTCAAAATATAGTCTTAAATCCATCTCACTTTCTTAAGATTAAATATATGAAGAAAATATAAGATTATTAAACGTATTTCTAGTCAAATGTTACTAAAATTGTAGGCAAAAATACATTTGATCATTCTAGAAATAAAGTTCTTGAAAGAAGCTAAAAATTTGTTTGCCATTTTTGTAACATTTGATTAGAAATAAGCTAATAATATAACAATGGCTAATAATGGTGTGTTTTAATCTTATTTAAAGAAATTATAGATAGATTTGACTAGATTCAAGAATAATTAGCTTTATAAGATTTGCAGTGAAACACTTACTAAAGACTATTAAAAAGCTGGGACAATGCATTAGTGTATTAGCGGATTTTACAGAGCTATTGTGCTTAATCAAAAGTCCCAGTTTGACTTGAACGCCCCCTCATACAATCAGCTGTTGCTGTTAAAGGTATTTAATCGACCAACCAGAAGCAAGAATTCAACAGAACTGTCATGGAAATGAATTAAAATGTGTTGATGTTTTAAAAGGTCACATTTTTAACACCTGGAAACCTGAAACAGCTTGTTAAAGCAGCGCTAGCCTTGGGCCTGTTATGTTTCCTTTTCGCTTCTATCAGCCCGTCCCCAGAAGTGATTATGCTAATTGCTGTTTGATCAGATGATTAAATTATAATTTGATTAATCCTGAGCACTAAACGCTCAGAATACATTTACATATGCTTGGCTGCCTCGGCGCGCGGAGTGAATTTTCCCTCCGCCACTAACCGAACACGACCCATTAGCACCATGACGAGAAGGAAAAACGCTAATGTAAACCTGGGCTAAAAACATGATTATTTAAACCTTTTTCGAATCTCACGTCTTCCTGAAAAAAAAAAAAAAAAAGTGCTTTTATTTTATTCATATGCATGCGGCACCAATTTGCCAAGTGTCCGTCACGAAGATTTATGCGCGCGTCAGACGGAGAATCCCAGGGGTAATACATCAGAGAGATGAAAACAGGGTCCTAGCTGTCCTCACGCCTCAGCAGACATGGTGTGGTGCTGGCTATCTCTACTTATATTTATTTTTACGTGTGTGTTTGGCGATTCAGTACATTCCGGGTTTTCTTTAAGCGTGATGAGATAACGCAGTGCAGCAGAACCAATCTCAAGATGGAGTAGGGTGGGAAGGGGATGAAGGAGGAAATGAGAGAGAGAGAGAGAGAGAGAGAGTGGGGGGGGGGGGCATGTCTTCTGAAGGTGGAGAGAGTGGCCTTAAGCAAAGGACGGTGGCATCTTGTCTCATCATGTGATCCAAGATTGTATGTGACCCCAGGGTTGGTTCCTATTTTCCATTCGAGTTGTGCAAAGACTGGTGCAGGTGGTCCTTGACTGGTTCATTTCTGTTGATGACTAGAGTGACAGGAATGATCCTTGCAGGGGATGGAGGGGGTGCGGGAAGAGGGGGGGGGGGGGGTTCGTGTCCCCACTAAGATATTAAATAATTCCCTTCAGACGTATGCGTTCAGAAGGATGTCTCAACCTAAAACACATGACAATCTATCAAGGCTACTGTATGTTTGCACCAATACAGTACAGTGCCCTCCATAATTATTGCCACCCCTGGTTAAGACGTGTTAAAAGCCTTAAAATAATTTTGTTTTTTATTGCAGAAGCATATTGTCCCCTTGAAAATTGTAGAAAAATATAACATGAATATAAAGTGAATTTTAAGGGGAAATAAAAATCCCTGACTAACAAATAATTATTTTTCATAAAATAACCTGTTTCATAATTATTGGCGCCCCTGACCATTCCTAGAAAATAAATGTAATTGAAGCATTTCTGTCATTTCTACAGTAGTTTACAAAGTTGATCCGAGTATCTAGGAACATTTCATTAGTAATTTATCACTTCCTGCTTCCCTGGGATATAAATATGATGTGACACAGAGGCCATTGCTCTTATCCACTCTTCAACATGGGAAAGACAAAGGAACACACCATTCAAGGAAGGCAGATGTGCGTCGACCTTCACAAGCCAGGCAATGAGTACAAGAAAATAGCCACCCGCCTGCACCTGCCCATATCTACTGAGAGAGGAATCATTAAGAAGTTTAAAAAAAAAAACTGGAACAGTAGTAAACAAGCCTGGACGAGGACGCAAGTTTATTTTGCCTCCACGCACAGTGAGGAGGATGGGAAGAGAAATAAAAAATTCTCCAAAGCTCACTGTTAAAGAACTGCAACAAATGATAGCATCTTATGGTCACAAAGTCTCCAAAACAACCATCAGACGCGATCTACATGCCAACAAGCTCTTTGGGAGGCATGCAAGGAAAAAAACTTTTCTCAGTCACAATCATAAACGCAAACATTAAGCGGTACTGGGGCTTCAACTGGGACCATGTTCTTTGGTCAGATGAGACCAAGATAGAGGGGGAGGATCGGTGATGCTGTGGGGCTGCTTCTCGTCCAGAGGCCCTAGGAACCTTGTTAAGGTGCATGGCATCATGAATGCTTTGAAATACCAGGACATTTTAAAGCAAACTCTGGTGGCCTCTGCCCGAAAGCTGAAGATGGGACGTCACTGGGTCTTTCAGCAAGATAATGACCCAAAACATGTGGCCAAATCTACACAGAAATGGTTACACACATTCTACACACAGAATCAAGCTCCTCCCATGGCCATCTCAGTCCCCAGACCTCAACCCCATTGAAAAGCTGTGGAGTGAGCTGAAGAGGGGAGTGCAGAGGAGAGGAGTCAGGTCACTGGATGATTTAGAGACATTGTGCAAAGAGGAATGGTCCAAGATCCCTCTTCCCGTTTTGTTGGCAAAAGGGGGTTGTACAAAGTATTAAACATCAGGGGTGCTAATAATTGTGGCACCCATGATTTGATGTAAAGGAATTATTTCTTAATGTGGGATTTTTTTTCCCACTGAATAAATGCACTTGAATTAAAGGTTGGAATTTCCTCTTTTTTTTTCCATTGTGGTCCTATGTTATTTAGAACAAAACAGAATTTTTTAGAAGCTAAAGAACACACTTTAACCAGGGGTGCCAATAAATATGGAGGCCACTGTATATATTTTTGTATTTTCAAAAAAAAAGATGTTTTGGAATCATAAAATAAATTGCAGCTGTAATTTATTTGACAACACGTGGGTTAAAATGTAATTTGCCTCCACAGCAAGAAGCCGCTTGTTATTTCTTTTCGAATGTTTTCATTCAGGGATTAAAAAAAAAAAAAAAAAAAACAGCTATGTGGCGCAATCATGTTGCAAAACAATTTTTTTTTTTTCCTGAGCTGAGTGAAGAAATCAAGCGTGGATGTGTTTACATATTCATAGTGTGCGCCGTGCTGATGGGACATTAGGGAGCCGAGCTGCACCGCAGCAACAGAGGGAGCTCATTTAGTCGCCGACCCTGGCGCTTTCTCATCTCGCCCCGATTCAGACGTCAACGTCTCGCACCACTGTAATTGATTTGGACCTACTGAGGCCGTTTGATCTCGTTACCGCGAGCGGCGAGGCTGTAAATGAGCATTTGCTCCGGCGCCGTTTAGCTGATACTCAGATTATCTCACTTAAGAGATGAAGAAGGGGGGGAGTGGTGGTGGTGGGGGGGTTGCGAGATGATTTTTTATTTCCAGCAGGGTCATCGTCGCTCAAATAAACGCCAGTGTCTTTACATATTGGACACGAGTGGGGGGTAAATGAACTCCATTACTGAGCTTTGCTTAATATTCATGAGAGCAAATTGGGAACGGGCCCGTATGTGTGTGTGTGTGTGTGCGTGTTCTGGGGTTTGCACAAGCCTGAGGGCATGGGCGGGATTGCTAACGCTTCCTCTGGTGGCTTGTTCTGCTGTCCTTGTCTCCTGCTGTCCCTGAACAGCTCTGCTTTAATTACCTTCAGATCGTGACAGAGCTACAGTGGTGGAAATGTTCTACCTTTTGGCATCATTTACTTGCACAATGTCCCAACCACAGGCAAGGTGAGACTGGGTAACAGCTTTACACCCACACTCTGCTCAGCACCTCTGTGACCTTGAGTCTTTATATAGATGGGGCTAGTATAAATAAACTTCAAATGGAAAAGAAAAAAAAAAAAAAAACATATGCGGTGAGGATTGCACAACCGAAAAGCATTTGATTTCAAAAACTGATGATGGCGTTATCAGTGCTGGAAGGGCTGGCATTACTTTCTCCTCTCATTACAATGGCACAAGCAGAAGACGGTGTGGATGGCATCAGTCTCAGGGTTATTTGCT
The DNA here is from genome assembly GCA_030347435.1 of Clarias fuscus. Classification (NCBI taxonomy): domain Eukaryota; kingdom Metazoa; phylum Chordata; class Actinopteri; order Siluriformes; family Clariidae; genus Clarias; species Clarias fuscus. The sequence goes on along the minus strand of CM059223.1, from coordinate 3,976,588 downwards.
ATCAATACAAATCTTAAAGCGAAGCAGTTTCAGCAAAACAAGAGAAAAATGCACAGAATGGTATAAAATGTGGCCAGCACAGTAGCTTAGTGGTTAGCACGGTCACCTTGCATCTCCAGGTGCTGAGTTCGATTCCCGCCTCGGATAAAGCGGTACAGATGATGAGTGAAAGACAGCGTGAGCATAAAAAATTACAACAGTCTCACTTTGGCTGATTTCTTTCTAGCCCAGACTGTAAATTAGAATCGTACAGTCTATCACAAGAAGACATGCCCTCTAGACTAGAGCCTTTGTTTAAACCATTACGCTTTGGCGCCTTTGTCCCTGATTACAATTAAATTTAATTAATTTTCCCAGGTACTTTCCCTTGCCTCAAATTTTGCTGACACAGCTTCAACAAGCCCGTGTGCTTTCCCTCCTCCATCTCAACCTCTATCTTTCCCTGTCAGCACATGTGTGTCTCCTTGAACTGGGAGCGTTCGGGGTACCCATTAGAGTCGGTCTCAATCAAGACACTTACAGTATGCTGGCAATCCGCAAATCATGCTGTCACTTACAGTAGTGCAAGCTTTAAGCCTCGAGCTGTGAGGAATTTAAAAAGCTTAATCAATTATACATTTAACAGCGTTCATATTTAAATCAGTACCCATTCATGTCCATCGACTCACGACAGGCAGTTGCTCTGGAGTGATGATGGTATTCCTCATGACTGCACACTTACAGTACAGTACAATATACAGTTTACAGTAAGAAAATGCAGGTTATACAAAGCTGCTTATGTAACACCTTAAACACGGACGTTTACGGCCATCCAGCCACGTAAACATGTCATCACTGATATGTGAAGTTTTCTCTAAGGAGCTGTTGGAAGGAGTCTCCTTTGCACAACAGCATCACTAACAGTTGCAGAATAAAGGCGCTTTTGCGCTTTTTGGTGTTTCTCTGTAACGTGATAAGCTGTTTTTGTTTTTTGTTTTTGTTTTGTTTTTTGAACGTATTAAGTTCCATATAAACAACAAAAAAAAAAGGAACATCTGTTTATAGTTATTGATGGAACAACATAAAACTATCTTGTTTGGTGCACATGTAATTATGGATGCATACCGAATGCATGTGATGTTATTTACCGAAATAAAATGAATTTGAAAAAAATGGAGATGTTGGCAAATTGCTATGGAATAAATCCATCCATCCAACTAGGAACCTCTGTAGTCCAACTAGGAACCACGGAGGTCAATGGTGACCATGGCGTTTATTCCCATTTTTACACCTGTGGTTGAACCTCTGGTCAACATTCACACATGCATTCACACGCTACAGACCGTTTCGGAACGCCAATTAGCCCAACACGCGCCCATGTTCTTGGACTGTTGGAGGAAACCCGCCAAGCAGTTGGACAACATGCCAACTCCATGTACCTGTACACAGACCCCAGGTGGGAATCGAACCATTGACTCTGCAGGTCAATGTGTTCAAAGGACACCGTGCTGCTATTGAATACATAAGATGAATGAAACACTTCAGGATGTGACGTTGTAGGAAAATAATCATTCTTCAAAGGTTCTATTTTATAAACCTATCTATTTTCTTATTTCTATTTCTATTGCTTTTCCGACCTTCCTTAGCCTATAGACCCATGTCTGCTATTGCTTTATTGCTGTTTTTTTTTTTCCCCGAACATTCTTACATAAGAAATGTATATATGAGAACGTCTATAAGAAAGATCTTTTAGAAAATGCACTTTACAAGACTGCTGTCTACTAAAGCATCGCTAACTAATGGACTACAGCTTGTTTCGTCTCAAAACACATTTCAAGAAACATAAAAAATTCAGACTCTTTCTCCAGTCTTGCCTTTTTCCACCACACTCTGATGGACACTCGCCTCTGAGAGATTCAGTTTTTTTTTTGTTGTTGTAGTGCTTTTTCAGGGTTCGAGTTGGAGAAAGTAAACGTAAAAGAGTGCTACATACTCAGATCTCTGTAGAGATGAGGCGAAGCAGAAATAATCAGATCTCACTAATTCTCAGATTGATTACATTTTATAGGAATCATTTGCTTTGTAAAATTTTATTGCTACTACAGTGCAACATTGATTATTTTGCCCTTAACACCATTTTCTATTGTGTTTTCTATTGTGCTGAGTTATATACAGTAGAGATCAGTTATTTATCCAACCAATTTGTCAGTGGTGTACATGGCTACCGAGCCACCATTACAGAGGTTACCTGCAAGCAGTACAATGCCCTGAATGTCTATGAGAGTGTATTTGTTTGATTCCAGCCTTATGGAGTGAAAGAAACACAAACGAACCGCGTCCTGATTGTTCCCCTGTTTGTTGTCTCACTTCTGTTGCAGTTCTCAGTGAAGATCTACATTCCAGCTTGTATTTTGTCAATGCATCTCTGCAAGAGGTAGTGTTCGCCAGCACCACAGGGACGCTGGTGCCCTGTCCCGCAGCCGCTGTGCCTCCAGCCACGCTGCGCTGGTACCTGGCCACCGGCGAAGAGAGCTACAACGTGCCAGGGATCCGCCACGTGCACCCCAACGGCACGCTCCAGATCTTCCACTTCTCTCCCTCCAGCTATAGCAAAGTGATCCACGACAACACTTACTATTGCACCGCTGAAAATCCTTCAGGGAAAATTAGAAGCCAAGATGTTCACATTAAGGCTGGTGAGTACTACGCAGGAGCCGATTTGATCTAGCTAAGTTATGTTAAAAGGCGCGAATGTTAGAGTTTTGACAAAATTTAGTTACTGCTTTTATAAAAAACGTTGTTCTGTACTTTCACCTGTAAAACACCAGTTATTTTGGTCAATACTCAGTAAATTGTCAAATTTTAAGCACTAGCTTAATGCTAGTCTGATGCTGGCTTTATCCTTTAAAAAAAAAATATATATATATATATATTTTTTTTTTTTTTTTGCCTTCTCTACTGTACATCCTAATCAGAAATGCTAGATCATTATTTCATGAAGTTTGGTTTTTAAATAAACAAATACTTGTCTGGGTTTCCCTTCAGTCTTACGGGAGCCATATACGGTTCGCGTGGCGGACCAGACAGCCATGAGAGGCAGCGTAGCGGTCTTCAAGTGCATTATTCCTTCCTCAGTGGAGAAGTACGTAACGGTTGTGGCATGGGAAAGAGACACAGTCGCCCTCGTCTCAGGTAGGACCGGGATCCTGTTTCCTCATCCCTCATGCTGTAAACGGTTATCATAAATACATAACATGTGCTTGCTACGTGGGTTAATACAGGGGTTTGAATGAAATGAAAGAGATGCGATCTTTTTCGATATGCAACAATAATATTTGATGAGGGAGTTTAACACAAGAAGAATTTAATACGTTTGGTAAAAAAAAACAAAGAAAAAAGTTTGAACTGAACTGAGCTGAAATGAGTTTGAAAACTGTGATTTGGCATGAAGTAAGGTGATCAGATAAATGTGTCACATCATATTTCATGTTGTACAATAACCAAAAAACAAAAAAAAAAAGGATGTAAAATAAAATGCATTCACCTATCAGAACTATTTCTACAGTACATTTGCTCGAACTCTGATGCTCCGCCCACGTTCTACTGAGTGTCTCACAACTTTTATGTCTGGTCACAAGCGTCACATTGCACTTCTCTCTATGGACAGATTCTGTACAGTACGTCCCATACATGAGCGCACAGATGACCAGAGTGATTGACAGGAAAGATTGTCAATCATAGAAAGAATATGCCCCGCCCACCTGACTTTTTCTTCCCCCCCCCCCCCCCCCCCCCCCCCCTTTGAAATCATGCATTTTCACTAATAACCTTAAAAACAAGATGATTAGCTATTTTTCCCAGGGAGGCGGGGCTTGCATAATCCATTTAGCAGACGCCCTTATCCAGAGCAACTTTCTCATTATACAGTACGTTTGAGCAGTTAAGGGCTTTACTCAAGGTCCCAACAATGGCAACTTAGTGGTGGGGTTGGAACCAGGAACCTTCCAATCACTAGTCCAATGCCTTAACACTGAGCTACCCCCAGCCACCATGAGCAATTTTAAATGCTACAGTATGTGCTGTCGCGTCTAGATTTTAAATAGTGCTAGTCATCTCTTGTCTGGATGACTGACCTTTTTCTGTTCCTGACCGAGTCTAGACTCTCTGTCCGGTCTGATTTAGATGCGCGGGGGCCGATATGCCAGTCGTGTCACTTTGCTTCACTGTACTGACCCACTTCTCACCCAAATGAAGGCACAGAGAGACAGAGAGAGAGAGAGAAAGGAGGAACGATTTGAAAATTCACCTTGCCTAGGGGCTGACGGCTCTCTCTGTGGGGTTTTGTGCAAACTCAACCGAGAGACTAACATCACCTTGGCTGATGATTTTTAAAGCTTTTAACATAAGATCAGATCCTTCTACAGTAGTTAGTACTGTATATGATTATTAAACAAAACTCATATCATCATATTAACAAGTGTTGATTGCAACGCGTACATGCCCAATAGAACCTTCTGGACATCAGAAATTAGTGTTCGCTCTGGAGAGCCTGTCAGAAAGTGTTATCCAGCCAGCACTCAGTTGTCCTGTATAAATATTTGATGAGCGAGGGCAATATTTCACAAAACAAATAGATTTTAGGCACAATTCACTGCATGTGTCATAGCATGGCACGGAGCGCTCTTCCCTTGTGCCGATTCAGGGCATTAGCAGGGACTTTGAAATGGTGTCTGATTTGTGTTTGTGTGTATTTGTGTGTGTGTGTGTGTGTGTGTGTGTGTGTGTGTGTGTGTAAGGGATAGACTACAATTATGTCTCTGCCTTTGTTTTCTGACTATCTTCAAATGTTCATGAATAAATAAGCAGCGCATGGGGAGTTTTATAAAAAGCTCTGTTTTTCTCTATAAAGAAATCTTAAAGCTTTCCGTGATCTGAAACTTTGGAATCGTGGCCACTATACAGTACGTCCAGATGATGATGATGATGATGAAACAAGGTTCAAGGGAATTCGTTCCAGGGTTTCGAAGTCTCTAATAGTCTCTAATAGTGTCGTCTGTTTAGCGCGCCGCTTCGTGACATTTCGCTAACCATTGAGCAGCAACTTGACCGTTTTTGCCCTCACAAAGCTAATAATGATTGCACCAAAGAGGGAGGAGGAGCTCAGGTCGTGCCCCGCCCCACTTAATGAGCCGGATCTAACAAGGTTTCACCGCAATTAGGTTTTCAAAATTTTACTGCCACTCTCCATGGGAAAAAGGTTCCAGAAAATCTTGCATCTAGCGTGTCTAACAATGATGAGCGTTAATCAACAGATTTCGAAACGACCGTGCGACAATTATAAACGCTGATATTTGAAGAGCCTTGCTAATGGAGCTTGAAAAGAAGTGGAGGATGGAGGAGCACCGACAACATGGACGCCATTTTAGCAAGAAAGCCATGAGGGGGTATTGAGAATTAGAAAGCCTGAGCTCTTGGTTTCCAGTTGGATATCGGAGGCTTTTCTCTTGTAATTTCTATCACAGCAAGTGTCTAAAATTTATTCCCTGGCAACAACAACAAAAGGTCAGTGAGGTTGTAAAGCTAAATCACCAAGCAAAAGCACAGAATGATTTCTCTCCTGACGAACATTCCGAACCCTATGTATGATCCAGAACAGAGAAGAGAAAAAAGGTTTAGTGGAATAAAGAAAAGGATTTGTAGTGTGGGGGGGGAAAAAATCAATAACTGTGTGCATTAATCATGCTGTGGGTGCAGACGGGAATTATGGGTACGCCGAGGGGTAGAGAGATGCATTTATGAATTCACACATTAGCTAAAATGCATCAGATGCACTCTGCACACCTTCAGCATCCATTCAAAGTTCATCCCCAAGGAGGTGTAGAAGTGTAACACTAATAATCCTAATCCTGCTCCAAAACATAGCTGGGTCTTACTACAGTACGTCCTTAGTGCTGGGCGTGTCGTGTCTGGTCTTTTGTGCGATACAGGAAGTACAGATATGCGCACATGGGTGTAAGTCAAGTCAAGTCAATTTTATTTATATAGCGCTTTTAACAATTGACATTGTCGCAAAGCAGCTTTACACAATAAAAGAGTTAAGTTTGTATGCAATGTGTATGAATCAAAATGATAAGATTGTCCCTGATGAGCGAGCCGAGGGCAACGGTGGCAAGGAAAAACTCCCTGAGATGGTAATAGGAAGAAACCTTGAGAGGAACCAGACTCAACAGGGAACCCATCCTCATCTGGGTGATAACGGAGAGCAGGGATTGATCAGCATAATAATGTGTACTGGAAGTTCAGTATAACAGGAGATGTGTTTAAAATTTTAATTAAAAGGAGTCCAGTTTGTTCCCGGAGGCTCAGGTAGACTGTAGGAGATTCCAGTCCTGAGCTATCGAACAACTGAAGTCACAGGTCCCCAGAGCATCAATCGATGACAGGACAGTCTTCATGGAAACCATCCCCAGCCACCATACGAATCCAGGCAGACCACACGGGGCATCCATGCGACGAGATCTCCAACCAGAAGCAGGACGCCAGGACGGGTTAGACGGCTCCAGAGGGTAGAGGGGTCTGGATCACTGGCAACTCAGGAGTGACATGTATAGCGAGACAGAGAGACAGAGAGAGGGAAAGGAGAGAGAGAGAGGAGAGAGCAGAAAAGGAGAGAACAGAAAATAAGGAGAGATGCCAGTTAGGTCTGGTCACAGTCAACATGTATAAGGTGAATGTATATTTAGTGCAAAGTGGAAGCAGGGACTCCGGCAGGACTAACTATAACAGCATAACTAAAAGGGAGAGCCAGAAGGAAACACAAACATGAGGGCTCCCTGAGATGTAAAGCAACCAATCACCTCACCGTCAACAAACCTGAGTGAACAATGAGAGTGGGGAGGACAGCATCTAAACATACCAGTTCACCAGAATACTCTACGTCCATGAGTCCCCCAGATCTGCTCCTTTACCTAAGGTTAATCTATTTACAAAAATGCTTGGCTAAATAAATAGGTTTTTAGCCTAGACTTAAACACTGAGACTGTGTCTGAGTCCCGAACATTAATAGGAAGACTATTCCATAACTTTGGGGCAACAATTTGCCAAATATTAGGATTTTCCTAATCATTCTTATTATTACTTACATTATAGCATTTATATATCTCAACAGTCGTCCCCTCACCCATGTCTCTGTTAGTAAGAGAGAAAAAAAAAAGCCTTATGGGCATGGTGGAAGAATTTAATCTAAATTTTATTATATTTAGATCAGACCTAAATCTAATTGTACTGGTGCTGAAATGAAGTATATTGGATATGCAGTCAATCATCATAAGTCATTTTAGCCCTTTGAATCATTTACTGTATCATTTAAATCATTTGAATATTTTACTGTATCATTTAAAGCCTTCTTTTTAAGTCATTGCTGAATCATTTGAATCCCTTGAATAATTTCCTGTGTCATTTGAGTGCAGCATTCGAATCCCTCCTTTGAATCATTTACTGAATCATTTAAATCATTTGAATCCTTTATTCTATCATTTGCATCAGTTGAATCATTGATTGTATCAAGTGTAGCAATTGAATCCCTCTGTTGAATCATTTACTGATTCATTTAAAACATTTGAATCCTTATTATCCTTAGTTGAATCAAAGGATTTACTGTATCATTTGAGTGTAGCATTTACATTCCTCCACTGACTCATTTACAGTATCATGTATATCATTTGAATCCTTTATTGTATTATTTGAATCCTTTGAATCATTCACTGAAACATTCAAAACATTTGAATCCTTTATTATATATTATTATATCATTAAAGTCCTTAATTCTAACATTTGAAACCCTTGAATTGTAGCATTTGAATCTATCCTTGGAATCGTTCACTGTATCATTTTAATTCATTGAATCCAAAAGTGTATCATTTAAATCATTTGAACCCTTTACTCTACCATGTGGATCCTGTTAATCCTTTATTTGAACAAACGATTTGAACAAAGAGCTGAAACTGTAGCTTCTCCAATTTAATTTTAAACAAACAACAAACTAAACTATGTCAATGCTAACGTGCTAAAATAAGGAAATTAATACAAACCTACAAACCAATCAGAATCAAGGACTCAACTCAGCGACGTGATATAAAACAGTCTGATTAGCATACGTTGCCCCAGATGGAACATAAAAATGATCGTAAAATGATTAGTTTGATCGTGTGTTACGAGCGGCCCGTCTGCACGGCTCATAAACGGCTACATTGTTAGCCATTAAGCTGGGAAACGATTAGCGAGGACATCGGGACTAATCTTCTACAAACACGGCCGGGCTCGAGCCGCCGCCTCGCTACTCTGAGAGCTCGCAGAGCTGGATCATAGCCAGGTCACAACGCATGGCCGAGATCCAAAACGGAGCTCAGCGATAAGCACAGCGGAGGCTAATTAAGGCAGCGGAGACCCATTTGCGTCCACTTATGAATATTTGCCTGACGCCTCATGAAGACGCTGGGGAAAAAACATGCATGCCTTGCTGGATTTAATGGCGTATCAGAAAAAAAAAAAAACATGAAGGTGCAAGAAAATGACGTCATTGTGTGTAGTTGATTAGATTTGGGTGAGATGTAGAATGCCTGTCTAAGCTATTTTGTGTGTGTGTGTGTATGTGTGTGTGTCCAGGCCACATTAGCCAATTAGAGTTGATGGCCATGTCTGCAAGCTCTTATCATCAGCAGGCAGCTGCTGCCATGCGTTTGAGTGAATGAGAGATTGAACGTGTGTCCATGTTATAATTTTTTCTTGTACGTTTGCTATTGTTTGTGTGAGGGAAAAGGAAGGCTGCTGTTGAAAGGACAAATCGCTGTGTGGTAGCATAGGACACGAGGCATGTCGTATGAAAGATGGCACTCTCAGGTCGTTTTTGCATAATCTGTTTTTTTTTTATTTTATTTATAATTTTTTCATTGCGAATCTCAAGGAAAACATGGGCCATGAGGGAACTGAAGAAGAAGAAAAAAAATCCCTGAACCATTAGTGTGAGCTGGTGTGCATTTAAACACAAACACACTTGCCTACATTTGAATTAAACAGTGGTACAATATATTAATAACTATGCATCGTAACAGACTCGTTCCTTCTTAAAAAGCAGACGTGTTTGTTGTTGCTAGGACTTTTCAGCGAACGAATCAACGCGACTCAAGCCTCCTACACCAATAAGATTCGGGATGAGTCTTGCTGAGTCTCGCTTTTTCTCTTTTAATCACCCGCCTGAAGAACCCGAACAAAAACAAGCTTGAAGCCTCCGTATTCGCTGTGCTGAGAAGATAAGGCGCTAACATCTGATTTTTTTTTTTTATAGCAGAAGCCCTCCGTGCTTTTATTTAATACTTTGGGAGATTAGTGTCTAAAATTGTTCCAGCGTCAATGCGAGCGCCAAGATGGAGGCTGAATCATGTGAACACAGGCAGCCATTTTCTCTATGAGGTTGAATTTAAGGCAGGATGAGATTGTAAATGTTTCAGTTAAACAGTAATGACCCGAATAAAACCAGAGTGGTTTATTTATTTATTTATTTATTATTTAAAGCTTGTTAAGCAAATAATGCTAAATATAGAAAGAAAAAAAAAACAAATGTGTTGATTTACAAATTAAATATTATGGTTTTAACAAAAAAGCCAAACCATTCTGCTATTTATTTTTTAGCTAATTTTGTTCATATTTATAAAAACTGTGATTTTTAAAAATATATATTTGTAATAAATCAATCAGTAAATACCATCGATTTGTTGCCATGCCAGTTTGTGCCATCACATATTTCACATATAGATTTCATTCTTCTATTTTCTTCCCTAATTTTTGTGTAGTTTCTTTATGTCAACAAATATCAGGAATTTGTCATGAAACTTAAAATTACAAAGAAGTATTTTTATGAATTAAATAAAAGTGAATTGCCTAATACAAAATTGCAAATAAAATGTAAAAAATAAATACATTCACAAATAATGTTAAAAAGCAACTTATTCTCATTTTCCAATTTTAAATTTGTACAATTTTTTTTTCACAATACTTTCTAGATATACGCATGTTCTAAATTTTAATGATCATTTTATTTTAGTTAATTAATTTTAATTGAGGCAAATTTTACTCATAAAATGAAATGAATAAAATTAAATGAACTAATATTTGAATTTAAATTAAAAATATTTTAATGTTATGTCCTATTTTAATAATAATAAAACAAATAAAAAAGCAACAATAATAATAATGATTATTATCATTATTATCATTGCTGTTATTATTATTATTATTATTATTATTATTATTATTATTATTATTGCTTTTTTCTACAATATAAATCTGTCACTTATGAATTGTCTTATGAAATCTTCAAAATGCCTAATGCCAAAGAAATTCTTTCATTAATTCATAAACATTATTATGACTTGAGGCCTACAGTATGAATTAAATCTGAATCAATAATTGAATAGTTTTTTTGTTTATTTATTTTTTTACTTGAGGTCTCGGGGCATTGCTGCAGCTCTATGCTCCATATCTACAATCCCTCAAGTTAAACAGCTATTATCAAGTCTTCAGTTTAAAAAGCTCACACTGTGTGACTGTATAATCAGCGTCTTCCGGCTGCTCTTGCTCGGCTTCTTCTGCACCCAGCATATGGCTCCTGGAGGATTAAACAACATGGACTAGCGCCATCGGTGGCCCAGAGATGCGGCACCGTGAGCCAAGACCTCAAATCACGTACAGCTGAGGAGGAAATCAACATAATAACAGGAACCCTCTCTGCAAAGGAAAACAGATTTATTTTCCTCAAGAAATGAACTAGACCATGTGCTGCACATGTTCAGGAATCGTGATGTTATGATGCAGGAAGGAGAAGAAAAAGTGTCTTTGATTTCTCGCAGTGTTTTGGAAGCTTATTGGCGGCCCGCGTGCGACAAACAGGAAGTCAGATTGAACCCTGAGTCGACGCGAAGACGGACCATCTGTAATCAAAGAGGCAGCGCACAGACAGCTTTCACTAGCATGTGCTAATCTATGTGGCATATGGGCATGGAGTGGAATTAACATGGAGGTGGAAAAAAAGGCGAAACGAATGAATCAGGGCGGCAAGAGGAACAGCGTCCCTAATGCTCTAGAACTTAAAGACACGTGTGCCAACAACTTAGAAAAAGCATGTACCTGTACACTCACATGCACTTTTAGCAGTTTTATTAATGTTTCATATGAAAAAATATCAAATCGGAAAATAATTCGGAATACAATTTCACTATAATTAATCTGAATCTTTCTGCAATCCTAGATTAGGTACAAAATATATAAAATATATCATTTTAAAGCAAAATGTAAAAGAAAAACAAAACAAACAAGCAAAAAAAAAAAAAACAGCCCTGCAATGAACAGCCTTAGGTCAAAAGTTTTTAAATACTTCAAATAAAATAATATGAAATAAATAAATAAATAAATAAAAGATAGTAATCGATTACTGATCTCACTTACGCTTCTTCACCAGTCTCACTTTATTTGTCTGATAAGTTTAAAATGTCAAGCTTTTAACTCACAAAGCATAAACACCTCCGTCTTGAAGAGCTTCCAGTGTTGAAACACCTCAATTCACTTTAAATTGAATCAAGTCTTATTGACTCAGTACAGTATCTGTGCAATTGAACCAGTCGTGAACTGAAGTTTATTGGATCATTTACTGTATCATTTGTACTGTATATGTACTCTTTGATTCTTCTCCTGCCTTATTTGTATCTTTAAAACATACAGTATACTGTTGTTTGAATCTTTGGAATTATCTACTGTGTTGATTGAAATTATTACTGTATCAACTTGACGCCAACTGGTCCTTCATTAGCGAAGGTTCCCTGTACTGTAGATGCTGATCATCTCTCTCTCTCCAGCCAGCAGTTAGTGAACCATCTAATGTCTGTTTGGACCTTAATGAGCACCCTCCGGCTTGATGCTTGTTAAAATAGTTTCAATCTTATTTCTTTCTATTATAGTTTGAGTGTACAGCCAGTACAGCCAAGCATGGTGTCCAGTCTTTTGAACTGAAGCTGTGAGGCTAAAATACATGTAGTTGACAAATGAATGCATGCCTATTTGTTCTAAAAAATTAAGTTTCCATTAAAAGTCTCTGTAAATCATTGATACCTCAAATGATTTCCCTATACTTACAAATGAAAAAAAAAAAAAAGCATAAAAATTTGAGTAAAACTACATTTTTCCACTGAATTATAATATAATGCTGAAATTGAACCAGAATTATTTGTTTTTTAGTCTCATGTGGTGGGTCACTAACCTGGGGTCAACACACTTATTCCTACATGAAAAGACTCAAAGCATCTGCATGTAGACTGCCTGGTCCCTCCAAACAAGTCAATGTTTCAGAGGGGATTGCATCAAGCAAAGAAAACAACTAAGGAGTTTGGGTTCAGAATTATAACCTGGAAGGTGTTTAAATGAAATATTAGCATTAACTTTTTTTTTTTGAGTCAGACAGTGTATCAGCAGATTAGTTTTTTTGAAACTGCTAGAATTTTCTTGATAGCAATGTTGCCACCTCGGAACTTTATGAAGCACGTAATAGCAAGTTAGCATTCATGAAAAAAATTAAAGGTATTGAAATAATTGCGGATGAAAAAATTGATTGTAGGAAACTTGCCTAAAAACTTTTTCCTCATATAAATGTGGAAATAAAACTAACCCTAATCAAATGATATTATAATTATTATTATCATCATCCTCGAGATAGTGTGGCTAAAACGTAAAATTAGCAACGTAGTGTTGAGTCCATGGCACTAATGAATTATTTATTTATTAATTAAGGTTTAATATTTTTAGTATACGGTAGGCATGGTAATAAATGACTTTGACTCATTCTTGATACACTGACTCAGTGACTGACTTGGAATTGTTTTGTCATCTTAATCCTTGTTGAAGTCTGTATCCCTATAACAAAACTTCTGTTGCTGGATGTTATTAGCGTTTTTATTTAAATGTATCTATCCTCAGTTTTGTTGCGAGTTGGTGCCTGAGTCGGTGCAGGTGAGGCGTCTCGGGAAGCGAACAGATGGAGGTGTTTAGTGAGCACGCTGACTCGAACCTGTCACTCGTCACCGCGGCATCGAGGAAGCACCATATGCCTGGTGCGCTCAAAGCCCTCCACCATGACATGAAAGTCGGTGCATCCTGGGGAAAAAAAAAAAAAGATATTTTTTTTTTTTTCACTGTTTGTCCTGTCACTAGATGTGAAACGTTGTCACTATTCGAAGTCTGTTCAGTGTCCTAGCCTTCACTCAGAGTGCGTCATGTTTTGATGACTTCATTAGCACTTTGCATGACACCCCCTAACCCCAACCTTTAAAACCTAGCATACCCATCATTTCAAGTCGAGATAGTACCCTCAATGGTATGCGAAGAAGCAAAGTTAAAACATTACATAATTATACGTCCATTATTAATGCATGGGAAAAAAAAATCTTTTGTTTTAAACTCAGCGTCCTTGCTCAGAGGGCACCGCTAGGTCGGATTTGTCAGGCTGACGTGTTGGCGCTCCGTAACCTCATCTGCTCGGTGGGAAGCCGTGGCATCTCTAGCCACCACCCCGCTGTGAAGGTTTTGTTGGCCATCTGCTTGTCGCTGGACTCCTACGGACCATAAAGGTTAGCCGGGGAACTCCTGCGTGAACGTGTGACATCACGTCATAATGCCGGACGCTTCAAGACGAGGTGGAGGAATGATTTATAATAAGGACAAAAAAAATAATCAGAGTTTAGCCAATCAGGAAGACAGGTTTGGTGTTTGCTTTTTTTGCATGAAGCGTCCAACATTTTCATGCCATTTTCACGTGTGTGTGTGTGTGTGTGTGTGTGTGTGGTGTGTGTGGAGTTTGCATGTTCTCTGGGTACTCCTGTTTCCTCCCATAGTCCAAAGACATGCAGGTTACATTTAAGCATTTGGTGGACACTCTTACCCAGAGCGACTCAGTCTCCATCATTGGACAGATCCTTACACTGGTTACTAGGATGCTAACTAAGTACCATGAACCCAAATAAACTATAAATAAAGATTAGGATAATTGGTTTGCCTGGAGTGTGTGTATCTTTGTGCCCTGTGATGGATTGGCACCCTGTCCAGGATGTACCCCCGCTTAGTGCCCATAGTCTCCTGGGAAAGGCTCCAGCCCCCCTGTGACTCTGCATACATGATAAAGTGGTATAGAAGTGAATTTATACATTAAAGTTATAATAATGATAAGAATTTACAAGAAAGAGGTTTGATACCAGTAATATCTTTATACAGTACATGGCTAGAATTATACTATTAATTTGTTTTAATTTAACGTGCCAATCCTTTACGCCACTCCTACTGTATATACGTATATCTACTGTTTAATATTTATGCTTAGCGGATCCATTGTTGCTCAGAAAATATCCGCTGCGGCGTCTCTTATCTCCTCACACACCTGACAAGACAGCATGTAAAGCAGCTGTGTCTCCAGCAGGCCGGATGCTGTTTTGTTATCAGGAACCTGTCGCCTTTCTCTCTCGCTCTCTCTCTGTCTTTCTAAGAGCCTCTTTTGTGTATGCGTGGCCGTTTCTACGAGCCGAAGACAGAGCGAGAGAGCGTCTGGCTACGGCAGGAGCGCACTGACACGACTTTAATCCTCCCCCCCAACCCATCATCATCGCCCCTTCCTCCCCTCCTCTAATGTCAGAGCGGGGCCCTGGAGTCACACGGCCAGTTGCCACAGTAACCGACTCACCTTCCTCCTCCCTCACATCATCATACCTAAAGAGAGAGAGAGAGATGTCTTGTGGCAAAAGGCTGGTTCACTTTATTTCCTTCATGCTTTTCCTTTTTTATTCAATGAACAAAATAGCTGTGAAGGACTGGGAGGAGGGGAGAGTATGTGGAAAGATCTGTTTATATACTGTATACTGTATACGGGTGGGGACATCTAGTAAGGATAGGATTATCTGGTAATATCTGGAAAGTATTTTTTTTTTCCTTTTCTTTATTTTTCCTTTTTTTTTTTTTTTTTTAGAAAAATACACCAAAATGGTTTGGTGAGATTTGTGATTTTGGTGAGGTGTGATTATACCGTGGCAAGTCCCCAGAAGGCAACTAAAACACCTTTGCGTGTGTGTGTGTATTGGGGACATGAAGTGAAGGATATGGTGGGTGTTTCAGAAATGACAACCCTACTTTTGCAAATTTGCAGCTTCACAGGACAGCACAAGCTCCTGTGCAGACTGTGTGTGTGTGTGTGTGTGTGTGTGTGTGTGTGTGTGTGTGTGTGTGTGTGTGTGTGTGTGTGTGTGTGTGTGTGTGTGTGTGTGAGACTTTCTTTCTTTCCTGTCTGTCTTTTCTATGCGGAGGGAAGCTTGTCCGCCCAGTCGCCCCGTCAGCGCAGTAGGCAGCAGCGTACAAAGAAAGCGCCGGCGTTTGGCACCTGGGCGTTTAACCTGCATTTTGCCGCTCGTGCTGACAGGCAATTATGCTAAAGCTAAGCGCTAATTACAGCGGACAGCCGCACTCTCAGGGACTGGGATTAAAGAGAACGGTTTTCCTGTTGGAAGAAGGGAAAAAAGAAGTTATTATAATACATAAGTGGTGGCTGAAAATAGAACGTTCTCAAGCCAGCTCTGGTGATAAATATTCGCCTCGTCTCGTGTGCAGGATCCTCGTCGGAAATAACTCAGTGGGATGATGAGGTTTTTTTTGTTTGTCTTTTTTTTCCCCTTGCAAAAATAGTCAGTCTGTCCTGTTTGGTAGAGAAAGGGACGAATGGAGGATGCGATTCCAACCTCGCTACAGAAAGAGAAACGCCGTAATTGTCTGTCACCACGGTAACATCTGATTCGCATTGTTTAGAGAGAGCAGCTGCTGAGAGAGAGAGAGAGAGAGAGAGAGAGATGGACAGGCAGGGAGTGTGAGCGAGAGAGGCAGAGAAAAAGGGAGATATACAGAGAAAGAAGGAAAGAAAGAAAGAAAGAAAGAAAGAAAGAAAGAAAGAAAGAAAGAAAGAAGGGGGAGGGGGCAAGACAAATGCCCAGAGAGGGACACATTGATAGAGAGAGAGAGAGAGAGAGAGAGAGAGAGAGAGAGATGCACAGTAAAAATTCTAATCATGAAGCCTTTTACTTTCCTGAAAATTTTCTGATGTGTTCTGGGACATTTACCTAAATCGCTGAGTCACAGTTAAAGACCATAATGAATTAACAAATCAAAATATATGAAATAAAAGGAACTCCACGCCTTTATTTAGGTTCACACTACACCTTAATTTACAGTAGGTTCACACCACACCTCTATTTAGGTTCAAACCACACCTTCATTTACATTCACACCACACCTCTATTTAGGTTTACACCACACCTCAATTTAGGTTTACATCACACTTCAATTTAGTTTCGCACCACACCTTTATTTAGGTTCGCACCACACATTTATTTATGTTCGCACCACACCCTTATTTAGGTTCACACCACACCTCAATTTAGGTTTGCACCACACCTAAATTTAGGTTTACATCACACCTCAATTTAGTTTCGCACCACACCTTTATTTAGGTTTGCACCACACCTAAATTTAGGTTTACATCACACCTCAATTTAGGTTTACATCACACCTCAATTTAGTTTCGCACCACACATTTATTTATTTGCACCACACCCTTATTTAGGTTTGCATCACACATTTATTTAGGTTTGCACCACACATTTATTTAGGTTCACACCACACCTCAATTTAGGTTCGCACCACACATTTATTTATGTTCGCACCACACCCTTATTTAGGTTTACACCACACCTCAATTTAGGTTCGCACCACACCTTTAATTTGGTTCGCACCACACCTTTATTTACGTTCAGACCACACCGTTATTTAGGTTCAAACCACACCTTTATTTACGTACACATCAAAACCTAACCCTATTTAGGTTTACACCACACCTCAATTTAGGTTTACATCACACCTCAATTTAGTTTCGCACCACACCTTTATTTAGGTTCGCACCACACATTTATTTATGTTCGCACCACACCCTTATTTAGGTTCACACCACACCTCAATTTAGGTTCGCACCACACACTTATTTAGGTTCGCACCACACCTTTACAAACATTGTTTAATATAAATATCTCGTTTGCGCGTGGGTCTGGGCATAGACGCGGTGACAGCTGGCATGCTTTGTCTTCGCTAGAGATTTACCGCACGTTAAATGTGCTTGAGTGGCACAGCGAGCAGCTTGTTGACATGGCGAAGTGCTGTCCCGCGATCCCAAAGCAAACATCGCCGTCTGCTCGACACTCAGGCTGATGGAGCTGGGAAACACCTCGACCTCGCGCCGGGGGAATAGACGGCACCACCGGTGCAATTAAAACGTTAGCATAATTGACAGGGCATCATTGAACTCAAGCTCTCTGAGGAGTCGTGATGAGAGTGGGGGTTATTATTAGCCAACGATGCCGGTCGTTAAAAAGCTGGTTCAGAGATACGGACCGTGCTGACGCCGCGACTCGAGGTTAAGATTCTCAGATGATGCTGAGGCAATCTTTACAGCTAACATGTTAGCATTTTTGGTTTCATTAAAATGATTTTACACGTTATTTTTACATGGACCGTATCGTGTAAAAAAAAAAAAAAAAAACACTTTAAGAAACCCAAAATGCAAGAGCCTATAAGAAAATACGAGTGGTATCATGATACACAAATTTATGACCAGTCATGTCTTTTGTTTGCTAATGCTACAATCAACAAGGCTGCGGTTATTCAGGCTGTTTGCTGCATGGTCCCTGCTGTATGTACAGTATCTGTTCTTGTTGACTGTGTGCGTCCAAAAGCATGATGCGTCCATGTGGTGCAAAACCAGCGTAAGTAGTTGTGGGCAGTATAGAGCACCATGTGACTGAACATCTGAGTGTGACTATCAGAGCTCTGATAGAGGTCATTGCCATCTTGGCAGGAACTGACTATGCCTAAACCCTGGTTAATCCATAAATTGGTGGAAATCCATGAAATGAAACCCGTCTGTTGGTTGGAACATGCCTATCTAACACCGTTACCACAAGTTAGCTATCTTAGCTAGCTTAACTTCACATTAGCTAAAATTCTAAGGCAGCTAATGTTCATTTTTATGCTAAAGGTAGCTGTCATTCAGATTGACCACGCTCCTAATTATGCATATTGTTTTATTGTTCGAAATCATTTTAACTGATGAGTTACCAAAACCATTTTTTTATACCAATCTACAAAGATGTTGTAAAGTTGGACATTTTAACATGGGGCTCTATGATGATAGATTTATACTCTTCTCTCGGTTTATACCCTCCACCCTTGCTCACCTTCAACCCAACCTTTTTCTTTTTGTTGACTTGCAGATGACACTCTGTGTCCATTCCCTTGTTCATTAATGTCACCCGTAACGTTTGTTGATTAGCTTTGTAAAAGATTGAACGGATCTAATTCAGCAGATGCTCTCATGTTACACGCTGGCGCTTGCAGTACCTCTGTTTTCAGCTGTACCCAAGAGGACAAGAAAAGAGAAAGCTTGATCTTCAGTACTCCCTCCCTTTCCCCTCTCTCTCTCTCTCTCTCTTTCTCTCTGTCTGAATATTTAATAATGTTGAATTATGGAGCCCCTCGACCATAATGAAGGCAAATCAGACAATTAAAGTCGAGCGCCTGCGCCTTAAATCCTCCAGCTCTTAGCCGAGGGCTAAAACGATTTAAAGTGCTGCGTTTGTTTGATTATCTAATCCTCCTGTCGCTCCTCAGCCCCAGTCACCAGCTGCTTCCCAAATCTGCATGAAATGAAATAATCAAGTGTCACATCAGACGTGTTATCAGTTATAATTCCTGGAGTTTAGCATGAACTTCCTGTCAAGATTTTGCCCCGCGAATAATGTTGCTGTTTCTTTTTTGAATCACAATCTTTTTTTAAACAGCATTTCTGCTGATGCTTGAGAAAAAGGTTTAACCTAAGCATTATTATTCTGACAAGGTGACTAAATAATTAGCATAATGATATTTGTTACAAAAAAATATCCCGTGCCCTTGATGTTTTGTTGCATGGATGTGCACGGGGTACACACCCTTGTCTGAGCGACCGCCTAGTTTTCCTCTTTGGCGTGTTTTACATTTTATATTAAGCCATTGTCGCATGAATCAATCTTGGCTAGGTAGCTGGTAACATATCCGGTAACATATATCACAAGCCGATGTATGTGTTAGCTCCTTTCTAGCACATGTCAGGATGTTTTAGTTAAGATTTTACAGTATGAATGCCTTTTGCAGGTTTGGATTACTTTACTGAAAGAAAATTTTGGCTGGTGTCTCCTCCAGGATTATCATAATCCAGACATTCTGTGAGATTTATTTACGGAGACAATGAGATCTGAGTACAATAAAACATTTTAATAAAACAGTTTGACAGCAAAATGAGATAAATGCCTTTTTCAGATACACAAGGTTGTCTATAACAAAAAAAAAAATATCTAGAAAAACAACAATATATTACCTTATTTTAATTGCTTTTAACTTCTTTTTTAAATTGCATCCTGAAATAACTGCGCTAACGCGAACACACAGCGATTTATCCGTTGGGGGGAAAAGTGTAGCAGATGGAGTTGCAGTATAGCTTTTTGACAGATTCCACAAAATTCACAAAAAACTATTTGGACAAAATATTTTGTCATTTGTGTCGTTAACAACCTTCAAAGAAAAGATGCAAGAAGTATTCGCCAAGAGTTTGCAATCATTTTTGCTTTGATTGAAGAAAAAAAAAAAAAAAACTTTGTTAAATTCTTCACTTGGTTTTGGAAGTGTAATTACATTCCAATTAGTTAATTTGCAATCTGAGTTCGGATGATTTATCTCTGAAGTTTCGTTTTTGTGTTTCAAAGTTTTTTGCTCAAAATCTGAATGCTTTCCAAACTGTAGCTTCTGCTGTCTGCAGTGTTGGGCAAGTTAACATTTCACAAAATGTAAAAGTATTTCACCTTCAAAGTTCACACGTTTGAATTGCATAACCTACATGAATTGCATAATTGCAAATAAATAAATAAATGAATTAAGTGAAAAGGTTGCTGGGAGAAGCATTGCTAGTTAACATTGCAACGTGCTTCTTCTAGTGGACAGAAAGGGTGTGGTCTTTGTATATTTTCAGGAGCTTTTCCGCTCTCAATGGAAGTACAGAGTGGTTGTTTGAGTTGTTGTATACTTTGAATCATCTCCATCCTGTCTGCCCATTCTCCTCTATCCAGTCTGTCTGTCTGTCTGTCTGTCACACAAAAATAGTCTATACAACAATCTGTACATTTTCTATACAAGGGCCACTATGACAAACATTGACATTCATAAGGAGTGTGTGTGTGTGTGTGTGTGTGTGTGTGTGTGGGCGTACATTGTGTGGGCTCGTTGCCGTGCCAACTGCAGCAGCTGTCAACATCTCACTCTCTAATGGTGACAAATGGTACTTATTACATCAGTGTTAATTCGGTGGCATTCGCACCGAGACGGAGACGCCGATTCCCACCCTGATCGAGCTCAGGCAGAGTAATTACAGCACGCAGAGCTCAATTAAACCACTTATCCTGCACACTCTGTCACTTCCTTGCACAAGGGAGGGTAAAATGACAAAAATATCATATCACAGTACACACACGTTAAAAAAAAAAAAGAAGAAAAAAAAAAACAGTTGTAGTGGCTTGTTGAAAGGATCTTTTTGGAATCGAAAAAGTGTTTAGTTCTTGTGAAACAACCATCAATGTTTAATCTAATAGAGCAAAGAATAATATCCTGTAAATTCATCTTACCACATACCTCTCCCTAAAAATTCCCCCCATATATATTGCAATATCATGGGATATCTTGTTATCGTTTAATGATATTATCCCCTGCTTTGCTGTCATATGCCATGTCATATCATCACATCACATGTAAATAAAGCCATATATCATGTCAAGTCATATGTCGGTTTTTCATTTTTCATGTTACCCTATCATGTTCATATAGCGTCATGTCACGTTTTATATTGTCGTACCATGTTTACATATACAGTCTATAAACACAGTACACTCTCACACACATATAAATAATGATTAATCACAATTTTGAAATATATATATATATATATATATATATATATATAGAGTGTTATGTGATATGATGAAATTCCCACTGAAGCAAAGTTGAGGGACGAGGGGGCAGAAGAAAGCAGATTCACAATCGAGGAATCTATATTTAATGCCACTGTAATCTCTCAGGAGAGGTGCCAAACGCTCCTGCTGCTTAAGGTAAGTGAGCTCGGGGGTGTGGGCGCTGTGTGATTACAGATGAGTGGAGAATATAAAGAAGGGCGAAAAAATGTGTGTGTGTGTGTGTGTGTGTGTGTGTGTGTGTGTGTGTGTGTGTGTGTGTGTGTGTGTGGTGTGTGTGTGTGTGAGAGAGAGAGAGAGAGAGGGACAGAGAGAGAGAGTGCTAATTTCAGCCTCTGTTCCAGTGCGTTGAGAGAAAATGTGATTTAGTGTGTGGAGTGTGTGTGTGGAGAGCGTGTGTGGGCGAACGAGACGCGCTCTAATGAGCCCGAGATGGAGGAGCTGACGTTACACACCGCTGTAGTACTGCAGCTGGTATTTACGCGGCTCCTGATGCTGATGCTGCCGCTTTCATGGAGAGCTCTACAAAAACAAAACTGTTTCTCATCTCAGCAGCATCCCGTGGAGCTTTTGTGTTGATTCAAAATCTTTCTACATCTAAATATATAATAACCATATACTATACCTTATTCCAAAGATACCTTGATAATAATAATAATAAAAAAAAAACAAAAAAAAAACAATGATGTGCAGTATTTCCATACATCGTTTCTTCATTTCATCAGGTTTTTTGTTTGACTTTTTTTTTTTTTTTTTTTTCTGGCCCAGAAAACAATCGCCCCAAGTGAAACGAATCCCAGCTTATCTCTGCCTCATTTGACTGAGACGAAATGTGAAACATGTATTCAGAGGCGATATGGTCAGTTAAGAAAGAAAAAAAGTGGCAGAGCCAGCTAAAAGAATGACAAACTGCCACTTGGCAATCCTAAGAGTCACACTCACTGACTGTAGCAGATTACAGATTACAGGTTTATCAGAGGTCTAAATCTTAACAAAAGCACTGTTTACTGGGGAACAAATATATGCCTAAGCAGATGCATGTCATGTGACATGCAGATTGTAAAGCCTTTTAAAAATACACAACAAATAAAATGTTGACAATGTCACAAAATAAAAAAAAATAAAATAAATAAATATATATATATATATATATATATATATATATATATATATATATATATGATCCAAAATTTCTATTAAACATTTTTTTTTAAGTTTATTTTAAAATATTATTTAGAGCATCTTCTGAATACAAAAATGCTGAACTTTACTTAATGTATCAGAGCTGATGTTACTGCAAAGATGAGATTTCCTCCTTTAGTGCTTTAGATTCTTCTTAGGCATCTGACAAACTGCTGACGAAGAAAAAAGTCAAGCGGTGTTAGTGCTAGTTTTATTCCATCTTCTTTTGTTTCATCAGTTGTGCAAGGTGGTAATAAAGTTTGAGGGTCAAAGCAATCGTTAAATATTCACACATTGTAGCCACAGATGGCCCGGGGGTCAGCGGTGCGGCCAAGGTCATGCCAGAGTCCAGATCTTCTATTCCTATAAATAACAGCAGATTGCTAATGAATGTGCTATTTTAATTTGGACTGATGTCCCAACTGAATTCTGGCATTAGGGCTGGGCAGTATGACCATATACAAGGAGCAAACCAGGGCATGTGACAGAACTTTTTATGTTGTGAAAATGTCATATATCATGATACAGTATATTTGCCCGAATGCTTGTGTTTGACCAGAAAGACACAAAAAATTATTATATATTTTAAGCCCAGCCCACTTCTGGCATTATCAGGACTGCCAGTGGTGTAGTGAAGCGCACTGAATTATTGGGATTGAACACACTTTAGTGTAAAAAAAAAAAAGAAAATTGGGCAATAGATATAAAATATTTTAGGTTGCATGGTCTGAACAGTAAACATGCCAAAAAAAAAATTACCCTGTTAACTATCAAGCATCTTGTTACTTTTGCTAAATGCAGACAAGGACATTAACGTTAGCCTTAATAAAATAATAAATCTGGGTAAAATAAAGTGTTGTGTACAGTACATTTAGGATGATTGTCTCGCTAGACTTTAATATACTCCAGTGAGTTCCTTTGAAATATTTTACGTTTGAATGTGTTGATACTCAGACATTTTTCAAATTGTGTTCATGAAAAAAAAAAAAAAAAAAAAAAAACTTTAAATTAATAATCGAGGCTGCACAGATAGTATGTTGCCTCAGTGCTAGCAAAAATGATCAGGAGTTAGCTGAGGACAATATTTGGGTGTACAGTAGGATTAGACAGAAAATAAATGCTAGCTTATAGCATCAATGCTATAAGACTAGCTCTAAATTAACACCTTTAATGAAACCCACTAAAAAACATTTTAAACCTTAGCTTTACATTAAGTGACGTCACATAGGCTTTTATTGTGATTTCAACCATATATACAGTACAGTTCAGTACACGGTGAAACTAAACAATGTCCTTCCAGGACCAAGGTGCTACATACGGTATAACATAAACTAACACCTTAAATTAGCACAACTAGCTAAGTCGAAACCTAATTAGTTAACTAGCAAAGACAACGACTTCTATATAAAATAAAGTGCACTTGTGCAAATATGCAAACAGTAACAAACACGGCACAATGCAATACACGGTGACAATGTAGCGCCACAGAGCTGAATTAGCACTTTTTTTTTTTTTTTGCCATTGTTAACATTGAGGCTGCATGCAGAACCTTGCTAATAATTTTACCCCTCAAGCAACTGATATATATATATATATATATATATATATATATATATATATGTATAGAGGCCCATGCTGGGTCATATTTTTACTCTTTCCACAGAGCGAGTGGGTGTTTTCATGGTGGCACAAGGAAAGGTGTGACTGGGTTTTGAAGCCAAACTCCCGGGAGGTCAGGGAGGAACGGTGCAGGGCGGGAGTGCTGAATTATTAACAAGAGGACAGGAGAGGAGCGGAGAGGAGAGATGGGGTGGAGTGTTGCTCGGTAGATTTTTTATTTTTTTTTATTTTTCTCCAGGAGAACCGTACACAGTCGAGCAATAACCTGCCGTTTCGACACGCTCGGAGCGCTTCAGAGCTTCCTGATTTCAGATTAGCAAAACTGGGGCAGGTGTTTCCTGGATGGCCTCCTGTGTAAACGGCGTCATATCCCGCAGCACACTTTTCATTTCACGCTCTCTCACAGACGAGGTGCTATAAAAGCTAGCGACTAATAGCATGCTAAATAAATGCGAACATGTCCTTACGCTTTCAGACAAGGTTGCATACATTTTTACCGTTAGTCAAAAAAGAAAGAAAAAAAAGAAAGAAAGAAAAAAAAAAACCCTGAGCTAAGCAGCAAGAGATAATAATGTTTATAATGTATCTACGGTATTTTACTTAATCAGCACTTGTGTAAAGATCATTGTATGTGGGCTGTTCAAGTCAAACTGGGACTTCTGATAGGGCAAAATAACAGCACACATTTATGAGAGTGAAATAAAAAGTTCAATTCTCTACAGTATATAATCTCCTGCTACACTAATGCACTTATCCCAGTGTTTCACTAGTGCTTGGACACCATCAAGGTAGAAAGTTTTCTCACTACACCAGAGTCATCATCAGACTGCGTAAAAAAAAAAAAAGTGGTGTTTATTCATTTTAATCTATTTATTCTTACATGTACAGTTCTGTAGTGTCTGTAAAACACATTTGTTATTCTTCTCATCTACTGTATATTAAAGCAAATAGTTAAGCCTTTGATTTGACAGCTAACAGCTTTATCTAAGACTCTTACAAAGCCCTGAGACTGGAGACTCCTTCCATAAATAAATATATCTTATAAAATTTGTAGAAAATGCGTCGTAGAATTTTTCACCTCATCTACTTTTTTGTTTGTTTTAAATGCACTGATAACCGAGACCTTAGAAGGTATTCAAACCTGTGCATTAATATAAATATCTCATAAATGACTAAGATCATTTGTATTTACAGAAATGCAGCCTCTAAAGCTCAAATCACGTCCATCAATAATTTTATCACCTCCATTTCACCTCGTTACGTAACCCTCTGGTATAGGTGCGGGATGCAGCATGTCTGATGTGCACTTATCCCTTGGTTGCACGCTTCTCCTTCCTGTTTTAGTCGCGCATGACAAGCAAGCTGCTTTAATGAAGCCACAGAAGCACCAGGAACAAAAACGTGCTTTAAACCTGAGGCGCTTAGCAGGGTGCCTAGCGGGATTGCAGTGAACTATATATATATATATATATATATATATATATAAATAAAATATAGGTTATATGTGTTTATCACGTCTGCATTATTATGTGGAAAACAATGCAATATTTCCTTAACACAACTTATAAATAGCCGTACAGAAGAGCTCTGGCATATTCTTCAGCACTCTCAGTAAAACCTACAGCGGGTTTATTTATACATTTACAAATCTGTATCTCATTATTTTCAAGCAAAGAGTTTTCACCACACCTTCATCTTCTTCCTCTTCTTTGTCTTTTGGCTCTTCCCTATCCCTTTTTTTCCTCCACCTAACCCTATCCTCTACATCCTCTTTTCTCACACCAACTGCAGTAACTTCATGTTCTCACTCACTGCATCCATAAATCTCCTCTTTGGTCTTCCTCTACCTCTACATTTGGACCTCCTGACTGGCGGTTCCAACCTCAGCATCCGACTAAAAATATATTCACAGTATGTTCATAATAAAGTAGTGACTGTGTTTATTTTATTATTCTGTAGAGCTCGTTATTGAAGATGATCTGATGTAGAAATGTTTTCAAGTGCATCTTTGTGCAGTACTGTAAGGGAAAGAACTGTTAGGTTGTACTGAGTGTGCTGGAGAATACGAGTTCGTCTTTCAACTTTGTTACACTCACTTTTTTTCTATTTTCATGCAAAACCCAAGAGCCTTTTATTATTATTAGGAATTTTTATGGTTTCCATCTGAAACCTGGTCTGTCATGTAATATGTTACATATTCCTTACTGGCATGCTGGAAATATTCTTTTGTAATGTTGTTTATTCGTTTATTTGTACGTTTTATTTTATCTTTGGAAATAGTGAATGGTTTTGTACATTATAATGAAACCGTGAAACTTTCATTATAAAACAAAATTTGTACTAAATATGATCTTTTGCACAGTCCTGTTCATCAGAAGGATCTCATTCTGTCACTTTAATCTGCGTTCTTATACTGTACAACCGAGAGAAAAAAATCTACACATTTTGAAATAAGCATCTGACGATATACCAGTGTGAGGCTTGAACTGGTGCTGGCTAATAACGAGTGCAGTAAATCCAAGAATTAAGGGATTTAGGCATGACAGGTATCAAATCTCTGCTTCTTGTATACAGAATATAACAGGTGAAAAAAAAAAAAACTCATATAAACAACAATGCTAAGCTCATCTCTTGTGGTAACCATAGCAACAGCAAAGCACAGCTACTTGTCCAGTGACTTCCAGTACTAAACGATAGAATAAAATTTCACCATGAATAAAAACAAAGAAAAGATCCAGGGTCCGTGTTTGATCCTGAGAAGGGTGAAATATTTCTTGTTACATGAACTTAAAAAGATGACTGAATTGTACAAGTGTGCTTGAAATCTGATCTCCAGAATTCAATTGTTATTGTATAAACATACAACTGTACAATGTTGAATTGGCTACTTGGCCATAAAGTTTGGTATACGATTTCCATGTTTCCATAGTCTATACGATTAAAGTACTGATACTGATATGTACTGAGAAGTAAACATACTGATCTCTTTTCATTTTCTCCGACAATACTGATCCCTATTTACAGACACACTCGCACAAAAATATGCATTTAGCTCACAATCTGAAAATGCCTCAAAGACATCCCTCTGTCTCTCTCACTTTTTCTTTTCCAAATAGGTCACTGGAGCTTACAATAGCAGCTTTTTTTTTTTTTTTTTTTTGCTTTCCCCTATTCAGCACTAAACTGTTTATCTATGCCATTTAAACACACACACACACACACACACACACACACACACACACACACACACAAAGTACATTGTAAATAATTTGATTTCAATATTAAATTTCAAACTTTTTAGTGCAAAATTTCTTGAAGTTTCTTGAGTGCATTCTTGAAGTTGCAACCTGCTATCAACACGCCAGTATTGCAGTTTATTTGCAGTTGAAAGTATAAGTCAATCATGTTGCTAGACTGCCACAGTTTGCTAGAATATTGACATGAAATAATATTTCTTAGTATTTGGTCTGGCAAAACAAATAAATAAATAAATAAATAAATAAAAGGTTTCATGCTATGCGATTTAATTCAGTCACTTTTATCTTGGATTGCGATACACAATGTTGTGTTTAATTCGTGTGTGAAAATGTTTCCTCGTGCTCCCAGAACCACTCTTTCACAAACATGTCCGTGCCATCAGGGAAGAAAAACTCCATAGATGTGATAACCTGGTCATTCAGGTCGTCAACTGACTTTCATTTTATTGCCCCATAACGTTGCTGAGTCTCGACCTGAGCACCTGAAGCAAACCCAGATCATAACACTGTCTCCAGAGGCTTGCACAGTGGACACCATGTATGATGGGTGCATCAACTTCATGCGCTTCCCTTCTTGGCCTGATGCGTCCTGGACTCATCAGATCACATGACCTTTTCCATCGCTCCAAAGTCCAATCTTTATGCTTTCCAGAAAACTGAAGCCTTTTTTGCACAAGTGTTACTAATAGGTGCTTTTCTTATGAACAACTGTAGGTTGCGTGCATACGAAAATTTGCACGCTGTCGTACACTATTAAACATAGCTATCATTTCTTCTGACCACATTGGTCAGTCCTTCCATGACATTGGTCAGTCCTTCCATGTTTCAACAATGTGACCCTTCTGAAATATTTTTTTACCTTTTGTACAAAATTACTCAAAATTTCATAATGTCACCAATTTGCTTACA
Organism: Clarias fuscus; assembly: GCA_030347435.1. Lineage (NCBI taxonomy): Eukaryota > Metazoa > Chordata > Actinopteri > Siluriformes > Clariidae > Clarias > Clarias fuscus. The sequence goes on along the minus strand of CM059223.1, from coordinate 3,948,468 downwards.
TTTACAGAGGGACAAACCAATTAGGCAGGATATTACACATTTCCTTTACATCAGTGAGAAAGAAGAAGAAGAAGAAGAGGCTGTTTCCATGGAAAATCACCCTTGATATTAAAGATAACTCTTATTGCAACTCCACCCTTGAGAATGAATCATGAGAAAATCTTGTCCAAATTGCTCTCTCCATCATTCCTGACATGGACGTCCCCTCTGACAATCCCAGCAGACTCGGTTCTGTCAGAACATCTCTCTGTTAACGAGGGCGTAAAATCTTCCACAAGCACAGATTATTTGGAGGAGAAATAAAATTCAGAGTAGCTGGTGCTAAAAAGGATGTACGTGCATGTGTGTGTTTCAGGACCTCGATTTCTCATAACGTCCACGGGAGCCTTGTACATCCTGGATGTGCAGAAGGAGGACGAGTTGTTCAACTACCGCTGTATGACAAGGCATCGCTACACCTCCGAGACGAGGCAGAGCAACAGCGCCCGGCTCTTCGTGCCAGGTGAGCGGAGGGCAGTAAATCAGAATCTATTGCTTTCCATTTGCTATTATGATCAGAGGTTAGGGGTCCTGCTCAAGGGCCTGACTCGCAGTAACATGAAGCAGAAATCAAGTTCACGTAAAGTAATTTTTTTTATTTGTGTATTATATCAAATTATGCCTTTCTGTTCATCTTCCAAGACCCCACAAATGCTGCTCCTACGATCCTCGATGGCTTTGAGAAGAGAGAGGTCATGGCCTCGCACAGGGTGGAGCTCCCCTGCAAAGCTTCAGGGCATCCAGCACCAAAATACCGCTGGCTGAAGGACAACAGGCCGCTGGAGCCAGACACACGCTTTAGACAGAGCGTGACTGGTCTGCTGATCGAAAGAGCGCAGGCCAGTGACTCGGGCAGCTATGTGTGCGAGGTGTGGAACAGTTACGGAAATGCCGAGGTCATAGGTCGCCTTCTGGTCAAAGGTACATTCGCTTGTTCATGCACTAATGAATCCACAGGCATATGAAAACGTTTTTAGGACTCCAGGATGCTAATGCTAATTAAAGATTAACTACATTTTACTGATGTGAAATGTAAAACAGTAAAACAGGTGGTTAGCACAATCACCTCACACCTCTACAGTCCTGCCTACACTCTAGGAGTTTTCATCTTCTCTCTGTGCTTCTGCCAGTTTCCTCCTACAGTTCAATGACATGCAGTCTATTTTGATTGGTGTTTCCAAACTGCATGTAGAGTTTGAGCGGTTGTGTGAGGGTATGTGTAGATTGTGTTTGTACCCAATCCAAGGTGCACTACACATCAGAAGTGTGTCATTAAGCTTGCACAATTGGCGGGGGCGAATAGCACTTCATTCTCAACATTGTGTGATTGAGTGAGCAGTTTGACAAGATGTCCTTAGCTGGGTCATGTGTCTCAGAGGAAGTACTGTATGTGAAAGTCTTTTTTGGTAGCCATCAGGTTGATGGAAGAATGCCCTAAAAAGACATGGGTAGGATTTGGCTACGACTACTGAGGCTGATTTTTCTTGACTAGCAGCATCTGAGTCAGGGTTTTCCAATAAGATCTCAACCTCTGCCTTTAAAATGTTTAAATCAAGAATTTTCCTTAACACTAATTGCTGATCCTCAGTGTGATGGATTTGTTCAGAGCCCCTGCGGGTGGTGGTCAGTCCTAGGAAGGTGAAAGGCAGCGTGGGCAGCCAGGTTTCCCTGACCTGCAGCGTCACCGGTTCAGACGAGTTCGAGCTCTCCTGGTACCGCAACGGTGACATGATCAACCCTGGAGGTGACGTCCATATGAACGGGATCAATAAAGAGAACCTGGTGATGGACGGCATGGCCAAGAGTGACGGAGGAGCTTACCAGTGCTTTGCCAGGAAAGGGAAGATCTCAGCTCAGGACTTTGTGCAAGTCATTTTAGAAGGTCAGTAAACTTTGTAGAACTTTCTTTCTTGTTCTTGTTAAATATAGCACCTTTTTTCATGCATAGAAATAATTTGGACATGGCATCTTGATACCATGATTCCAGTTCTCCAAGATAGTTATCTTCATCATCTCCCAGCTATGAGATGAGAATTTGGTCCTGTCTTTAAATGACAGGAAGTCGAACAGTGGCCATGTAAGTAAGCCTGAAGAACACCAACCAAAGGTCTTGATCTGGTTTAAGAGAGACATTATTAGAGATTTTGGGTGATATACTTGTTTGAGTTATATTGATTTTCAAAGCCAGTGGTCAATGATACAAAAGCTGGATATTAAAACACTGAATTTGTTGATTCTTTCATAAACTATTTTGCATGTTTTTTGACAGACGGCACCCCTAAGATCCTGTCTGCCTTCAGTGAGAAAGTGGTGAGCCCCAACGAGTTCGTCTCCTTGATGTGTCACGTCAAAGGGACGCCGCAGCCAGCTGTGATGTGGACCCTAGACGACGATGTCGTTGTGAAGGATAGCCGCCACCGCATGGGCCACAGCATCACTGCCGAGGGGAATGTCGTCAGCTACCTGAACATCTCTCACACGCAGGTCCGTGACAGCGGCGTCTACCGGTGCACGTGCAACAACTCAGCGGGCACGGTGTCCTACCAGGCTCGAATAAACGTAAGAGGTGCTTGTCAGATCAGCTTCTCCAAACACACACACAAGTCACACAATAGTTATCAGTACCATGTTTCTTACCCAAAGTCTTGTCCAGAGGAAAGTGCCCTCATTTAATTCTTTTTTTGTGTGTAAAAACAATCATCATCTCATCATAGCAGGTCTTAATACAACCTCAGATGAACAAGAACATATAACTTTTTTCACTGTGCCATTATTTATTTAACCAAAATGAAGCCACAAGAAAAAATGCCAGCAATACCAAGTACACCCATTTCTGATTACACAGGATTTAAGAGGGTAAGTTGCAATCAGGTGCTGCTAATAATCATCCCTTGATTAACTGATCATCATCAGGTGTGCAGACCACTATAAATGCAGACGTTTTGGCAGTTTTCTGGTCTCGAGCATTCAAGTGTGTGTTAACATGATGCCAAGAAGGAATAAGCAATGGTCTTAGAGAATCAATTGTTGCTGCACATCATTCTGGAAAGGATTATAAAACCATTTCCAAACAAGTTGGAGTTCAATGTTCTACAGTGAGAAAGATTATTCCCAAGTGGAAAGCATTCAAGACAGTTGCCATTCTTCTCAGGAGCAGACATCCCAGCACATTCACCTCAAAGTCAGGCCATTCAATACTAAAATAAAAAAAAATAAAAAAAAACCCTACACGCCTCACTGAGCATGATAAAGGAAGGGTTGCCAGGAGAAATCTCTTCTATCTAAAAAGAACACGAAAGCGCGACTTTTTGTTTTTTTTTCAGCCACAGGACCTGGACACCTTGCTGTCATTGAGTTGACCATGAAGTCCTCTGTATACCAGAGTATGCTAGAGGCAAATGTACTGTAAGACAATCTCTCTGATAGCTAAAGCTTGGATAATGTAACAGGACAATCATCTGAAGCACATCAATAAATCTACAGTACATCAGAATGGCTGAAAAATAAAAGAATCAAGGTTTTAGAATGGCCTAGTCAAAGTTCAGACCTCAACCCAACTAAAATTCTGTGGTGGGACTTTAAGAGAGCTGTGTATGAGCGAATGCCCAAAAACCTCAATGATCTGAAGCAATGTTCTGAAGGAGTATGGACCAAAACTATGAGAGAATCTGATAAAGTCATACAGAAAATGATTACTTCAGGTTATTGCTGCTAAAGGTGGATCTACCAGCTATGGAATCATGGGGGTACTTACTATTGTCTGGAGTTTTTTTTTTTCTTTTTGGCTTCATTTTTGTTAAATACATAATGGCACGGTGGAAAGATGTTATACTGTATGTTGTTGATCTAAGGTTGTATTTGCCTAATACTAAGACCTACTATGATCAGATTACTTTTTATTATATTTTTGCACAAAAAACCTAGGATTAAAAGTGGCAGTACTATCTTTTACAAATGACTGTACAGTAGTTTGCTTATAAATCATAACATCAGAGTATAAGCTTTTTTTCCCCTACTGTCTTTTCTGCAGGTCTGTGAAGCATTGCATCTCTAACGATTTACATCACACTCTACTTTTTGTTACTGTTTTTTATTTTTTATTTGCTTACTTATTTTTATCCCCAGCTTTTCTCGCCTGGTCTTACTTTAATGCCTTTAGACACAATGATAGTTAGGATTGATATCAAATCAAACATAATTATAACTTCAGCCATCTCTTTGAAAACCAAAGTTTTGAAACCAGTTTTTATTCTCATCTTTCCAGGTCCTGCTGACATACGCCCCATGAAGAACCTCACTGCCATCGCCGGCCGGGACACCTACATCCACTGCCATGTCATCGGCTACCCCTACTACTCCATCAAGTGGTTCAAGAACTCCAACCTGCTGCCGTTCAACGACAGACAGCGAGCATTCGAGAACAACGGCACTTTAAAGCTACTGAACGTGCAGAAGGAGCTGGATGAGGGCGAGTACGCCTGCCATGTCCTTGTCCAGCCACACGTCTTTAAGAATCAGAGCGTCCATGTCACTGTGAAAGGTAAAGGGCTCGTCATAGAAACCAATAAATAAATCGATATAAGGAAACTTGGTATATAAACAATGAAAATTTAAAAGTATTGTCGGGTTGTCTAACATTTACGTAATTAGGGGTTTTAGCTCAGGGTTTAATACTTGTAGATCTTAAACTCTTCCCTAAAGCACTTGTAAACAAATAAATATTTTAATTATCTAAATGATTTTTATTGCATTTATGTTGCTTTATTTATACTGTACAGTCGTGGCCAAAAGTTTTGAGAATTACATAAATATTGGAAATCGGAAAAGTTGCTGCTTAAGTTTTTATAATAGCAATTTGCATCTACTCCAGAATGTTATGAAGAGTGATCAGATGAATTGCACAGTCCTTCTTTGCCATGAAAATTAACTTGTTCCTGAAAAAAACTTTCCACTGCATTTCATTGCTGTCATTAAAGGACCTGCTGAGATCATTTCAGTAATCGTCTTGTTAACTCAGGTGAGGATGTTGACGAGCACAAGGCTGGAGATCATTATGTCAGGCTGATTGGGTTAGAATGGCAGACTTGACATGTTAAAAGGAGGGTGATGCTTGAAATCAGTGTTCTTTCATTGTTAACCATGGTGACCTGCAAAGAAACGTGTGCAAAAAGTATGGCGAATGGACTGCTGAGGACTGGGGCAAAGTCATATTCTCGGATGAAGCCTCTTTCCGATTGTTTGGGGCATCTGGAAAAAGGCTTGTCCGGAGAAGAAAAAGGACAGCGCTACCATCAGTCCTGTGTCATGCCAGCAGTAAAGCATCCTGAGACCATTCATGTGTGGGCTCACTCACAATTTTGCCCAAAAACACAACCATGAATAAAGAATGGTACCAAAACACCCTCCAACAGCACCTTCTTCCAACAATCCAACAACAGTTTGGTGAAGAACAATGCATTTTCCAGCACGATGGAGCAGCGTGCCATAAGGCAAAAGTGATATCTACAGTAAGTGGCTCGGGGACCAAAACGTTGAAATTTTGGGTCCATGGCCTGGAAACTCCCCAGATCTTAATCCCATTGAGAACTTGTGGTCAATCCTCAAGAGGCAGGTAGACAAACAAAAACCCACTAATTCTGACAAACTCCAAGAAGTGATTATGAAAGAATGGGTTGCTATCAGTCACGATTTGGCCCAGAAGTTGATTGAGAGCAGCCCAGTCGAATTGCAGAGGTCCTGAAAAAGAAGTGCCAACACTGCAAATACTGACTCTTTGCATAAATGTCATGTAATTGTCGATAAAAGCCTTTGAAACGTATGAAGTGCTTGGAGATCCAAGATGGCGCCGGTGAGGTCGGCTGCCGTCGCGACTGCTCCGACCTCTTCTACTATTTTTTTGTCTTCTATAAGCATTTCACTTCATATCATACTGTGTATGACTGTGTATGTGACGAATAAATTTGAATTTTAATTATATTTCAGTACATCACAGAAACAACTGAAACTCTAAAATCTAAAAGATCTAAAAGCAGTTTAGCAGCAAGCTTTGTGAAAACTAATATTTGTGTCATCCTCAAAACTTTTGGCCACGACTGTATACTTTGTACTGAACTTTATAGTTTTTAGGGTTTTTAGAATTTAGATCAAGATTGATTGATTAGAATTTGGATTTTCTGTGTGTGTGTGTGCATGCAGTAGCTTACAAACTTTATACTGTAAATATTAATGCATTGATTTATATTTTTATTCAGCATTATTTTTAAACAGTTTTACAATATTTCAAAAATATAAAGAAAAGCATTTGTTCTCCTAATACTACAAATTAACACATTTTTATTACAACATTATTTTTTTAAAAACAGGTTTAAATATCCTACTTCATATTTATATTTATCAATATTTATTAATGTTGTTATTTTTTGTATTTTAAAAGCTATTATGAAATGTATGGTAATTAATTCATTTTATTATTATAATTATACATTACTGCATTCCATGCTAGCACTTTTGAACCTTTATTTGTTATTAGCAGCTGTAGAATAAAATCATGTACTATAATTATTCATCATGTGGATGTAGTGAATAACTGAGTGCAAGTTCAGCCCATAAATGTTTCATGTACTTTGTTTGACTCTTCTTCCTCTTCCTCTTCCTCAGTCCCTCCCTTCATCCAGCCCTTTGAGTTCCCGCGTTACTCCATCGGTCACAGGGTCTTCGTTCCCTGTGTGGTGCGTTCAGGTGATCTGCCCATCTCTATCAACTGGGAGAAAGATGGAAAGCCCATTAATGTCAGTCTGGGCGTCACCATCGACAACATCGACTTCACCAGCTCGCTGCGCATCTCCAACCTGCAACGGGTCCACAACGGCACGTACACGTGTATCGCTCGAAACGATGCCGCTGTTGTCAAATACCAGAGCCAGCTCATCGTCAGGGGTGAGGATGAAATGATTTACTAAGTTATTCCTCGGTGGCTGTAATAGAAAAAGGTCTTCTGATGATGTAGCATGTGGCTAAGGAATGATTTTGCTGTTCTCATATGTAGTTCCACCGAGATTCACCGTCCAGCCCAAAGACCAGGATGGGATCTACGGGAAAGCTGTGATCCTCAACTGTTCTGCTGATGGAGAACCACGTCCAACTATAGAGTGGAAATACTCTAAAGGTATACATACGCAGAAATCAGGTTCTTTTCTTATTTAAACAGCTTTGAGGTTCTTTTCTGATTAAAGCAACATTAAGGTTCTTCTCAAATTTAAGCAGCTATGAGGTTCTTCTGTAATGAAAGCAAGCAGAAGTCTGGTTCTTCTCTGATTAGACAAGCAGAATGGTTCTTCCCTAATTAAAGCAACACTATCTTGTGTTGGCTCTTTATTAATTGAAGCCGCGAGGCAAAACGATGTTCTCTGATTCAGGTCCTGAATGTTCTTGCAGGTGCTGGCGTTCCTCAGTTTCACCCGATTGCACTAAACTCGGGCTACAGGGTCCAACTGCTGAGCAACGGTTCTCTGCTCATCAAGCACGTGCTGGAGGAGGACGCCGGTTACTACCTCTGTAAGGTCAGCAACGATGTGGGAGCCGACGTCAGCAAGTCCATGTACCTCAACGTCAAGAGTAAGTCATGCTGAATTATTTACCTCTGTCGCTGGTACACATTTACTCCTAGAGGTTAATCAAGGTCATGGGAGCATAAAGCGTAGAGGCAACCGTAGAACTTCTGCCTTACTGTGGCCTTCCTGTACTGTGTGTGTGTGTCTGTAAGTGAGTGTGTGCACGTGTGTGTGTGCTGTATCTCTGCACTCAGTACCCAAAGACTTATCTTCCCTCCATTAAGCCTTGAACTGAAGCAGAGGCAGTCATGTAGAAAAGCGAGCTCTGAAAAAGCAGTTTGTGTGTGTGTGTGTGTGTGTCTCCCTTTTATCCCAATCTGTCTTTCTCTCTTCCAGTATTACCTCTTATGTCTCTCTCCTCAAGCTTTAACCTTGTGCCTTCCTCTCATTTTCATCCTCGCTGTTTTATTCTTTCATTCCCGCTGTCTCGTTCATGCTTATTTTAATCTACTCTCTTTCTCTCTTGCTTAGTGCATATTTCTTTTTCCTCCATGTCTGTTCATTTTGATTCCTGTCTTTATCCATCTTTATTAGTCTAAATCTTTGTATTTCCCTTCCCTTTCTTAATCTGTTTTTTTCTTCCTCACTTTGACCAGGTATCTATCTGCTATTCCCTTTTTTTTTCTAACTGACTCTCTCTCTCTCCGAGTCTGCCTTTCTTGTCTCAATTTTACTGTAATTTCCCTTCATTTCTGCCTCTCTTCATCTCATTATGTCTTTCCCTCTTTAGTTTTTTTTTTGCCTCATTTCTCCTCTCTTCCTTTATCTTTTCTTTTTCCTCTTTCCTTTGTCTCTCTCTTTCTCTCTCTGCGTACTGCTCGATATTAAAATGATTTTTCTAAAGAATAAACGTATTACGTTTTTGGATTTTGTGGAAATTGTCCACATTTTACATTTCCTTGTATTATCCTTGCTGCAAAAGCCATTTGTAATGCACTCTAATGCAACTCTACAGTATAATTTTAAAGTTTCAAAAAATAAAAAAATAAAATTCTCTTCACCGCCCCCACCTCACGCACACCTCTTCATCCAGTCAGTGTGTGCTCGATACGTGTTTGATCGATGACACGGTGGAATGATCCTCCCTGTGCATGTCTTCGTGCGGTGTTGCCGCGCTCGCCGCAGGTCCCCGGGGTCCACAGCATCATGTTGTTTTGATCCTCAGTACCGGCATCACTGTAACTAGAGCCTCCCCGAGCGTCCTGACCTGCTCTGCTCTGCTCGGCTCCGATCGCTGTGTGTCGGCTCCATACGAGGTCCTCATTAAGCGCTATGTGGATATCGAGACTCGCTTCTTCCCAGAGGGAGGGACAGGATGTCCCATTATAAACAGAAAACGTGCATAATGATTGCAAAAATAAATAAATAAATAAAACTGACTTGTTTGAAATATACATATGTCCCGTCTGTCCTTGAGGCGAAGCCCATATGGGGGGTGATGTCTTAGGGAGCATTATTAATGTTTCATAATTGTGGCCTGTAAAACCTTGGCATTATGAAATGTATTTAATTTATTTGAAATATACAGAGAGGCATGTTGGCTATATGACAGTTACTGCATCACTGCCGCCTTGCACCTCATGGGTCCAAGTTTGATTCCCAATTTGGGGTCTGTGTGCATGGAGTTACATGTTCTCTCCGCACTTTGTGGGTTTCCTCTGGGTAATTCGGTTTCCTCCCACAGTCTAAAGACATGCAGATTAGGCTAAGTGGCGTTCGCAAATTGCCCATTGTGTGTGAATGTATGTGTGTGAGACCTGCGACCCCGCATTGGCACCCCGTCAAAGGTGTACCCCGCCTCATGCCCTAAGTCTCCTGCGACAGGCTAAACGACCCCGCGACCCTGTACTCAGAATAAAGCAGTATATACGATGAAACCTGATCGTTTTACGGACTGTCATTATCATTAGTTGTGTCAGAATAAGGCACTTGGGTTTATTGCTTCGCATGAATGTTTGATGATTAGCTCACTATTAAACTACACACTCTTCTGTGTTTGATGGAAGTAATCAATTGAAGAAATCAAGTCTCCCTCTCACACACCGTGCACTATTACTGTAATGTTGTAGGTTTTATAAATCTGCCACAAAGCATTTGTTAAAAGTTTTGAATGACTATATTTTTGGCCCTAAAAATGTCCTCATCTTTTCCGCTAAGATCCCGAAGCTCCAGGGTTCACGGCCAATCCTGACCTCAGTCCTGTTTATGCTATGAGATTCACATGATTTTATATAAAATTCCTCCAGTTTCTCATTCCAAGGTGAAATGGACATGCGAACTTGCCAATAGGTGTGAATGAGTGTTCGATGTACAGTGTGTGTGTGTGTGTGTGTGTGTGTGTATTTGGTGCCCTGGCATCTCATACATGGTATATTTTGACCTCACTTCCTTGTATTCTTGAGATCCAGGATAAACAAATTATCGTTGTAATGTAATGTAATGTAAAGATAACGTGGTTAGTGAAGATGACTGAATGATACCTGTGATTTGCCACCTAGTGGTCATTTGGTGAAATAACACTCCTGCAGACATTTTCAGCTAAACAGGTTAAAAATGTGTCAACCTTGCACAATTTTTTTTTTTTTTTTTGCATAATAATCGTTGTATATATATATATATATATATATATATATATATAGTATCTAAAGCACAAACACTATATGGACAAAAGAGTTGGCCAAATTTGCAATGACACTGTATACAAATACTGTTTATCAATATGGAGTCGTCCACCTTTTGCCGCTATTACAGCTTCCACTCTTCTTGAAAGGACGTCCACAAGATTTTGGAATGTTTCTGTGGGAAGTCGTACCCATTCACTCTGTAGAGCATTTACTGTATGAGGTCAGGCACTGATGTTGGATGAGAAGCCTGGCTCGCAATCTCTGTTCCAGTTCATCCAGATGGGGTTGAGGTCAGGGCTCTGTGTTAGGACCAGTCAAGTTCTTCCACACCAAAAAAGGAAAGGAAATGGACCTTCCCCAAACTGTAGCCACAAAGTTAGAAGCAGGGCATTGTCCAAAAATGTCTTGGTACTCTGAAGCATTAAGGGCCTGATCGAAACACATGAATTCAATAATTAACAGGTTTGGACAAATACTTTTGTCCATGTAGTGTAGCTTTGAATGGTGAAAAAATATTGTATTGTTTTATTTATTTATTTATTCATTTTATTTGCATGCAACAATTCCTAAACAGTGTTGCTGTGTATAATGTAACCCATTTTCAGTTCATTATATTAATTAACTATATATTAAGAGTATATTAATAATTACACCATATCCTGTATTATACTGGCTGACCAGGACTCTCAGCTGTTTATTACCACTTGTTTAGTCTCAGTTACTTTACAACTCTTGATTATTATCTTAAAATATTTAAACTGTAACACTTTTATGCTCAAGCACAGCTTGGACTCAATTAGCTTACAGCATTAATTCAGCTTTCTAAATCACTTACCTCCCCATTACATTATGCTAAACGCTGAAATGAATTACGCTGCTAATGGTGATTCTACAATGAAGTACCTTTTAAATCTGCCGAACGTCCTTCTATCACATCCAAGACACATCGACAAGCAATCATTGTTTATTGGTGTCAGTTAGGACCAATTAGTGCGATTGTGTCTTTTATGGAAGCTTAGTGACGCTAACGCATTTACATAATGGAGCAGCAGATGAGTGGACTTGCTTGTTTCTTTACACACTGCACTCGTTTTACATGTTGCATTGATTTATTTTCCAGACGCTTTTATTCAAAGCAGCTTGCGAGCAGGATAGTGGAATGAGCGTAGCTGGATATCCCAGCCGTCCTGAGAAAAAGCACAATAGTGCAGTGTATGCAGCGTATGAGCAGAGGATAGCAAGCTTCTCCGCTTAACCGATTGTCTCCATGTTTACCTCCAGGCAAGCAGAGCCAAAGCTCCTGTACAAACCGATCACGTCTCCCAAAAAGGCCCAGCGAAGCGCATAAGCATGGCTCACATTCCCAGAGAGCATGTCTACCTCAAATATATATAAATCTAACAGTGTAGCGGTTACAACGATTAGTCATCATAATAGTTTGTCAATTATAAAGATAACAATGAGCAGGCTAACATCGTTCTACCATAATAGGTTGAAACTGTGTATAAAGTACTATATAAAATGAAACAGTTCTTTAAACAGGACTCATGTCTTTTCTTTATTGCTGAGAATAACAGCACACTGTTATGAGAGTAAAAACTTCTGCTCTTTATTGCACTATATATTGCTTTGCTACTGTACACTAATGCACTTATCATAGTTTTTCACTAGTGCTTCAACACCATCAAGGTAGAAAATATTCTTAGTACACTGGAGCCATGATCAGACTGCCCGTCCGAAATGCTGGCCTCCCAGGAACTCCTTTAATGTCCCAAACATGTGGAAACAGCTTAGATGTCAGGATGGTACAGGGATGTAGCATTAACTTCCAGCCGAATGATTGTGTCTACAGTTCCCAAAGAGAGATTTGTCTCTTCTGCAACAAGTTATCCGTCAATTTAAGAACAACTTGAATGTTCAAGCTGAATTTTCATGGGAACAACTGCAGTGGGCTCCGAGTCACTTCGCCAGGATCATCAGTCACCATTCATCGCTTTTACTGTACGTCTTCATCCACCAGCAGTTTCATCACAAGTCCCGGTTTGACTTGAACAGTCATTGTAGCTTGCTAATACGGCCAAACTAGATATCTCTAGCTTTTAAGAAACATATTTCTCTCCCTATGAGTCATGTTTCTCTATATTGCTGAACACATTAACACTGAAGAGGTCGTCAAAAATTCACCCTCTTGCATCCACAAACAATAGATCGGTTGCTACTGGAACCCCAAATTTTTCCTCCAACTCTTTTCCAACTAGTAGGTGTAGTAGTAGTACTTGGTTTCAGAAGTAATTGGTTTAAAAAGTTTTAACACAAAACATAAAAAAAAGATTCGTCCGGCTTGGGCATGCAATACAATCTACCACTGTGACCAAGTTAATGTGTAGAATTTCAACAGAATGACAAGCTGTAAAGCAACACTTTCATCTCGAAAGCAGTTTAATGTGATTTTGATGATAGTTGTCAGAACATTTTCACAGTAAATAAGTCTAATTGACCGTGTCTGTCCTTCCTCAGAGGATGGAAGTGAAAAAGAGATTTTTCTACAGTGTTTTATTTTTTTTTTACACCAGCAGTACAGTGACTGTGCTCATACAGTAGCTGTGACATTTTGTTGTTTGTGGAGTCAGAAATAAAAAGGTTTCACAGGGAAACAGTTTGTAAGATTTCCTGAGAGGAGCTGAGCATGAATTAAGAAAAAGGTCTATGCAAAAAAAAAAATAAAATAAAAAAATTGTTGTCGCTGTCTGTTTTTTTCCCCCATGTGACATCATAAAGGGAGGAAAATCTGTTCTGTGTGTTTCAGCACAGGTGTTTCCACACAAAACGAAAACAAGAAGAGTGAAGACGTTTCTCACATTTTTATTTATGTAAATATTGAAAAATTTACTTTTGCATAATAAGTGACCTTTAATCATTCATTGAAATAGACTGATTTAAACCTTTAATTCTCATTCCTCTGATGTCTCCTTATACAGTACATGTATGTTTATATCCTAATCTTAATCATTTACGAGTGAGGGGGGAAAAACTTCAGCGACAAATTAATTAAAGTCCAAATGGCCTTGTTAATGTAAAGGCCAGAATCTACTATAGTATTGGGATCATTTGATATCTACTGCAAGTAATCTATGATGTGCTGTTTTGGGGTCTTGGGGAATGAATGAAATGATTTTTTTTTTTTCCTTTTTCCACTATATGAACACAAGTGTCTGAAAATCAATCCTGTGTGTTTGTTCTATTCTTGTCCTTCATTGACAATAGCAGAGAGAGAGAGAGAGAGAGAGAGAGAGAGAGATTGAACCGGGAGCTGGTTGGCATGGTAACGTGTCCAGGTGAAAGGGGGATGGGGTGGACGAGGGGAGCCTAGCTCATGAGGGAGACGAGTGAAGAAAAACAGGCAGGATTCCCTCAGGAGGAAATGCAAAGCTGAGACCACAAACTCTCTATCGAGCCCCTGCAAGCGTAGGGTGAGGATAAAAAGGTGTCGTCTGGGAACTTGTGAATAAGAACATTTCTATGACATGCCTAGCATTTTTGATGCTAAATTCTCCATCTGTGGTGTATTTTTGTGATTTCCAGGAGAAGACATGTACCTTGCTGACATCATCAGGGGGACACTGATATTGCAAGCACAGTTACATACTGTACAGGAAAAAAGATTTCAGTAATCACAAAACATAAGGAAGACATAGATTCGAGAAGGAAGACATACATACTGTAGATTAAATTTAATCATAGACACAGTCTGTGATTAATCATAATTTTAAAATACTCTGATTTACTTGTATTATAAACGTGCAGTGTTGGAATAAATAAATGGTTAGAGGAAACAGATTATGCAGTTTTATAATATCTTAAACTATAAGATTTAACAAAAGTTAAATATAAATCACACGAATGAGACCAGCACTGAATGCAGTGGCTAGGAACTACAGTATGGGTCGTAGCAACCCACCGACAGCGGGACTCGAACCCAGGATCCTCAGACCCAAAAATCTGTAGAGAAAGTTACAGAATGCATTGCAGCTGTACAATGGTGTGGTGCTAAGTTTTGACAGAGATCCTACGATATAACAAGCACAGTGGTGTTGATGGCGGTATTAACATGAAAGCTGAAGCTTTGCAAACTGACCTAGTTTGGACAGACTAAATGAATAAAGCACTGCTGCAAGGTAGAGAGGAGCGGAGGCTGAAATCCCAGTGCACCACTATCAGAACTGAACTAACATCATTTTAGCCTTCAGTGTATCCACTTTTCATTTTCTTGTTGGCAATTTAAAAACCCTTTATTTACTTTTTTTTTTCTTCCTGTAGCCAGTACTAACAAAACAACCAATCAGACAAAAGACGTTCAAGTTAAGTAGCAATCTAATATGTTAATATTTATCAGTTATTATTTTCATATTCTTTTAATAAATAGACTAAGGCAAAAAAAAATACTTTAAGCGATGGTGAATCCAGTTAATTGAAAAAAAAAGAAAAGAAAAAAAAAGAATAATTAAATCACCAGTTAATTCCTGTCCAAAGGGCAACCTCGGGTTCTAAGAAAATGAATCCAAAACATGCACTTCCTTGAATGACCACTAGGAGCTGGCCCCAAAAGTGATTCAATCCCCTTTGACCACCATGTTAAAATGTTCAACTTAACATTGGGTAAATTTTCATGTAACTCAATGAAATTATGCAATAAAACTATGAATAATTAGGGGCGTGACCAATTTGCGTGATAGCTGCATCGCAAGTGTCAAACCGCTAGCTGTCTGCTATGCAGCACTTTGGAATCGGTTAACATGACTATTTAGCTGTGTAGCTTTTTTTTTTCTTCAGGGGATGATGTGTAGGGTATGGATGATGAAGTTCAGTCAAATGCAAAGTAATATAGCATATAAATTAATATCAGTCAAATTTAGCCAAGCTATGGATTAACCGGAGTTTAGGTGGAGTCAGCTCCGGTAAAAATGGTGACAACCAGAACTCCAACAGTTGAGCTTCAAAACCACCATTCAGAGAAAACCGTCACAGAGGGTTTGTCCAGTTCAGTTTTTACATTGTCTATTGTATGCTCCTATCAACCTGCCTTAAGCAGAATTCTCAATAAAGTGCTGCTTTTGCATAAAAAAAAAAAAAAAGGTGCGTATGTCAGATCCTGAGAAGGAAGTGTAACCTTTCCCTTAAAGCATTTTTAGGCTGGTTAATCTGCTTAATTCTTTTTCATTTCAAACTTTGATTGTCAGTATCTACAAAGTAATAAACACACCATGCATGAAAACCTGAGATTAAGAGTTGTTTAAGATGTTATTTTTAGCCTGGTTAGATTTTTCAGCCTCTGTAAGTGGCAATACTTTTGCAAGATTCTCAATATTTACTCATTATTTCACACTCATCGCACATATAATTTACCTGCTCCCTACAGGTTTATGGTGATTTCTGTTGCTTTGGCCGTTTTATGCCAGAGGGCATGTACCGTATAGATCGATCACCGCTGGTCTGTGATGACGATACGGCAGATAAACAGCATTTTATCTGTTATGTTAAGAAACGTCTTAAAGTAATTTTTTATAACTAGAAAAGGCTCACATGGGCTGCTACTAAATTTGCCTGGCAATCTTTAACGAAGCTCAGCAAACACCAATAACCAATGATAAATATAGGAAACTGATTAACTGTGCATATCCATTTGCGTGTAATGGCTTCTTTCCCTGAGCTATAGATTCTGTACCCATCTGTTTCATTACAACGCGTCGATACTACCATTAGACTCCCGTCTCTGTGCCTTAAGGGCAATGCATTTTAAACCAGGCTGTCGAAAAAAAGGAAGAGCAGCTGCAGGGGAACAAATGCTCTTCATGATGTGGTCTTATAGGTAAAAAAAAATCAAACTTCATCAGGCAGAAAACCTGAAAATGGTGAACTTTCACACCTTCACATTTTGTCTGTGTAGTAGTAGTAGTATATGTGGAAGTGCACTAATGACAGGTAGAAATTGGATGTAAGTAAATTAGGAAGAAAATGGGGGGGAGGCGACACTCAGGGCAGTAATAAAAAAAATAATAATAATAAATATGACGCAGGTTTAAGTCTTTTTTTTCTGTAATCAATCTATACACTACAATCAGCAACTGGTTCCAGCATTACACTGTCACAGAAATAAAAACTTCAGATGATAACTCAATGCATTTCCCCCCCTCCATGTATCTAAAAAGCCCTGACTGAATAAAAGATGAGCAATAATCGGCGGCAACCCTAGGCCTGACACGCTGAATAACATCACACACGCAGTGGAGCATCAGCCAAGTTCCCAGCATAAAATGGTTGTTTTTAGGGGCAGGAGTGTGTGTGTGTGTGTGTGTGTGTGTGTGTGTGTGTGTGTGTGTGTGTGTGCGCGCGCACGCACACACAAGAGTGTCTACTGCCAAATATACTCTCAACAATAAACCTCTGCTATTTTGGTAATGGCAGCAAACTGGATATGAATTCAAGCTTCAGGGATGCAGTAATAGTCTGGTATTTTGATTTGGTCCAATGAAATTCTATCTATTCTCTCTCCACTGGAGGCTCCATCTTATTCCCTTCCACTTTTTGTGTGTCCTTCAGTACCAGCCATGATCACGTCGTATCCCAACAACACACTGGCCACCAAAGGCGAGAAGATTGAAATGAGCTGCAAGGCCCACGGCGAGAAGCCCATCATGGTGCGCTGGGAGAAGGAGGTGGAGAAGGAGAAGCAGTCGCACATCATCAACCCGGATATGTGGAGGCACACGGTGACGGTCAAGAAGGTCAGCGAGGAGGTCATCTCTACTCTGGAGGTATTTCAGTTAGCTCTTTGTGTTTGTCCTGCATTCTCCTATGACCTGGTAAACTTTACAGAAAAATGTAAAGCAATTCTGCCAGCTAGTGGCTGTAACCGGAATAACAGGAATCTAAACGAACGCTCAATGGAAATTATGGAGAAATGGGAATCTGAGGTTTTATTGTATTTGTGAGGGATAAAGAGATCTACGTACAATTATTTACTAGTGATCAGTAGTGAAAACTGTGAATACATATCCGTCCAACAGATCTACCCAACCCTGAGGGAGGACTCTGGGTTTTTTTCCTGCCATGCGATCAACTCTTACGGTGAAGACAGAGGCATCATTCAGCTTACAGTGCAAGGTAAAGATCTGAGAATTTCCCTAATCAGATATGACTGTGTTCCAAAGCACATATTCAACTAAAAGTATTTGTTGCATGCATGTTTACTTCTTTGTTGTTTTTCCACTGAACGGCTAATTTAGGTACTGGAAGTACTGTAGAAGTAATGGAAGTCTATCTAAGATTTACTGCTAAGTGAATGAGAATACATCTTTATTGTGTCTTCAGAGCCACCAGAGCCTCCTAAAGTGGAGATTCGAGAGGTGAAGGAGAGGACCATCGCTCTCCGCTGGACTATGGGATTTGATGGGAACAGCCCCATCACTGGATATGATATAGAGTGCAAGAACAAAACAGGTAGAGTCAACCATGTACACACGTGGACAAAATTGTTGGTACCCTTCAGCCAATGAAAGAAAAAACTCACAATGGTCACAGAAATAACTTTAATCTGACAAAAGTAATAATAAATAAGAATTCTATGAATGTTAACCAATGAAAGTCAGGCATTGCTTTTCAACCATGCTTCAACAGAATTATAAAAAAAAAAATGAACAGGCCTGGACAAAAAAGATGGTACCCCTAACTTAATAGTTTGTTGCACAACCTTTTGAGGCAATCACTGCAATCAAACGATTCCTGTAACTGTCAATGAGACTTCTGCACCTCTCTGCAGGTATTTTGGCCCACTCCTCATGAGCAAGCTGCTCCAGTTGTTTCCGGTTTGAAGGGTGCCTTTTCCAGACAGCATGTTTCAGCTCCTTCCAAAGATGCTCAATAGGATTGAGGTCAGGCCTCATAGAAGGCCACTTTAGAATAGTCCAATGTTTTCCTCTTAGCCATTCTTGGGTGTTTTTAGCTGTGTGTTTTGGGTCATTGTCCTGTTGCAAGACCCATGACCTGCGACTGACCTGCGACTTTGACACTGCCCAGCACATTTCTCTCTAGAATCCCTTGATAGTCTTGAGATTTCATTGTACCCTGCACAGATTCAAGACACCCTGTGCCAGATGCAGCAAAGCAGCCACAGAACATAACAGAGCCTCCTCCATGTTTCACAGTAGGGACAGTGTTCTTTTCTTCATATGCTTCATTTTTCCATCTGTGAACAAAGAGCTGATGTGCCTTGGCAAAAAGTTCCATTTTTGTCTCATCTGTCCATAGGACATTCTCCCAGAAGCTTTGTGGCTTGTCAACATGTAGTTTGGCATATTCCAGTCTGGCTTTTTTATGATTTGTTTTCAACAATGGTGTCCTCCTTGGTCGTCTCCCATGGCTCAAACAATGACGCATGGTGTGATCTGACACTGATGTTCCTTAAGCATGAAGTTCACCTTGGATCTCTTTAGAAGTCTTTCTGGGCTCTTTTGTTACCATTCGGATTATCCGTCTCTTTGATTTGTCATCAATTTTCCTCCTGCGGCCACGTCCAGGGAGGTTGGCTACAGTCCCATGGATCTTAAATTTCTGAATAATATGTGCAACTGTAGTCACAGGAACATCTAGCTGCTTGGAAATGGTCTTATAGCCGTTACCTTTAACAAGCTTGTCTATAATTTTCTTTCGAATCTCCTGAGACAACTCTTTCCTTCGCTTCCTCTGGTCCATGTTGAGTGTGGTACATACCATGTCACCAAACAACACAGTGACTACCTGGAGCCCTATATATAGGCCCACTGACT
The DNA here is from genome assembly GCA_030347435.1 of Clarias fuscus. Lineage (NCBI taxonomy): Eukaryota > Metazoa > Chordata > Actinopteri > Siluriformes > Clariidae > Clarias > Clarias fuscus. The sequence continues at coordinate 3,929,373 of CM059223.1, read as the reverse complement.
GATTACAAGATTGTAGAGACCTGTGATGCTAATTAGTGGACACACCTTGAATTAACATGTCTCTTTGGTCACATTATTTTCAGTATTTTCTAGGGGTACCATCATTTTTGTCCAGGCCTGTTCCATGAGTTTATTTTTTTTAATAATTAGGTTGAAGCATGGTTGAAAAGCAGTGTCTGACTTTCATTGGCTAACATTCATAGAATTTTTTTTTAATTATTACTTTTGCCAGATTAAAGTTATTTATGTGACCATTGTGAGTTTTACTTTCATTGACTGAAGGGTACCAACAATTTTGTCCACGTGTGTATTAATCATGCCAATCGTGTAGTATCCTGTTTGTAGTTAATGCTGTTAATACTGTAGTGTGGGTTCTCCAAAACATGTTATATCAATATCAACTTTATTTACAGCTACTTGGGAAAGAGCTCGCAGAACTCGAGATGTTTCCCCAACACTGAATCTGGCCACCATTATCGAGCTCCACCCTTCATCCACCTATAACATTCGCATGTTCGCCAAGAACCACATCGGGGATAGCGAGCCAAGCAACGAGCTCACCGTCACCACGGATGAAGCAGGTAAAACCAAAATTAGGGAGTTTTTCTTTCCACGTAATATGCAATGCTATGTGACTTTCTAAAGTCAAGAGTTACAGAAATGTCCGGAACAATTTTAAATCGTAATCTCCCCTGCTCTTGAAGGAATTCTGACCAAACTTCTCAAGGGAATGCTGACTGATCCCACATGTCCCTGAAGGAGCTTTGACCGATTTCCTGAAAGAATTCTAACCAAATCCACCCATTCCTGAAGAATTCTAATAATTCAAGAATTCTTAAGAAGGAATACTGACAAGCCCCCTCCACCCTTTAAAAAGGACTTTTAACCAATCATACCCACTCCAGATGGAACTCTGACCAATCCAGCTCACTTAAAAAGGAATTTTGACTAATTGCATGAATTGTAGAAGGGGTCCTAACAAATTTCACCTACTCCAGAAAGAAATTTCAACCAGGCTGAATTCTGACCAGTCTCACCTGTTCCTCAAGGAATTCTGATCAATTCACCTTGCTTCCCAAAGAAATTTTGACTAATCCTACATGTTCCCTTATGAATTTTAATCAAACACATTAGATCCTGAAGGAATTCCAAACAATTCTGACTGACTCAAAAAGACTTCTGACCAATCCCACATACTTCATTGTGAACTCAGTTCTGTCCGATCCCAACTGCTCCTCAAGGAATTCTGGCCAATCACCCATTTCCAGTTTCAGAAAGATTAGGGCACATAATTTGTGTAAAAAAATCCCTTGGGGATTTATGAAATACTCACTCTATCTATCTATATATATATTTATCTATATACATCTGTCTCTTCGATACTTTAGTACTCACAAATAGTTTTTCAACATTTTAGATCCCGAAGGACCACCTCAAGATGTAACTCTTGAAGCAATGTCTTCTCAAAGCATCAAGGTTACATGGAAGGTACACAGCCCTCATTCCACTTAATGTGTTTCTCAGATTCACAGAAACAGATTGCTTATGGATCATTATTTCCCCCCAGGCTCCTCAGAAACACCTCCAGAATGGCATGATCAGAGGCTACCAGGTGTGCCACAGGGAACACTCGGTGAACGGGAGTCACCAGTTCATCTGCTTGAGCGTGGAGAGCACGGGCGAGACCGAGACGCTTACCCTGAACAACCTGAAAAAGTTCACGCAGTATGAGGTGGTGGTGCAGGCGAGCAACAGCGCTGGACCGGGACCTGCCTCCAGTGAAGTGCGAGCCACAACCATGGAGGACGGTAGGACGCACTGAGATTTCTGTTTACGTTTACAAAAAGCACTGAAACATGGGCTGAAAGTTTTCCAAACAGTCTTGTGAATCCTTTTAAAGGTTTGTTGCAGTATTGCAGCAGTGTGGATGTGCTGCCATCTTGTGGATGTATTTAATATGTGTGTGATATAGGAACAAATATCACAGTATTTGATGACATTTGTCAGATTAAATTATGAAATTATGTACAAGATTAAACATTCCTGTTGCACATATCTCCTTATATTCGGGTCAGTTTTACCCAATCTCCTGATTTATTTCCCCCCCCCCTCACATTGCTCAGTTCCCAGCAGAGCTCCAGAGAAGGTCACCGCCACGGCAACTTCTCCTGAGACCATCTCTCTGTCATGGTCGACACCTCCCCGAGAAGCTCTGAATGGTGTACTGCAGGGTTTTCGCATCATCTACTGGGCCAATCTACCTGATGGAGGTACAGAACAGCTAATACTAATGTACCTGCAGGTTTATCCAAGTTTCAGCTGTCTAGCTGATGATTTACTCCTCCAAACATACTTCTGGTCAATTATTTCCTCCAGAAGGAAACTTTTTTTTTTTTGTATATGAGAAACTGCAAACATTAGTGAAGTATAAAGGACTATGGAGCAGGGGCTTCTTTTCTTAGATGGCCACCTTTCAGTCCATGGTGATAAAACAACCTTAAATGTAGGCAGTGACACTAGTTGTTCTAGCACTTTCCAGGTCATGGCAGACCTGTGTCTTGATGGTTCTATGGTTGGTCCTGACCATTTAAACCAGTTTCTCGGGCTTTCTTCCAGACATTGGCTACACCTCCTAATAATGTATTTATGCTTGCTTGAATTCATATGGGAATCTGCAGTTGTTTCAAAATAGCTCCAAGAAATGTCCCTAACATGTGTAAGTCTACAATTTTGTTTCTCTGACTTGGACTGAGCTATTTAGACTTTTCCATTATATTGTGTGCAGGCAAATAAACCACTTTTTATGTTGCCCATAGAAGCTACCAAGATCACTAACAGAAAGTTGAGAGGACTTTAACTTGGCAAATGAAAAGTCATTTTAGCTTTGTTAAATTAATAATCTAAGTGGCTGTATGTAGTTTTATAACCCAAAATAAATTACACGTCTGAGATTTCTTATACTAAAGACTAACGCAAGTTGACAGTTAAAGAGTCGAATGAGTTGAAAGAGTAAAAATATTAAAGCTAAAAATATTCTGACAGCTTTAATGTAATCAGTGATATTATTATTATTATTTCAGGTTGAAGCCCATGTACATGTCTGCACGGCAGAACTCTCTGACTAACTTATGAATATAAAAAAATAAAATGTTGAGTATTAAAGTGGAGTATCTTACAGTACACCTTGTTTACGCTAATTTGTACTTGTTTCATCGTCAGCCAAATACACTCCCTGTTCAGTAATCGGAGAGTGAATCACACATGAGAAATTGAAAAAGTAGATCCGATAAAAGTGAAGTTTTGTCTTAAAATCACTCCAGCTTGTTAAAATTCATTTATATCAATTCAGCGCTGTTATTTCTGTGGTGAAAATATGAACTAATCCCAGTAAAACTTTTTAGCGTTTAGCATTTATAATTAATATCTATTGGTGCAGGTGTTTTTTTTTTTTTTTTTGAGCAAGTAGCTTATTAGAGGCTTATTGTATAGTAGATTATTAAATCCGGCACATAACTGTTCAAAACATCACTTTTACTCATCATTTTGATTTCACTTATGGCGCAGGTTAAACGTCAGCCAGATATCCAAGTGCTGCGAACGTTTCATTAAATTCTGTCCAGCCAGTTTTTGGTGATGCTGTGACAAATCTGGCTGGACAGATATACAGTATACAGACAGACATAAGGACATACAGACATACATGAAGACAAAGTTTTCCAAGACTGGTTTCTGGTCCTCCAATGTATAAAACGTAAAGATATCATTGAACGAGTGGGTTCTGACCAATGTACAGACGAAACCTTTTCTTTTATTGATATATATTATATGTGTTAAATAATGTCAGTTTAGGGAACCCTAATACAAAGCCTTTCCTTCTCCTTGAAACAGAGATCTAAATCTCTAGGAACAAAGCAAGGTGAAAACAAAACAAAAAAAAAAACTTGTGCCCTGAGTCTCCTGGGATAGGCTCCAGGCCCCCCGTGACCCTGAATACAGGATTAAGCGGTAATGATGATGAGTGAGTGAGTGAGTGATAACTAGCTAGAATACGTAGCTTACTATCTAAGGGGAAGTCTGTGGTAGCACCCTGAAACGTTTTTATACCAGGAACCCCCTTTTTTTTTTTTTTTTTTTTTTAGAAGGGAAACCCTAGGTTGTAGGGAGCTACAACTTGGGGTTTCACTTTTTAAAGGGGGGCTCCTAGTAGAAAAATCCTTAAGCAACCAAGGAAACGTTAAGAAATATCTGAGGTACTGAGGATGCAGCCTTTAGTGTAGATTAAGTAAAACACTAGGGTGTATATTTAACATGAAACAGCATATGTATAACATATATATAAATAACGTATAAATAATCTTTGATATTGTTCTATAGTGCATTATGTAGTGTTCCTGACGTATACAAGTTACTGTAATTACATCATTTCACCACGAGGTGGCAGAACTTTCCTTTCACTCCTCATTTTCAAAAAGTCTGTAAATAAATATTCAATCTATGTTACAATAATTAATGTTCAGTCTCTTTGCAAGTCTGTATGGATCAATGGATAATTTACATTTAAGGATAATTTATCACTGAAAACTGATACTCGTTTCTTTTTGTTCGCTCTGCTGCAACGCATTATTTTTCCTCCTTTACATTTTAGTCACACGGACTGTTTGTAGATTTCACTCCAACTCTTAAAACACTATATCATATCACCAGATATAATGTTATATATAACATTATAGAAATATCCCTTGATCTACCGCCTTCCTCTAGGCAATTTGTTTTTAGATTGCCTCATTATAAGACTGTATGCTCTGACACATGCAGAAAGTGAATGATAGGAAAGGGAAGATTGTGGCTCGCCGCAAGAAGAAGAAAAAGAGAACAGAGTGGGGAAAGGGAGTGTGACAGATTGATGTCAATTATTTAAAGCCTTTGTGCCTCATGTCCAGAGAGAACACTCTGGATGTGAATTGGATTCCATCCTCCAGTCCATCATGTTTTTTTGTTTTTTTAAACAATGCCAACAGGGAAATCTTAGCAGGCAGATGAACTGAATTTTCCACAACATCAGCTGATGAAATGACTTTTGAGAGAGTTGACATGTTCTCTGGTTTGGACATAAAAGTCTTAATTCAACATCCTGAGTAAATACAAAGTAAACGTGTGGTCCTACGAGCTTAAAAAGCAAAAATTCTCTAGTGTCCTTAACAATGTCAAATTCATGTTTTACAATTTTGTATTTTAGAATAATACACTTTTTCAGGTTTATGTCTTATCAAATTTCATCTGAAAAACTATTAAGATAATTGAAAGATTTAAATTAAAAAAGTTAGACACTACATTAAAAGGCATGAAATTGTATTTTGCAAATGTGTTTCTTTTTTCTCTGATAAAAATATAAATGTACATATTTCCAAAAATGAAGCATGGATTTGGAGATTTGGAGTATTATGAAAAAAATAATCTTTTTCAATAGGTGAGAGACTTTTTAGCACAAATGTTTTGGCTAGTATCATATCCTGTAAATAGCATAAATGCTACATTGAAATGAGACATGTTCACACTTCTGCAAAACACATGGCCCTATATGTTCTGCTGAATGGGTGTTAAAGATTATACTTGCTGTAGGGGCTCACAGTGACCAGCACTGGCCGTGTCGACTGTGTGTACTATTTGTTACAATATACTGTATTGTACAACTCCTTATTAGCACATGCCTATGTGATACTGTAAGTATGTGACCTGTATGTACTGTGCTTTATCTGGAATATTTGTTAAATCTTTCAGAATTGGGCGAGATCAGAAACATCACCACTCAGCTGCCCCCTCTCGAGCTGGATGGTTTACAGAAATTCACCAACTACAGTGTTCAGGTGCTGGCGTTCACCCGGGCTGGAGATGGCGTACGATCTGAGCAGATCTACATCCGCACCAAAGAGGACGGTAATATAGATGTTTTTTTTTTATGTTGTTTGGTTTGTTTAAAAACAAAAAACAAAACTACGGTGTGTATATATAGATAAATTCTCAAATCCTCTCTGATCATTATTGTCTGGGTGGCAAAGGGGGTCCTACCCAATATTAGGTGCGTGCTGATCAGTGTGCATGTTGAGTAGAACATTTGTATAGAGCAAGAGTTACTCTACTGACATATGCAGTTTGAACCACTTATGTCTGTTAACGTAAAAAGTTACTTTTTGGTAACGTAGAAAGTACTTTTTGGTACTTTCGGTAAAGCCCTCGTATAATATTTCCGTGCTTATGGTAATTAATGGTGCTTAAAGAGTTTCTCTTTCCGCCTACAGTTCCAGGTCAACCAGGCGGCGTGAAGGCGGTGGCTGCATCCAACTCGGTGGTGTACGTTTCCTGGCTTCCGCCACTCAAACTAAATGGCGTGATCAGGAAATACACAGTTTTCTGCTCTAGCATGACTCCTACGGTATGGAATACACACACATACGTTCTTATTCAACATCATCTCCAGCTTATCAAGGTTTATTTGGGATCCTTTAATTTATCCACGTAGAGTGGCAAAGTATTAAGCATCCAGTTACACTACATTATATAATGTTTTACAGCTTTTAATTTCGTGTTTGGCCACATCACGCCAATGACTACAGTATGCCCCATTATGCTTTCATTTTGTTTCAGTAATTTTAGTAATATAATAGGATATGATATAGTTTGAATGCATTTCTTGACCTACATTTTTTCAGTCTCTACACTTTCTGATTTGGGGGGTACAGGGTTAAGGTTTTAACCCTCATCTACTGTACGTTTCTTGCTTCTGAAGTTGGTGAGCGAGTTTGATGCTGCTCCGGACGAATTCCTCCACAAGGTGCAGAATCTGGCTCGAAACAAAAAGTACAGCATCTGGGTGATGGCAGTGACGGCGGCGGGTCGCGGGAACAGCAGCGAGGTCATCACAGTCGAACCACTCGCTAAAGGTGTGTGAAGGAAATGCAGTGAGGACTTTCGGTTTACCCAGGTTTAGGGAAGCATGGTGGCATCATGTTGGCGTTAACCATTAGACTGAGGTCCAGTTCAGATCCAGGTTGTAACAATAGAAGATCTGGAGAGTTCAAGGGACGAATACTTATTTAACACATTCTGGATACTCTGTAGAGTTTTAGCAAATAATACCTCTTTTTGTCAGATTTATATATTTATTTGTTAAGATGCTGTACTTTTATCTATTCTTTATAGTACACCCCAGCTGCACAATGCATCTGACACTAATGAAATCTAAAATTTCAGGAAAGTTCAGGAGTTTCCTTGTAGTCAGTCAGTATGTTTGTGTCATGCAGCTCCTGCCAGGATCCTTACTTTCAGTGGCACAGTGACAACTCCATGGATGAGAGACATTGTCCTTCCCTGCAGAGCAGTAGGAGATCCACCACCCACAGTCAAATGGATGAAGGAAAGGTAAACAACACCCTCAAGGCCACGGATTATACAGTAGCACACAAAAACACAGAGCTCCATGGGGATCTCCTTTTAGACGGCAAAAAGGTTCCGTTTGGTAAAACATGTCGCTCTTCTACTTCGCCAAATGTCTACGTTTGTAAATATTTTAGGAAATGTCATATCTACATGTCTTGACAGCGGGAGTCCAGGCCCGGCCATCATTGATGGAAGGCGAAGCATCCACGGAAACGGCAGCTTCATCATCAAGACCGTGAAAGCTGAGGATTCTGGATACTACACGTGTGTCGCCAGCAATAACTGGGGCACTGATGAAATAACGCTGAACCTGCAGGTGCAAGGTAAACAGGAAAAAAAATGTATAAAATGACCTGCAGCAGAATGATCAGTTTTTTCATGAATGCATGTGTTCAGTCCCTCCAGATCAACCTCGTCTCACGGTGACCAAAACGACAACCACGTCTATCACACTGTCATGGATACCAGGGGACAACGGTGGGAGTTCCATCAGAGGTATGTGTGAATAAGGTTTTGTAAATCGTTGACTACAAAGTCTTATTTGATTAAAGTTCAATATTAAAAATGTTATAATTATTAAACTGGCCTGTAAAAGTATAATCTAATGTATTTTGTATTAACAGAATAGTGAATTGTATAACTGTAATTCAATTACTGGTACAGTATATTGCTCTCCACCTGTGGTGTCACAGTTGTTTAGTGGATAGCACTGTCTCCTTGCACCTCCGAGGTGCAGGTTCAATTCCCACCTCGGGTCTGTGTGCATGGAGTTTGCATATTCTCCCCCTGCTTGGTAGGTTTCCTCCGGGTGTTCCGGTTTCCTCCCACAGTCCGAGGACATACAGATTAGGTTATTGGTTCCCAAACTGTGGTGTGTAAATGAGCATGTGAGTGTGTGAGGGATTGGCACCCTGTCCTTGGTTTAGCTCATGCCCTAAGTCTCCTGGGATACAGTGACCCTGTATACAGGATAAAGCAGTATAGACAATGAGTGAGCGAATGATTGTTCGCCCACTGGTGGTGAAACCTGGTATGAAATTTTTATTGTTAGCTAGCGCCTCACTAAATTGATCTGTTTCTAATAAAGGTAAAGAAAAAGCACAGTGTCTGTATTAATGTATAATAAAGACACAAGTTAATAAAATTTTTAACATTCTAATGCTAACCAACATGATGTGCGACTACAGGATCCTTACTACATTTTTCTTTCATGTCCATTAATTTGGACTAGGTTTACATTATTTTTTCCTGTCTCCATGTTCAGGTTACATTCTACAGTATTCGGAGGACAACAGCGAACAGTGGGGTAACTTTGCCATCAGTCCGAGTGAGCGCTCATACCGTCTGGAGACTCTGAAGTGTGGCACTTGGTATAAGTTCACTCTTACAGCACAGAATGCAGTGGGCCCGGGCCGCATCAGTGAGATCATAGAAGCAAAGACTCATGGGAAAGGTACATCAAGAACTGTACAGAGAATACTCCACACAACATTTATCATATACAGTGGAACCTTGTATTACGAGCATAGGAAAAAAAGAAATCTCTCTGAGATTGGCATGAGCGTATATTAACGGACTCACTTTTTAAGTTTCACAACAAACGCATAAACAGCGGAAACACCGTTTTAACGGAAAAAAAGCGAGACTGGCATGACCGCATACTAACAGAATCACTTAAGTTTCACAACAAACGGACACACACAAACACGGAAACACAGTTTTAACAGGGAAAAAAGAAATCTCTCTGACCTGGCGTGAGCGCATACTAAGGGAATCACTGCTATAAAGTAAAAAAAAAAAAAAAAAAAAAAAAAAAAAGAACCAGCACCTTACCTTTGAAAAGAATCGCGACAGAGCAGAGTTTCTGTGTGTTTGTGAAGCCGGGGAGGGGGTGAAAAGGCGAGAGAGCGTCTGTTCGTGTGTGTCGTTGTCAAATTGCGTGCGCACACTCATAAGAGACGAGCAGAGTTTCTGTGTGTTTGTGAAGCCGTGGGGGGAGGGGGGGGAGGTGAGAGAGTGACTCTCGGTGTCAAAATAAGAGTCGCATGTGTGATACATGATACTCAGCGCTCGTAAACTAATACTTGCTCAGTTTCCGAATAAAAAATTATTACACTCGTAAACCACGTTACTCGCAATCCGAGGTTCCACTGTACGCACTTTGGATAAAGCTAATGTACTGGAACTTGTTCAATACACTCGGTTTCAATATTTTTTTTTCCCAGAGCCTCAGTTCTCCAAAGAGCAAGAGCTGTTTACAAGCATTAACGCTACCTGTGTGCGACTTAACCTGATTGGCTGGAATGACGGCGGCTGTCCGATCACGTCCTTCACTCTGGAGTACAGACCTCTGGACAGTCCAGTGTGGACCAAAGCCCAGCGTACGTCACTGACCAAGAGCTACATGCTGATGGACCTGCAGGAGGCCACGTGGTACGAGCTCCAGATGAAGGTGTACAACAGCGCCGGCCTGGCCGAGAAACTGGTGAAGTTCGCCACGCTCAACTATGACGGCAGTAAGTAGGATGTTTTCTATTAACAGCCAGAGGGTACAGCGTTAATATGACCAAAATAATAATGTAAAAAAAAAGTTAAATAAAAACATAAAATAGAAATAAACAGGTCAAAGCAGGACTTTCTGGAATTTCTGGTGAATGACGGCATAAAACCAGTTGACATTTACAGAAGACTTCACGCACAGTGCGTTGATAAGACACGCAGTAAAAACATTTTAAAGAAGACCATGTGGCCAGGAGCCAGTTGGAGTCTTTCCCATGAACAGCGAGTGAAACGTCTGATTCTTGAAAATTCATGGATAACTTGTCGCCAATTTGCAGGAGAGACACATCTGTCTGTGAAAACTGTACACACAATAATTCACCTCTGCCACTTGCACATTACAGGAACTCTTAAGGGCCTTAAAAGGAGTTCCTGGGAGACCAGTGTTTCAGACGTGAAGCAGTCTGATCCTACCTTGATGGTATCCAAGCACTTGTATTTGGTAGACTAGCCTTAACGGAGTATTTTTATGTGACATAAATTTGCAGCATTCTTAAATACAGGTTTAGAGTAATAACAGATTTTGCAGTGTTTAAAAAAGTCACTGGGGAAAACAAGAAACTCACACAGAAGCCTAAACAAACCTGAAATATTTTTGGAAACATATAGTATATACTTTATTATTATTGATACTTAGTGGGTAAAATGAAAATGCCTCTGCGGGTCTTTAATGGGTCCACCAATCCTTCTCAAGGATGTCGATGTTTTTATGACTTCCCTCAGACTGTCCCCTGAGCTCTGTGGTTAGAATTAATTTCTCAGCAGATTGTCTAAGGCCTGACTGGCTATCTCAACCCCTCACCAGGGACCGCTGTGTAATTATGGAGCCACGGTTCCTTACACAGATCCAGCCCTCGTGCTCCATGTTTAACCCCTAGTAAAAAAAAAATAGCCGAGTGTTCCTGTGCTCGTACAAGAAAGATGGGTTCCTCTCTCTTAAGTATGGTCTCGGTCAGCTGGGCGTTATTGGTGTTTTCTACAAAAAAGGTCAAATGATGACTGAAGCCAGACGATGCTAGTGTGCTGTACTGACGTGCTGAACTTACGATTCAGCTACTCCTGGTCATTCATGAGTCCAAACAAGACCAAACTGAGATATGTGTGAGATAAGAATTACAAGGAATTTCTAGTGAATTTTAGTAAATCATTGTATCCAAAGCAAGTAAATATATGCATAGAAATAAGAATTACAAAATAGAATAAATAAAAATAGGTTCTCGTGTAAATGTAAAACAACCTAAAAAAAAATAATAAAATAAGTTAACTTAAGTTCATGGACCATCTTTAAATATCATGTTTATCAAAATATCAATGTTTTCTTGCCTAACCTTCCAGGCACCATTTCGCCGCTAGTGACGACTACAGTAAAGGGCCCAGAGAATAAGAGTAATAAGAAGATGATGGTGACCATCTCGTGTATCCTGGTGGGCATGATTCTGCTCTTTGTGCTGCTCTTGGTGCTCAGGAGGAGGAGGAGGGAGCAGAGACTGAAGCGGCTCAGAGGTAAGAGCTTGTGATAAGCTACTTAACGAAAGATACCTTTTACAGCACTAATATTTTGCATTGTAAGAATGTATCATACATTAAGTTGTTTAATACTTGAATGCAGTTTATACATTTTGGTGTTTGTTTGCTTTTTTTAGATGCAAAAAGCTTGGCAGAGATGCTCATGAGGTAAGTCAATTCATTCCACAGTACGGTTGAATTTTCCATTCTGGTTGGTTAGAAGGTGTAAGCATGAAGTGTGAAGTGTGCATCTTCAGGTGCAGATGTTTCTGGTTCATAGAAAAGGTCTGGAACAGCACTAGATGTTTTCTTATAACAGTAATCATTTTTCACTAGAGGAACTTGATTTGCAATTGGAGTTAAAGTCAAACTGGGACTTTTGATGCAGAATAACAGAATACAGCTCTGAGAGTAAAAACTCTTGGTTATTTTTCTTTATAATCCTCTGCTACACTGATGCACTTATCACAGTGTTTCACTAGTGATTAAGATAGAAGGTTCTCAGTACACTGGATCCATGATCGGACTACCTTCTTTATGTCTGAAATGCTGGCCTCCTAGGAACTTCATTAATAGCACTTATAAAGTTCCTTCCTGTCCAGACTTCCTGTTATCACCAGGCAATCTGTTTTTACAGCACAATGCACAACTTATACTGTCCAAATGATCCACTTGTATCCGAAAAAAGCTCATCTGGAGATAAAAAGGCGAGTGCTACTGTACCACCAGTCCTGTGTCATGCCAACAGTAAAGCAACCTGAGACCATTCATGTGTGGGGTTGCTTCTCAGCCAAGTAGTGGGCTCACTCACAATTTCTTCCAATCATCAGTTCCACGAACAGTTTGGTGACAAATGATACCTTTTCCAGCATTACAGAGCACCTTGCCATGAGGCAAAAGTGATAACTACTGTAAGTGGCTCAGGGAACAAAACATCGAAATTTTGTGTCCATGGCCAGGAGACTACCCCAATAATCCCATTGAGAACTTGTGGACAATCCTCAAGCAGTGGACTCACAAGCAAAGACCCACAGATTCTGACAAACTCCAAGCATTGATCATTATGCAAGAATGGGCTGCCATTAGTCAGGATGTGGGCCAGAAGTTGATTGACTCATGCCAGCGCGAATTGAAAAGGTCTTGATAAAAAAGGGACAACATTGCAAATATTGACTCTTCGCATAAACTTAATGCAATTGTCAATAAAAGCCTTTAACACTTGTGAAATGGTTGCCACGCATACTTTCTGGGGATTTCCTTCCAGAAAAATATTTCGTTACTGTTCCACTCTTGTCTACAAAACACAACTTGTGCTACAAAAGCACATGACTACAGACGTGTAGCTCAGGGCTGTGCATCTGCTCTGTTTGCTTCCAGCAAAAACACAAGGCCATCAGACACGCTGAACAAGCAGCAGCAGACGCTCCGCATGCACATCGACATCCCCAGAGCTCAGCTCCTCATCGAGGAGAGAGACACCATGGAGACCGTGGGTGAGTCTTCTGCTCCTTAGTACCTCTATTACTGTAATAACTAACACTGTAATCTTTAACGGTGTTGTAATTGTGCCTTCGCTTTCAGACGACAGGTCAACCGTGCTCCTCACTGAGAATGATTTCGGAGAAACTGCTAAGCAGAAAACAACCACAGCGACACACACGGTTCATTACCAGTCCCTGACTCAGGCCACAGGGCCGCTGGTGGATGTTTCAGATGTTCGACCTGGAACAAGCAAAAGCAGCCTGTCGAGTAAGGAAAAAAAAGACATGTAAAGTATCTGTCTACACTGGTGTGTATGTGGGAGACACTGTGACTAATTATTTTTTTGTTACACCATCAGATCCCACAGCACGACGAGCAGCTAAACCGGGCCCTGCTGCCCGAAGTCGCTACGCTAGTCAATGGACGTTGAACCGTCCTCACCCGCAGGTCTCGACACACACACTCAGCACGGATTGGAGGCTGGGAACGCCAAGAGTACCCGGCTCTGTTGACAAAGAGAGCGACAGCTACAGCGTCAGTCCGTCTCAGGACACAGGTTCTTCATGTTCGTCTTTTCCCTGCTCTTTCTTATTTAAAAATTTATCACCCATTTTACATTTTTTTTATGTGAAATGATGCAAAAATTATGATTTATTCAACATGAGCCCATATTAAAATTTTACCTCAGAAGGATGCACATTTCACACTGTTAGCATGCTAACATCGTCTCCAGTGTGAGACATTACAAAACTAGCTAAAGTTTATTTAATATGATTTTTTTTGTGAGCACTTAATCCTGTTCAGGGCTTTGATGAATCTGGTGTTTATCCAGGAACACTAGATATGAGTAAGGAATAACATGGGACAGCTTAAAGTTCAGTGTTAATAAAAATAAACAATACAAAGCCATTTTAAATATTAAAAAAATACACATGATATATAATATAACATTCTACATTTAAAGCTATTTTGCCAGCTAGCCAATATGATTTAATATGATTCTCATGCTAGCCCTAGCTTGCTATATACTGTAACATGTTTGCTACATTCAATGCTAATACTAGCTAGAAACCAAAAAATGACAAGTTAGCATGGTGCCTTTAAGTCACACTTTCAGTTTTAGTCAAATTACTGGCTTGCTATCTAAGATGAGCTAACCTGACAGGATTTTTAAGTCATACTCATCAATACTAACACTACCTTGCTAGCTCTATAACTACTGACAAAACAGAAATGCTGAACATGAGCTAAATTAAGTGATATTAAAAGCACAAGCTAATTAGTTATAGTAAATGAAAGAAAGCATTTGGAGATATATTTTAAATGCGAACAATCATCAATACTAGCACTGTATAGCACAATATTTAGAAGACAAATGCTCATTATACACGTTTATTGCTGACAAATTGGCTTATGCTAAAGAATTTTTGTCATGTTTATAAATGTAAACAGCATCAGTGCTAATACTACGGTAGCAGCTGGTGCAAAAAATTGGGGGGGGGGGGGGCAAACAAAATTTTAATAAAACTTTTAATACTGGCCTGTAAATAGCCATTTATCAGGTGATTAAGCATCATTACTACTAGTATAAAATAAATGCATGACTCACATCGCATCCAGTCAGCAGGTCCGCTTGCCGTAAGAAGTGCTGGAAGACTCGTTGAGAATGGTCCAATCACATGAGGCCAAATATTTAAAAAACAATATTGATTCGCTAAGAACAAAAGTGGGAGGGTTCGGGGCTCACAGTGCCGCGCCCAAGGATGATTTGAAGAAATCCAATCAGAGCTCAGCCTCAAGTCACATGCTTTTCAAAAATTTCCGTGCCTACATAGACACTCGTTTGTCCGGCGCCCCGCGTACACGAACACGAATGAACGTAATACGGTTTCTTTTTTTTTTTTTTTATTGCAAATAAATTATATTATGTACAATTTAACAAACATCACTTCTAATTCTATTCAGCATGATGTTATACATACTGTAAGCTAACCTGACAGGTTTTTGTGAATTTAAAATTCAGTCACAATTATCAATGGTGACAAGAGTTAATATTGATAATTATGACTGAATTTTAAATTATATTATATTATATATATATATATATATATATATATATATATATATATATATATATATATATATATATAAAGGATTTTAAGAACTCTCCCTTAATACAGTGGTACCCCGGCATAATGTAAATGCAAATAATCAGATTCAGCCCCCCAAAATATTACCAATATTATCAATTTCAAACACTATAATCATATTTTTTTCCCCATTTCTTCTTGCTAGCGTTCAGTTTAGTTCAGCTTGCAAATGCTTTCTCATGCGGCATATGCAGGAGATACCACTGTATTAGTATTGTTCTGTGCAAACATTAGCAACTATGTTGCACCAACTCATATTCATAAATGTTCATGCTAAACAGGTGTCTAAATCTATTTAAATTTACAGGATATCTGACAGAACTTTCTAGTCCTGATCCTAAAATGCTAATGCTAGAGAGAGTTACCTGTAACTTGGACATTTTGTTAAAAGTTAATAAATAAATAAATAAATAAATGGGCACAGAGGCGGTGGTGTAGTGGTTAGCACTGCACTGCACTTGCACCGGCCAGGTTTGATTCCCGTCTCTGTGTGCATGGAGTTTGCATGTTCTCCCCGTGCTTGGTGGGTTTCCTCCGGGTACTCCGGTTTCCTCCCACAGTCCAAAGACATGTAGGTTAGGTTAATTGGCGTTCCCAAAAAAAAAAAAATTGCCCGTAGTGTGTGAATGAGTGAGTGTATGTGTGTCTGTGCCCTGCGATGGATTGCCCTGCGATGGATTGGCACCCTGTCCAGGGTGTACCCTGCCATGTGCCCCAAGTCTCCTGGGATAGGCTCCAGGCCCCCCGTGACCCTGAATACAGGATTAAGCGGTATAGATGATATATAGATGATGAGTGAGTATAGTTATAGGTATAGATGATGAGTGAGTGAGATAAATGGACACAGGCTTTGCACTAGCCACCTTGTGCAAAGCCACCTTGAAAGAGAGTCATTAGCGTGCCCTGTGGTGTGTTTCCAGACCGAGCCCGGAGCAGCATGGTGTCCACAGAGAGCGCTTCATCCACCTACGAGGAGTTGGCACGGGCATACGAACACGCCAAGATGGAGGAGCAGCTCCGACACGCTAAGTTCACCATCACGGAGTGCTTCATCTCAGATACGTCCTCCGAGCAGATGACAGCAGGAACTAATGACTACACGGACAGCCTGACGTCCAGTACGCCGTCGGAGTCGGGCATATGCAGGTTTACAGCCTCGCCTCCCAAACCTCAGGACGCATGCAGGGTCATGAACATGGCCGTGCCCAAAGCCCACAGGCCAGGTGAGCTGAGCAGCGGAGAGATACTGTATAGTGTCAAGATTCTGGGGACATTTAAATAACGTAAAGGATGAAATGTGATCGGCAGGCAATTAAAGATCTTATCATAATGACAAAATGTAACTATTAATATTAAGATATTTCCTTTGCGGATATGTCTCTCAGCTTTTTTTTTTTTTTTATCTGAATGTTATGGCAACAAAAGTAAACACGTTATATAACCATGATGAACAGAAAAGCATTTCAGGACACACATGTCGAAACTTGAGCTACGACAGAAAAAGACCACATCAGGGTTCAGTCCAGACATTTGAAGACCGGGAAAATAACACGTTGGTTGTAAAGAGTGCTTATATGATTTATCGAGGACTTCCTGTCAGTTTGTCTGGATATTTTTTATGTTGTTTTGTTTTCCACACCATTCTGTGTAAACTCTAATGATCATTTTGTGAAACTCTCAGGGGATCGGTGGTTTCTGAAATACTCAAACCAGCCCATTTGAAACCAAGAACCATGCCACAGGGACATCCACATACAGTATAGACCAAAAGGCACACCTTCTCATTCAAAGAGTTTGAATTTGTATTATGGCAAGAAAAAAGCAGCTAAGTGAAGAAAAATGAGTGGCCATCATTACTTTAAGAAATGAAGGTCAGTCAGTCCGAAAAATTGGGAAAAACTTTGAAAGTGCCCCAAGTGCAGTCACAAAAACCATCAAGCGCTACAAAGAAACTGGCTGACATGCGGACCGCCCCAGGAAAGGAAGACCGAGAGTCACCTCTGCTGCGGAGGATAAGTTCATCCGAGTCACCGGCCTCAGAAATCGCAGGTTAACAGCAGCTCAGATCAGAGAGCAGGTCAATGCCACACAGAGTTCTAGCAGCAGACACATCTCTAGAACAACTGTTAAAAGGAGACTGTGTGAATCAGGCCTTCATGCTAGAATATCTGCTAGGAAACCACTGCTAAGGACAGGCAACAAGCAGAAGAGACGCGTTTGGGCTAAAGAACACAATAAAGAAAACTCTTTGAATGAGAAGGTGTGTCCAAACTTTTGGTCTGTACTGTAGATCAGATTTTTCAAAATTCTGATATCTGATGTGGACATTAACTGACCTTTTGTATATCTGCATGATTTCATGCACTGTGTGTTCCTGGATGGGTATTTGCATATTGTTATTTTGATTAAAAAATTCTTTCTTGATTACTTAGTCAACATCTTTGTGTTTTTTTTTTTGTGATCCTGCAGGGGGCGAGTTGGTGCACCTGCCACCATACTTGCGCATGGACTTCCTGCTGAACCGGGCCGCGTCAGGCCTGGAGCCACAGAAGAGCCGCTCACTGAAGCGCCCGAGCCTGGTGCCGGTGCCAGTGGAGGTTCCAGCAGCCCGGGAGGCGCAGCAGTGGCAGCCCAGCTCCGGTGCCTCCACGCTGCCACAGAGAGAAGCCGGCTCGGACTTGGCTCAGGCTGCCAAGCTCAGCACGTCGCAGGAGTCCCTCTTAGACTCTCGGGGACACTTAAAACAGAGCAGCAATCCCTACGCCAAGTCCTACACACTGGTATAACCCAGAGGACATGGACTGGACACACACATCCCCACACAAACACACATACACACAGCAAAAACTCATCACACAGTTGTACATAGAGGTCTTTCCTCACAGGAGGGCCACTGCCGATTCCTTACGTTCTTTTACGCTTTTTTAAACACGTGGATTCACTTTTTTCAAAAAACAAACAAAAAAAAAAGAAACACTCCAGATGGGAGATTGCCAACTTGATTTCTTATTCTTATTCTTATTCTTATTATTATTTATGTTAGCATTTAGTGTGCACTATGATGACTGGGAGCCCATTTTTTTCTACCAAACTTTGTGTTATTAAATTAATATCAAAACATGGAACGAATACTCGAGAGAAAGCGAGCGTGTGATCACCACTGTTCCAAAGTTGTCACTGTTTTCAGATTTTTAACATTTAAAAAGTTCAAATTTTCTTATGGGTGCATGGGGAGCGATCGGAAAAAATGATGACAATGACGAAGATAAAGATAAACATGAAATAGAGAACAGCCGGAAGTTGATCCGGACTTTACGACTTTTTCTTTTGTTTGATTTTTTCACTATAAAATGATCAAATGTAAAGATTTAGTATTCTTATGACTATAAATTCATATATAAATAATATATATTAAATGAGAAAAAAAAAATCACTTTTATTTGTGGGTATTACAGGGAAAAGTTTGGATTTTGATCGATTAATAAAAGTCCTTTTAGTCACGTTTGCACATATATCGTTTTAGGAAAGTTTGAGTCTCGGTTGCTGAATATTTGTGTCCCACTTTCTGATGGTGCAATATGGGTTATAAAGAATAACAGAAATGCTTTTGCTTTCTACTGTACTGTATCAAAACCTATATTGTGTACGAGTTTAAGGGGTGGACCAGCTATTTATTCAGGTGTAAATTACCACCGGGTGTTTACAAGGTAACTATTCACCACACGTCCAGGGGGCCATCGCGCCTCCTGCTGCACTAGCCAATGCCTGCTTATTTAACCCCCTCCCCCTCTTTCCCCACCCCTGTACAGTGCACTAGGTTGTGTCTGCAGGTCACGCACTCTCTTGTCTTCGCTAGATTTATTTTTTGCTGCATTGCAGTGAAGCTCCTCTACAGGGAAAAGAAATACTGAGACAATCCGAAGAGATTCCCCTTAAAGAACGAGAATGCGAGTCTATGGAAATCTATAAAAAGGTGTGGTTCTGTGCGACGCGGTGTGGCTCTGCATCAGACCCGCATCTCTGTCTCGCAGAGCGCCAGGAATGCCTGAGATGCTGGTATATTTGCTTATATGAATCTATTCCCCCAGACTTCCCCTCTGTTTCCTGGTTTTGCTCATAATCCGGATGGTTATGTTTAACTGTTTTGTTTTGTTTTTGTTTTTGGACAGGGTGTTCACAGCTGTGTCACTCTAATAAAGATTTCCCATGCACTTCCAATCGATTAATAAAAGGCTGTTCCCCAACGAGATCTCTCTGTCTGATATGGATAATGAGTTTTGCAAATGATGGAAGATGGAAAAAACAACTTTTCTGTCACTCACACACACACGCACACACACACACACACATGAGGAATGTGATGATAAAGCAAAAGTTTTGGTCGAGTTGTCAGTAATTTGTGTGCATTAACTTATCTAATGTTACGTAGCCTATAGTTATTCCATAGGGAGGTGTGATAGTGAGTTAAAAAAAAACGTCAAAGGTGAAAAAAAAAAAAACACAATTCTAAACACATTGTATTCATGCTAATTTTAAAACAACAGGGCCCTTCAATGCGGCAGTGCTTTTGCCTTCCCAGTGTCCATGGCATTGCATTATGCATAATGACGGGATGTCAGACTCGGATCATTTGATTTCGTGAATAGGTCTTCTAAAGCATTTTATCCCAATTATGCAGCATGAGCAGTTTTTTTTTTTTTTCTTAATAATGACATAATTTGATGCAGAGGACACTAAAGGTCCAGTAACTCATTGCTTATTATACGAGGGGTGTTCAAGTCAACTCAGGACTTTTGTTTGTGCAGAATAACAAAACACAGTTATGAGAGTAAAACCTCCCTTTATTCCTATATATAATCTTCTCCTACACTAATGAACTTAACCCAGTGTTTCACTAGTGCTAGTTAAACATTTGCTCCATTTAAATATTTTACTGCAGATGAGAGTCTCATCACCGTACTGTGCTTAAAGTCCTCCGTAAATGTCAATTGCTTTTACGCCTTCGTTCATGAGAAATATCCTCACAAGTCCCGGTTTGACTTGAACGCCGCTAGCATAAATTGAAATCGATCTATATAGGTTCACATTAATGAGTTTTCTTATACAAAAAAAAACAAACAAACAGCAAAGATAGGGCGATGACGTGATTTTCAAAATTAATTGCATCCTGTGTACTGTATGTATGAAAATGAGGTCTAAAAATGGCTGCTCTGAGCCACAGAAATCATTGTAATGAAGACCCGGATGTGTCCTTGGGAAGATATTTACAAAAGAAAGTGAGACATTAAGAGATTTTATGCTTAATTTCACTCTACATTGACCTTTTTGAATCATAAATGACTTTTGCTTGCCATTTTCACATGTAGCACTTTTGATACACATAAACAAAATACACAATTAGCTAAAAAAACAAAAAAAGCCACCTTATTTTTACTATGGTTTACAAAATCCATCTGTGCAATACTGTACTTTGTGATTTCTGCTGTTTTTGTTTGTTTGTTTCTTTCTTTCTTTTTTTTTTTTTTTTTTTTACATATCCTCTGGTTCTGTTCCTTTTCACCCAAATTTAACAATTGAATTACAATTAAAAATCTCTGGTATGTTTCAGAAAAAGGTAAACAACTCTCACTCATATTGGTGTATTGCTTCACCTCACTATTATTTTTCAAAACCTTCATTTAATAGCATCCGGGACATCTTGGTCTGCAAGCACACATCGTGCCCGGATCATGCTGTGCATTCTTTTATTCTCCTAAATTGAATCTTCCCATCACAAATGTGCTGAATCTGCAGATCTATCAGACTGGAGCGGGTCTGCTGAAGCAGATGCTCTCAAACCAAAAGCAGTACAAATTAAAGGTCATCGGTGTTGTGATTTAGTGCAAAAGTGCAGCTCGTGTCCCTGGAGGATGGAGCCTTCTTCCTCCCTCACGGTGCTGAATCCCAGACACCACGCAGCGAGTCCACTAAGAGCAAAGGCCTAAATTGGCCTATTGATTCAGAATCTTTCATCAGCCGAGCCCTTTATACCTCGCCTTTCGCCATCAGACTCGGTTTCGCGCTCCTAAATCACTCCCGTCAGCATAATGAGGAAATGTATAACTCCGTGTGACAAGTGCATCTCCATCGTCCTCCTCGGAAGAGCACGGCAAATTAAGCAAGTCAGCGGAGATTTACACACTGTCACTCCTCTCTGCTATTAAATGCCGCTCTAAATAATGGCTGACGTGCCACACCGGGGACTTCGGATGTTCCGAGAAGTGCCACGCTGTCAGGAGTGACACACTGATTGCATTAGGAAAATTTATGCCTGCTTTATTCCTTTTAATCATGCACTGTTAAAACATTGCACTGACGGGTCACGCGAGTTTTTCCAAATAGAGTGAACTTCCGGAATATTTGGTAAAACAGCACTCAGGAAAATGTTACATTAAAGGTCCAGCTACAGAAATATTGCTTGGTTAATACAATTTTGATCAAATAATTTCATTAAAAATGTCCAATTTACTTTCATTTTTAGAAAAATCACATTTCAGAAAACAAACAAATAAACAAAAAAATGACTATTTCTGGGGGTACGAGCAGGGGCGGATCTAGAAAATTATTCATGGGGTGGCAAGGGGGTGGCATTAACATTATGAGGGGTGGCAACACTGAAGCAAGCATCCTTGCATGGTTTTTGTGGATTCAAGGAACGCTATTCTTATTCGGTGTATACACTAGGGCGCACATTGTCCTATAAAAATGAAATAAAGGCTGATGATGCCTTGAACCTGATATCTGGATTGGAACATCAGATAAATTAAAAAACGCTTTTATTTTTAAAACACTAGGACACTAGTGCTGGGGTGGCAAATGGGGTGGCAAGGCTTTTTCTTAGGGTGGCAACTGCCACCCCGTGCCACCCTGGTAGATCAAGTACAGTTTTGTAGATTGTTACATTATTAAGCTTAGTTTATTTCAACCTGTCAACTAAAATATTCACTTTTTAATTAAAAAAAAAAGTGATTTAATAAAGGTTTGCATGCACATTGTCCAAAAAAGCTTTGCGTGAACTACGAAGCACATGATTTATTTTCAAAGTTTCAAAATACAGATAAAATTAAAGTCAAATTTATTTAAACATGCAAAAGTGTAACAATGCTATACATACTTTCTTGAGGTACTAATACTGGTATGTGTAAGTTACAGAATGTGTTTTTTCAGCCAATTAATATGGAATAAAATCACTGTCAAAAATAATCGTGCGTAAAAAAAAAGGATCTGTGTGTAATTCTGTGTTTTGTCCGAGTTGGATTCCAAAATCTCCGGCCACGACAGCTTACAGATACGATATTGTGTGTGTTTGTTAGAGTACAACTCTGAAATATACGACTCTGACCGTTTACAGACACAAAACTCGTTTTTAACTCCTTTGTTACACGGACGTATTGAGAAATTACGCCCATGAATGTAGTGTGTTAAACTGCTGTCAAAAATACGTCATCAAGGCCACATGCACAGGCGTTACTATCCGAAGGAGGAGGAATCGATACGGCGCATGCGCCCTGCCACCGTTTTAAACTCCTAAAATCTTACCTGCTATAGTTAAAACATCTCTGTAATTTTACTTCTCTTAAACATGTACGATCCTGCGAAAAAAAGAAAACTTACCTGAGACGATGAGAGAGCGCTCGGCTGCTGATCTGCCATTTTGGCGCCGGTGGTTTAAAACGGTGGCCGAATCGATCCTTCTTCCCTCGGATATTAACGCCTGTGCATGTGACCTTGATGATGTATTTTTGACAGCGGTCTAACGCACTACATTCATAGGCGTAATTTCGCAATTCGTCCGTGTAACAGAGGAGACGTAAAAACAAGTTTTGTGTCTGTAAGCGTTCAGAGTCGTGGCCGTAGATTTTGGAATCCAACTCGGACAAAACACAGAATTACACACAAATCTTTTTTTTACGCACGATTATTTTTGACAGTGATTTTATTCCATAATTACGGATGAACTTTTTGTCAAGTATTATGTTCGATGCTTTGATGCATCCATTTCACCTGTAGATGTTTTCATCATTCTTTCTCAAAATTCAACAGATAGCGTTTAACATTTTTTAATACTTGCTCATGAGTGTGCAATAAAATGTTATGTGAACAAAGTCACAGACAGACTATTGGGCACATCTAGTCGAAAAATATTTTCAGTGGCATACTGTACATGACAAACATATGAACTGATGTCAGCTATGTCAACTAAGCCAAGCCACACACTCACTCACTCATCATCTATACCGCTTAATCCTGTATTCAGGGTCACGGGGGGCCTGGAGCCTATCCCAGGAGACTTGGGGCACATGGCAGGGTACACCCTGGACAGGGTGCCAATCCATCGCAGGGCACAGACACACACACTCACTCACTCATTCACACACTACGGGCAATTTGGGAACGCCAATTAGCCTAACCTACATGTCTTTGGAATGTGGGAGGAAACCGGAGTACCCGGAGGAAACCCACCAAGCACAGGGAGAACATGCAAACTCCATGCACACAGAGACGGGAATCGAGCCTGGCCGAGGATCGAACCCGGACCCTGGCGGTGCAAGGCGACAGTGCTAACCACTACACCACTGTGCCGCCACCCAAGCCACATAAATAGATTTTATTTTTGTAGGAATAACCTCAAAACATTCTTCATCTACTTTTCAGAAATTCAGAAAAAGTACAGATAAAGTCATGGATTACGAATATAATTTGTTCCGGAAGCGGGTATTTCAAAACAGTTGTGAGCACGTGACACTCGGCGTCAAAACAAGAAGTGTGTGCATGCTACATGATACTCGGTAGTCATAAACCAAGACTTGCTCGTTTTTCAAGTAAAAATGTATTAAAAATCTTTGCTCATCTTGCAGAACAATCGCAAACCCGCAATCCGAGGTTCCACTGTACAACCTTTTATAATGTACAATGGGGGCAAAATTTATCATTACATGTGTTATAGTTCTCCCTAAGCACAAAACAGGTGATGTCAGTAATTAGTTCTCGCCAATCTTGAGTTCTGCTAATGAGAATCAGCTGGTTTGATTAATGGATGGAACAAATATATGGCAGGACTTTTACTTTCAAGTGACACCAAGGTACTGCAGAAGTCCAGGCAGGGTTTAAAAAATTAAATATTTCATACTAAATACTGATTGTTGTATAGCAATTTCATTACGGAAAATGAATTATTCTTATTATCTTGATTGTAATTATTTTAATAAATTGAAAATACATCCCACATGAGCTGCAGTTTTGGAGTTACTCTGACCCCGTCCTCTAGCCATCACAATTTGGCCCTTACTCAGGTCCTTCTGTTTCCAACACATCAACTTCAGGGAAAAATGGTTGACTTGCTGCTTAATATATCCCAACCATTTCCATCCACCATTCCAATCAGAGTCAGAGCAAGTCCAAAACTGGGAAGTTCTGAGGCTGCACTGGTCAGGACATAACAAAGATGATACATGGAAGAAAAATCAGTGAACAGGGTCATGGGCAGATGTGGGTAGTAATGTGTTACATTTACTCCGTTACATTAACTTGAGTAACTTTTTGAAAAGAATTACTTTTGAGTAGTTTTACAGCACCATACTTTTTACTTTTACTTGAGTAGATTTGTCAAGAAGGAACGCTACTCTTACTCCGCTACATTCGGCTACACTTGACCCGTTACTTCTCTACCCATTTACTCTACAAATGTAGCCGGTAGATCTACCACATGACTGTGTTTCACCATTCAGACATAGCAGCAATAATCACATGACTGTGTTTGTCCAATCAGCCGCAATAACAATAAGCACATGTAGTCACATGGCCACACACAAACTGGCAGCATAGCGGGAAAAAATCTTCAGCCGTTGTAGACAGCGAATGAAAGCATATAAACTTAGTAGAGGCGTCTGTATCCAGTGCTATAACAGAAGAGGATGAACACCGCTGGCCTCATATACAAAGCATGTTTCGCTTACACACAGTGCAAAAGGACAGTTTCACACAGCGGTGTCGCCAAAACAGACAGACATTTCAGGCTATAAAAACTCGACTTCTTACCTTAGGAAACATGTCGCGGTAAGATGGGCTGTTTCATTGGACTTTGCAATGTTAGTTAGCATATAAAATTATTATAATTATATATAATATACTGTATATATAATTATTATAGTTTCTAAAAAAAAAATAACTCTGACATTACAATTGAAACAGTTACTCAGTACTTGAGTAACTTCTCACTGAATACTTTTTTACTCTTACTTGAGTAATATTTTGGATGATACTTTTTACTTCTACTTGAGTAATATTATTGTTATATATTATTATTATTATTATTATTATTATTATATAATATTATATTACTTGAGTAATATTATTGTTGAAGTGCATCTACTGTACTCTTACTTGAGCACATTTTTTGGCGTCTCTACCCACCTCTGGTCATGGGTGGACAAGGTCCACTGATACTGACGCACATGCGGAGCAACGGTTGGCCCATGTAGTCCAATCCAATAGAAGCACCGTATTGTAGATCAAATTAAGGAAAAGGTAAATGCTGGTTCCAGTATAAAGATGCCAGAACATACAGTGCATCACTGCTCTGGTAGCAAAAGGGAGACCTACTGAATACTAGGCAGGTGGTCATAATGTTATGGCTGATCAGTGATTATGAAAAATTAAAGAAATAAACCCCAAAAAAAAGAAGCAACAGCTCCATCCTGAAACAGAATCACTCTTCGCCTCCTCAGCACCTGAGCATTTTAGCACTGCATTTCAGGCAAGAGGATGTGACGTAAAGTTTTAAACCTGGATATGTTCAAAATTATTGAGATGATCATAAACATTGTCCACTCTTTTTAAAGACGAAATAAACACATGTTAATCTTTATATATATACTGTAGGTATTTTTAAAAAGCCATGATTTGTCAGGTCATTTCTTCAGGCGTTAAATGTCCACTAGAGGCCCCTAGTGGTCAACAGAATATCGGCCTGTATCCAGTACATACAATATCAAGTGATGCAATTCTTACTATTCTTAATAAACTGTATTCCATATACACCTAGACACACATACCACACTTACGCAGCTACATCACATCAATGAGTATACCTTCTCCTTTGTTAAATATTAACATATTCCTAGTCCAGTATTATTATTATCTAAATGATCTTACAGCAGAGCGTCTGCTGTAGAAGCCCCTATGAACAAGGTGTTACTATGGAAACGATAACACATTAGAACAGGATCAATTGGATGGGTTCTTGTGAGCCAAGTATTTAATGTGGGATTCGCCAGATTTTTGGAATCTCCTCCTCTGCTTTATCCTGATGAATCATTAATATCGATCCTAACCTGCTCAGATTTTTTTTTTTTATCTTGCATGTACAGTAGGTGGTATCTTTTATTTATTATTATTTTTTCTTTCTTTCTCTGTTTTTGTTTTTCCTGAGCATAACGATGATCAGGCCTAGAGCCGACTTGCTTACTAGGTTGAGGGATATACCTATAAAGTATGTGCAGTTTAATGAGAGCTTATTAGGCTCAATCAGTCTCACTTGTCCCTGGATCTATTGAAGGGACGCTTACTTATTCTTGCTTTATTCAACAGGAAGCCAATAATAAGAAATTAACTGTATGAGTGATTAAAAAATAACTAAAGCAGTTAGAAGGCGTCTCTGCACTCAGGCCCATTCTCCTGTCTCTAAGGCCTCCTCTGTCACACGTACACCCACCTAGGAAAAGAGATTCTCTCACCAACAGCAACTCTCTGACCATTTTTGCAACCTGTCATCCAATAGATTTATTATTTACACACAGTACAGTCTTGTTGATTCTCACATAACTAAGTCCAGAAATAAACCTTTTTTTTTTGCTCTTATTTCAATCAGTTAGCAATAATATTAATATTATATAATATTTCCTTCCTTAAAAAAAACATAACTTACTAAAGGTTTGTTCAAAAGAGCAAAATAGTTTGTGAAAAAAAAAACATGTGATTTTATTTTCAGTGAGCAGTTTCTTTCAAACGTTATGAGTATACAGTACTTATGGAGACTCTGAATAGCTTTTATGAAAAGTTTGAACAGTTTGAACACGTAATAATCGAAATCGCATTATGGAAATTATTTCAACGCAAAAGCAGTTATTTCAGTTAATATACGGCTAGTTGGTATTTGCTCAATAATTTAAGAATTTGTTTATTCTTAAAACACTTTTGAGGTGATCAATTTTGGCAAACATCCCCCTAATGATCAGATCTAGTGTTAGCCTAGCTAAATTTGTTTAAATACAGAATTGTACAATCAACAGTTACATATCATTAATGTCTTAAGCCGCAATTGCATTATGTGTTATAATAATTGCAAGGCATTTATTTTTAAATCAGATTGGGCAGCCTTGGGTTGTACAAAATGTTACCCCCGCCCCCCCCCCCCCCCCCCCCCATGAGAAAATTTCTACAAAGAATATGAAGCCGCTATGGGTTTCTTCCCTAAATAGCATCTTTATAAAGTGCAAACTCTACAAATACATTTTTATAATAGATCTGTATTAAGTTTTTAATAAGTAAATTAGTTAAGTACTTTTCTCTGCGTTTCAACTACAAACTGTTCATATAAAATGTTGTAAGCAGGATGTAAATCACAAACGTTGATTTGGGAACATCACATTAAACGTAAGTATGAAGGAGATTTATGGTGCCCCAAGTGGACCAGATGTGTTATTGCACTCCAAAACTAGCTATGTGTTTATTGCTTCAGATGTGTCGAAGAAAGGACTTCAGGAATACCTTTGAAACTAAAAATCCAGTGCAGCTCCTTTTGAAACGAGTGATTCATGCTTCCTATTTGCTCCCAATGATATAAAATAAATTTCTTCGCCCTTGTAGAGCTGACTCACTGACCCTTGAAATAAAAGTTCCATCTCAGATCTTTGAGTCTCTGCTTCATCCACTAGAGCTTCACAAATTGTCATATTAAACAGTATAATATTACTAATACAAAATAGATGTAACACAAGCTGGGGTTAGGACTTAATTTAGGATTCGGCTGTCCTTAACAAATGATGCGACAATTTCCATGGTGGTCACTTGATCACGTGATCCCATTACCGTGGATGTCTATCATCGAATTTCCCACTGCAATGAGAAAACCATCTCAGTTACTTTAAATACGATTAGGTAAAACCTGTTGTATCGATACTGGGTCAGAGGTTCGCTCGGCTCGAAAGAAACGAATCTACTGGAGGATGTGGTGGATGTCACCAACACCAAGGGAAAGCAGAAAAGACAGCAGAAATGCACAACATGGCAACTGTCTGTTCCATTCTTTAATTTTTATTTGCTCATATTAATGGTGTAGTTCTTTTCAAAGTGTATTTTTGGACAGTATGATGTAGCACATGGAATATTTAGTAGCTAAAACAATGTATTTTTTCCTTGCAGGGAAATAATGAAGGTTAAAGCACAAAACACAGTAATGAAGCCCGAAGATAAGATCTAAACACAATAACAAATGAAGGTGATGCAATTACACAAAAGAAAGGGGTTGGTCCGCTTGCTCATAATCTGGAGTTGCTTTTTTTAGTTCGTCCCTAAATAAGACTGTAGTGATAATAAAACCAGCTTTATAGTCATGCCAAACACCTAGGGGATATTTCTGCAGCTCATTTCTTTCACATCGTTTCACGTGATGAACAGGATATAAACACAAACTATCTGAGCACACGTACAGGGTGAAATACTGTATATGCTTTTAAAAAGGTTGCAATGACAAGCATGACTGACACTGAGAGCAACTTCTGAAACCGAAAGAAGAGAAGAAATTCAGTTACAAAAAAAAAAAAAAAAAAACAAGCAATAAACTGGAGAAGAAAAGGCGAGCATGAACAGACAGGGGAATTGAATCTGAAGCATCAGGATTATTGTTCCAGATGGGCGCCAGTGACTGACAAAAAGATGATTCGCTTCCAAGTCCCTTTTCCCTTCACCACTACCACCATAATCCCCACCCTAGAGTCCATGACGGTGCGCTTATTAAACATGCAAACAGCTTCAGGCGGAGTTCGGCTGGCTCAGCCTATGGCTTCGTATCCTGCTTCTTCTTCTGGTACTTTCTGAAGTGCGACTGGATGGCGACGGCGGCCTTCTCCGTCTCTGGGGCGTCCAAGTCGATGTCGAAGTCATCAGGAGGGACGTCCTTCTTGGATGCATCTGTGGACGGTTGTGTTATTGTTTTAAGTCATACAGAAATGTATCATCATTTTATCTAACAAGCAACGAGCAGTCTGCTAACAATCATGACAATTCATGAATTTCTGCTTCATCGCAATACCGCACTGTTGATTATTTTCTTTTTTACGGCATGACATTGTGTTGGATTCCTTACACAACAAGTCCATTTGACATAGTATTAGAGCATCTAAAGTGTTTGCATTGCAAATATTTGTTTCATCCGTTTGGGTGTTAGTGATGATCGCTCGAGGTAATTTAGCCTCTGAGCGGAACGTTTTTTTAAGAACTCCCATCCAGTAACCTGAGTCATCTGAGCGTTTCAGGTAGAATTACGCCGGAGCCAGGCTACCAGGCCCTTATCAGCAAACACAGCGCGAACATAAGAGCCACTCAAGCTCCACAGCAAGCCTCACGGGAGCGGTCTGATCCGATCAGCCTGACTCCTACCACGGTGTACTGCGCTAAAATAAGATGCCCCTGGATCTCGCCATCGATCACACCACATATTAGCCAGTAAAAGAGATTCACGAGGACTGGGTGTCCTAGCGGTTTGCCTTCAGGATCCATCATTGAGACTCCTAAATAAATGAACTGCTGAGTAAAGTATTAAGGTTCATACCGTCAGCCCCTGAGGGTTTGCTGAGTCCGGTCGGTGCTCCGGATCCTGGTCTCTGCAATCCAAAAGAGAAATAGATGAACTGGTGAATGTGTACATGGTGTACAGTCTTGAACGTGGAGAATTTTTTTTAGCAGTCTGAACAAACTTTTTGGTTAACCGATTCGAGTTAAATCCTAAGATGCCATGTCTAGAAGTGAATTAAAAATGTTTATTGAGTAATAAAAGGCTGGTCTGGATCTCTCTAATTAGACATATGTACTGTAGCACAACAACAACACACATGGTGATTCTACCCCTGTCGACTACATTGGCTTCTGCAGCCTTCATGAAGCCATTTAAATGGTAATTTGCAGGTTGTTAAGTTCGAAGTGCAACAGGGGAAAACTATATACACGCCTCAACAGAAGCAAAGTTTTTATTCTGTCAGAACAAACAACTTATAAAAAGCTACTTGCAAATTACAAGGTATGTTCAAGTCAAACCGAGACTTGTGATGAAATGTCTGGGAAATGAAGGCGTAAAAAAAAAAAAAAAAAAAAAAACCTGACAAGTTCAAGCACAGTATGGTGATGAGACTCTTAACCACAGTAAAAAAAAAATCTGAATGGTATAAATGTTTGGGAAGGCCATACATTCGGGAATAAAGAGGTGGCTTGGAGGCCACTGCAGTCGTTCCCTTGAACGTTCAGGGGAACGATTTCGTGTTTGCCATTTCCACATGTTTGGGCCAGTAAAGAAGTTCCTGGGAGGCCAGGGTTTCAGACATGAAGCAGACAGTCTGATCTTGGCTCAAGCATAGTGAGAAAACCTTCTTCCTTGGTGGTACCCAAGCATTAGTGAAACACTGGGATAAGTACATTAGTGTAGCAGGGGATTATATAAAGACATAAAGTGAGTTTCAGCTGTTCATAAGTGTGTTCTGTTATTCTGCACAATCAAAAGTCCTGCTTTGACTTCAATGTCCCTTGTATAGGTTGCAACTTCGCTTTAAATGCAGGATTATTCTTGTACGACATTCACACTAACAATTTAAGCAGCATTTTAAATGGAGTTTTTCATTCTGTTTTATGATGTAATATCCAGACAATGATTCTTTGGTTCATGTGATCTGACATTTTATCAGTTCTCCATTCAATGCATTTCAATCCTACATGTACTGTTTGCTGCTCAAATATGGTTTCATTTCACCCTGTAATATAGGATCTGTTAGCTATTTTTTATGCCCCTAAAACAGAACTTTTTTTGTGTCGCCTATTGAACTCTACTTATGCAACGGTGTGTTTTATCCACTAAGCAATGAAAACATCACGGGCAGCGCTGTCACAGCAATTCAGCTTGTCGTGCCCTGAATAATTAATCCGACACTTTCAATGAATTTTAAACACTTCTGTGCTGCTTTGATGCTCTGCAGCTGGGGAAGTGGAAAAGAAGGTAAAGAAGGAATCTCTCTCTCTCTCTCTCTCTCTCTCACTTGCACTCGCTCTCTCTCTTTCTACGTCTTAAAAAAGAACACTGCATGGAAGTACAAGTCAATTAACAATTAGCTTAGGCAATATAACTTTAATATAAATCAATAATCTTAACTAAGTATGGCCTCTAGCCAATATTGTTTTTTCTGTTGCACAACTGTCTGATGAATTGACATGAATGCTTACATTTAGGAATTAATAAAAATATTCTGCCAATTAATACACACTAAAAAGAAGAAGAAAACTTTTGTAGGCCTCCCCAAATTGCTACAAATCATTTAGCTAGCATAAAACTTGCTAAGTAAGTTGGCACAGATGTTTTTGAAGATGAAGGACTAAATGTTAGTAAGTTGCACACAACAAAGATAAAGCGATTTTAAAAAAAATGTTCGTCTTGTTTCTCTTTACATTGCACTCATTGTCAGTTTTCCTATAATTAATGCTTCCTTGCTAACCTTATGTACTCACCTAGCTTATCTTCAGCAGCTAACATTATGTACTCACCTAGCTTATCTTCAGCAGCTAACATTATGTACTCACCTAGCTTATCTTAAGCAGCTAACATGCTAGAGTAGCTAGTTAGCCTGAGATTGATTCCTGAGCCAACAGGATAGCAAGCTACACTATATGGACAAAAGTATTTGGCTAAACCTGCAATTACCTAAACACATATACGTCAATATGGAGTTGGTCCCACCCTTTTCCAGCTATAACAGCTTTCACTCTATTTGGAAGGCTGTCCATAAGATTTTGGAGTGTTTCTGTGGCTACTTGTGCCCATTCATTCTGTAGAACATTTATAAGGTCAGGCACTGATGTTGGATGAGAAAACCTGGCCCACAATCTCCGTTCCAGTTCATGCCAAAGGTGCTCGATGGGGTTGAGGTCAGGGCTCTGTGTTCGGCTGGTCAAGTTATTCCACACCGAACTTGCTTTGTGCACTGGGGTCAGACATGTTAGAATAGAAAAGGGCCTTCCCCAAATTGTAGCCACAAACTTGGAAGCATAGCATTGTTCAATTTGTCTTGGTATGCTGAGGGATTAAGATTGCCCTTCACTGGGGATAAAGGGCCTGATTGAAACACCTGAATTCAATAATTAACAGGTTTGGACAAATATTTTTGGACATATAGTGTATGTTGTTCAGCTGCAATAAACAAAATGGCATCTGTTAGCTCGGGAACAAAGCTCAGGTAAATCAATAAACTAGCATGCTAAACTAGCATGCTAAATGTTATGGTATGTGATAAAAATGACTACTTTTTACTACTAAAAGTTCATTAAAAAAATATTTTACTTTTTTGGTGAGCACAAAAAACATGACTAACTAAAATTAGCATCTTTTATTTTACTAAAAGTAATCTCAAAATTTAAGCTAATTGTTAACTGGAACTACAGTAGCCAGCATGATGTGAACATTGTATGGAAAACAAAAAACCTAATCATTTTCCTATCCAAAAACACCTATTATGACTGCAACAAAAGAGTAGCAAATAAAAAAAATGTTTTACTAGCTCATACTGTATATGATAATGGATTAGCTGACTCTGTTCATATCGTTTAGCATGTGGAATCTGTTTAAACTGCACACATCATTGTCTCTCTGACGTCATGCACTGAAGCTGATTAATCCAAGTTCAAAGGAAACTGCCTTACCTTCTTTTTTCAGGCTGCATTAAAGCCATGAAATGAACAAACACACACACACACACACACACACACACTGACTCACAGCCCTGCCTTGAGTCTGAATGCAGACATGCGCACTGTGAGAAAAAGAAAATGAAACAAGTTCCAGTGTAATCCAGGGACTAGACGATTTTGTGCTGGTGTGTTTAGTCAAACTGATTAATTTACCCACATTTTACACACAGTATTTAATACAGGTGCTATTGATTGATATACACTAGTTGCATCCCTAAACAGGTCCAAACAGGATACATTTAAGGTCTTTAAGACTTGTTCTGTGATTTAATGGGCTAGCAAATGAGCGTGAACTTGGGGATGAACCTGACAATGAGCAATATAGTGTTAGATTTTTGGCTGGTGGCTAGAAAGTCTGGGCAAATAAACTCCCCGAGCAAGCCGCCAGTCTCAGTCAGTACATAATGTATATACAGTAATAATATACAGTAAACCTCAGGTAGTGGATGGAAGGTGAATCTGAAACTGTCTTTAGGTTATTTTTAAGGCAACTTTTAGTATGCGGACTTTAGGAAATTAGTCCTGAAGACGTCTGGTGTAATGGGTCCTGAAAATGTCCCGAAAAGGTCTGTAGTTGTGAAGACATCCTGTCTGCCCACTGGGTAATAAACTATGGGGCTCTAGTTAGCTAGTCCTTCGCAGTAATGGGATGAACAAATATTATCTCTTCTTACACGGTTGACGCTCTGTTGATGGACATGAGATGAGCTTCCAGGCTCTCACTTTAAGATGAGTTTTTAAGAACCGTTTTGGGCTAAAAGAGTGTAATATGATGCTTGCACATTTACCCTCCTATTTAGTTGTCATTAACAGTGCACTGAGTTAAAAGCACTGAAGCTGAAAATGATGTCCCATTATTTTACTGATTCTTTAACATGGGTCTCAGGGCTCCCCCAAAGTATGTGTGTATATCTGTGTTTTTGTGCATGTTAATGATCCAGCTAAAATGCCCATCAGATAATGCTTTTTTTTTTTTTTATAACTCAAACTAGCTTTTTTTTACTCCTTCTCCAAATGTGCTGTTTCAGTGTTTTGTGTAAATGAACCATTGTTGAGCCACACCCACAGAACAACAATCTGGGGGAGGGGATCCTCTTATATGAGGTCATATTAGGGAAAATCTAGTTAACTTATTTAAGGCCTGGCTGATACAAAAATAGGAAGAGGACAAAAATCAAGCAATTTTTTTTCTCTAAAAAGTGAATTTTGCTAACTATATCCCCTGTAATTCTCCGTTATTTATTTAGCATTTTGTCACAAAGAGCCAACTTCAAAAACTTCAAAAATTCACATTATAACAAAAAAAAAATATTTTAAATAATAAATATTTGTTTATATTCACTGCTACACATTCAAGACCGAGGTTAGACATAGTATATGTAACAGGATTTCTCATTTATTTTATTCACTTTAAACTCACTTAAAAGTCCTTATAAATGCTACAAAACACTTCTTATCCATACAACGTTAAAAAAGCAATTTGGTGGCTTTGGAGTAAAACCTAAGCCTCGTGAAGACAAATGTTGAAATGAAACCGCTGGTTTTGGTAAGAAATACATGTGGAAGCATGTGGTCTCTTAAATAAGATAAACTCTGTCCTGGTATAAAAGAGATGTTTATTTATTTTAAAAAATCTGTCTTGTTTAATCCAAGAGGAGGTTCATGAAGCAGGCAGTATGAGACCTGAGATCCTAATCTAATCACAACATCTACAGATACTGGTACTACAGAAAAAAAGAGGAAAAACACACCCTGATAGAGAACACAAGGTTGCACCGGCACGTCTCAACCCCTCGCTGCTCTTTTTCCTGTGACGCCGCACTGTACGGCTCTGGATGCATAATGAACCTTGTCATAAAGTGCGTGAGAGGATTAGAGGGAAATGTGCTCGCTGAGATTTCCCCACATCACTCTTCTTTCTTTTGTGCCTTGAACGGCCACGCCTTGAATCCTATCTTTGTCTTCCAGCTTCCAGATTAAAAAAAGAAAAAAAAAAGTGCTGCATTTGCATGAGAATGTGGGAAAGCGTAAAGCTGTGAGCGGTCACGGCCACTTTGGTGCTCTCGCTCCCTAGAGCTACAGTCTCAGAACTCGACGCGAATCAGTGGGTTATCACGCCGCATTAGGAAACCATTATCATCCGAGGGAAAACGAGTCACTGTTATGAATTCTGTAATATGGCGCTAGGGATCAAGGACGACTTTCCCCATGCGTATTAGGATCGTTTGGGATTTTCTCCTCACGACAGGGAAAGGATATTCTTATTGCTTATTCTTGAAGCGGAAGACTTAAAAAAAATAAATAAAAAAAAACACATCGAGTGCAGGAGGGAAGCGGAGACGGACAAGCACACCATCTGTGCACTGTAGGGAATACCAGGGAAAAGAAAACCTGAGTATATTCATGAATATTAATTAGGACGACTGTAAAATGTGAAGGGGTTGCAGTCAGGATACAATGCTGTATTTTAATGCAAAACCAAGATTTTTTATCTTTTGCAAAAAAATAAACTCCACATTTTTTTTTTTTTTTGCCACAACATAGATCTTTCTATTAATGAAGATGAAAAACAAAAGGACTAATCGACTAAAAAGCCAGTGTTAAAAAGATCTTGGTGTCTTTCATGGTCACTGCAACACTAGGGTCCGCAAACTGTTTCCCAGTCTGAGGTTTCCACTGTTATAATTTCTCAAATTAGCACATTTTTAGTTAAACCAGAATGTAGAGGCAAAGTGAATAATATCTTAATCCTCAAACATGATTGGCCAGAAAATGTTTCATTTTGTTGCTTATTGGTCGCTCAACAGAAACCAGGTTTCTTTATTTAACGGCGAGAATCATAGCATCTTATACAGCGCTACAGGGAAACGTTTATTTAAGTAGACATTTATTTAAAAAACTTCTGAAAGGAGTCTCCAGTCCCAATGATTTCCAGCTAACGGTAAAGTTTACACCATGTAAAATAATTAACACTGACTCCATTTCATTATTCAACCTGTGACCTTTATTAGCTTCCCTTAACTTCCTTTAAACCTTCCTGTGTCTTATAAGTGACAAATCGCACTGATATTTTGATTGTGATCACGATTGAACTTTTTTCGATTGTGCGTCTATGTCTCCTGGAGATACACAAACACACCCACATTCCTGTGGTGTGGTTTGCTGCAGTTCCACAGCAATCCCCCTCATACACACACATTGCTTTCTATTACACTAAGGGAAAACTCCCAGCTCTCTGCAGAGGAGGGGGATCTCTTCACTGCAGAAGACACTTGCCATGTAATCCTGCTTATCTAAGCAACCACTGAGAACAGGCAGTGACTACTGCAAGCGCGCACACACACACACACGCACAGTGGCTTTTGGACAACGTAGGTATTCAAGAGCACTGTAACCTTAATGATCCTTGACATAAGCGTGATTATGCAGCACTCGATGCAACACCAGCAGCTGCACCATTAATGTAATAGAAAGGGATAAAAAGCTGACTGCAGCAGCGCATTAAGAAGAACTGTGCATGAGCGTATTTGTGTGTGAGTGTGTGGCACGCATCCCACCGGACGAATAAGGCACGAAACGGAATGAGCCGTGTGCCCACGCCACGGCACGATCCGGGCCAAGAACGTGCGCAGGAAACACCCAGAGGAAGCACAGGGGACGGATCAGAGCTCTGCACCGTGAGATATCATGTGCATGTGGACAAAAAAGCAAGAAAAGAAAGACAGAAAATTCCTCATGCACTCCTATATTAGACGAATAATTCAAACAGATCATGAACCACACCAGACTTCTCTTCTACATTTATTAATATCCATGTTAGTGTGGAAAAATACTGAGCTGAATTGATATACGAAGGCAGTGGGCTACGTTTTTCTTGAGATCTATTTCTGTAGTCACTGGCAGCATGCTAACTCTCTTCAGGAAAATGTCCTTAAAAAGTCGTTTGAAGTTGCCGGAAGACATAATGAGCTAATTTGCATATTCATAAATCATTGTGGTCATTTGCATCTCACAACGTGTTGCATGAAAAATGAAGAGTTTCATCAGTATAGTGATGGATAGATACATTTTAAAAAGGTCACCAAAACTGATAACATACAGTAACACATGTAGTATTTGTTGAACATAATTTCTATCATGACAGAAATAGGCAGCGGTGAAATAATTTGCAATCGATACTGTAAGAATTTCAAAACAGAAAGTTTAAAACAGTAAGTGGCACAGAAGGGGACAGGACAATCGATAGTGACGTTTCACTATTTTTCAGAAAACAACCAATTTTCATTGGGAACAATGGTGACCAGCCTTTTTTCTATTGGGATCAATCATAATCAGCCACTTATTGCTGGGTGTTTAGCCACTGGTCACTGGGAACGATCATGATCAGCGACTTGGGAACAATGGTGTTCGGCCACTGGTTGTTGGGAACAAAGGTGTTCGGTCACTGGTTGCTGGGAACAATGGTGTTCGGCCACTGGTTGCTGGGAACAATGGTGTTCGGCCACTGGTTGCTGGGAACAATGGTGTTCGGCCACTGGTTGCTGGGAACAATGGTGTTCGGCCACTGGTTGCTGGGAACAATGGTGTTCGGCCACTGGTTGCTGGGAACAATGGTGTTCGCCCACTGGTTGCTGGGAACAATGGTGTTCGGCCACTGGTTGCTGGGAACAATGGTGTTCGGCCACTGGTTGCTGGGACCAAATGTGTTCGGCCACTGGTTGCTGGGAACAATGGTGTTCGGCCACTGGTTGCTGGGAACAATGGTGTTCGGCCACTGGTTGCTGGGAACAATGGTGTTCGGCCACTGGTTGCTGGGAACAATGGTGTTCGGCCACTGGTTGCTGGGAACAATGGTGTTCGGCCACTGGTTGCTGGGAACAATGGTGTTCGGCCACTGGTTGCTGGGAACAATGGTGTTCGGCCACTGGTTGCTGGGAACATTGGTGTTCGGCCACTGGTTGCTGGGAACATTGGTGTTCGGCCACTGGTTGCTGGGAACAATGGTGTTCGGCCACTGGTTGCTGGGAACAAAGGTGTTCGGCCACTGGTTGCTGGGAACAAAGGTGACCAGCAACTGGTCGCTGAGAAATCAGTTCAGATAAATGCAACTCTGTCAGGCTTTATGCAAAGTCTCTCCTCTTAACTTGTAACCAACAGCTGTGATTAAAGCCACTTGAACAGCTCTGTAGAAAATGGTTGCTGTAAAATAAGAGCCATTAATTTGCCGTGTCTGTAAATGCGGGAAATACTAGCAGGTTGTCCCGGAGTAAAGTTATCAAGGAGTGCAGAGGGAAAGCCTTCATCAGCACAAATCAGCGATGGGTGGAGGAGAAAAGCCCTATCATCAGATTCGCATCGAGCCCGAGCAATCACCGAGTACTTTATTGCTAATTCAGAAATGGAGTTGGTGCAAAAACAGGACGGCAGCCAAAACAAGCTACGATACATCTTTTTATATGACCTGACACTTCCAATGCTTTACAAGAAGCCTCAGGTTTACTTCCAAAGCTGAATTCATTCTCTAATGCCTCAGATCTGCTAATGCTGATCATATTAAATAAAAGCTACGAGCAAAATTAGCATTACACAAATGGCCCACATTAGCAATAACTCACTATGGTTTCCTCTGAGCAAGAATGAATCGCGTATGTGGTGGCAAAATGAGTGAGGACCATGGCTACAGAGACACTGCTCCAGCAGCACTTTCAGCATACTCAATAGTAAGTGCCCCCTCCAACTTCACACTTAAAGTCAAAACCATCACAATGGACATCTCTGACCTCCATCACAATTTTGCTTGCTAGAACATATTGCTACAAATAATTGACACTGCATTGTTAACAATATAGATCAATCAAAAATAATGATCTGACCATCCTGACATGAGTTAATATATTGCCCCATTGACATAAAGAGTCTTGTGTAAAGCTTTTTTTTGTGTGTGTGTGTGTGTGTGTGTGTGTGTGTGTGTGTGTGTGTGTATAAAGCACCTTAGCATAATAATATAAGTAGGAAATGCCTCACTTTAGGAAGCAAGCAAACAGGATAAACTCTAGCAAGCAAGTATTGGTGAGCATGTCCATCTGCTGCTGTTTTTTTGCTATTTTCCCCCCTTTGGTCTAGTACAAGCCTAACTCATTTTACAGCCAATAACTGGAATTAAATGTAATTTAATATTCCCAAACACACAGTGTTTGCAGATTTCTATAATATCTATTCTATGGACACCATAGGTCAGATGAGTGATGTATCAGGTAATAATGAAAATACATAATTGCAGATACTGTTAATTAGAAATGTATGCACACTACGGTGAACTCTACCCAAAAAACTGTGTTCCTTTACAATGTTTTTTTTTTTCTTCTCTATGGGATTTCTGAGATGGTATCTGGCTAGACGTTTTACCCAGACATCAGTTGCTCTCCGAATTTGAAGAACTTTATATTGACAGTGACAGAAAGTAAGTTTTCACCATAATGAGTGCTGGTGTGGGGAAAATGTAAATCCTTAGTACAGTATCTTTATTCGTAATGCATCTGGCACTGTAATTTGAAGCTCTAAGCTATTTGAACTTGGCTTGGATCCCCTAAAACAGAGAACTCCACATTTCTCAAGTTTTCTGCCCCCCTAAAAAAACAAATAACAGGAAAATCAAAGTGAATTAAAAAAAGGATGGAGAGAGGGAGAGAGAGAGGTAGCGAATCGTGCTGAAGTGAGTTCGAAATCACAGAAAATAATGAGCTCTTCCTGAATTTGGAGTCCAGATGAGACCTTCACTTCCTCCCAAAGGAACATGAGTATGTTCACACTTCGTCTCCTCCGTATGTTCCCCCAACACCAAACCCTTATTTTACAAACCACGCTGTTCAAGGCTCAAAGCTTAACAAGAACCAAGTGAGAACTTGCAAAAAAAAAAAGCTCTGAAAACACTCTTTCTGCATGGAAATAGTAAAACTCCATCATATAAACAGTGGAATGATGGGCACAGATATGCAGCCAGACCAAACCGAGCAGCAAAAGAAAAGTCAAGATTCTGTGATTATGTTCTACACAGATAACTGGTAACTTCGGCTGATTGATGATAACGCTAAGCCTGTGCCCTTCTTCCAGCCCTCGAGCTACTCAGTCACACTGTGTGTACCCTGTCTCGCGTTCACACACAGCATCAACCCACAGCCAGCATGAGTTCTGAACTCTCAGGCTTGAAGACGTGCCATCCTTTCCTGCTGTCACACCAGATCTGCTATCTAATGCTAGTTAAATGTTAACGCTATGCATTATAAAACTCAGTTAATCAGCGACAACTCAGTGAAGAATCAGTGAAGAACATTCCATTTCCATCAATCAGCTTGAATTAGGTTCAATGCTTAGTTCAAAGCTTGGTAGTAGCTAAAGTATTAACCAATGGAACAGGACCTTTAAAAAAAAAAAAAATTTTAAATCAACAATAAATTAATTCTTCTTATTATTTTTTATTATTATGCATCTTCTGTTCTCTTATCCTGTACAGGTCCACAGGGCCCTGGAACCTATCCTAGGCAGGGTACTCACACGCACATACATTAGGGGCAATTTGGGAATTGGGAATACAAATGTGCATGTCTTTGGACTGTGGGAGGAAACCAGAGTATCTGGAGGAAACCCACCAAGCACACAGACCCGAGGTGGGAATCGAACCCTTGATCCTGGAGGTGTAAAGCCACAGTGCTAACCACGATGGCATTGTGCTGCCTATTATTATAGTAGTAGTAGTGCAGCAGAGCCGTTAATATATATATATATATATATATTGTTTTATTTTTAATTCTAATCTCCTACTGAGAAATGTTAGATCAATTCACTTTCCAAAATATTTCCCTTGCTAACATTATTTACCTGTTAAAATGATAATAATAATAATAATAATAATAATAATAAATCTATGCAAATCTTCTGAAATAATGTTCGTATCTGTGGAAAAACAAATGCCTTCCAAACGGTTCCATGAGATTCATCCAAAGTGAGGTAATTCAATGAATAATTTGTCTTTCTTCATCATATTTCTGGCACTATTTTGGGTCTTTAGGCAGCTTGCGTGCTCCAGAGGGGTTCCCTGCTGCACACAATGTCTATTAACAATTTAAAAACGGAGGCGCTCAACTAGGCCATGGATGACTTCAACGAGGGACAAAAAAAAGAAACGGACCTCCTGTTCGCGTGAAGACGAAAGCGGCGTGTTTTTCGAAGCTGAACAGATGGCGTGAATTAATGGAAGGAACCATTTCGGAGATGGAAATTATCATCCCTCAGAGCTGAAACGCTGTTAGCGCTTTTATCTGGACCACATACCGATAAGGACAGAAATCATCTGAATCTGGCTCGGGGACTGTGTCTGTCACAGGCTATAATGAAGCACTGACATGTTGCGGTTAGTGGAAAGTGGTTGCGGTTTTTGGGTGGTAGCGGTAACACTAGGTAGTCACACCACCTTGTCAGTGATTTATTTTCTCATAGCAGCAAGGCTGTATGTGTGTGTTTTTTTTGTTTTTTTTTAATGTGCCTTTAATGGTGATTAGAGCTGTAAATCACTATTAATGTAAAATGTATTTTTTTCAAATTGCCCCACTACTAATTTCAATTCAATTCATTTATGCCAATGTTTAATGTCTAACATGATATATTTCTTACAGGTATTGCAATATATATTAAAAACTAATAATCTTTTTAAATAAATATTGCAATGATGTGTACCTTAGGTTGTTGATTTTGTTCATACATCATGTCTTTTCCATAGTAAATCTTTTTACTCCATCAGTCCAGGCCACCAGGTGATGGTATTGCACCGACCGCACATAAACTCAAAAGATAAAGAAGCAGAGTCACACAAAACAAGAGTATTTTGTGTGGAAGATGCAAACGGTTTGTATTTCCTGCCAAAGCTGTGGTATATTTCTTTTGAAATCTTAATGAAGTGTGAACTGATCCTGAATCAAAAAGTGACCCATCGATTCAATGGAATGAATTGACTAACAGAAGATTGTAAACTGATAAACACCGTAGCTCTAAGGTGACTCCGGACAGTCTCTTTTTATTTATTTATTTTTACAAATGCATGGTAAAGGTACATAAGAATTAGAAGTTACGAGAGAACGGAAGTTAGCTCAGGAAGCCCCACCCACCCAACACCCAGGAAGTTCACGCAGGGTTGAGCAATACGTCCTAATGGCATGTTATAGCATTACTTGTAACGCTCTGGGCAAGACTAGTCTAAAACTGCAACGTTAGCATTTGTCAGGACGCGATTAATCGGACCGTCTCTCTTAAGTTTGTTTCACCATCAATACACTCACAGTGTGAGTGACCGTACTGCTTGGTCAGACCCCCGTGCAGCCGTTACTCTTCCAGGTGGATTCATAGGTTCAGCATTTCTGCCTCCCGAAAGACTTGGATCATCATGTCACGCCGGCTCAGCAACAACTCTTCCTCTGCCATGCATCACGGAAAACCAATAATCAAATAATCCGCTTTAACCGCCTCAGGTGATTTAACGTGCACGGAATGTATATCGTCATGGACGTCCAAGGTGGACTTCTCGAAACGATTCATTTGGAGGCGCTTCGTTTAGTCAACGCAGAAGCACAGGAAAGCTCTACATCATTACGAGCAAACATATTGTACTTGTGAAAGAAGCAAAGAACATAATGAAGCAAAAACTGCCTCGATACTACCGGACAACCTAACGTTATTGCAAGAAAGCGCTTGTTACGAGAAAAGGATGTCGCTACTAAAAGATATCTCATCATCGTAAGAAAAGTATCATGTTCCTTTCCTCTTATGAGATATCTATCTCGTTAATGAGAAAATGTCTCGCTACTACTAAGAATCTCCAAATAATATCTATCTCGTTATTATTTGAAAAGCATCTCGTCAGAGTATTTGTCAGAAAAGACTTTGTGATCTCATTATTACAAAATGCGTATCCCCTTATTAGAAGGAAGCTACAAGAATCCACTTCGGTATTACGAGATGTGAAAACACCCTTTGTTTTTATGAAAAAACAGTTGACTACGAGAAAACGTCTACTTCCTATAAGAGAATTTTTTTTTTTTTATCTCATTACTACCAAGCCAGCATCTTCTTATGTCTTGTTGCTTTGAGAAAACATTGTTTCCTGTAGAAATGCAATCTAGTTCCTTCAAAAAAGCATTGTTATTACAAGAAAAGCATCTCGTCGCTATAAGAAAATATCTAAATTATGACAACATTACAGGTTTTTTCTGATTAAAACACATTCTTCTCATTTTTCTTAACTAAGTGCAAAATCCAGTCGGCACAAGTGATTTATTTTTATTTTTTTTCCTCTAGGTCATTTTTTTACAATCTCTACAAAGAAATGCAAACCTAAACACCACACCTCTAAA
Organism: Clarias fuscus; assembly: GCA_030347435.1. Classification (NCBI taxonomy): domain Eukaryota; kingdom Metazoa; phylum Chordata; class Actinopteri; order Siluriformes; family Clariidae; genus Clarias; species Clarias fuscus. The sequence goes on along the minus strand of CM059223.1, from coordinate 3,885,800 downwards.
GGTTTATCGGTTATCAAATGAGTCAGCAAAGCAAAGCCGCCTAAATGCTGGGTTGTCAGTTTTTTTTTTTTTTTAAGAGCGGTGAGGGCAGCACTGCAGCGTCCTGTTCGTCGCGTTCACCTCCAACCCATTCATGTGTAAATTCTCACAGTCAATAGAAAAAGTGCACACAAAAAAAAACTCGAACGACCTTGGTGATGCAGAAGGGATCGAAGCTGTCTTTGTGTTTTGGCTAGCTTCTGCGTTCAGCCATTATTCTACAGGGCTTTTTCTTTTTTTTCTTTTTTTTTTAAGCTTGGCGCTAAGAGCTAATCTGTGTTTGAGAGAACAACGGTTCCTCTTCTCCTTTTTCTTCTTCTTCGTCTTTTACCCCTGAGATTTATTCTTCTTGAAAGGTGTAGACTGAATAAACCCAGCTTTTTAAGTAGCACTGGAAAATGTTTTATCTCTAGTCACAGACGTGGCTAACACGAGCTCGCACTTGCATCATAAGGGTGTTAAGTCATGTGTAAATATTTCCGTGTGTTTTCACACCGCCGGGGATAAACATCAGTGATAAGGAGGTTACGACAGAGTTGGCTGCTTAAATTAGACACCTGAATGGGAATGTCCTCAGGAAGAGTCCTGATAATAAAGAGCGGTATGGCCTTAAAGGAGTACTCTGACGCACGGAAAGCAATAGAGGACGTTTATAACGGATATCTAAGAGCGCTTGCTGAATTCCATCACTAAATCCTTTTGCAGGTACTTCTGTAAAACAGTTATGAATATACTAAAAGTGTATCATTTATATTTTTTGTGGTTATGCATATCCTATATAAAAGAAAACTTTACAATTAAACAACTATTTTTTTTTTTTTTTTAAGTGTTGAAGTTGAAAACATCATAGGGGCAACTTTTCGTAAAAACTTTGATCCAAATCATCGATCCATCGAGCTATGATCGATTCCGAATTAATTTGTGGGTGGGGCAAGTAAATGTATAATTGAGTTCATAAGGGGAATTTCTATTTTTAAACGTTTATTTTGTTAGTTATATACTGGGAGCATTGTCTGATGGAGATATTTGTCTATCAAATTATGCTACCTGTAATTTCTAGACTAAATGAAATAATAAATTATCAAAATGTGCACCAATGACTGTTTTTGTACATTTACCCCTTAAGCATTTAGCCTTTGTTTTGGTAGGTTAGAGTTAATCAATTCCCACTATGGTAACATTTCTTGACTAGGCAGCACAAATTGATAGAACACCGGGGTTAGAATCCCACTACAATTGTAGCAACCTGAGTCATGATCACATGCTTTATTCCCGCCCCCTAACGGTGCGTGTGCAGCAGTTCAAGAAGCTCTCATCTCGGAGGAAGCATGTGACAGCCTTCATCCTCCCTGTTGTGTCTATACTTTCAGTTGGAATTTATTTGTACAGAAAAGCTTTGATGAGTAACCCGGAGAAAGCCCTGTAACATTGTACAGGCCGATACAATATTATCGCGATGCCTAGGTGCTGATGTAATTCATATTGTGATTCTACAAGTACCATGATTTTACAAATATCCTGATTTGATTTACATTTTTTATTTTATTTTTTTAATTGTGTTACAATTCTTCACAAACTTAACAAATATTTTGCTCCTACCACATGGGCATAAGCATTACGTTTCATATCATATTGTGTATGACTATGTACTGTATGTGATGAACAAAATTTGAATTTAAATTTGAGATACTGTGCTCTGTTAATAGTTTAGAGCAGGATTATAATATAACAGCGACATTGTACCACCAACAGATGTAAATTATTATTTCTTTTTTTTTAATTGATTTTGGAGTCGGTGTGGTGATAGAGGTGTTGCTACACAAACGTATCGCAATAAGTAACTGAGTCTATCGTTTTTTTCTCCTATTTCTAAAAGACAAACCACCATAATCGTGTGTAGGGTCACAGAGGGTCTGAAACTCTGGAATGTGGGAACTCATGGGGTACAACCTTGATGGGGGCGAAATCATCACAAGGCACAAGCACACATACTGTACCATACCTCCTATGGTCAACCTGGGAACACCAATCATTTAAACCACGTCTTTATACACGGGAAACTACTAAAGTACCCAGAGAAAGCCCAAAATAAAAAGTTAAACTCAAAACACATAGACCAGAGGTGAGACTCGAGCTCCCAAGCCTGGAGGTGTGAGGTGACCGTTCTAACCACTAAGCCTCTGTGCTTGTTTCTCTAAACCCTTACTGTAATTAATCACAGGTACTCTGTAGCCTTAGACTAGTTGCTTTATGACTTTAATTTCCTTGTCCCCGCTTAGAGTCCCTGTTGTTCGACTGCAACCATTAAGGTTGATGTATATCTTAACGGTTACGGAGGAGTCGGATAATCCAATGCAATCAAATCCCACAACGCGGTGGAGCCCATGACTACTTGATTGACAGTTGCTTGTTCCTCGGATATTTCATTACCGCGGTTATTATATGCATCTCCCAAAAGAACCTGGCGCGCTCCTGCTTCGTCGGATTTATGCAGATTATTTTCACTCGGCCCTCATTTCAATTTCAATTTGACGATAAGCAGAACGCGATGCTACGTTTTTACCCTGATTAACTAATCCAAGCAAAGCTAATGATACAAAATGTGTTGCCTCGGATATTTCACAGCTCTCAGCTACTGCGGATTGCTCATCAGTGCGGGACATCACACTCGTCTTCTCCTGAGGGGATGCATGTGGAGCCTTCGCATTCTCAGGTAGGAGTCAGTAAAAGATCAGCGGAGCACAAAAAAAAAAAAAAAAAAAAAACACTTTCGCTTTCTTCTTCTGCATCCCTCAGGCTGTCCCACCATCACACACGTCTGCTCTTTACTCGTATGCATGGCAGTCTCTTGTTGTACTTTAGTTCTTCTTCTAAGCAGCGAGGGCGGCTTTAATATTAAAGACTATTTGGGAGGCATCTCTGCTCACTGCTGCGGGATTTCACATTCGGAAGAAGAGGGAGGTATGATTCACCAGGCTAATTCGTTCTACGTAGCAAGGTGATGCACAGAAGACAAGATTAGTCCTGAGAGTTTACTTTGAGGTGTGTGGACGGAGATTACATAAACACGGAGGCTTTGAGTCATAAGACTGGATTCCTATATTGCAGCGCACATTTGATATTTTTCTCATTTAAGTAGATACAATAAGAGTTGCACCGAAAAACGTTTGTGAATTGTTCGCGTTTTGGAAACGTTTTGGATCCTACACACACTCCTGAATCACTTGAGTGACCTGTGACGTACATGTTTTATGTATATATAAAAAACACACACATACACACGCCATATCACAGTATTTATATAGTATGTGTATATGTACAGCTCAAAGATCCAATATTATTACAATACCTAGTTGAAGATTCAATTTGTATTGCCATTCTATCACAATTTTATGAACTTCCCAATTCATTTTTTTTTGAAAATTTTGTTTGCATTCTAAACAAATTATTTGCTCCTTCCTTATAGTGCGCCACCTGCAGGATCATAGAGGAACAGCAACGTTTTACATAATACATAGTATTTAACAAATACATTTTACCTCAAACACAAACATTCTATATATAAATTAAAGATTCATTAAAATAACTAAATAAGATTTTAACTGCGCTGATTCACGAGTTGCCACAGTTACGCATCATGATAAAAGAATCGTGATGCGTAACTGAATAGATTTTTTCCCCATGTCTGGGATAAATTACGCTGTCAGGTCTAGATTGTGTATTTATTTCAGACTGAGTTTTATATGTATCTTGTGACACTTGGTCATTAATTATGATCCATAAAACTAACCACGGCGTTACTTCTAAAATAATGGCGCCCTTTAAACATACGAAGCCCAGCAGGAACCTTAACGTTGGCTGACCGCTGTAATTTGATTGTAACGTCCACCATTATGGAAAACACTGTTTTTGAACGTTACACAAGATTCCAAATACGACCTCAAAACAAATAAATTGTAACCTTTATTTGGAGCATTTATGCCTAACTGACATTTATCCAACCAAACCCTAAGTTTCTAGCAGGCTTTAGAATACGGTTTGGGGATTGGGACGGACACAACAGCTTCCCACACACAGTGTGTGTATTTCATGTCATAAATCCTAGCAATGATACAACAGTGAATGAATAGTTTAGAGCTAATGTATAGTTTAGACCACCTGTAGGATTAATCAGGAACTGCAACAAGTTACTACCTCAAATGCAAAAATCTAGAAAGAATAAAAAAATGGATCTTGAGGTCAGCATGGCGATACATGAATTACCACACAAAAGAATCACGATATGTAGTACAGAGCAAAAGTTTGGACACACCTTCTCATTCAAAGAGTTTTCTTTATTGTGTTCTTTAACCCAAACGCGTCTCTTCTGCTTGTTGTCTGTCCTTAGCAGTGGTTTCCTAGCAGATATTCTACCATGAAGGCCTGATTCACACAGTCTCCTCTTAACAGTTGTTCTAGAGATGTGTCTGCTGCTAGAACTCTGTGTGGCATTGACCTGCTCTCTGATCCGAGCCGCTGTTAACCTGCGATTTCTGAGGCCGGTGACTCGGATGAACTTATCCTCCGCAGCAGAGGCGACTCTCGGTCTTCCTTTCCTGGGCCGGTCCGCATGTGAGCCAGTTTCTTTGTAGCGCTTGATGGTTTTTGTGACTGCACTTGGGGACACTTTCAAAGTTTTCCCAATTGTTCGGACTGACTGACCTTCATTTCTTAAAGTAATGACGGCCGCTCGTTTTTCTTTACTTACCTGCTTTTTTTCTTGCCATAATACAAATTCAAACTCCTTGAATGAGAAGGTGTGTCCAAACTTTTGGTCGGTACTGTATATATTTATTTTTTTAATTTTTCCATGGTTCTAACCAAATTAGTCACCACAACATCAACCAAACATTCCTGCTGGGAGAGTTGCAATGACTGGTGTTCTTTCGCCATTTATTTACCATTTTGTCATTTTTCATGTCTGGTATCTGATTAGAAAGACAAATAGAAAATGCTTCTACATCTGGCAGGAATTTTTAGTTTGGTTTGGCTTCTGAGAACTTCAACACAGAACTTCATAAAACGCTGACTGATAGTACGACTTCCAGCTTTGTCCATCATATCGACACCTTGTCCTACTTCTCGACAAAGTGAATTAAAAGCTTCTCCAGCCCACGCTGTTTAGCACTAATTGACATTTCTCTCCTTTCAGGTCCATGAAAGTTGTCAGACGCTAAGCCACAATCGAACTCCGCTCGGTTTTAATCTCCTGATTAGGATTTGCCGCGCAGAGAGACTCCGAGTCGGTATTTCATCCTGACGGGGCGTTCCTCTCTGCTAATTGGTGCGGTCTCTGTTCTCTCTGATAGTGACGGATGAGCGGATGAATAAGGCTTTCTGCTGATTACGGATATAAGGAGTGATGAGCAGCTCGATAGAGTCTATGGGATGGATGAGGAAGCGCCTTATCGCTCAGGAACCGACTCAAAGAGACGGCTATATTGAAACAGACAGCGGCACTGTGAGTCATGGTGGGGTTTCAATACCGCTCACGTATCTCCGCTTTGTTCATGCGGATGCAACAGGACTGCTGGACCGTTCTGTGCCAAAGCTACACGCCAAGTTAGATTACTTCCAGAGTTTGAGCAGCGACGTCCTGCGTGTCTCCATCCAGTCCCACTAGGACTAATCCTAATCCCATACCTTTGCAGCATGTGCAGTACCGCTTTCCCTGGCCTGTTAAAATAATCAGGAAATCGGTTTACCAGAAACTTACTCAAGTGTTGAACTGAAAAAGACATTTGACACTTGGTATAGCCGCATCAAGCCTTCAGGAACACTACACAGCTACACTGTTTTTAAGCCAGGTGGTCAACTTTGAAATGAGCAAGAACGCTGGAGGACAGCGAAGAAATCCACGCTAACACTAAGAGGTTTCCACAGGGCAGATTCTTTTATCTATCAATCTTTTATCTATCAATCTATCAATCTTGATATCAATCTATCAATAGCTTGATAGCTTGAAGTGCTCACGGTGAGAAAGTTTCCAGTCTGCAAGGAGCAGCATGCAGTACAGTTAACCATGGGGTTGCCAGGGTCATGATTTTTGCTCCGTATTGGGCGATACAGAGTTCATTACATAGAAAAATGACTGGTATTAAAATAAATATATTGCTGCAAACAAACATGACAGGTACACTGCAGCGTGTTCATGATGTACAGAATCATTTCTGTTGTATGATTTACAGCACAAGACACAGAGATTGGAAAATGGAATGGAGAGGACCACGATCGTGTTTCAGAAATGCACGCGCACCATGGTGACCACTGCAAGGACGAGAAAAAGAAAAAACTTTTCAAGGTCTTTTTGGTCTTTTTGTATTCTTGTTTTTTTTTTTTTTTTTTTTTTTTTTTTTTACAAAACACAATTGGGCTGAAAACTACCAATCCTAATTATTGATATTAGATTTCCAGGAAACACCCCTACTGTACTAAACTCATGTGCATCTAAAATCGCTCAAAATTACCTGTTTGATTTTTTTTTATGCTTTATTTATGATTAATCATTATTCAATATATAGTTGCCTATATTATGAGACATGTGTTATGGACTTAATTTTTTGGTCTTTATTACTAGAAATGGAGGGGGGGGGGTTTGATTCAGTGATGTATTAGGATTCTTTTTTTGTTTCATATTCATCGATATCAGCAAACTTTTGGCACAACATTTTTTTAAATACATTTTTAATTGATATGTATATATGCATTGAGGTGTTAAAATGTTGCTGTTCCTCTATAATCCTGCAGGTGGCGCGCTCTAAACTATCAACATTCTACAGGGTCGCATGTCATAGGAGCAAATTATTTCGTTTGTTTAAATGCTTTTAGAATTGTAACAAAATCTGAAGCAAATTTAATGTTGAATCGCGATGTTTATAAAATCAGGTATATAAAATAAATCATCATCTAGGTATCGTGGTAATATCACATCGGCAGTCTTTGGTGTTTCCCATGCTGAATTATCACCAGATTGACCATAACCTGTAGCTGCTTATCATTTATTTTAGATCCAAAGAATACCAATTAATAAACAACGCATGGAAAGGTTCGGCTGAAGAGCTCACTATTGATTATATGACAGTGCTGGGATTTGAACCCCCACTATCTCTTCCATCAGATCCATCCAGAAACAAAACAAAAAATCTGACAAAATGTTTGCTGGTTCTGGTTTCAGAAAACGAGCACGGCTAAAAACGGCAAAGATCCCTCGCTTCCCTCCACCATCCAGCACGGCTTAACGTTAAACCTACTGGGAATTCCGCCGCGATGCAGTGCACAAACCTCATGCTACGCACCATGATGGAGTGAATCAGAGGAAAGTAAAATACAATACAATGATACGCACCACAAAATGTGCTTTTATAGGAAGCAAGTCATTTAACACGAATACTGTAGGTCCGAACAATAAACTCGTCTTATATATATCATATTGTGCCCTTGCTCACGTGAATTTTGAAAGAATTATAAATCAAAGTCTTTGGCCCTTGAGGAATGGTGCAGTTGTAATGAGTTGTAACATCTCCATCATTCCAGGATTGCTACATAGGCTCCTTTTCTGCATAGGGGAGTCATTATCACTTGTTCTCCTCTCCATACATGAGCAACTGAACCTTCTCTCTCTCTCTCTCTCTCTCTCTCTCTCGCTCATATAATTTGACTAATGATTCTGCTTGCCAATCATGCCTGGGCAATCAGGTCTTCTCACTTCATATGATGTTGCTGCTTCATTTCAGATGGACCACAGCAGGCTTATTGTCTGACTAAACCTCTTTTGTTTGCTGTGTTACAGTGAATAATTGTAACTGCAATGTGCCTCGAGATGTATTTAACCACTATAATATACTCAGATACACTCACCTTCAGCTCTGTTGGATTGAATGCATGCAGCGGATTCACAATCGTGTCATGGACTCATGGTGCGCTCTCATTGTAAGACTAAATCTAAACTTTTTTATTTAAGCCAGAATGTAAACCCCTTCAGCTCTTTTAATCTTTCAGTTTTTGCTTGATTTCACGCAAGTAAAAGAGAAATGATGAAATAAATAAAGGAAGGCAAATTATCTAACAAGCAGAACGCTGTTTGATATTCCTATAGTCTACTGGGCACAGGAATAAAAACATGCCCCCACACACACACACACACACACACACACACACACATACACACATAGAGAGGGAAAAAATTGAGATCACAATCATCAAAAACCTCATTCTCATAATTTTGATAAACGCGTATATTTACAAAATAATACTACATCACATGAAATTTAAAGCACGCATAAAGGTGACAGGTGTCGCAGTTATAATTTGGTCATACTTGCCCCAAATAAAATGTCAAAAGTTTGCCAAAGACCTATTGATACCTTGACACAACCATCTTTGCAGCCCCTTTGAGTTATACCTCCTGCGCTGGAAAATGCAAATAAATTTCATAAATAATAATAATAATAAACTAATAATAAATATATATAATAAACAAAATCTATAGTTTATTTTGTTGCATAGAGTGCAACGTGCATGCGAATTGATTAATAAAAGTCAATGTATCAATCATGTATGCATTCGGAATGATTATGATACATGCACTATCCTTTTTCAATGCATCAACACCCTGTTCATTTTGACTTTACTTTTTTTTTTTCTTTTTTTTTTTTTGTCTCTTGTCTCCTAGCAACTAAAAGGCTTCGCGCCCTTCCCGCGTTACGTTACATGGTGTGGAGGTCTCACCTCACTCATGGTGTGTAGATGATGATGTTCGGATCAGGGGGGGATACGACGATTCCGCGCGCGCGCTTCCTCGGGCACCAGTGACGCAGTGGTAGAGTCCGCGCGACTCCGCGCGCCAGCGCCGCTTTTATAGAGGAAGCCCCGCGCGCGTGGAGGGGCATCACGGTCTGCTCTCGACCAATCACGTTCATCTGTGTGGTGGCATGCGTTTTTTTCTTTCTTTCTTTCTTTCTTTCTTTCTTTCTTTCTTATCACCTAATGTGATTGATTTTATATATATATATCGTACCAAAGTAGCAAATCTTTCCTGCTGTTTAGATGGTAAGATTATCTTGCAGGTGTCTCATGATAAGTAGGACATTGACGTTTGAAGTTTAATGTTTAAATATTATAAATGGATCAAATTAATAAGGTAGATGATTTAAGAAGTTGACACATTTTCCAAGACTTTATATCTAATAGGAAAAGTACAAATGTCTCATCTGTAATGTTGGTACAAGATCCAGGTTCTCCTATTCATAGATAGATAGATAGATAGATACCTTATTGATCCCAAAGCAAATTTCCAACTACCAGTAATTATATATCGTAATATTGTATATTATGTATAGTATAGGAAAAAAAATTAAACATGGAAGACAACCAGAGTATGACAGAAATTTGTCAAATAAAAAGAGTCAGCCAAAAAAAATGTATACACACTTCAGTAAAACAAATATGTATATTATATATATATATATAATATTAATAATATAATCATATATAGCAGTGAATTTAGCACTAAAATATTTATACACGTTTTTTTCTTTTCCTGAAATATATATAAAATATATATGAAAGTATATATAACATAAAAAGTAGAAATATCTCATCTAATGGTTAATATTGTACTTTACTTGAAGTGCATGTTTGCTAGTTCTGTATTAAGAAACCGAGCATGGCTAAAAAGCGGGCATTCGTTCCAGCTTCTTCTATTTAACAGATAGATAGATTACATTAATAGGGAGATTGAATTATGGTGCATTATAGTACATAATTGTATTACAATTGTATATTACAAATGATACATCATTTTGTTGAGTAATGGATATGAAGCCGAAGCAGCTCAGACGGTCTGATTTATAAATTACTAGCATAATGTTGACGGGAAAAGAGTTTGTAAAAAATAGTTAAAAGGTTCAAGATCAAAAATAAGCTGATCAGCTTTAATGTAATCAGTGATGCCAATCTACATGTCTGCCTGCAACAGATGAAAAATGAAGATATAGAAAGGCTTATGTTTACACCAAGTTGTACAGAAAGTTATCTACATGCAAACATTCATGTCACGAACTTAAGTTAAGATACAAACATGCACTCACACATGTTCAATTGCGGGAGTTTGATCACATGTCCAGCATGCACAGGTGCAGCGTTCATCCCAGGATGTCCGACTGTAAGCGTAAAAGCAGTGCAGATTAAGTTGGTACTGCAAGAAGCACCAAGCAACAACAATGGAGACAAAAGTAAAAATGAATAGAGAGAAAATGAATCAGCATCGGCATCAGCTTAATTCTAAAGAACAAGTACCACACCATGGAGCATGTTAGTTTTATACTGTGTATAGCCAGTTGTGTTAGTATCCTAGTACCTAGGTACCTATGTTTGTTGGACTTACGAACTAAATGGACTTACGAACATTCTCTCGGAACAGAACTTGTTCGTATATTGGGGACTTACTGTACTTCTGTCATCGGCAGCCAAATACACTCCCTGTTTGTAATCAGTAATTACAGGTGAAAAATAAAAAAAAAAATAGATCGGATTTTTTCTTAAAATGACTTCAATGCATTAAATTTGCTTATACAACTTCAGCGCTCTCATTTAGCAGTGAAAATATGAACTAATCCCAGTAAATATATTGAGTTTATCTTTTCTAACTAATATCTTTTGGTGCAGGTGTTGGTTTACACTGAGCAAGTAGCTTATTATTAGACAATTTTAAAGTAGATTATTAAATATGGCACATAACTGGTTATAAGATCGCTTTTACTCAACATTTTAATTTCACTTACGGTGCAGGTTAAACTTCAGGCAGATATCTCACTCACTCACTCACTCACTCACTCATCGTCTATAATGCTTTATCCTGTTTTCAGGGTCACGGGGGCCTGGAGCCTATCCCAGGTGGCTTAGGGCACAAGGCGGAGTACACCCTGGACAGGGTGCCAGACATACACACACTCACACATTTATTCACACACTACGGGCAATTTGGGAACGCCAATTAACATAACCTACATGTCTTTGGACGTGGTGGGAGGAAACCAAAGTACCCAGAGGAAACCCACTAAGCACGAGCAGAACACGCAAACTCCACGCACACAAAGACGGGAATCGAGCCTGGTCGGAAATCGAACCCGGACCCTGGAGGTGCAAGGCAACGGCGCTAACATCTACACCCCTGTGCAAAAGTTTTGTTAAATTCTGTCCCTCCAGTTTAGCGTGATGCTGTGACATAATCTGGCAGGACAGACAGGCAGACACACAGACATTTACATTACTTGGAACTGTCTCTGTGTGTGTGTGTGTGTGTGTGTGTGTGTGTGTGTGTGTGTGTGTGTGTGTGTGTGTGTGTGTGTGTGTGTGTGTGTGTGTGTGTGTGTTGGGTGTACACCAATCGGTCCATCATGCAGGCACACATGCATTCGGTTCACCACCTGGCATGATCCTGAAAAGTGGGAAGAAACCAGTGAACCCAGATGGATCCCACTTGTCGAGAGAACAAGTGAAGTTTCTCACACACACACACACACACACAAGCTCAGGATCAAACCCAGGACCAGGGAGCAGTTACTTAAATGCATGCAGTGTCCTGCTTATCCCAAACACCATCCATCAACAACAACAAAAAATGCTTGCATACATTTTTTATTCAGAGAATTAAGGCCACACCTCTTACCTGGTGTCAACACAGAGACACACTAAACTATACAACATGCAGCAATTTTACATTTTCAAATTTTCATCCCAATTCTGCTTTTACAGACATCATTAAGGAAGTCCTTGGTTGTGGGTTGAAATCAGACACCTTACAATGGGCAATGTGACAATTTAGGATGATTTCAAATAGAATGATGGCAAAGTTAAACCTACAAACATGTGAAATGTAAAATCCAAATGCACAAAGCATGATGAACATCCTTACGACCACAAGATTGCTTTGAAGAAGAAAAAAAAAATTGTTTATATGAGTGTGTTTGCTGATTTTCTGCCCAAGCTGATTTCCAGATTGTCCTGTTGAAAGACGTATACTGGACATATTCATTTTGCTAAATCGTACATCTCCTGCCATCAGATGATCAGACATGGAGAACATGCATTAGCACTCAGACAAGTTGTACACTATGATGTGTAATAATCACCCTATAAAGACAGACTTTAGATATGCCCTTGGACAGACGCTAAACTTTCTTTAATGTTAACCGACAATGCTCTAGGCAAGACTAAAGACTTTGGAGTTGCCTCGCCTGATCAATTACATTTGGGGTTTTCTTCACCAACTATCTCTTTAATAGCTGAATTTAATTAAAAGTAATACTTGCTGCTCCAAACTCTGCAGTGACTCAGCAATCGACCTAACGCTCTTTTGTTCCTTGCGTTTTGAGAGTGTTTTGTTTACTAAAGGAAAGAAATAGAAACGTCAAAAACATATACTAATCTAATAAACCTTTATTTAATATGAAACCAAACATTATACTGTATGTATATTGGAAATGAGTACATTACGAAAATAAAACTATTCCAATCTTACAGACTTGCATGATCTAGTCCATGCTTTTTAACGACCAGTACAATCAGCGATGTCTCTGGAGTTCACGTTCATCCCGTGCACCCACGCCTCTGCTAGATTTTTCACTGCAAATGCTGTATTTATATCATGGCTGTTTCTTCTGCAGGAGCTCTGCTCCTGACACTTCCTGACACGTTGCCCAGAAGATTCTCCTAACAGCACAGAGATTCGGTTTTGTCCTGATATACAGTTAGTCTGGAGTCCAAACATTGTCTGAAAAAAAAAAAAAAGAAGAAAAAAAAAAGCGTGGGCTTACTTTAAAAAAAAAAAAAAAAAAAACTGTTGCTGCATGGGTGAAGTTAGCTCCTGTTAGAGGCTGGACTCTAAAAACAGTTTAGATCCTACACAGAATTTGCTGAAAGCTGCAGTTGCAACTGTGAGATCCTGGACTGCAGATAAGAAGCAAAACGCCGTATCCTGAATCTTAGCTAAGACAGGAAGGGTTAATAACAGCACCTACATCATAAAAAGCGGGGCTTGCTATTTATGATGAAAGAGAAACTGCTGGATTACGGATGCTAGTTACAAACCAAAGGCAGATTCCTGACGCTCAGATAAAAATTCAGCAGCTTCACATTAATTCATTAATTCATTAGTCTGCAACCTGTATACTGGAATAAAACAAGCGTCTGGATCCTGGATTTTAATTCAAAAAACAGGATACAACATCTGCTTCGTGGATGCAAAGGCCAAATGAGTGTGGAATCAATCTAATCTTTAATGATTAGATTTACTCCACACCTGGATTTGATTGACAAACACCTGGATTTTGGATATTTGGTTAAATGAGAAACTGATGCCAGTTCATTGTAGAATGAATTACACAATCTTTGATCTTTGAAAACAGAAAGTTGAATCCTTGATCTTGGATATAAATAAACACAATACTACTACTACTACTACTACTACTACTACTACTAATAATAATAATAATAATAATAATAATTATTATTATTATTATTATTATTATTATTATTATTATTATTATTATTATTATATTTGTTATTATTATTAGTTCTTTTTTTATTTTTTTTATTTTTTTATTATTATTTTTTATTTATTATTTATTTATTTTTTATTTCATAAACCAGTAGCAGGCTCCTGGATATCTGGATATTTATATCCTTAGTATACTGTTAACAATGATCAATTCAAACCAGCATTTATGTCCTGAACCTTGGCTATAAACCAGCAGGTAGATTGTGTATTGTAAAATAATAATAATAGTAATAATAATAATAATAATAATAATAATAATAATAATAACCAGCAACATTCCTGGATTGTTAAGTGGATCCAGGATCTCATATCTGAACCAGCAGCAGGATCCTGGATCTTTAATCTAAGGTAGAAACTAGGCCCTATATACACATTTACAGTATATTCTTATATATAATGTAAACAATAAAAAATATATATTTTAAACCAGCAGCAGCCAAATCATGGACTGTAAAAATATAAACCAGCAGGAGGATCCTGGATCTCATATTTAAACCAACCAGCAGCTTGACACTTGTTCCCATATCTAAAGAAGTAGGAACTTGGATCCAAAGTTGGAAACTAGGAACTAGATCTTGAATATAAGCAATGATCTTAAACCTGAGAACCAGTATGTATAGTTGTTTCATAAATGTAACAAAATCTAGATTATGGGATAATGGATATTGATCAGCAGCAGGACCCTGGATCTTAGCTATAAACCGGAAAACTCAAGCCTTGATCTCGGATCTGAACCAGCAGTTTCATCTCAATTATAAACAAGCAGCTGTGTCCTGGAGCATACATTGTAACTAACAGGTGGATCCTAGATCTTACCTGAATCCTTAACCTCATATTGTGTTTATTGAATATAAACCAGCATTTGGATGCTAAATCTTTAGATAGAAATCATGATCTTCTCTCCTGACTCTAAGCCAAGAGCAAATTCCTAGTGGTTTGGATAGGCCCAGAAACTGGCTCCTGAATCTTGGCTAAAAACCCAACATCAAGATCATGGATCTAACTAAAAAAAATAATAAAACATAGGTTGCAATCTGGATCTTGGATAAAAACCCAACAGCAGGTCCTGGATCATAGACAAAAAAAAAAAAAAAAAAAGCTGCATCCTGAATCTCAAGATAACAGCAGTTTAGTCCTGCACCTGAACCTGCAGTATAAGTTGGATGCTGGACAACAAACAGATGCTTCTCTGCAGTTCCACATCTCAGTATTACCAGACTTTAGGGTGAAAAAAAATATTAATGAGACAACGTCAAATTTTTCTTTAATATATCTGACTGAAAACACTCCTCACATTTTTCACATAGCTGCATTGGAGGACAATGGAAAAGCAAGTCTAACTATCCTTGCGAGCTTCTTGAATGCGCTCTTGCGTACACACTCTCAGATACACACACACACACACACACACATATGAGGTTTACAAGAACAATCTGCAGTCATTTTGATTAGCCATAGAGACGCAGCCTCTCATTCCAGTACACAATTAAAAGACAATCAGCACATGCATTATGGGACTGGAGCGCGTGCTTCATTTCCAAAGCTAAATCAGCATTTTAAAGTGTTAATCGAAGCATCAGTCGCAGGATAGATAATTGGCTCATTTAGCATTGTGGTAGGTGACAGCTGGTCGATGTTGCATATAGCCAATAAGATGTCTTCAGACATGATTCGAGCAGGGTTTAAAAGATTGATTTGTATTAGAAGAGACTCTTAATTGTGTATCTGTGAATTATTGTCTGTAGCCATGCATTGCTCTTTAAGAAATGATTACATAACATGCCTCATCAAGTAAATGCTGCTTTGTGGTCAATAAAATCTCTTAAATGGAGACAGCATGCTGTTGTATTAGCAGAATGAGTGTGCAGTGTTGCAATGTTTTTCAGGTCACACTTCAGTAAAAAAAAAAAAAAAAAAAAAAGATGGACCAATTGAATATTACATCTAGTGTATACATATGCTCCAGACACATTCTGTATTCGACACCAACATTCAGGTGTGTGTGTGTGTGTGTGTGTGTGTGTGTGTGTGTGTGTGTGTGTGTGTGTGTGTGTGTGTGTGTGTCGGATTGCCGCTAATAAATTTGTGAGTGGGTGATTAATACATCATTGTGTGTGTGTGTGAGTGTGTGTGCAAAGAAATGTTTCAAAGCTACATCAGTTGAGGACACTTTACTCATCCTAGAATTCTGGATTTTTTAATGTAAACACTTTATTAAATTCAGCGTTCAAGGATTCTCTTAGGGTGAGTTAGCTCATGGGGTGAGTCTTTTTTAGGCATCCAGATGAGACCCCAGTGTGCATGTACAAACAAAAATGCAAGAGGAAGAAAATTCCCTGCCGGCTGTGCTTATTCCATTTTTGTAATGGCCTGGGCTTCCAATCCAATTCGATCCAATTAGATTTTCGACCTATTGTGACCTCATATAAGACAATCCCCTTCCCTGGCTTGCTGCTCGGCTCTGTTGTTCTTTGGTGGGGCATGGCTCAGCAGAAGCTCATTTACATTCGGCAATGAAACAGACAGTGCATTTTAAGGAGGAGTGACGTACAGTGGTATCTCGGCGTAGAAGCACCACCCCACCTCACAAATTTCTGGCCAAAGAACTGAAATTTTGCAAGAAATTTGCATCATCATACAAAGCATTTTTGTGCCATACGAGGGAACGAACTGAGCCGAACTGAACGGCAGCTAAGTTGAGCGTTTAAAACTTGTTCACACCAGTGGAAAGCCAAGCGAAGTGAGTTTACATAAACATGTTTTTTTTTGTTTTTTTTTGCATTTTGTCTAAGATTTAGTGAAGACGCAGTACCATGGGTCCCAAGAATGTTAGCAAGGACAGTAGCAAGAAGAAATGGGAGCCAATTTTGGTTTGCTTTTTAAAGCGGCCGGTGTCAACAGGAATCATAAATTAAGGTAAAGTGAATTTCATATTTTCCTTCATTCACATGTCTTTTCTATATGTTTTGATAGTTTGTATATGCCAAAATATGATTATAGAGTAGGAAATTGGTAATATTGGTAATATTTTCAGTGGCAGGAACCTATTGTCTGAATTTACATTGTTTCCCATGGGAAAATGAGTTTCACAATACAAAATTTTGCCTTAAGAACTCACCTCCGGTGACAGCCTGAACAGATTCAATTTGTACGCCGATGTACCGCTGTAAAGGTAATTTGACGTATGAAATAATACCCTGCCTGAGGGGTATTTCAACTGGACCATTAACATACACACATACACATTTTAGGGGAGTTTAAAGAAAAATCTAAATCGTTCCCAGTTTGCACATTAAAATGTCTATTCATTACCCCTGGTACAACCAAAGACTTTAACACAAAAGAGAATGGTGGTCTGAAAAATTCTAGCCAATAAAGGTCTCACACGATGTAGTGCCTTAATGGTCTAACTGAAAATGCAAATAGTTTTGTGGGGTGCCAAAATTTTGTTTAATATCAGCATTTTGCATTCCAAATAATACTTACTTAAGGAAACATTTAAATTTGCATTCCAAATAAACTCAGTTTCCTTTTTGATTTTATCCATTTACTAGGGGGCCAATAATTCTGTAGTGCAATTATTCAGGAATTATTCAGTGTTCAGTGTTGAGAGGTGTGTGGACATCACTGGGGGGACTAATCGTGTGTGTAGATGAGGTAGGGGGTGGGATTGGGGGGTGTTCCTGCAAAATTGTCTTCATTCACTGTTTCCTGAATCGTTGTTTGACAAATCCATTGCTTTGACTGATTTTTATGGAAAAGACTAAAGTACAGCATGAATCCTGACAACCCACCGGCACGTCTACTGAATCTGAACTGACAACCGCAGACTTACACACATTAGAGAGAATATTTTAAGCAACTAACGGCAAAGCTCTTAGTCCTTATTCTGTAGAAATAAGCAGTGCTGACATGAAGACCTGAAGATGGCCTTGTTTAATGTGGCAGGCTGGGAACTTAATTTAATTTCTCTTGTAATGTAGTGCACATGCACACGCGCACACGCACACACACACACACACACAGAGCTGCATAATGAATGCTTACTCAGGGACATTTCTGCTCGACTCACTCGCCTTTCCATCTTCCCTGCCCTTTCATCTTCTGCATCCTTTAGCACTGAATAACAATCGTACTTCTAATGGTGCCAGATTTCTACTTTGCTGTCGAAGTACAATTTTTTTTACATGTCAACAGTGGCATTCGTGTCTTGATTAAGAGCGGGAAAGAGTATTGCACACTTTTTTTTCCACGCACTCAGTCAGCCAAGGTGTAATACTGTAAGTACACACTCATTTTCATATACAGTTAAACCTTGGATTGCGAGCATAATTAATTCCAGAAGCATGCTTGTATATTAAAAAACTCGTATATAAAGGCAAATTTCTCCAAAAGAAATAATGGAAACACTGCTTATTCGTTTCATGACCCAAAAATTTTATAATACAAAATATAAAGTAAATATGAAACAAATCAACCTGCACTTTATCTTTGATAAGAATCGTGGCTAAAGTAAGATGAAAGAAGGGAGGAGAGGAGGATGGAGGGCGGGGCTACTGTGCAAGACGACTTACACACACACTCTGGCGGAAAGCGTCTTTAACAAGAAACCTCTCTAATGACACTTGCATTTTGCCTACTTTTGAGAATCTCGTGGAAATGTGATGTTGCATTGTCATTTAAACAGATTCATCTCCCGTACTGCTACTGCCTTTTTAACTTATTTTTCTTTACGGGGGCCATTGTTGCAGTACATTTACTAAGGAACAGCCACTACACTATGGTCACCAGGTCAAAATAAACAGTATACATGCACAAGGATGTTGACTACACGAGTGACGCACATGCACTGATACTGAGCATGGGATACAATTACCCCCAGTCCCATAGCGCGAAATAGAAGAACCATTGGCTCAGCTGTGATCATGTGACGCTCGCAGACAAAACGCCTGCGTACTACTCGTATATCAAGTCCTTGCTCTTTTATTAAGTTAAAATTTATCTAAAAATGTGATTGTCTTGCAAAACGCTCACAGACCGAGTAACTCGCAATCCGAGATTCCACTGTACCCGCCTTGAATCGAATATTTAAGCTAGTTTATAATATTTAAAAGTGTGTATAGATTGAAAAATTTATAATCTGGAACTGTATCAGCACAACGTCCAGCTTTTAATCACACACATACACACACACACAGACAAAAACTCTTCTGTTTTTGAAAACATCCGCTCCCATAATGTGCCAGTGTTTAGCTACACGTTGCGAGTTTGCTCATGTTTATATGTAGATGACCTGAAGTTTGTGACATCACAACAACAGCTTTTTTTCCCCCGTGTTAGCTACATTAGCCTTGCAGCTCCAGTGCAAATATTAAGAAGCAAAGGTCATTGTATGTTCTTTTGTCATCTTTAGGACGCTTTTAAGTTCCTCATTAATGTGAAAAACTGTGTTTTTATTATTTATTAACGTCCAGAGAGAAGGAAAAGTATCTCCACTTTGCTTCAGACCTCATCACGCCACCTCACAGTTAATTATTTTTCTTTAACAGAACATCCTTTAATTAATAATTAGCCATATAATAGAATATAAAGCCTAAAATAAATTTTGCTTTATGTAAATTAATTTCTTACATGCTAATGATCAGGATATGTGACGTTAAAAGGGTTTAAATGTATTCATTAAAGTCTTCATGATGGTCATATTGGCAAATCTGTTGCTTGTCATAGAGCTCTAATTGAATTACAGGCGACCAATTATTCCGGCTCCTCTCAAATAACCAATTAGATGATTAAGGCCTACTTCTCCAAATGACTTTCCAGACGTCCATCATGTCGACAGGTACTCGGGCTGTCAATAGTAAGATCCATTACGAGGATCCTAAGCAATTATTTCTCATTCAGTACTGGTGAAGAAACTGCGAACACTGAAGCAGTAAGAAGGGGAAAAAAACAGGCTCTGTTTATCCTGGAATCAATGAGCTCTGTGTTATATTTAGCATAGCCAGCGCTAATTCTGCCCGGTGACAAAGCGCGGCGGGTGAGAGTGTATGCTGAGGAGTTTTGGCTCTGTGAAGCGAACGTCAGTTTTATGAATTTGCTCGCTCCACTCACTACATCCATGTTTATGGACAGTCTTCTCTACTTTTATTAATAGCTTTCAGTGCAGTGGGGAAGATTATGAAACAAATCAGGTGCATCTATCTATCAAGGAGGCTAAAAAAAAAATCAAAAATCAAATGCCCTATCGCGTGCAAAAAAATCACTGGAGAGCTTTACGTAATAGCCAAACAGTACAAGGTGGTGTATTTTCTGCTCTGTTAAACTCAACAGCTCTTATATTTCACACCCTTAAGAAGCTTCACCATTTTGATGCAGCCTGACAGGTCCTTGAATAACATCCTCGCTATTTTTCTGTAGACACAGTATCATTTCTGCTAGAGTGTGTGTCATAAATTTGCCCTGCGCCAGATTGTTTTTAAAGCACGGTGAGTGCTGGACGTCCTCTGCATGGGAGCATATATTTAATTCATGTGCTAAATTAGTCTGCATTTACATTCCATGTTCGGAATACAGATTGTTGAATGTAGTTCCCGCCAGCAGTTTTCCATTTATATGCTCAGTAAATAAATTTGAAATGCTGATCAAACATTTATGAAAGGCGTTAATGAGAGCGGGCCGAGAACGGAGCCCTGCAGCGCCTCCGAGTTCAGATTAGTTCAGGATAAATCACTTATCCTGTAGTAGACTTGCTTACCATCAGTATTTATCAGATTTTTGAAATTAGTCCTTGCTCTAATGCACCTGCTATAAATAAACAGCTCATAACATGCATCATACATCCATCTCAAGTCAGTGTGGGTGTGTTAGTGAACGGGAATGTGCTTTCAGATCTTTTAGTCCATTTGCGGACGTCTTTATTGGAGCAAAATTGATTATTGTGGTTCATCAGTAATTCTTTTGGTTTATAATTTGGTTTCATTCGCAGTACACACAATTAAACAAACCGAAAGGCACATATACAGTATGTTGGCTGAGGAGGCAGTATAAATGTTGGCTGCATAAGTAATATGAATGAGAGAAAACGTAGCCTCTTATTGCTCTTTTTTGCATGCCCTCATTGATTTGTCCTTACCTGTCTCGTCTTTGTTGTTTCATTCCTGATGCCATCTTAAAAGCTCTCATACTCTGACTGGAGTGCAAAGTTTATTGTCCCCTCCCATTTGTGTGTGTGTGTGTGTGTGTGTGTGTGTGTGTGTGTGTGTGTGTGTGTGTGTGTGTGTGTGTGTGTGTGTGTGTGTGTATTTATTTACCATAGGGTATATACGGTATATAACCCATTGGATTAAGAATTGGATGTTACTCAAGTTCATATGCATGTGAAGGTAGGCGAGCTAATACTTTTAGCAATATAAATCCACAGGGTTGAATATGATGTCAACCCACACTTTGCAGCTCTAACAGTTTCAACTCTTCTGGGAAGGCTTTCCACAAGGTTTAGGAGTGTGAATTTCTGACCCTTCTTCCAGAAGCGCTTTTGTGAGGTCAGACACTGGTGTTGGACGAGAAGACCTGGCTCACAGTCTCCGCTCTAATTCATCCCAAAGATGGTCTTTATGGACCTTGCTTTGTGCACTGGCGCGCATGTTGGAAATGGTGTGGGGTTGTTTTTCAAGAGTTGGGCTTGGCCCCTTACTTCCGTAAAAGGAAGTCTTAATGCTTAACGGCCATTAAGACATTTTGGACAGTTTCATGCTCCCAACTTTGTGGGAACGGTGTGTGGACGGCCCCTTCCTGTTCCAACATGACTGCGCACCAGTGCACAAAGCATGGTCCATAAAGACATGGATAAGTGAGTTTGGTGTAGAAGAACTTGACTGGCCCGACCTCAACCCGATAGAATACCTCTAGGATGAATTAGAGTGGAGACATCAAGCCAGTCCGAATTAGCTCCAGGTCCACTGCGACTCTGATCCCAAAGTGGTTAATGAAAATGAACATGTATGGCATATGTAGTAGCTAGCTAATAGTCTAATTTAACTTGCTGCAAGATGGAACACCAGGTAAATCGCTTTATGACTTTGTTACAGTGTTTTCTCTCCTGGGTATTTACTAAATAAATTAATATGAGCTTAAATGTGAGCTTTTCCTGTTTAATTTGGTGTCGTTTGACTTTGCCTGGCCTTTCGGATAAGGATGCACTTCATTATCTTGCTGATTATTTGGACAAGCAAACACAATCATCAGCCTGACCTTTTAAATTGAATTTAAAAAAGCTAATTAACAAAGAAGCTTTAATTTAGTTGCTTAGACCTTGTGATGAGGGAAAGTGTGGATCAGAAAACGAAAGCTGGGAAACTGCTTGAAACCAAGAGGAGCCTTAATAAATCGGCCCAGCATACAGACTGTTAAATTGTGAGCTGTCAAAAACAAACTCTTTATGAATGAGTTTTTAATTTGAACATGAGTTAAATCCTCCCAATCATGCAGAGGCTATACACATTCTGGTGTTTTATTGCTTTTCTCAAATCCTTTGGTTGCATTTTGGTTACTAAAGAAAAAGAAAAAAAAAACATATTATGGCAAAATCAGTGGTGAGGAAAGGGGTCGTGCAACAAAAAGTCCCCCCCCCCCCCCCCAACCCCCGACTCCCCCACCCTTTTATGTTCATTATATTGCATATACACAGTAGTAGGATTAAATGGGATGGGGCTATAAGAGTTAAAAATGATTATATGTGTTTTTGTTTTTTCTTTACTTTTATTTCAAGAAATGTATTCTTTCCTGTGTCTCACTAATAGCTTAGTAGCAGGAACCTTTCCCCATCCAGAATGCTGAAGAAACCCACTGTATGTTACATAAGCTGTGCAAGAAACGTAAAAAGTGGGGGAGCATCAGCTGCTCAGCTGTGCGAGACGTAGAGGAGAGGAAACTGCGGCTCATAACAAGCCACGGGGGAAAATCACTGCCAGACTCCACACGGCCATTAACTTCGTACTTTATTTATTTAAATTTTTTTTATGAGTCTTCATTATTTTCGTGAGATGAAAGGATGTTCATACCCGCGTAACTAGCACATGGAGGGCCTCTTCTGTGCCCAGTCCTTAGCTGTACACTGACAGTGTTTGAGGAATATTAACGAACAATACCACAAAAAACACACACACATTTGCAAAAGCCCGCGAGTCAGGAACCTTCAGTTTTAATGTATGGCTTTGAATATAAAAGCTCTTTATATTCTGGCTGAGTTAATAATGAAACCCAGTTAGAGGCTGTCGTGTCTCGGGCTTTAAGGTGCTCACTTAGTAACTGGATGATTGAGTGTTTAAATCAGAGATGTACACATTGCATTCCTTAATAAATTACGTTAGAATTCCCTTTGTAGTCATTTTTAGACATTCAGATGTGTCTCTAGTGTGCATGTACAAGCCAAAAAAAAAATAAAAAATTCCCTGCTGTTTATAGCCAGTTAGAATTCACCCAAATATGACGTCATATAAGAGCCCCTCCCCTGACTTGTTGCTCAACTCTGCTGTTCCTTGGAGGGGCGGGGCTTAGCGGGAGCTCATTTAAAGAGGTGGAAAGTAACGAATGATATTTACTCGTGTTACTGTAATTGAGTGGTTTTTCGTGTACTTCTACTTTTTAAAGTAGTTTTTAAAAACTGTCATTTTACTTTTACTTAAGTATGTTTTGTTTGAAGTATTTGAAATCATATTCACTACTGAGTAAAAAATGAATGAATGAAAAGGAAAAATAATTTTAAAAAATAATGCAACGGGGAAGGAAAAAACTTCATCCCGGAAACCACTGCACTGATTGATTGATGGGCGGGGAGAACAAATGCGTTAAACTCACAAGAATGATGGAGACGGACAAAAAAATTCTTTTGATGCAACCACCTGGCCATTGTAACGGCCACTACTATGTTGTATACCACATTATGTATGTATGTTGCCGCCCCTCTCACACGCTCTTTTTTCCCTCGGCTATCCGTCGCAAAGCGTCACACCATATTTAAGCAACAGCTTTATTATGCAAAGGTGTTCCTTCAACTAGTTTGAGTTGTCTTTTTTGAACGACGCTATGATCCCCCCCAAAAATTTTAAACTCAATGTTCCCAGATGAATCACATATAAAAGCTAACTCTAGTGAAGATACTTTATTTTTCAGTGTTGATGAACAAATAAAGTTTTCAGAGATTTTTATGTAAAAATGGAAACCATAGTGTATATAAAGATATATATATATATATATATATTTTTTTTTTAATTAGCATGTTGTGCTACAGTAGAAACCGCTGCTTTTTTGTCCTCTTCCTAGCAAACAGAAACAGCTTTAGACTGCCATGATTTGCAGCTTGATCAGCCTCTACAGAGAAAGAGAGAGATATCTCAATTAACATCAACAATAAAATGAGTCTCTCCAAAAAGTAAGGTGATTTCGATTCCACCTCAGTTCGGATAAAATCACGGTGCTGAATGATTGAACATCCACCTTAGAATACCGTTTTATTCAGATAGCTTAAGGTAGCCTTTGCCAAACTTAACAAGGCTTTGGTCCAGTTTAAAAAGGTACAAATTTTCTACGGCCCTCCCGACCCTTTAATTATAATCTGATCTATATGATAAATAAAGAATACATCGCGTCTTTTGAATCCATTTAGTTCTAGTTACTTTCTGAATGCAACTACTATATCAGAAATATTTTATGGAATATTTTAACTAAATTACAAAATTTATGTTAAAAATGACCTCTTGCAGCCCATCTGCAGTACCTGTACAGCCCACTAGGGGACCATAAACCATAATTTGAGAAATACTGTTCTAAGGTATTAATTGCTTGTAATGCATTCAGTCATGTTTTAATGTATTTGTGTTTCCCATGAAGACTAGTCATAATGACATTATGACTGACATTTATAGACTGATTATTTGGATCTATCTAAACAAAAAAGTAGCCCTACACTTAAGTATTTACTCTAGGTACAAATTCAAATGCAAGATAAGATTTCAAATTTTAATGAACAGAAACTGAATTTTCCTCTTACAGTTGTATCAGAGACGTGTGTTTGTGTACTGGAGCACTGATCCTAATGCGCTTGGCTAAGCTTTTAATTTCATGCAGGGAAAGAAAAAGGAATAAAAATAAAAACTGAGCGATTTTATGATCTGCATCATCTTTAACTCCTGCTAGAGTCTGGTATTGAGTCACACCAAACTATGTGCTGACAAAGTATTTATGCATGACATTGTGGCAAATAACCACAGTGGTGTGTGGCATTTAAAGTGTTAATATCGCCACCTGCTGATTATTATATGTAATAGCATGATTTGCCTTCCCTCTGTGAAACACTTAATCATATAGCAAGTGTTTGAAAACAGAAGTGGAGATATTTTTTATATAAAAAAGAGAGAGAGAGAGAGAGAAAGAAGTGGCTTTTGGTCCTTAACTAAAATTGAAGATTAAAACTTTTTCTCAAGTAGAAATGTCAATGAGGACTCATATACATTTAGTTGAGTAATATTTTACCCGAAATATTTATTCATCTACAGGATTTCTGTATTTTGTCCACCACTTTAAAAAAAATAGATTTATTCAGAATATTAACTAAACATTATCGTTGAACAGGCGGAGGTAGGAGATTTATTTAGCAGACAAAATGAAAATATTATCCAAATCCACAAATGTGAAAGGTAAAAAGGGCAATTCAAAGAATAAACCGATACAAACATGTGCAAGGCACTCCGAAATGACAAAAGGATCCCAATGCATTATATGGCAAGACATTGTGATGAGAAGGATAATATGGAGAAGTTTTGTTTAATTAATTACAACTAATTAAACCAAGAAAACAAACCAAGTGCTATTCTTTATTTAATAAACAGACCGTAATCAAGATTTAAATTATTTCCAAAGTAGACTCATTGTGAATAAATCGGAATCACCTTTATACTGTGAGGAAACATTTAATCCCAGTGTGTGGGTTTAGTGGTGAACAATCTTACATTTAGAACATCTGGAGGACATTCCTATCCAGATCAACTTGCATTTGAACATCTCATTATACTTCTGATCCGTTGAGGGTTAAAGGCCTTGTTCAAGGGCCCCAACAGGGGCAACATAGTGGTGCTGGGGTTTTCAGTCCGTTCAGTAGTCCAACACCTTAACCACTGAGCGACTCCAGTGTTGAGGGCTCGAATCTCACCTGTTGAGTTTGCAGGTTTTTCCTGTGCTTGGTAGGTTTCCTCCAGTTTCCCCCATCCAAAAACATGCTTTTGCAAATTACCATAGTGTGTAAAATATGTGTTGTATCCTGCCTTGTCCCATAGCTTCCCTGTGTGATAGGATCCAGGCTTCCATCACCCTACACAGGATAAGTGTTATGGATAATGGATGGATAGATGGATGGATGGGCGTGGTCTCTTCCAGTTTTAACCCCACCCCATCCACAGAAATCAAGGGCTCACTGGATGTTTAGATTATATTAGATCATCCTTTGTATGGATGTCATTTATGTGAGATCTTAGTCTTATCACTATAACCAAAGTTTTGTTTCTTCACCAGGGCCAGAGGTTTGTTAAAATGTGTTGATTGTAAGGGTTTTCTGGTGGCTTGTTGTGACCTGAGACCTTTCCAAGACACTAATGCTTTAGATAGATAGATAGATAGATAGATAGATAGATAGATAGATAGATAGATAGATAGATAGATAGATAGATAGATAGATATTATATTATATTATATTATATTATATGCTAATGCTTAATTAATGATATGGAAGTTTCTTGGCCAGACTGAATTCCAGTTACATTTTTTTTTTTTTTAGTTATGTTATAGATGGGCATCATTGCCTTCATATAATGTGTTTGGCCCAAAGGGAATAAATAAGCTAAGTTCGATTAATTGAGTATGCCTCATGAAGCTTAATGTGCCACATCAAATGGTCATCAGTAAAATTACTCTGTTGACTAATTCGCACTAGGAATTCATCTGAAATTGTCATAAGCGCCGACTGCCAGTGATTGTGTCGCCAAATGAAGATAAATACAACAGCACAGTTTCACCTGACAATGATTCAGTTTATTGGATATGAAAATAAATATATACATAAATCCAAGGAGAATTCAAACTTTTTTAACAATCTGTTTTATACTGAAAGAAATATATGATTTTCCACCATGATATCCGAACACATCTCAAACAGTAGTCTTTGCCAAAAAAAAAAAAAAAACGTTGTTCTTAAAAGTACCAGGTTTCACAGAAAGGTCAATCTGGTAGCTTATTTCAGGTAGATAATTGACAGCTAGAACATATTTACATAGTGCGCATACTGTGCATTGATGCATGAGCAGACTTCACTTATGAGCTCAATTAAAATTTTTATTTTTAACTCCACCGAAAGAAAATACTTCCAAATATACAGCAAACTTCAGCTACTTCTCCTATAGGCAATGTGCAAGGTTCGTTTGTTCCCCACTCCCCTTCCGGCCCGCTATCACACTATTAATATTGCTCTGTACCAGAGTACACTCGCGTATTTACACTTTTCAATGTAGGAGGTGGCAGAATGCACGTAACTGGTTTGTGAGCCACCGATAAACACAAAGAAGAAAGGACTACATGCATGTCAACCTCTGCGCTTTGTGTTACTGTATATTACCGATATCTCATCAACAGCGACAACGTCACCTGCCGTCTTACTCCATGAAGTAGAGAGGATAAAACTGGCGCACATGGAGTTCACATATCACAGTTTATAAGGTGTTTCTGGGACACTTTATCCATTCTCATAAACAATAATGACTTTCAGTAAGTCGTGTTTGAGTTTCCAACACCTGATAAGAACACTGACCACAATTTTATCTTCTGATATACAAACTTATCGCTGTTCTCTGTTTATATTAAAAATAAACTGTGCATTCTTATGAAAACTTTTATACATCTAATATAATAGCTTTCTTATTTAAAAGGGGTGTTCAAGTCATACTGGGACTTGTGATGAAGACTTCAAGCGTAAGATGTGATGAGACTCTGAACATTCAGTCTGTGGAACGCCTGCTCCTTGCAAATCGATTTGTCTTAATATCGTTGTTTGAACATCAAAGGAGTTCCTGGGAGGCCAGCGTTTCAGAAGTGAAGCAGGCGGTCCGATCATGGCCCCGGCCTACTGATAAAATGTTCCACCTTGATGGTATTCACAAGCACTAGTGACACTAAATAAAAACATTAGTGTATCAGGGGATTCTACAGATAAATAAAGTGAGATTTTACTCTCGTAACTGTGTTCAAAAGTCCCAGTTTCCCTCGAACCCCCCTCATAGTATACAGTACAGGTATGTAACATCTTTTGTTTTAATCAGCCTTCAATGAAAATATGTTTGTATTGTAGTCAGTGCACAATTTGGTGTGCAACATCTTTAAGCAATAAATTAAGACCTCTATGCAGAATTTAGAAACACTAAAACTCTTTGTTTATTTAGACAATAGTCAAATGTCTGAGTTTTTGGAGTCCGGGCAAATCGACAGAATAACTGTCGAAAATAGAACTGTTGTCATTTCGGTTGGAATAAGCGTCAGGATGCTAGAAAATAAGAACATAACATTAGCACAGGACTGACTTTGATGCATTCAGTTAACACGTGCGATATCATCTTGCCTTGAATGTGAATTATTGTACCTGATTATTGCTGGGATAATTGGCTTGTCGATGGTTGGTGATGGCGTACACCCCATCACGGTTGTCTACTGTCAAAAGATTCAGATGAAGTTATAATAAAAAATCATTAACATTGAAAAAATGGTAGATCTGCCATTATACCTGTCTGTAAACGCTACTGAGCTGTGATGTAAAAAAAAAAAAAAAAAAAAAAAAAGATGTATTTGACAACTAAGTGCAAAATTTTTTTGGAATTGCTTACATTAAAAATAATGTTTAATTTTTATATATATATATATATATATATATATATATATATATATATATATATATATATAGAATAGGATTTTTATGCTAGTGAAT
The DNA here is from genome assembly GCA_030347435.1 of Clarias fuscus. Classification (NCBI taxonomy): domain Eukaryota; kingdom Metazoa; phylum Chordata; class Actinopteri; order Siluriformes; family Clariidae; genus Clarias; species Clarias fuscus. Next base: position 3,857,145 of record CM059223.1, on the reverse strand, counting down.
TGAATCTCTGCCATTAACAAACGACACATGCATCCATCCCCGTGTGGCTCCCATGTCTCACCTCTAGGTCTCTCTTCAACATATCCAAAGTTCTCCCGTGCCCGTCCTCTTTCTTCGTATGCGGGTTGCCTATAAGCTCTATGAGCTTGAGTTTGTGCCCTACAGGGGAAAAATAAAAAAAGCTTTTAGCAGAATTCAAAAGTGAGAAAAAAAAAAAAAAGAAAAAAAAAACACTCCCAGGGACCGAGTTGAGACATGACTGCATATAAATAACCCTTTACAGATTGATAGCAAAATTGTGCATGTTTTGTGTTTGTGCTCCTGTACATACATACCTCACTTCCTCCTGATATCGCGACCCTGAAAAGCAGGAACGTAAGTGTTTATGAGCTTTTCGTACCTTTTCTATGTCGCGGCATGTAGGATTCGTTTGCTTCAATGAGATCATTACACTCCAAGGTTTCTTTTCTTTAACAAACCATTTTGTAATAAAAAAAAGTTTACGTTTGTTTCTCAGTATAATCATCTAAGGAGGCTCCGCCTCATCAGAAGGCGGAGCTTAAAAGACAAAGTCATACCAAAATGCAGTATGCGAGGAAAAATGTGATTCTGCTTGTTTTGGCCGCCCTGATAACATTCCAGCGGTTTACATACTGTACACAGCCTTGAAACACCACGCCTTGACTGATAAAACCACATTGAAACATGAAACGCATGACAGCTCTATGTTCTGCATTGCAAGGCTGATAAAAGACAGCTACCGTATAGCACGCTGATCTATCTATAGCCGTCTTATACTGAAAGCCAACGCGACGCCTTCATTAAACTTTTATTATACACTGTACATTATAAATGACATGCAGCGCACTCACTCCTTCTCTTCCGCTTCTTCCCACAGAAGAAGATGATGCCGTAGATGATGAGGAATAAAAGTGCAGCCAGGCTGAAGGCCACAGTGATCGCTATTAACACGGTCCAGTCTATGACCCGGGCCTTCTCTGTAACAAAAACATGAAATCATTCATATTGATACTGTTAAGCATTTTAGCTAATTAGTTTATATGTTAATTCAAATTCTGTTAAAATAATTCCATTTTGAGAGACCTGCTGTCCATGCGTTATAGTAATGGTTATCAATGGTTGGGCCTCGAAAATCAAACTGGGAAAAGAAAATCGTAAAGTTTTTCATAAAGATTCTTTGCAAGAGTTTCTCGAGAGTGTATCGGAGTATTTTTGCTTTTTTTTGTAAAATGTTTTGAACTATTGGTGGTATTGGGTTGTACTCTACACCTCTCATCGTCATAAATATATATACAGCATGTAAAGATTGACAAGTACCTAGACAAATTGCTTAAAGTGCAATAAAATACAAAAACATTAAAAAGAAAGGTTTTATTTTAAGTTTTGCAGAAAAAATAAATAAATAAATCATAGCACCAAAAAAAATTTTTTGTCCATCTATACTTATTTTTCTAAACAACGCATTAGGTGCAATGAACAAAATGAACAAACAGCAAACAAGGAAGTGGTGACAGTTTTTTTTTTTAAAGCTCATATCCAAATATTCTTATAAAAATGTTAATTATAAGGACTAAACCAAGCGCAAGGCATGAATATACAGAACGCATGAACATCAGCATTCTGGTGCAGAAGAGTAGCCGGAGAGCTCGTCATCCTCCTCATTGGATATTACTGATGAAGATCTCGGGCCCAGTACTTTTTGTAAGCGGTGTGTCTATACGCCGCTGCTTATGTGAGGATGATTTCATTTTATTCACACATGCAAAAGTAAAAGTGTACGTGCTTATGTTATGGAGAGCGCGAGAAAGAAATGAGAAAGTGTGCAAACTGCAGTGAGAAATAGAGCAAAGAATAAAACGCTATGGAGTAGAAGGTAACGCAGCACCAGAGAAAGCATGATAAGTCCAATGCAGGGTAAGGCAGCATGCGCACACAACCTAGATCCCCATAGCATGCACCGGGATGACATGTACGGGTATACACACCCCGAATCTACAGAACATGCATGAAAGGACACGCGACGCATTTTAGTGTTTTCGTTGGAAATGCATCTTGACACAAATTGTGCACATGCAATGGGGTGCCGGGGAAACGGCGTCGTAAGAGCACCTCGGAGTCTTGATATTCCCGTGGAAAGTCTTGGATTTTGTATACAAAAAGGATTATCGTTCATTTTTTTGTTTGTTTATGATTGCACCTCTGCTTTAATGGAGATATGCTAATGGGATGCAAACCACTCCCATCGGTTTTAAAGGGTTAATTCATAAATTATCATATAGTTGCTGAAGTATCGCAAAGGCTGAGCAGTGGTATTAGAATACTTATTTCTTGCATTTTCCGACAAACAAAAAGCTTTGCTTTTTATGGATGCGTGTTTTGTGGGCTTGTTTAAAATGAAAATTGAAATGTTTAGAAATCTGGTGTGAACTTTCTAATTTAGTTTTACTAATGAATACAGCTTTTAAGACGCACCTTTGCTAAACGTTTGATAAAATGAGGCCCATAGTGCTATTAGTAGTAGTAGTAGTAGTATGATTATTGTTATTATTGATATTAGTATAATTAGTCATAATTAGTTATATAATTAGTGGTATTATTATTATTATTATTATTATTATTATTATTGCAAGTTAACGTTTCATTGTAAGAACAAAAAAAATCTATATTTGTCTATTTTTCATCTAATAAGCATGTAACCTAAACTATAACATTTCTTACGGACGGTAAGGTAGACAGTGCTGGTTACAGGCGATGGGAGAGCAGAAACAGAAGCCAGACAGGCCACAGAAACGTTGTTGTTGGCAGTGATTGTGAAATTGCTGCTGGTGTTCATGAGGTTTCCGCTTGTCACAGTCGTGTTATAGAGACTGGGATCCACCGGTATGCCATTCATAGCCCAGGCAATCTGGGCCGCAGGAGACCATCCTGCTGCGAGACACTGGAACGTGACCTTATCTCCTATTGTTGCTGTGCGGTTTGACCCCGAAATTGCCACTGTGCCAGTCTCTGGGGACAGACACAAATTACATTGTAGTGGATTTGTTCTTCAATTGCATTACATCATTTGCACAATTAGGGCTCCAAAGAAGGCAGCAATGAATGAATGTAAACCCAAAACTAATATAAAAAATAATAATAATAATAATAATAATAATAATAAGCCAAGAAGACAATCTCATTGGAAAGGAAAAAAGTTACAGACATAATAAACATATTTATACCTTCACAGTAATAACTGAGCAAAGTGTCCCTGATGTCAAGTTGGTCAATAATGGTCATTTAAATAAAGTATATTTCATTTTTATTTCAGTCCAAAACAGAACTAGAAATTTCTATAGCACATACAGTATACCCTGTGTAGGCGTAAACAGTTCAGGATGGACCACAGTGCAAGATTGAAGTCTTTGTAGGAGCACAGGAGAGTATTTATTCACAACCTAACAACAGAGCTAACAACACATAACAGGTGGGCATAAGCAGGTAGCAATCCAAAGCCAAAACAGGGGTGAAGAAAGAACTGGAACAGAAACAATGACCTCATATTTTTTGTTGTAGAATGTCCATGGAAGGAAGCAAAAGTCAGGCTGGATCCTGTTATTCCCTCTTTTACTTTTCTATCTCTTTAAGTGTAATTATTATATTCAGTTTCTGTGGTGTGTATCATACAAGTCCCTCTATAATATAATAATCATTCATGTAAACTTGTGATTGCCTAAAAGCAAATCAGTACTGTGGAATAAACTAGAACAAAACACCTGTGTTTAAGACCCTTTAATTGATTATCTACCCATGTACAGAATTAATATTGTGTAGGTCCCCTTATGTCACCAAAACAGCTCTGATCCATCTAGGCATGAAGGTGTGCGGTGGTATCTGGCACCAATCCATCAAATCCTGTAATTTGCGAGGTAGGACCTTGTAGGATCAGACTTGTTTGTCCAGCACATCCCACAGATGCTCAATCAACATTGCTTGTCTGTAACATCCACCTGAGCACCAGGACCCAAGATTTCCCTGCAGAACGTTGCTCAGAGCATCAGACTGCCTCCATCAGCTTACTTGCTGTCAAAAAGTGCCGTGTCTTCTCCAGATAAGTGACACACATGCGCCCAGCCTTTCACATGATGTGAAAGAAATCGTTGCTCGAGGTTTTGGTGGTGGACACTGGTCAGCATGGGCACTCTGACTAGTCTGCAGTTACACAGCCTGATACAAAGCAAGCTGTGTGTTCTGACACCTTTCTATCACGCTTTTTCGGCAATCTGTGCTACAGTAGATCTTCTGTGGGATCAGACCAGATGGTCTAGCCTTCACTCTCAGTAAGCTTTGGGTGGTACAAGAATTGTTTGGTATGTACAGTACTAACCACTGCATACCAGGGATACTCCACTAGATCTGCTGTTTTAGAGTTGCTCTGACCCAATTATCTACTCATCACAATTTGGCCCTTGTCAATGTCGTTACCCGTTCTTCCTACTTCCAACAAATCAAATTTGAGAACCTACTGCTCACTCGCTGCCTAATATATCTACCCCCTTGACCCATCATGCATAGTGAGGCCACTGAGTCTGTTATGATCTGTTATGATCTGGGGTTGCCTCAGTTGCTCAGGTGTAGGCATGTAGAAAATTACTTAAATAAATACTTACATACATTTTTTAAAAGAAATTGTAAGATGACTATTTTTACTTTTCCTTAAGTGTACATGTAAATGGAGAACGTCTACTTCTACTTTCCCCACCTCTGGTTATCACATCTAATGAGTTTATCTTTGATGGTGGTTACAGGCATATTGCAGGACTCCAGAGTTCTGGGAGCACGAGGAATCATTTTTACACATGAATTAGACACCACAATAAGACCACAATGAAATCTTAGTGTGCAAATGTTTCTTTTTGGCCAGGCAGTGTATATAACCGTACTCTTAAGCTAACCATGAGCAGCATATGAAGAACTATAATATTTGGCCACAAGCAGCTATTTTCCCAGAGTAACTGATTTCCCATGAGATGCCAGAAAGCACCAAGTAATTTAGGAGCGCCAGAACACATTTGTAATGAGAATGATTTCAGCACAGTGAAAGAGTGAAACAGGTGAAACACACACACACACACACACACACACACACACACACACAGTACACACTATCCAATCTAAGCATTCGAATACGTGAACAGCATTGCTCAAGAGCCATGTTTGTGCTCACAAATTGTTCAGTTCAGCTGAACACGACTAAGCTAAGCTAAAGCTACACAGACTACTGTACACACATTAATATAGCATGTTTCACTGAATATTTGATTAGCAGTCAAAGCCCCATAAGCATGAAGAGACAGAGTAGGTCTGCTGAAATAAATCTTTAAAAAATCTTCATATTTTGTCAGTCAGTGAAAAACCTCCGAGTCCATCATTATAGCTACATTAATATGAACCACAGGTTTAACTTTGCGGGGGGGGGGGGGACAAACAAATGACATATAATGCTGTGGTTTAAATATTAGCAGCTCTTAAGTTCCTTGAGTCTTAGCAAATTAATTGTTAGCATGTTTCTTTTTACCATGTTTTAGCTAGTTAATTGTCAGGTGCTTAATTTGTAATAGCTAGCATTTTGGTTTTTAACGGTTAGCTTAATCACAAGCCTGTTATTAGCTTGTTCGAAGGTAGCTTCCATAATTAAAACATTTTATTTACAGATGTGTTACTAATACTGATATTTTTCCATCCAGCTCCAATTGTGAAATTTACATCATACTTTTTACTCATTTATATTATGTTACAAGAATGTTTGTCATACAAATGCTATCTTTTGCCTTTACTGAACTGTCAGGAACATGAAATATTTAATTGTTAGCTTGCTAATTGCTAGCTTACTAGCTCCTTAACATGGTCATCCCTATGTTCCCAAACCGTTACATTCCAGAGTTCCTTGGGTCCTATGTTTCCAAGGTATGTGTGTTAAAATAAAATAATTTTTTTTTTAATTATATATATAGGGACCAATATATAGGACCCTGAGAACATAAGTAAAGTCCCGTCCATAACTACTAAAACGACAAGCATTTTATATCTGTCAATGTTATTACAAAGCACTACACCCCCCACCACACACACACACACACACACACACTGTGTGTTACAGTAGTTTAGCATTTGGTACAGAAGAAACACACAGATCTATCCATATTTAACTATGGCCAGCTAAATGAAATCGACTCTTCGCTGCACCTCTGAAAAGAGGTAATGATTCGGAAAATAGACTCTGTTGGCAGCTAAATTAAGAAGCAGCTCGCTGAAGATCGATACTTTTTATTTTCGTATCGGTTGCACAATGTAATACAGCCTCGGGTGCAGGAAGGTGTTTAAGGGTCTACTGGCTGTTAGAATACACACATTCCATATACATGAAAAAGAAATTACTATATTAAATGTTAAGAAAACATCATTTTTTACAATTATTTATTTTATGTCCATATTTTCTTAAAGTCTTAAAGAAGACTGCCCTTAATTTTAATATGTTGAAGCATTATTCATTTTTCACTGTATAAATGTGTTTACACTAGCATGCACTTGGTCTAATCCTAGGTTTGCTAGCTTGCTAGCGGGTGTAGCTAAAGCTCTGAACTGTAACAATATAACAAAAAAATGGCTTCCCCGCTAACTTGTTGTTATCTTACCAGTGATCTCAGCACTGCTTTTAATTACACTACACATTAGATAGCCATGATAAATATGTTCGCTGACTAGCTTGGGTGTGGTAGTGCTGTTGTTGTTTTGCCTAAGGTCGCCATGGTGATCTGCACATTTTTTTGTTTAGATTTTACACGTTCTATGCAGGATGCCTTTCCTGACACAACCCTAGTGCTTTTGTCCAGGCATAGGACTGGCACTAAGGGTGCAGTTTTAATGGCTAAGGGTGCAGTTTTAATGGCTGGTTTTCAATATTAGCTGGAACATCGATTTGGACCTTCTCGTTGTTGGCTCATCATATGACTTAAACCAGGGTTGTCAAATCTCTTCAAGAACGTACAGTATGGGTGGGGTTTTCATTCCAACCAAGCTGAAGCCAAGCTAAACTCAACTAATGAGTTTCGGTTTGGTAATCAGTTGGGTTGGAATGAAAACCTGCACAGACATCCAGTCCGTCCTGCATAACATCCATTAAACATTCATACTAATATGAATTTAATATAACTCATACTTACGCTGGACGTTCAGTGTCGCAGGTATGAGTAGACCGCCCTGTATCTGACATCCCACTGTTCCAGCATCACTTGGTGTGACGCCTATGATCGTGAAACCCCATTTGTATAGTCCTGCTGTCGTGTAGTTTGTGGCAGAATAATGAGAAACACCACTTGCAACTGGACCAGTGCTCTCTAAAATACCGAGGGCTAAGCGGCTGTTGACTGTCCAAGTCATGACAGCCCAGCCAGGTGAGGTCACGCTGCAGTTGAAACTGGCATTAGAGTATTGGAGCACCGTCTCGTTAAGAGGTTGTAGTGTCTGAGTGCTCACGCCTAAAAGAAGAAAAGGATTAATTAGATCTTATTTATCAAATAAGCCAAAAGTTTGAGACTTCAGTAATACATCAGCATGGATTCTTTATTTCCAAAAAAAAAATTTGTAACACCATTATCAAATTCAAATCAAATCAAATTCAAATTTTATTTGTCACATACACAGTCATACACAGTACGATATGCAGTCAAATGCTTAGGCGACTGCCCGTGACCTTAGAATAAAAGACCATTAAAGACTATTTACACGAAATTAATATAATAAAGAAAGTAGAAATAGATTTAACTAGGAATAAAATATATGTACAGTAAAAATATACAAATATACAATAAGAAAATGTAAGAAAAATATAAGAAAAATTAAAAATAAGAAAAATATAAGGAAATAAGAAAACCTGAGTGTAAATATAGAAAATATATATACGATATGAGAAAATATAAGAAAGCCTAGGTGTACCTAGGTGTACAGTATAGAAAAATATGGAATATAAATAGAAATGTCCAGGGGGTGTGCAAGTATGCTGTAAAGTGTTCATACTTAAAGTGACTTGTGCATATAGAATAAATAGTAATGTAGTGTGAAGGGTGTGCAATGATTATCCCGAATGTCCAGAGAGAGTGCAAGAAGCATGAGTGTGGGTGTGTAAAGTGGGTAAGTCAGTACTGAATGGTGTGCTGGTTGAGAGACCGTATCGCCTGCAGGAAGAAGCTCCTCTTCAGTCTCTCTGTATTGTCCTTCAGGGAGCAGAATCGCTTTCCTGACCTCAACAGAGAGAACAGTCCATTGCTGGGGTGGCTGAGGTCCTTCACAATCTTCCTGGCCTTGGTCCAGCACTGCTTGCTGTAGATCGAGTGCAGGTCAGGGAGCTCGGTGTGGATGCTGCGCTCAGCTGATCGCACAACCCTCTGTAGAGCTCGTCTGTCCTGCATGGTGCTGTTCCCGAACCAGGTCGTGATGTTTCCCGTCAGGATGCTCTCTATGGTGCAGGAGTAAAAGTTCCTGAGCACCTTGGAGGGCAGTCTAAAGTCTCTCAAGCGCCTGAGGTGGTAGAGACGCTGTCGGGCCTTCTTCACCACGGTGTTGATGTGACAGGACCATGACAGGTCCTGCTTGATGTGGACACCGAGGTATCTGAAACTGTCTACTCTCTCCACTGGGCTGTTGTTGATGACAGGGGTCTGGTAGTTCCTCTCCTGCTTTGTGCTAAAGTCTACTTCCAACTCCTTCGTCTTGCTGACGTTTAGAAGGAGATTGTTCCTCTGGCACCAGTGCTCCAGATTTCCAATCTCCTCCAGGTAGGCCGTCTCATCATTGTCAGTGATCAGGCCCACCACGACGTGTCATCAGCAACCTTGGTGGTGGAGTTGGTAGAGGCTACGCAGTCGTGTGTGTACAGAGAGTACAGTAGAGGGCTCAGAGCACAACCCTGTGGTGCTCCAGTGCTGAGCGTGAGGGAGGCTGAGACATGTCCGCCCATCCTTACAGCCTGTGGTCTGCCAGTTAGGAAGTTGGAGATCCACTGACACAGAGGTGAGCTGAGTCCCAGGTGCTCCAGCTTGTTGGTGAGTGTGGAGGGAATTATGATATTAAATGCTGAGCTGTAGTCGATGAAAAGCATTTTAACATAATTCCCCCTTCTATTGTCCAGGTGTGTGAGAGATGTATGTAGAAGATGAGCGATAGTGAGTGGTTTGACCGGTACGCGAACTGTAGTGGATCCAGTGTGTCGGGTAGTGAAGAAATTATGAAGTCTCTGACCAGCCGTTCAAAGCACTTCATCACCACTGATGTGAGGGCTACAGGTCGATAGTCATTGAGGGAATAAATAATTAATTAATAAATAATTAAATAATTGTTGGTGATTAAACTGAGATAAAATGTTGAATTCTTGTTTATTACCTTGTTAATCAATAATAATAGATCATATAATAATGATACACAAGAGTACACAACAAGGTAATCAAAAGTTTTCGGTGCAATTACACTCACTATGCAAGGTGTCAGTGCTAACCACCACACCACGTGTCGCTCTCGCTGAAACCTGATGTACAGTAGGAAAGTTCAGTCAGTATGGGGGTCATTTCACTGTGTCCTATTTTCAATTCTCACTTCCTAGCCAGGGCAGCAGATGGTGACTGAAATGGTCGCAATTGCACCTAATCTCTTTATTTTGTAACTAGTTTTTGACAGAGATGACTGGTGATGTCTGATCCGCACAAAAATGTATTTTCATCACATTAAGAATTTCCTTTTTTATTCTCATTCGCACAGCGCCATACTAACTAATTCTCACGCTGGCTAGCTAGCCAATGTTAGCTAATGTTAGTCAAGGAACATGGACAGCTGGCAAGAAAACTAAACAGCATTTTTCTCACGTCTTTTAGATCTACTAAAAGTTTTGTCTCACCTTGTTACACTTTGCTTAATTCCAGTTGCTTTAGCCGGAGCATTTGTGGCTGAGACAAAACAGAGTGTGACTAAATATTAGCAGAAATATTGGTGCTTGAAGCCTACGTGATGTGTATATTCAATCCTTACAATGCTTCTGTTGAAGCTGCTCCCTCTGTGAGTTCAGATTTGCTTTAGAGTTGATGTAATGGTGCCTGTTAAAGTCAACTTTATAACAGTGACCTTTAGTACGGAGCAATAAAAGACTGATAGAGCTCGCTGTTCGACTCCAGATTATTTGTTTTCAGTGACGTACAGGTACGAATTTGTGGTCGAGTCAAAACAAAGAGAGACGTTGGGTGTAGTCGGTCTCTGTTTTCACTCGTCAGCTGAGCTTTTGACTGAAATTAAAAAAAAAACAAAAAAAAAACAGGTATGCTTGGTATGCACCATGAGTATCGGGGTTTAATGTCTAGAGTGAAACCTACAGTACAGATATAAGTAGATTAGTAGTTTTAACACACGGCGTGTTCTACTACTGTACACGACAGGAATTCCCAGAATCATGGATTTCCTGAGACACCATGCTCTGCTCCTTATTGATTATCATGCTTTAAAATCCATATTTAATAAACATTTCTATATATTTTCACATTTTTATTTTGTCTCTTAAAAACCTGCATGCACATCATTCTTTTTTTTTTTTGTTGTTGTTGTAAAATGTGATATTTTATAATACTACTTTGGAAAAATAAAGGAATAAAAGTTGTGAAGCCTTTTTGTAACAAGCAGGGTGATGTCTTCCTTCATGCTGAGAGGTTTACCCACACCTGAACAGCACTATGTTTGTGAACCATAACCGGTTTTGCTGAATACCTGTTTGAAGTGCGTTCATTCATTTAGCGGAGATATTTAATCTAAAAACCACTAATCAGCTTTGAGATGCTGAGAATCGAAACCTGTAGCTCACAGCTATTGGACATCATGAGAATTTAATCTCCTGTAACAAAGAACTTTAGCATCTTTCTGCATCAGCAATGTTGCCGGGCAGCGATCAGATGGGTGATGTGTGAGAATACTGTGCACTTCAGGAATGCCAGACACTTTCAGAACAACCTGGATATTCATCAAAAAAGCAATAATAGTGTGGCGTTATGTATTTTCACACTGTCTCATCACTGGCATAATAAGATTAATGTGTGGGGGAAACATACACTCACACACTCTTAATAGTTCTTTTTAGTCTTGACAGGGTTTCAGGAGCATATTCACATTTTGTGATACACTCCATCCTGGGCTTGCTTGCACAAAATCCTTGTAACCTGTGAACCTGCTGCCACTTTATACAGGTTCGCACAAAGAGTAGCAGTCATTCTGCAGAACATCATCCCTTAGCTTGTACTGCAATAAAAGAGCTTTTCTCAGATTTCATTCTAAGATGTGATTTTGAGATTTTTTCTCTTTTCTCCTGTTGTCTTTCGTTTTTGAGAAGCGTTTCTGTGGCCTATAAGGAACTAGGCTATGAGGAAGGACCTGTGAGGAACTAAAAGCAGAACAAACAAACAAAAAAATACAGTACATAACAAAACGTTACAAAGACTCACCCCCTGTGATAATGAGCAAGATGGCTGTAAGGGTTAAGGTGTCCATGCTTCTTCAGGAGCGTGCATGCCAATATTCGAATCCTGAGGTTTATAAAAGCAAAATCAAAGCTGGAAAATACAAGAATAATTGTATTTCTTGGCCATACTTAAGTATGATTTTGTAATATTTATCCTTTACTAAAGTGTTTAAGCAATTGAGTATTTGTAATCCATTTGATCTTCATGAAGGTCTCTTAATCTCTCATCCAGCCTATCACTGTATGCTTCATATTGTATTTACTTAACAGTTTGGCATCTCTATCAAAAAAATGTAAGAATACTTCAGATTCATCACCTGTTACGACCTATGCAATGTAGATAACTATGTACAATGTAGGTTAGTGCATGGACCCTGGCTATAGCTCAGTCAGATATTCCAATATGTTGAAGAAAGCAAAGATTTGTATAAAACACATAGACTCGTTTAATCAGAATATAATCTTTTGACATGCGCAAAGTGGTTAATCTGCTGAATATATTGCAAAAGAAGAGGTATTTTTGTCCAGTGTCTAGGTTAGTTCAATCTTCCCATCTTTTCTAATAAATCCCGCCTTCCATGTTATGATTGGTTACAAGAATTCAGTCTCATCTATAAATGGTTAGATGTTTTAATACATGTTAAATCCTAAGCCATGATGAATCAGATCAGATCAGCCAGATACTCGGTGGATGAAAGTTTGGAGTAAAGAATGATGGGAGAGAGTTGTTTGTTCTCACAGAGTTTACCAACCAAGAACAGAAGCAAAATGTTACCCTCACATGGGGCAATCATAGAAACTATGTGTATTCCAACACGGGAGAATACGTTCTTACGCAGCTATTATTGACCTGTTGAATTGATAAACTAAAAGGTTTAAGATTCGATTATTAAGAATAAGATTCAATTATTTGTTACATGTGCTTACAGCACAGTGAAATTATTTTTCCATATCTCAATTAGAAAGCTGGGGTCAGAGCACAGGGTTGGCCAGGATCCAGCACCCCTGGAGCAGATCGGGTTTGGGGCCTTGCTCAAGGCTTCAGGAGTGACAGCTTTGGTGGTGCCACTAGAAACCCCCGAGCTTCTGATTAGTAACCCTGAGCCTAAACTGTTTGAGCCACCACTGTGCTACTGTTTACACTCCAACCCTATCATTCTGACTGAAAATTCTTTCTGATCGGGTCAGAGTGTTTACATTGAGGTGATGCGATTATATTTCCTGCGATTCCCATTCTTCATAGAATATTAAGGTCCATGTAAGGCACCTGTAGAGGCATCTGCTTTCTCTTCTTAGGCTAAGAATTCCATCTAATTTAAAAAAGAGATAAGTTTTGCTAATATGCTAACATGCTAATATGTTTTGCTAATATGCTAACATGCTAATACGAACTATCTAATAACGGAAACTTCAAAAAACTTTGTGTAAGTCGCTCTGGATAAGAGTGTCTGCCAAGTGCCTAATTGTAAATGTAAATGTATCTGGGTGTCAGGAGTTTTTCCTCCTACAGGTTAGAATGGTGGCTAATATACAGTAACTGGCTAAACTTTCATTCATTCATTTCTTCATTCATCTTTTATACTGCTTATCCTGTGGGGCACAAGCCTGGATAAGGTGCCAATCCATCACAGGGCACACACACCCACACACTCCAGGCAATTTGGGAACCTAATCTGCATATGTTTGGACTGTGGGAGGAAATCGGAGAACCCAGAGGAAACCCACCAAGCATGGGGTTGAGCGCACGGCGCTGGAGGTGCGAGGCCACAGCGCTACACCACTACACACTACTACACCACTGTGCCACAATGGCCCCCAAGGCCTCCCGATCTGACCCCCTTAGACTTTTATCTTTGGGGTCATCTGAAGGCAATTGTCTATGGTGTGAAGATACAAGATGTGCAGCACCTGAAACTACGGATACTGGAAGCCTATGCTGGCATTTCTCCTGTGGTGTTGCTATCAGTGTGTGAAGAGTGGGAGAAGAGGGTTGCATTGACAATCCATCACAATGGGCAGCACATTGAACACATTTTACAAGTGGTCAGAAACTTGTAAATAACTCATGAAAGAATAACTTTACGTTAAAACCAAGCACACCATTGTTTTTCTTGTGAAATTCCCAATAAGTTTGATGTGTCACATGACCCTCTTCCTATTGAAAAAACAAAAGTTGGATCCAAGATGGCCGACTTCCAAATGGCCACCATGGTCACCACCCATCTTGAAAAGTTTGCCCCCTCACATATACTAATGTGCTACAAACAGGACGTTAATATCACCAACCATTCCCATTTTATTAAGGTGTATCCATATAAATGGCCCACCCTGTACTTTTTAATATACTCAACATTAGTAACATTTTTGGCTTTTCATTGTACATTGTCTCGAAACTTCCACTTTTAAAAACATTTTAACTGAATATTCTGATACAGTAGCTCTACTTGCACTTGAGATTTCTAACAATGTCAGTTTCTGAAATTACCTCGGAATCGATGCCCTGGTTTACATTCTTTTTGCTCATAATACAACTACATTTATTGTAGGTTTAGTGTAAATCAATGGATTATTTAATATGAGTCACTACATAATATCAGACCAAGTGTCCAAGTTGTTTTTTTATTGAAGAAAATCTATTTTTTATTATATCCCCATATCAGCTCAAATTCTTTATGGACCTTAAAATCTAATTAAACATAATACACTTACCGAATAAATAAATTAATAATCCAGGAAATTATTCAGGAACAAAAGTCGAACATGAAGAGCAAAGTTCCTCCTTCTGATTCATATCCCAACAGGTGTATATCAAAAGAAGCACTTATCTCATCTTGTATGCGCCGAAGGAAAGCCAAAGTCCAGCATTCGCCTTATCACAGGAGAGAGAACAGAGGAGCGATACCTGTTTAACCTCTCTGCTTTGCATGTAGGCAGGGTCAGACCAAAACTCGAGGGAGGAACATGAAGTACGGTGATCACATTAAAAAGAAAAAAGAAAAAATGCCGGAGTACCCAAAGAGCTCGCCAAGCAGAAAGATGAATTACTCATGATGTGTTGTTTGCTATAACGTTTGTATAATACACCCTTCTTTGGCATGTCAACACAGTAAACTCTCGTCTCCCTGGCAGTTAAACCCAACCTTATACTGTATATCACAGTCACATGTACAGGTAGGATCAGCAGGTGTGTACCGGAGACAATATGTCCTCGGTATAAGTACATGAGTCAACATAATGCTATTGTGTGCTAGATGCATGCATTAAACCCTGTAATTTCCCACGCACCACCCTTTCGAGCTTAATGCTGACAACCACACAGTCATTTGCATGTCATGTAAAAACTTCAATGTGGGTGGATTTTAAGGAACCAACCAATGCTCGGTGGAAGGCTGCTCATTTTCAAGCCAAACCATTTTCATCCCAGTCGGTCCAATAGAGGAGCCGGAAGTAGGACAAAGCTATTGAGACACAAACTAAGGCAGAGGAATACTTTCAGCTTTTTCAGCCTTTCAACAACAGGAGATGCCGTGCTGTGCAGCGTTGATGGCGGAAGGTAGTAGTGTGGGTTTTAAGTGTTACTATAGTGGTTTGGAAAGTCTACAGGAAGAGAGCAGGTGGGAAGACACGAGGAAGATAACGTGTGAGCTCTTCCCCACTGTGGACAGCCGTAAGACGACGACTCACACCTTTGATTAGAGTCAGCATGGGACTGAAGAGCAAGGTCAAAACTCAACATTAGTGGTCATTATACAAAAGAAAAAAGGACATGCTACAGTTTTCATATCAGAGACCTATCAGATACATATATACACCGTGATTTTAGCAACGTTCAGATTATTACTTCTGGCACCTAGCAAATCTTGTTTGAATCCCATGAACGTGTAACTTGGCGTGGTTTGTTTACGTTTGACAATCATCAACACAGTACCGGTAGCTGTTCCATGAATTTTCTGCAGCCTTTAGACAAGCCGTCTTTAATAGCGATGCCACTAAATCGTCACATTTTGCATTCAGTGCCGCGAGTCATGATGACGAAAGAACTCTTTTACAAGTTTGTTTTTTGGTCTGTGACAGCAAAACTGTACAATTTCAAATCTTACAGATTTCATTTTCACCACAAAAATATATCTACTCAAATAATACTGCTAAACCCCACGGGCAAGGCCATGGGGAGGGAGAATGAAGGAGGTGGGGCTGGTTGAGCACAGTGATACCAAAATACCAGACAATCCTGGAGACAATCTGATTCATAAATTCATCTTCTATCCCGCTTATTCTGTACACATTCTAGAAGCCTTGGTGGAGGTCACCCAGGACGGGGTGCCAATCCATCACATTGGGATAGATTGGTAATGCCATTTAACCTAATCTGCATATCTTTGGACTCTTGGAAGAGATCAGAGAACCCAGAGGAAACCCACCAAGCATGAGGTTAAGCGCAGGACGCTGGAGGTGTGAGGCCACAGCGCTACTCAACTAACACAACTACGCACTACTACACCACTGTGCCACCTAACTGCTTTGTCCATAAGTCAAATTCCAACTAACAGTAAATTTGGCCTACTTTTGTTTTAATAGCATATTTTACTTATGATTAATTAATTGGCGAGATATGTAGCGGTAGTAATTCTTATGACTATCAAAGTTACAGAGATGGAATGAGACTTTTAGACAAAATAGCACAGTCGCTTATAAGAATTTGAGGTTTTCGCATAATATTTGCTCAATTTCATCAGTTACAACTGAAGTACCCGAAGCAAACCCACCAACCCGCGGCGAGAATTTAAGAGATCGTGGTGCTAACCGCCACGCCAACGTGAAGCCTTAATCTGAACAAGATGGAGGTTCTATATTTTTTTATTCATAATTTCTGTTTCACATCAACAAACAATATAATAATCATCATCATCATCATTATAATAATAACTATTATTTGTCGCTTGTATCTTACAAGACTCTTTTTTTTTTTTTTTTTTTTTTTTGCATATCTCAGTTCGGAACTGGGGTCAGAGCGCAGGGTCAGACATGACACAGACAGGGTTAAGGGCCGTGCTCGAGGGCCCAACACTGGCTCAACCCCTGACTTAACCGTTTGAGCCACCACTGAGCAGAGATGAACATGAACTAGTTAATCAGATGCCAGACATACTTATTTAGTTTGGATAAATAATTGAATTGGGAACAAGGAAGAAAATTTTGTGTGTTGGATTTTTGGACAAACTGATACTGTATGATTTTGCAGCAGTTATATAAGAGAACATTTATATTATGCATGAGGCCCAAACAAAAGACATGGGGGACTTTCATGCTAATAAGGCTTAGCATTTGTTGCCCTCTAGTGGTTTTAGTATCCAAACAGGAAGACAAAAAAAAAAATCTCTCTAAGTAAAGTTGCAGCTTATGGGTTTCGTTTTCTTTTTTTTTTTTTTCAAGTCATAAAATAATATTTCACTTTACCATATTACACTGCATTTATTGTGTATAGACAGTGTAAACCATACAATCTACCTCACTGCACCATATCGCCAATGGCCTCCTAAAGGACTGCTGCTGTGACCTTTGACCTGCGGGAGTTGAGGTGCACAGAGCTGAAATGGCTGTCTCCAACACAACAGCAGCATTGTGTTGCAGGGGAAGTCCTATAGAAACGCCATATAGGGAACTGCAGGGAAATCCCCCTAATGACATGCTTACATCTGGCCTTTACACTGCATGCCTTCATTTACTCCATTAAATCGGGTCTGTGCCAGAGACTCATTATAATTACTCCAAAAGTCGGGTCAACAGTTAACTAATTATTTGTAGATGGCGGACAGCCAGGCCTTACATTCTAGCGTCTTGTTGGTAAGTCTTTCGTACCAGTCTTCATGATATAAATGCCCTGAACCAATCTATCACAACTGCCTCTCTTTATGAATGCAGTCATTAAGTGCAAATAATATCAATATAGTTTTAAATGAAGTATAAAGGCTCAAGCTATCTGCATTGTGGTCTGTAACTTATTATACATCATGTAAAATGGTGTCTAAACTACTAGCTGTTATTGGAGTTATTATAAAAATGCAGGAATAAAACATGATGAGGCAAACCGAAGCTGATTATTTTCCTGTTCTAATCTATGGTTAAAGAATGTGGTATATTCCTCTTAGGCCACGCCAGTTGGCCAATGATTTTTTTTTTTTTTTTTTTTTTTTTACAATTATTTTAAATCTTCATAAAAATTTTTATTAGCAGTTTAGTTACAGACAACTATGGTGGAATGCCCATTAACAAATCAGGACCTGTTATCACTTATGCTATAGCAGCCATAAACAGCCTTTCTGACCCAGTTAAATTTTTCAGTTAAATTGTAAAACTGTTAAGTCCAAATTCATATATTTTTATCTGATGTGCCTTTAGATGTGAACATGAGCATACATCTGCCAAATGCATCTAAAGAACAATATCTCGCCACTTTCCTTGCTTCCTAAGGCAGGACCTTCAGCCTATGTGTGAAGTCGTCTCATATGCGTGCATTTGTTACAAGTGTTATTTACTACACTGCGGTGTGCTGGGGTGCAGTAAAACAAAAGGCTAAAAGGCTGAATAAACATCAGATTTGCAAATGGTGGTGGGAGGAGAATGCTGTTCAAATGGACGTCTACAGAATACTACAGGAAGTCATTACTTAGCTTAGAATCGGGAAGTTGAACTCAGAATTATGTCTTTTTGACCTGTTCTTAAGCTACGATGTGGAAAAAAAAAAAAAACATGAGTGCATTATTGAAAGCTTGTTGTTGCTTACTTTTGTTACCACCTTCCCTTAGAAAATGTTTAAAAAGATGTATACCCTTCTAAAGAAATTTTGGCGATGCATGCATGCAATGTATATAAAAAGATTTTCTTTTAAATAAAAGAAAAGAATGCACTTTTTAAGAGCCACTCATTGATTTAGTGTATTAGACAATGAAAGAAACGTATAAAACATCGCATATAACAGCCAAAGTACAGCATTTTTTTGTATCCTGTCTTCCCTGCAATGGCTCAAGAATGATGCAGAAGGCAACCAGTCACGTCTCACGAGTCTGCAAGTGTTGCAGTTAGTAATTGAACCTCAACCCTTTCTGTGTGGTGTGAAGGTGGAGGGAACGGCAATGGGCAGCTGTTGTGCCCAAGAGGCCCCAGAGCTCACTGTGTTATCTGAAACCCACCTGCCACTCCCACTGCCCCCCAACCCTCAATCCTGTGTGTGTGTGTGTGTGTGTGTGCCTACACACTGAGGGAAACAGCAACAGGAGCTAATGTGTTCCCGCCTGAAAGTTGGGCCTAAAGAAAGCCATATGAGGGCCTTGGGGGAGGGGAGGAGCACAATGTCCCAGTCAACAAACTGTTCCTTAAATTCCCTTCCACAAGTTTATGGACTCATCTGTATGCGTGACTTAAAACTCAAGTCGAAGCTGAAGGCTTACACAAAGCAAAGTTTTATGAAAATCTGCAGATTCAAATCTATGGTTAAAGAATGTGTCTTGAGGGTTTTTTTTTTTTTCTTCTTAAAGATCAAACCAAGATGTGTAGCTACTGGAATGCCATGCAATATATCCTACTTGATGCCAGAATCATACTGTGTTATTAGAATGATCTTTTAAAATGATTACTTATCTCACTGAGACAATCCTAATAAAATCTTGGCTGAAGTTGATATAAATTCTCTGAACACACACATGTTCGGAGAAAACCGGGCGTGTTTTTCCCGTAAATTAGGGTGTAAACCAAGTGGCATTTACAGAAGACCTCAAGCACAGAGCGCTGATGAGTCGCAATGTTTGAATGGTGGGACACCTGATCCTTGAACAGTGACCAATATCTTATCGCCAACTTGCAAGTCTGTGGGAACTGTACACAATAAATCACCAACACGACTTGTACATCACAGGAAACTGGATGGGATGGATAAGTGCATTAGTGGACCAGGGGATTATATACCTGCATTCTGTTATTCTGCACAATCAGAAGTCCTGGTTTAACTTGAACACACCTCATTAATACTATTAAAGAAAATTACTATGTTCTCTTTATGCCATCAATCAGATCAGTTTGGGTTTTTGCAAAAAAAAAAAAAAAAAGAAACAGGCTTGAATATACAAAAACAAGTTCTTTGTACCTGTGGTATGCTTAAAAGAAAACAGGAGAAAAAAGGGGAAAAGTTTACAAGTGTATTCAGTCATTTACCATACATGGTACATTTGTATGGGTGTGGTATCGCATATTAATTTAACATTAATGTTTTATAGAAATCAATTGAGAGTGTAAACTTTTTGAGTTTTGATGTTTTCTCATGACTTATGCGTCAACTTTTAAAGTTCTCCTTTTTGCGGCTTTGAGATAAGTGATTTAAATTCTGAGATTTTAATTTAAAAAATTCTGACACTGCCAGAACTTTGTAATCAGCTGTATTCGGTAGCAATGGCACTAGTGAGCCTCATGATACGTGTTGCAAAACATCTCAACTTACAACCAAATAATAATTTTATGTGGTTATTCTTTTCGGCAAACGTGAATTAGCATCATTATTTCTAAGAAGGTATGTAATACGTTTATGGATTGCTTTATGTAGCTCTTAAAACACAGAGCGTTATAAACATATAATAATAAACTTATATATTGGGGCTCAGGATTGTGCAGTATAGCGTAACATATCCTTATAACCTAGGCAATATGATGAACTGAATTTTATTTCATTTTAACCAACTATACAAACATAATTTAGCAAAACAATATTTTTAAAAAATGGATCACAGGGACAAAGAAATAGCATATATACACATGACCACATGTTTTTATGGTTGTTTTCGGTTGTTTCTATGACCAAAAAAACATAATATAATAATATGATAATTATAAAGAGTTCTCCATTTTTTGCAAAGTCATTCCCATATTCCTGTAAAATTTTAACATTTTAAAAGTATTGATAACTTTTGTCAAACTCAAATGCACAGTTTGATATCTGAAGCCTCCCTGTTAACAGACACTTCCATATAAGGACATTTAAAAAAATTATTTGTCAATGACCTATGCTGAGATCTGTGTCGCTTGGGTATTAATTAAACTTTGAAAATTATGACACTGCCACAACTTGTCATCAGTTGTATTAGGTATCAGTGGCGCTTTCGATCCTCATGTTATGTTTTGCAAAACATTTCAACTTACAACCAAAGAATGATGTGATTAATTGGATTTCTCTTACATAGACTGTAAACATGAATTAGATTTTTTATTATTATTATTTTGTGTGCTGTAATAAATGGTAATTATACATGTAATATGCAGTTTGTTCGGTTAATGTATGGTTACTGATTAATTACAAGTGTTTATATAAAATGTTTTATAAGAATAAAGTTTGGCTCATAAACATTGGCTCTTACTTCTGAAAAACATTATGCAAACATATTTATGTACTCCCTGTAAACACATAAAGTGTAAGCGACACTTACTGTATATCCCATCACTGGGCTGATTTAATCCCATAATAGATGAATCTTTTTACATAATATGAGATTATTTTTGGACTTTATTATGAATTTTCAGGTCAGGTCATTTCAACCATCTACAGTTCAGTACAAAGTAAAATGAACCAATGTTCTTCCAGGACCAAGGTGCTTGCTACATACAACATAAATTAACCACGTAAATTAACAAAACTAGCTAAGACAAAACCTAATTAGCTGCCCAGCTAAGACATCAAATTAATCGCCATAAATGATTTTTTTTATATAAATACATATATTTAAATACATTAACAACTATTTAAGAACTATACAGAGAGAGCATACAGGTATCTTGTACAGTAAAAAAAAAAAAAACATTTTTCCCCATGAAAAATTGTACAATAAAATAAAAAAAACAACAAATACTTAGATTTTATAACTAAGCTGATTTAAACCAAAATGGATTAAAGCATTTTTTTTTAACATAATCGAGCGACCCTGAGGTAATTTTTGGACTTATGGACTTTATAGGGACTCCATTTTGGATCTTGTACATCAACTCCCTTTTTATTCAAAAGTAAATAAGTCTTTTGAAACCAGCATACTTCATCTGGTTTTAAAAAAAAAACTGAGCAAAGAGAGCAGCGCCAAAGGCGTTCAGAGGCATTTCCTGATATGTAACATAAGCAATTACATAACACAAGGCTTTAAAAAAAAGGACGACTGTAAAATTGTTCCACATCAAACACAAAACAGCCGCCATTTTGGTCCCAGCTGCTCAACACAACTCGCCTGGTCACCTTTGTGGCTATTTTAACCCTGAACTCATAAACTTTAGAAAGCTAAATTCTAAAAAAAAAAAAAAAAAAAATCTAGATTTATAGCATTTAACAATTTAACAACAACAAAAACATACAGATATAGAACTCGACACAACCAGACTTGTATTTCTGTGCTAAAACAAACACCAGTCCATTGATTGGCACACGCGAGCACCCACACAGGTACGTTGCTATGATTTGAAATCGCATTGTCGCCCTGGGGAGCCAATCAGGTAACGCGCGAGGCGTAGCGATCTGCTCCGAACACCAATCAGGTGAGTGCGCGAGGCGGGAAAGGAGGCGTGGTCTTTTTCGCTCGGAGCTGTGATGATGAAGTGAATAGAAGGGGGAAAAGAAGGGGGGGGGGAGAATCCAATCCGGTTTGAGCTAGTTCGTGTTTCGATGGGACGGTAACGTCTTCCTGCGCTGAAACCTGTGTGTCTTTTTATCGAGCTAACTAAGCACTATTTTTAGTCTCGTTGCCTGGCTTACTTTCCTCCCTGTTTTTGTAGCTTATTCCTAGTTTTCCCCCTTAAAAAAACAAACCAGCCATGCCCAAAAGGAGCAAAGTAAGTACTGACTGGAATTCTCTCTTTGATCTCTGTGTTTTTTAATGCAATTTAAAACAATAATGCATTGCTTTAAAAGCATGCATTCGAGTCGTGATCGCGTCTGGTTGCATTGCGCGATTTGAGGTTGCAATGTGCGTTCGTGTTCTTGCACATTTTTTAATGTTTTGATGTGCAGCGTACACACTGAGATTTTTCGTCTTAAAGCGTTAATACGTGACGCGTGCGTTTGTGTTTGCGTTAGTACGCGAAAGCGACTTTTGCTTCTTCTTATTTTTTATGTATTTTTTTTTTTTTTAAAAAGAAGATTTGTTAATTTCCAGGTCCAGTGTTTACAAATGGACTAAGTAGCCCTGGATACATGGATCTAGACAAAGGGGTGGAACTGAGCGAGCTGTACTTTTCAATTCTTTCCTCTCCATAAGCCACAGGCAATTTTTAACAATTATATATAGTGCGTGTTTTACAGGTCGTTTTGATCTTTCCGTGTATATACATCTGTTTAGATACGACTTTTTGCTTTTAAAAAGAAAAAAAAACTCTATCTTTATTTTGGAAAATGATCTTGCATGGAGATCCGCTTCTCTGTTGGATGATCTTGTCGGTCCGTTTCCCCTTAATCTCGGGGAAAAAACGTATTTAAGATAGGGAACAATCATACATTTAGGTGATTTAGTAACACTTGTATAAACGTATTCATGTGCTTATAGTCGCCACATTCGTCGCCATAGCTGAGGATTCGTGCAAATCTGTGGTTGTAAAAATGGCGAATCTCCCACACCGCAGCGACTCTGTTGTTTTCCAGCGTTTTCTTTTTTTTTCTTTAAACAACCAAATTTCTTTTAGAAAACGTCTTAGCGATGAAAGGAAATCTCGCCAAAAAAAATCTGAATTTGTTACATAACGCAGTTTTACGCGTATATCTTTAATTAAATCGTCAACGTTGTTGAATAGATTAGTGTGGAAGGGGGGCGGGGTTCGAAGTTCCCTCCTTCTCCCTCGTGCGCACACAGCCAGCCAATCAGCGCGCAACCTCAAAAAAATGGCGGGATTTTGAGATCAACATTACATGAAGGGGGTGGGGCGCTGTTTGCAGTTTAAGCAACACAGTCGCCATTACGTTGTTTTTGTTGTTATTTATATTTTTTACTCTTATTATTTCTTAAATTCTCAACTGTGATATTTGTTTCTGTTTGGCTATTTTGGTAAGAATAATATATCATTTTTATACATTTAAAGCTGATTAACAGTTCTTTATTTTTCAGGCGAACAATGACACTGAAGCCAGCGAGGTAAGTTTAGCTTTTTTTTTTTTCATTCATTTTTGTATATATTTGTCTATTTAAGTGTATTGCAAACATTTTCACATTGTTTAAGTGTTTAAAAGTAAAGTGTTTTTGTTTTTTTCCCAGCCCAAAAGGAGATCTGCGAGATTGGTAAACGTAAGTAGACACCGGACGAGTAATGATATGATTTGTTGATTTGTGTCTCCACAAATTCAGTTGAAACAAATTGTTAAATGTTTTTAATCAAATCTTGTGATTCTGTTTGATTCACAGAAACCAGCACCTCCTAAAGCAGAGCCGAAACCAAAGCCGGCGAAGGTAAACTCAAGCCTGTCTGCTTGTTTTATGTACTTTTTAACAAATCTAGATTGATAGTTTATTAATCAGTAATGACACGTCCTTTCGCAGAAGGCACCCGCCAAACCCAAAAAGACCAAGGAGCCTAAGGAGGACAAGCCCAAGGACGAGGAGAAGAAAGAGGAAGTCCCTGCTGAGAACGGCGAGGCAAAGGCTGACGATGAGGTAAGCGTTAGTGAGAATTTTGGCTGTTGCTAAAAAGGAAGAAGAATTGGGAGTAAAACTTTTTTTGTTTTTACAGGCACCAGCAACAGAAGAGACGGAGAAGAAGGATGATGCAGCAGAATAACGTCTTGTCTCGAACCAATGCTCCCTGTACCTCTCTTCTTGTACAATTCAGGGGAATATTTTTATCTACTATTTTCTAAAGGCAGTTTTTTTAGTAGTTTGATTGTAGAGACACATTTTTTATGAAAGCTACAATGCATTTTGAGGGGGATTTCATCCCATTCCACATTTGTACATCCAGAACAGTTAATGTCTGTCAGTTCCTCTTTTCAATGTGGGAAGAAGTAAAACGCCATGAGCGCACACACACACACAAACATTGCGCATGGCCTTTACAAAGACAGTTGGACAATTTGCCCAAATGACTAACATTCCATTGGCTCAATGAGGGATTTATTATTTTTTATGTTTGTTTGAATGTGTGTAACCTGTTATGTATGTGGGCGCGGCGGGGAGGGGGTGCAAATCACTCACTGTTTTCTTGTTTATAACGAGGCAGATTACTTAGGACGTTTGTAAGCTGTGTACTGTATGTTAATTCTTGTACCGATTCTGCTTAATAAACCTACTTTTGTAGTACTGGAGCTCTCCATGTCAGGCCTGTGCATCATCCCATGTTTTAATTTGTTGTCTTTCCTGTGATAGCGCCACAATAGATCTATATAGCAGCTGTGAAACGATCTTCGACTTTATATGCAGCGTGTATTGGTACCATGTCCGGATGTGGCCAAGATCGTATCCTTGGCAAAGCTAGAATGCGTCGATGTGCTAAAAAGTTTGGCCACCTTTTCAAGCCGTTCCGATGATTGAGTAGAAGATCTGGCAAACTGTACAGCACTTGTACCAGCAGTAGCAATATACACGTGCGACTACAAATGTACAGTTTCTTTCAGATCATTGTTTATAGATGTATCTCTGTGTATTGTTTGATTTAAAGCGAGCCAATAAAAATTGTTTGTGACTTCTGTTTCTCTCACTTTTGTTCGAGTTCTCGACTAAATCATTCAGTCTTAAGTTCTTCAATGCAGAGCCGTCTCACTAGTGTTATAATGCAGGTCTATAAAACGTTAGATGTGAACTAAAAGAATTTTGCCATAAAAGTTAATGCACTGCTTGATCAGAACTAGTAGGTATTCTGGCTAAATTTTTTATTTATAAAAAAGACTGCTATACTCTAATCTCTATGCTGTACATAAAGTACAGCGCAAAGTCTTCGGTAAACTTGTTACTAGCATGTCAGAAATATTTTATACCACTGTATAGAAAAAAAGTTTTTTTGTGATAGACAAATGCACGGATAAAAAGTCAAGGATGTCTGGTTTCACCTGCAGTAGCAAACATTTGACACAAGTCTTACAGAAAAACTGTTAAATTCTCATCAAAATACTTGCTTCAGTTATAAAACTGCATGACTGTGTACCTGAGTGAACTGATATATCAAAGCCAAAAGATAATTTTGTACATATTTTGTATATTTTTGCTGATATCGTACGTATAGCACACTATGGTACATGGTTCTAACACAGTACAAACTTTTGCACAGTGTATACGTACTGAACTTTTGGTAGCTAATGTGGTACCCAAAAAGTACCGTGGTAGCCCCCAAAGTATTTTGTTACACAGCATAATACTTCCACTGTACAGACTAAAGTGACACAGTATCAACCCTAGTACTCTGTGAAGTCCTATGGTGCCTAACATGGTAATGTCTTAAGTCCAATGGTAACACTATGGTATGTTACTGTATGCACTTAAGTTTCCCATAGTAAACTAATTTCTTATGGGAATCTTTGATAAAGTTTTGTTTTGTATTGGTTACTGCTATATATTTTAATCTATACCACAATAATGATGAATTAAAAAAAAAAAAAGATTTATTTGACTAACAGCAGCTCGGACAGTAGTGCAGCTGAAAAGCAAAGGTATGTATTATTGAACGTGTAATGTATTATGATTTCTAAAGTAATGGATTATTTATGGGGATTTGAATGGCAAATCCTCCAGTTAATCTAAGTTCAAGAATAAAACTGTTCAGGCTTAAAACTTTTCAAAAGAGATAGAGGTATAATCATTGATATGTATGACGACACACACAGGCACCGCTCAGCCATAACATTAAATCCATTAGCATGAAAAATACTTAGGTTTTGGTTTTCCCCTTGTGCCACCTCGACATGGGGCTCTGCAGGACCTCCGGGGTTGTGCTGTGGTTCCTGGCACCAGGACGTTGGCACCGAATCCTTCGGGTTGCGGAGTCGGCCCTCCATGGATCGGACTTGTTTGATGCATCCCTTGGCTGCTCAGTCTGATTGGGATCTGGGGAACTCTTTCCCTGCTAAGCCAACATTACATATCGCTATTAATGTTATAGACATTACTTTATACACAGCTTTTAATCTAGCTAAAATTAATATGGAAATCACTGAAGTATAATAGCAATAAAACACCCTGTGGTGGTCACAATAACTCATCACCCTACAGCTATAGTACAGTTTTATTTTCTAAATAAGAAAATGTTCATTGATTTATTGTATAGTCGCCTTCATACTTCAGTCGCAATCACAGAAAATAAAAATGAAAAGTTTTAATTTCAGTGTTTATATTTCTCTAAATATACATAGGATGGAGATTTTATGGAAGGTAGTTAAGTTTTATTGTGGCATGTGATTATAGTTTGTCTTCACCGTGTTATTACAGTTGAATATATCGTGCTGTATGGTTAGTAAGCAGGATTATAAGAATCAGATTTGTTTTTGTGATTAACAGATTTTGTGTGTGAATGGTGAGATGTGAACTAGTGTCTCTTTGACCTTCGCTCAGAGTCTGCAGTCAAAAAAAAAAAAAAAATCAATGTTTGATAAGGCATTCTTTTTCTTTTTTTTTTTTTGCTTTAAGCACAGTATCTCAGGTCATGAGGCTGCTTTGACCAGTTCAATCAGATCACATCCTGGCAAACTTTGAACTTATTGGGAGCATATCCCTAGACGGATTGTAAATGTAATCACGCAATCAGCCAGGACATGATCATTGTCTGAAGTTAAGGCTAATGAAGCTACTGAAGGAGCACTGTCTTGCGTGTTTCTTGAGATCTCCAGGCCTAAGCAGACGAAGTCGCCACAGAGCTAGATCCTCTCGTCCTCTGACTAAATACCTGACAAAGGTGTACCAGTACTGATGCAACGAAGTCTGGGAAGCTGTCGTTGTTCCAGATCATTTCAGAGGTGTTCAGGGCTCTGTACAGGATGCATGAGTTCTTCCACTCCAACCTTAACACACCGTGTGATAATCCATGGAGCTGAACTTTTGTGCACAAGGGCGTTGTCATACTGGAATAGGTTTGGGCATCTTAGGGAAATGGAAATTCTTAAAAATATAAAGGCATTGCATACAATTGTCCGGTTTAATTTTTAATAAGATTTTTTCAGATATTTGCTGTTGAGACCACTTTGAAAAGCTGGGCCTAAAGTGGGTAGAGTCCATGACAAGCTCTCCACAGATGAAAAAACTGATCCTGGTTGTAATTGTTTGTGTGACATCACCGAAGAACAGGATGTGGCTATTTAAGGTGTGTGTTTGGCCGCATTTTCAGGCAACACTCTTGGTGACATAGTTTACCATATCTTATTAGTTAGATTAGCTTCGCCATCCCAGCAACAGACATTGGACACAAATGATGGTTCACTTCTGGCAGACATTCACACTCTTTAATCATTAGCAAAGAATGCTTCCAAAATTTCTCTTAGCTACAACTTCCCATGGCGGTTGTCCTAATCTAGCCCAGATGCTGCCTTCAGGTCTCACTCATCTTGAGTACTGCTACCAAAGTAGACTAAATGCTTACCATGACCTATGTGTATGACTTGGGTGTGTAAATCCTTTGTCTCGTGTTGCTACACAAGAATTACAAGTTTCACAGTTTTGGACTTTCTAGAAAACAAACCAACCAAAGATACAAGGGTTTGGTAACCAGCTGCACTGATGATTTTGAGTTGCCTTCATTAGGGGTTATAGCAGAAGCAAAGAAGGCATATACATATAATAATAATAATAATAATAATAATAATAATAATTCCACAATTAGTCAGAATATTAAAAAACCAACTCAGTCAACTATACAACACTTATTTATGCAATGATTTTCTAGCATAATAAATCTTTTTGTATTAAGCAAAAATCATCAGTACATCGATACATGTTTGGATTCTATAGCATTTTAGTACATTATAAACATCAAAGAGAGACTAAATCTTTTGAAGTGGGAGGGTCAACACAAGCATACTGGTCTGATGATCAGGTGTGCATTAACCCATGGACATATAATGAATATTAAAATAAACAAATAATAAAAAGGAACTTAAAAACTAAAAAAAAAAAAACCGTAAATGTGTCCAAGTATTTGCCTGGTACTGTACAATATCATACTGTACAGCTCCTGCAGTCATGTGATCAGCAACCAAAACATTAACCATTTTATCTGCTTCACACAGTTTATACTTGCTCAAAATTACCCCCACAGATTTTACAAAATACATAACCAGAGCTCTATACCTACCTATTAGTGACCTACTTA
Source organism: Clarias fuscus (assembly GCA_030347435.1). Lineage (NCBI taxonomy): Eukaryota > Metazoa > Chordata > Actinopteri > Siluriformes > Clariidae > Clarias > Clarias fuscus. Next base: position 3,828,302 of record CM059223.1, on the reverse strand, counting down.
TTAGGTCTGGGTTTTTGTTTTTACCTGTTTCTTTTTGCATCACATTAAAATTTGAAAAAATACTCTGCTGTAATTGTCAGGGGATACCACCAGAGGGCGCCAAAGCGCCCACAGACTCCATTTTGTGTTTTTGTTTTCATTTGTAGTTTTTGGTGGACTCAAATCCCCAGAATGCACCTCGGTCAGGTGATGTGGCGCTCACCTGAACTGAGGTTGCTAATTAGCTGTGCTCATTAGTTGTGTTATAAATGTTCCTGAGTTCTGTGATGTCCTTGTCTTGCATCTGTTTGTCTAGGGTTACTGTTTGTCCTGGTATGTTCCTCCTAGCTCTGTGTTCTTCCTGGCTCCATGTTCTCCTGGCTCCGTGTGCTCCTGGTTTGTCTGTCTCCTAGTCTGTCTATCTCTCAGTCTGTTGGTAATGTCTAGTTTGTCATGTTTATAGTTTATCCTGGTTTAAGTTCATGTCTGTTCTTTTGGTTCCCTGTTTTGTGTTTCAATAAATCCTTTTGATCATTTTCACCTCTGCTATCATGTCTCTCTTTCGTCCGGCAAGCAGTAACCGTGAAAGAACGCAAGACCTAAAAAGTAATACAGCAGAGGAGATTCCCCGGGAAAATTTTTTTGGGGGGGCTGTGACTGTGACGCCGGGGCAAGTGACCTTCCTTGGGAGTCGGCTTGCCATCCGGCGGAACAACTTGGGGTGCGCCGGAGCGACTGCCGGTGGAGCGCCTCAGCAAGAAGCTGGAGAGGGCGAACATGTGTGAACATCACGTGGAGCTTCAACAGCGGAGGCTGGGGCTCCACCAACTAGCCGGGGTGCTGATCCAGCAGATAAACATTTGTCGCTCGATGGGAGATCGAGGGCAAATGCAAACCCTGCTGGAGCTGGGGCAGTGGTGCAGGAACAGCTGGCCAAGGCCAACAAAGAGGCAGCTGACATCAAGGCCAGCACCCAGTCTCCAACCAGCCTCTGTGGAGGGCCAGCACCCAGTCTCCAGCCAGCCTCTGTGGAGGGCCAGCACCCAGTCTCCAGCCAGCCTCTGTGGAGGGCCAGCACCCAGTCTCCAGCCAGCCTCTGTGGAGGGCCAGCACCCAGTCTCCAGCCAGCCTCTGTGGAGGGCCAGCACCCAGTCTCCAGCCAGCCTCTGTGGAGGGCCAGCACCCAGTCTCCAGCCAGCCTCTGTGGAGGGCCAGCACCCAGTCTCCAGCCAGCCTCTGTGGAGGGCCAGCACCCAGTCTCCAGCCAGCCTCTGTGGAGGGCCAGCACCCAGTCTCCAGCCAGCCTCTGTGGAGGGCCAGCACCCAGTCTCCAGCCAGCCTCTGTGGAGGGCCAGCACCCAGTCTCCAGCCAGCCTCTGTGGAGGGCCAGCACCCAGTCTCCAGCCAGCCTCTGTGGAGGGCCAGCACCCAGTCTCCAGCCAGCCTCTGTGGAGGGCCAGCCTCCAGCCAGCCTCTGTGGAGGGCCAGCCTCCAGCCAGCCTCTGTGGAGGGCCAGCCTCCAGCCAGCCTCTGTGGAGGGCCAGCCTCCAGCCAGCCTCTGTGGAGGGCCAGCCTCCAGCCAGCCTCTGTGGAGGGCCAGCCTCCAGCCAGCCTCTGTGGAGGGCCAGCCTCCAGCCAGCCTCTGTGGAGGGCCAGCCTCCAGCCAGCCTCTGTGGAGGGCCAGCCTCCAGCCAGCCTCTGTGGAGGGCCAGCCTCCAGCCAGCCTCTGTGGAGGGCCAGCCTCCAGCCAGCCTCTGTGGAGGGCCAGCCTCCAGCCAGCCTCAGTGGAGGGCCAGCCTCCAGCCAGCCTCAGTGGAGGGCCAGCACCCAGTCTCCAGCCAGCCTCAGTGGAGGGCCAGCACCCAGTCTCCAGCCAGCCTCAGTGGAGGGCCAGACCCTCCAGGGTTCCTCGAGGTGGACAGCGAGCTGCCTTTTCCTCCGCTGCCGCCATCATGCGCCGCCGAGGTCAGCGAGCTGCCTTTTCCTCCGCCGCCGCCATCATGAGGACGACGAGCCGCCTCTTCCTCCGCCGCCGCCACACGGGTTCGAGGACGCCGTGCTCCAGCTGCCGCCTCCGCACGGGTTCGAGGACGCCATGCTCCTGCCGCCGCCTCCACACGGGTTCGTGGACGCCATGCTCCTGCCGCCTTGGGGGGGCTGTCCTGGACCTCCGTTGGGCGCTCCGTTGTCGCGCCGTGGGGAGGGGGGTAATGTCAGGGGATACCACCAGAGGGTGCCAAAGCGCCCACAGACTCCATTTTGTGTTTTTGTTTTCATTTGTAGTTTTTGGTGGACTCAAATCCCCAGAATGCACCTCGGTCAGGTGATGTGGCGCTCACCTGAACTGAGGTTGCTAATTAGCTGTGCTCATTAGTTTTGTTATAAATGTTCCTGAGTTCTGTGATGTGCTTGTCTTGCATCTGTTCGTCTAGGGTTACTGTTTGTCCTGGTATGTTCTTCCTGGCTCCGTGTGCTCCTGGCTCCGTGTGCTCCTGGTTTGTCTGTCTCCTAGTCTGTCTATCTCTCAGTCTGTTGGTAATGTCTAGTTTGTCATGTTTATAGTTTATCCTGGTTTAAGTTCATGTCTGTTCTTTTGGTTCCCTGTTTTGTGTTTCAATAAATCCTTTTGATCATTTTCACCTCTGCTATCATGTCTTTATTTCGTCCGGCAAGCAGTAACCGTGACAATAATTGACTTTGATTTCTTGCTTTCTTTCCTTCTTTTTTTCTTCCTTTCTTCCTTCACGTAAATCTACCATTTTACTGGGTGTGTGTCTGTGTTTTATACATAATTGCTATTGCATTCCTGCTAAGGTTGATTAACAGGTCTGTCTTGTTTAGACAAAAAAAAAAAAGCAATAAAGAAGCATCAATTTTACCCAATTTCCTTTTTCAAATATGGCAGCTTCATGTTAGCTTTGGTGTTTAAATTATTTATTATTATTATTATTCCCCAAGCACCATGACATCAGCACAATGACAACATGATTATGATGTCATCGCCATCACCCTAATAATACCTTTTTAATAGTGCTGATGTCATTAATGTGCAAATGCCTTCTTGTTCTTCTAAGGATTTTTTTTTCTTTAATTTTTTAAATCATCCTGGCCCTTTCGAGACTCTTATCATGTTTAAAAACTCAGAAATTGGCACACAGGTTGGAATCTGCTGCCATTAGGACGACTGCCAGTCTCCTTCACAAGAGATTTTACTCCATAGTTCAAACTTGCACCTATCCATGTTAAACTCATAGAGATCAACAATTTTTACTGCATGTCATGGGCTCTACTCAACACAAGGTCAGAGTTCAGTTGCAAAACCCACATTTATGACATAAGCACTACTAATTGCACACACTACACATCTTACACACATACCGTACAGACCAAAAGTTTGGACACACCTTCTCGTTCAAAGAGGTTGAATTTGTATTATTGGCAAGAAAAAAGCAGCTAAGTGAAGAAAAAACGAGCGGCCATCATTACTTTAAGAAATGAAGGTCAGTCAGTCGGAAAAATTGGGAAAACTTTGAAAGTGTCCCCAAGTGCAGTCACAAAAACCATCGAGCGCTACAAAGAAACTGGCTCACATGCGGACCGTCCCAGGAAAGGAAGACCGAGAGTCGCCTCTGCTGCGGAGGATAAGTTCATCCGAGTCACCAGCCTCAGAAATCGCAGGTTAACAGCAGCTCAGATCAGAGAGCAGGTCAATGCCACACAGAGTTCTAGCAGCAGACACATCTCTAGAACAACTGTTAAGAGGAGACTGTGTGAATCAGGCCTTCATGGTAGAATATCTGCTAGGAAACCACTGCTAAGGACAGGCAACAAGCAGAAGAGACGCGTTTGGGCTAAAGAACACAATAAAGAAAACTCGCTGAATGAGAAGGGGTGTCCAAACTTTTGGTCTATACTGTACTTAAGTGTGTGCTCTGCGATGGATTGGCACCCTTTTCAGAATGTACGCCACCTCCTGTCCTAAGTCTCCTGAGATAGGCTCCAGGCCCCCATGACACTGCATACAGGATATAACAGTATAGATGAGGAGTGAGTGAGAGAGAATTTAATTAAATTTCAGGTGACTAGACCTGACAGTGTGGATATTGTCAGATTCCTGGTTCATTAAGCTCCAATTTGATATTAATTCTATTACTCTATCATGTCCGGTTTCTAACATATGGCCTGTGACATTTTTTTTTACAAGGAGCACATTGGAATAAACAAAATCAAAATCCTGTTTTTGAATAGTGTACAAATATATAACCCTCAGGCTCATTTTGACACCAGGATTTTCCTGCTACTCTTCAAATAACTTTATCAGCAACTTCATAACGGTTCATAACGGAGAAAAAAAAAAAGAAAAAAAAAAAGTGGGAAAAAAGCATGTTTTTTATGACAGTTGGAATAACCAGGTTGGATTGTTAAAACTTCAATTCTATTGAAGGAGCAGGAAGTTTTTGATTTTTAGCTGAATAAAAAAAATTTCACCTACTGAAATCTATATGGCAAAGCTAACCTGTGTGACTTAGTACCTGAGCTGATATGACGACTCACATTTAATTTAGCATTTTAAAATTGAAAGTCCATTTTGTTGCTGATTCCATACTAATGTAATTCTGAAATAATGTTTAAAATTGTTTATTATTATTATTATTATTATTATTACAGGAAGAATTTGAACAAAATCTAGAAAACCTTATTCAAAAATGTAACTCATTTTTCTCTATTGTCAAAATTTTCTTTTCTTGTATAAGTACTTCTGGATCAACAAAAACAAATACAACAACAGTTTGTTTCATTCAGGTTATTGGTGTCTTGATAAAATGAGGTTTACTTTCTTTTTTTGTTTTCATCAATTTGTGAAGCATTTCTTTATAACACACAGTGGTTATAGCTCAGTGGTTAAGGCATTGGACTACGGTTCAGAAGATCCCAGGTTCAAACCTCACAACCACCAAGTTGCCACTGTTGGGCCCTTGAGCAAGGCCCTTAACCCTCCATTGCTCAGATGTAATGAGATAAAATTGTAAGTCGCTCTGGATAAGGGCGTCTGCCAAATGCTTAGTTGTAGATGTAGATGTAGTGATGTGATAGCTGTGTGAGTGTCATTTCAGGTTCTAGTATTCCAGTGTTGAAGTACCTGCTGACTGAAGAGTTGCCTCAAATCCCTGGATATTCAGGTTTATCCTGAGAGATACATTTCTGAGAGAAAAAATACAGTTAAACCCTTAAAATGTAAAAACATTCCAAGGATTTCGAAAAATATAATGTAATTGTGGAATGACCTAGTCCTGTTTATTCATGAGGCCACATCACTGAGGGTGTTTTCTTTGGCGTTTTAACCATCCTGAGATGTTGATTTTATATGTAGTGTTTGGATTAGAGATGTGTGTGATGTGATTTTATTGTTGTATTCTTACATTATTTTATTATTTATGTGAAGCACTTTGGGGGCATTCGTTGTTATTAAAGTGCTATACAAATAAAGTTGAGTTGAGTTGAGTTGAGTAATCCACTGATATCCACCAATCAGCCATAACTTTAAACCACTAACAGGTGAACTGAACAATATTTTGCCAAATATTTCACTAAGACTCAGAAGAACAGCCTGAATAAAAATGCACCATGTAGCCACTTCAATCAGAACAGACTGGCTCGATCCGGATGAAATTTTCAATCAAAACGAGAGGGGCGATATAAGCCTGTGATTATCCATTCAATAGAGCTCTTATGTGTGATGGCAGACCCGATGTAAAATTAGCCGGCTGCCATTTTGTCTGGCCATCAGTCTGCGGTTTTACAATACCCGACAGTTGTTGTGCGTGGAGAATACCCCGACATACCTGGTCAAAATCCTGTTTTTTTAGTTTCCCATTAACAAAAGGAATGAGATTTGTTATCAGTCATCCATCAGGAAGCTGAAACTAATCCTGGTCACAGTTGGTCTCACTGCTGCTTGTGTAGTGAAGATTTTATCTCAGGTAACATCATCGCAATTAATGTCCGGTAAATGTGATGTACAGATGTATAATAAACATTTGATATACTGTACATGATGAACAGGGGTTAATGGAACGGAGTTATGTCGTTATGTTTCCATTAGCGTTGCTGTGCTTTTCACGGTATTCAGTGGGCATTTGTTATTTTAAATGTCAAATTGCTGTTTCCTAAAATCCTACATTTGGTAGATTTTTGCAGACTACTTTTCTATTCACTCTGGTTTAATCATACGTGCTAAATGGGTAAATACACCACAGTGAGTGCACGCGCAGTTGCAACATGCAACAAAAATGGAGGTGGCCCGACCTAATGAATGATTTCCTTTTACACCATGTACTGTACTGTACTGTACAAAAGTCTCAAGCCCTTTGGGAAATGGGAAAAATGACTCACTGCGACCTCAGCAGCAACCTCATTTCTCCTCTTGTCTGTTCCAACCACTCAGCATCACCAGTATACTAATCACCAGCCTGATCATCTGTCATCATCTACACCTATTTTCCACTGGTTCATGCCTTAAGTTAGATGTGTTTTATGGAGAACTCTTCATCATGACTACATTAAACATACAAGACAGTCAAGACAATTGCCCAGTACTGTAGGTGTCACTTTTTTAGGAAAAAAGATGACATCAGGATGCAATATGGGAAGAAGTCAAGCCAGCAGGGAAATGTGGAGCTTTTCTGGGAAACCTTGGGTTCTAGCATTCATGTGGGTGTCACTTTGACATGTATTACATCAGAACATGCGGCAGACCAAATACACCCCTTCAGAGTAACAGTATGCCGTAACAGCAATGGGCTCTATCAGCAGGATAATGCACCCTACACCCTGCAAATATTTGTTCAGGAATGGTTTGAGGAACATGAAGTGTTCAGGATGTTGACTTGGACTCTGAATTCGCCAGATTGCAATGCAGATCAAGTATCTGTGGGATGCGCTGGACAAACAAGCCTGATCCATGGAAGCCCCACATCACAATCTACAGGACTTAAAGGATCTGCTGCTAATGGCTTGTTGTCAGATGCCACCACACACCTTCAGAGGTCTTGTGGAGTCCATGCCTCGACGGGTCAGGGCTGTTTTGTAGGCACAATGAAGATCTACAGAATGTTAAACAGGTTGTTTTAATGTTATGGCTGATTGGTGTATTGTGTTTCTTTACTCTACATATTTTATTGAATGACTAAAAACAATAACTGGTTCACCAAGTTTTAACAAACTGATAACAAAGGCCTAGTAATGATATAAACACACCCATGTAAATGTAAAACATAAAGCTGTGGACCTGCCTGCATAGGTCTTTAAAAAGCCAACAGGCTTTTTTTTATTCTATAGGTCAAAATATGCAGGAGCACAAACAGGCAGCTTAGGCTTCAACTTCAATCATATTATTTAATTATTTAATATATATTATATTACAATAATAATACATATAGTAGATTACTACTAACCAGTTTATGCATACTTAATTAGATTTTTTTAAGTTAACCCTGAAACTTTTATGTAACAGCATTTGTGCGTGTGTTCAATTGCAGTAACTGAAAATGTTAAAGACTAAAATGCAAATATTATTTTAAATGAATAATGGACTTCAGACAATGACCTGTCATGCAAATAAGGAGAACAAGACTGCAGATACTTTTCTTCATCCCCTGATCAATTAATAATAATTTTAAAAGCCTAAAAGGAAAAAAAAACTCTTTTTACCATGTGAGATGAATATTATAATTATTGCAAAGGTTTCAATGTGTTCACCAGTGTTGAGTGCAGATTTTTGTAGCATATACACACGTGGACAAAATTGTTGGTACCCTTCGGTCAATGAAAGAAAAACCCACAATGGTCACAGAAATAACTTTAATCTGACAAAAGTAATAATAAATAAGAATTCTATGAATGTTAACCAATGAAAGTCAGACATTGCTTTTCAACCATGCTTCAACGGAATTATAAAAAAAAATGAACTCATGGAACAGGCCTGGATAAAAATTATGGTACCCCTAACTTAATAGTGTTTGTTGCACAACCTTTTGAGGCAATCACTGCAATCAAACGATTCCTGTAACTGTCAATGAGACTTCTGCACCTCTCTGCAGGTATTTTGGCCCACTCCTCATGAGCAATGAGCCTTTTCCAGACAGCATGTTTCAGCTCCTTCCAAAGATGCTCAATAGGATTGAGGTCAGGGCTCATAGAAGGCCACTTTAGAATAGTCCAATGTTTTCCTCTTAGCCATTCTTGGGTGTTTTTAGCTGTGTGTTTTGGGTCATTGTCCTGTTGCAAGACCCATGACCTGCGACTGAGACCCAGCTTTCTGACACTGGCCAGCACATTTCTCTCTAGAATCCCTTTATAGTCTTGAGATTTCATTGTACCCTGCACAGATTCAAGACACCCTGTGCCAGATGCAGCAAAGCAGCCCCAGAACATAACAGAGCCTCCTCCATGTTTCACAGTAGGGACAGTGTTCTTTTCTTCATATGCTTCATTTTTCCGTCTGTGAACATAGAGCTGATTTGCCTTGGCAAAAAGTTCCATTTTTGTCTCATCTGTCCATAGGACATTCTCCCAGAAGCTTTGTGGCTTGTCAACATGTAGTTTGGCATATTCCAGTCTGGCTTTTTTATGATTTGTTTTCAACAATGGTGTCCTCCTTGGTCACCTCCCATGTAGTCCACTTTGGCTCAAACAACGACGGATGGTGCGATCTGACACTGATGTTCCTTGAGCATGAAGTTCACCTTGGATCTCTTTAGAAGTCTTTCTGGGCTCTTTTGTTACCATTCGGATTATCCGTCTCTTTGATTTGTCATCAATTTTCCTCCTGCGGCCACGTCCAGGGAGGTCGGCTACAGTCCCATGGATCTTAAATTTCTGAATAATATGTGCAACTGTAGTCACAGGAACATCTAGCTGCTTGGAAATGGTCTTATAGCCTTTACCTTTAACATGCTTGTCTATAATTTTCTTTCGAATCTCCTGAGACAACTCTTTCCTTCGCTTCCTCTGGTCCATGTTGAGTGTGGTACATACCATGTCACCAAACAACACAGTGACTACCTGGAGCCCTATATATAGGCCCACTGACTGATTACAAGATTGTAGACACCTGTGATGCTAATTAGTGGACACACCTTGCATTGACATGTCCCTTTGGTCACATTATTTTCAGTATTTTCTAGGGGTACCATCATTTTTGTCCAGGCCTGTTCCATGAGTTTATTTTTTTAAAATAATTCTGTTGAAGCATGGTTGAAAAGCAATGTCTGACTTTCATTGGTTAACATTCATAGAATTTTTTTTAATTATTACTTTTGTCAGATTAAAATTATTTACGTGACCATTGTGAGTTTTTCTTTCATTGACCGAAGGGTACCAACAATTTTTTCCACGTGTGTAGTAGACCTCCAGGGTACCCAAGCGTATTAGCACGAAATGTTCCATTACAACCTGTTAAACAGCATAAACTTTTTGCTGCTTCTGTAAACAAATTCAGAGGTTTTTTTTCTCAAATATTAATCACATGTAAATAATAATTGTACAATAGTTCAATCAATAACATTTTAATACATTATTATATACAGTTGCACGCGGAATTATTTAAAATATTATATATATTTAATAATTATTCTTCGATTGAAAAGAATATTACTTTCTTGGCCAAAATTAATAACTTGCAATAAGATGAGGGAGTTAAGAGAAAAGATCACTGCCTTGAACAAACGAGAACACGAATAAAATTTTTTTTTTATTGATATAAAAAAATAGCAAAAGGTACTAAATGTTACTAGAAATACAGTAGGAAGCCTATTTCACAGGTTTAAAGTTAAAGCTACACTACCTGGACCCAGCTATCACCTACTGCTACCAGATTCCTGAGGAGGAAAGTGTTGAAAAACCCTCAGTTTGACTGCAAAGGACCTACAGAAAGATTTGGTGGCAGCCAGCAGTGAAGTCTCACTCTGCACTATAAGGTGCATACCGAACACTGAAGGTCACCCCTAGACGCACCCCACTATTGACACCAGAACACAATAAAAGTCGGTTGTTTGGAGGAGAAAGAATGAAGCATATACAGAAAAGTGCACCCTGCCTACAGTGAATCATGGTGGTGGCTCGGTGATGCTCTGAGGCTGTCAAGCCATCTGTGAGGAAGATGAAACTTCTGTCACTGGACCTTCCAACAGGACAATGATCCCAATCATACTAAGGTCCAGCAAGGCTTTCAGATGAAGTCCTGCGGCGTTTTAGTGGCCATCACAGTCGTCTGACTTGAATCTAACAGAAAATCTTTGGTGGCATTCAAAAAAAAAAAGTAGTGGCAGTGTACAAACCCATGAATCTTACTGAGGTCATTGACCACAAGGAATGTGGAACGAAATATTGCCAGTCTGTCGTAGGTCTCTGGCTATATATCACACTTGCAGCAGGTCATAATAGCTAAAGGGGGCTCTACTAAGTACGAAAGATTAAGTTAAGCCTTTATTTGCCACCTATACATTACTGCACAGTGAAATTCTTTCTTTGCATATCTCAGCATAACTGGTGTCAGAGCACAGAGACATCCATGATACAGTGCCACTAGAGCAGACAGGGTTAAGGGCCTTGCTCAAGGGACCAACAATGGCAACCTGGTGGAGCTGGGGCTCAAACCCCCAACCTTCCAATCAGTAAGTCAGTGTCTTAACCCTCCGAACCGCAAGATGTTTATAGATATGGTTGAATAATTTCACTGATTATTACAAACAGCTGCAATTAAGTCATTTTGGCCAAAAACACACACACACAAAAAATCCAATGGAAGTTGAATAATCTTGAGTGTAAATTGACAAATGTATTTTTAAACCTGTACGTGTTTTTTTTTTTTTTTTACATCGTGTCTAGGATTTGTATTTCTTTATTTCCAAGAAGCGATATCGCCATCTAGCGGTAGCATGGCATTGCTTATGCTGCTTAAGATTTTTATTAGTTATTAATTCTATATCAATGGAGTAAACAATTATTTGAGAAAAAATAATGGTTTAGGAAGTTGTTTAAAACATCCAGGAGAGACAACCCTAAAACAAAATGCTGTTTTCCCCTGTTTTAGCGAGAAAGCGTTCAATGCGCATGCGCTAAAGAACCGACACGGCCATTTCCAATATGGTAACGCGTTAACTGAGGCTGCGTTCCATTCCGATGTGTACTTCAAAGGGTGCTCCATGTGCAGGGAGTGTCAGTTAAGGGAACCTCCTTTGACAACAGACGTCACTTCCTCGCGTTACCATGGTAATATAAGCACCTCGGATAACTGTCGCTGCTGCTGTGGACATTTCACACTACGGACATGAAAGATTTACTGAAACAAAAACTGATACCATTATAAAACATACTACTGAAACGTGTATAATTTGTAAAGTTATTGATTATTAATAATTAAATTGTTGTACAGTTTTAAAAAAATACTATTCTATATCATACTAACAATTTCTTGATTCAATTAAATTTTTACATTTTTGTGTCCTTTTAATATGATGTCCTCAATAATTAGGATAAATATTTAAATCCTTTTTCAAGCTCCATTTTCCAGTGCAGTGAAGACCTTTTGTTGACTCGTTCCCTACACCGTTCGCAGTTCCCTTCGAACTGAACATTTTCGCTCCCTGCAGTTTGGAATCACACTTAACAGCCCTGAACACCCTATGAAGTATACTTTGCAGGGTACTTCAGACCAATTGGAACGCACCTTGTGCTTTTCTTTTGTCCTTAAGAATAGAAATACACTTCATTTGCTGCACACTATATTGAGACGTAATTTTGTAAATTAACAAGTCATTACCAAAAAACTGTTCAAATGGCTTGAATTGAGTTCAGAACTGGCCAGGGGATGCGGCTTCCTTCCAAGTTCCTGTAACGTGCAAGTGGTGTTGATGAACTGATTGTGTGTACAGTTAGTTCCCCCAGCCAAATGCGCCTCTTCCGCAAATAGGCAACACCAATTTCAACAATCGGCCATTCTACCTGCTGAATGCTCACAGGAAGGACAGCAAGCACCTCAGCTGGGATCATCATTCACAGATGTACAAACTCCTTAAAAAAATTTGCACTTTTCAAAGTTTTACTGCAGCTAAGAGTTCATTCTGGTACTGTGCTTGAAGCCTTCTATAAATGTTAATCATGTTTATGGCTTCATTCACCAGAAGTTTTATTACTAGTCCTGGTTTGACTTGAACAGCCCTCTCTGCATTCACACACTGACACGCCACTATGTGGAACTTTAAATACTTAACTAAAAAACTCCTTCACAGCCAGAATTTCCTTCATTTGTAGTTATTATGGAGTGATGATGTACAACACTGCAGGAAGTCTTCAAATGTGCCACTTTTTTTTTTTTTACACCAAAGGATAGCAGTGTAGGGCTACAGACAGGCTAATGAGTTCAGCAGATTGTTACAGATGTTGCATAAAAGTTTCATTAGGGATGTAATGAACAGGGGGTTACACCCCTACTTTTACATAATTATTCAGCAATTTATTCAGTGTTGCCTATGTGTAGTCGGTGCTCAAGTGATTTTAAGGCAAAGAGCATGCAGAGTATAGCAATTGTTCTTGTAGCAATCATTTTAATTACGCATCATGATTGAAGGGGGGGGGGATTGAGTAAAGATTTGCACCAATCTGGATTTTAACCGGACAGATAGGAGTGTAAATGACCAACAAACCTGCAGTGAGGTTTATTCCATGACCAACACCGCAATAAATCTGATTCCAATATGTTCACGTAAAAGCCATTTCACCACACAAACACTTGACAAACTCAAACGAGACCAAAAATCCATTTCTGTTGTTTATTTAACTATACAAAACACATTGAGCCAGAGTGGAACCTGAAACGTAAAGAAAAAAAAAATTACAGGATGACAAGTTGTTCATTATAAATGCAGAAATGTATGTAAAAAAAAAGAAGAAAAAAAAAGGGGGTTTTATATAATGCTCACCTTTTTACGCATCCTTCTCAGGTGCTCCCTCATCAGTGCCCTTGGTGTTTCGTGTGTAGATCACCTGAGCCCTGTGCTTTGACACAAGCTTGATCATACCTAAATACAGAGAGTCAATTTTAAACTAAGTTCCTCACAGTTATGAAATTCATTTAAAAAAAAAGCCAATATTTTATAAATGAACAAGAATTTTTCACAAAAGCCTGTGACCATCAGGAAAATGAAGGGGGGGGGGGGGTCACTTCATAACCCATTTACGGTTCAATTTTGTTCTTAGTGTCAAAAATGGAAGGGAAGAACATTTGACTAACAAATGAAAACAAGAAACCCACAGCAGGGCACATGTATAGTCTTATCAAGAGCATGTTCATTTTCATCCATCCCTGTAAGGTGGCATTAATCCAGTTGGATAAAAACCTGCAACATATCTAAAACATCTAATCTGCATTAACATGGTCAAGTACAGCCTTTGAAGAAGACCGACTTGTTTCAGTTTGTATATTAGATTTTATTTATTTTTACGGTTTTATAATAGAGATGACCTGGTCGATTGGCCAGATGACCAGACGTAGATGATTTCCAGTTTGATTGGCCGTTACCGATGATCGGACCATCAGACTTGGATATAAACTATTCTGTACAGAGCGCAGAAGATTCTGAGTGGTGCAACAGAAACATTTTCACAGCGTTATATTATCAAAAATATTGAGCGTTAAAATCCTCTCATCTACCTTTCTCCCAAAACTCTGCAAGCATATTAGTCTCAAACCCACTAATTATCCAAGTCTCAAATCACAGAGCGCAATTGAGCTGAAAATCACTTGTGTTGACAGTAAATCTGCGAGATGAGTGCTGTGAAGTTGAGTTTTAAAACTTTGGAGGAGTTTGAGAAGGTAAAACCACAGTTTCTTTAGAATCCTACAGGTGGCACACATTTACATCCAGTGTGGTAGGAGTGACTGAGTCGGTTTAGGAATAATTATGGCAGATGAATGGTACATACATTTAATTTTAAGTTATTTTAAGTTTTTTGTTGTGTTTACATGCTGCGTTTGATCTGTAAGTGAGAAAACTAATGCTATTTGGAATGGGCTACATTTAATTACTAAAATTCTTTAAGGTTTAAAATTTAAACTAAACCGAGGAAAATTTTGATTACATGGGGATATTTGTAAAACCTTAACACTTAAGAGTCATAATTTTAATCAAATCAGCACCGATATCATCTGTACCCATCATGATAATGTGTCAGGAGCTGACTGGTCATTCCAATCCCCATCACACACACTTTTCCCATAATTTCACTTACAATTCTCATTTAAATAAATCACTCTGCACTGTTGAGCACAAATGTCAATTTAACACCAGTTTTCCCACGCTACCTTTGCCGAGCAGTTCGAGGAGGGCCGCCCTGGCCAGGGAGCCTCTGATCTTCAGCCTCTCAGATACCACAGCGGGCGTGATGAGCTTGTAGTTAGGGACTTCTTTGTACAGCTTGTCATAAGTCGCCTTGTCGAAGAGGACCAGGTTGTTGAGCTTGTCCCTCACCTTTCCTTTGGACCACTTCTACTCAAGACAAAAACAAGAGTTAGACACTGAAACATAGCTTTACAGAATAGCAGATGTAGGTTTTGATGAAAGACGACAAGAGAAAGAAACAATTAAGCTCAATATTAGCAGCTCGTCTTTATTACAAATCTACAAAAGAATGAACGAGACGAGTGTGAGTGAGTATCTTTGCATCCTTACTGAGCATCAGAGTGGGCTACATTTAATTACTAAAATTCATCAGCAATACATCAAGAGCAACATTAGAGAAACAGAAATTAATAAAAAGACATAATACTACCTTCTTTTTTGCTTTGCCTCCAGATTTATTGACGGGATCCTTGTCCTTTTTGGCCTTGGACGTATCCTTCTTCTGCTTGCTGTCTTTAGGTGGCTAGACACAGATGACAGAAATGTAATTAAAATAAATTAAAGTAAAATAGAAATTTAACAAAATGTTTCTTGGTATAAATGTGTGCTTTAAAAAAAAGATGGAGCTAAACCTAATTAAGCAATTTGGGCTTTCCCAGATACATATTCTGCCAATCAAAAACATTTATTTAATTCATTTAATCAAACTAGTCAATCTAGACATTCTCATTCTGTTTCTCTACTACACAATATTAAAAATGTAGATACGTTTAAGCACAAAACGCCATCATGTGCACATTGTAGACACTAAAGAACAAGGAAAATATGTTTTTACAAACACACACAAAAAATTAATAAATCACACAAACACTTTACGAAGTATAGATCAACAATTAGTTATGTTTTCCCCCACAGAAAGGAGCGTGCGCTGGCTCGCTAGCTAGCTGACACTGGGCCGCGTGCGCGCCTCGCGAATCTCAACTCGCTAGCCGACATGCTAACCGCATCACACGCGCACGAAATATATGATTAAAACGCCACAGTTCTGAGGGTTGACGTGTTTTCCTTGTTCATTGTGACTATATACGTCCTCATCGATCACTCAACGTGAGCTACATGTCTTAAATTGACACTTAAACGCGTTATTTCTGTCCAGTTTGAGCTCGGGTACACACCATGATGAGGCTTTCGGCGAGCTGCGCGAGAGAAAGGAAGTTAAAAAAAAATCCACGTCCGCTTTGTCCACGCGCTTCTTCGTCTTCCTGGAAACGTTATGCGTCATGGCGTTTTATTCGTTATCGCCACCTGCTGGATTGTTGAAAGTACGACACTACAGACGGCCTGGCCAAAAAAAAGGTCATTTCATTCATTCATTCATTCATTCATTCATCTTCTATGGTGCTTATCCTGCAAAGGAGACCTGGGGCACAGGGAAGGGTACAACCTGGACATGGTGCAAATCCGTCACCGGACAGACTCGAACGCACACACTAGCACATTTACACACTTAATAGTCTCATAGACCAAGGAGATGGCTGTGGACTCTCAGTCCATGCCGATCAAGATCAATGGGACTTTGGTGAAGAGGTTGACCAGCTACAAGTATCTGGGAGTCCATATCTCTGAGGACTTGTCCTGGAAACCTCATATCTCTAGGCAGGGCTTGTACTACCTCAGACAGCTGTGGAAGTTCAGGATCTTTGGGGGTCTGCGCAAAACCTTCTACGCCTCGATCATCCAATCTGTTTTCCCTGGAAATACTACTGCCTGGTATGGGAACAGCAGGTCCCAGGACAAAGAGGACTTGAGAAGAGTGATCAGGAGTGCTGAGCGCATCACTAGGACTGAATTGCTTGATGTACAGGACGTTTACATCAGACATTTACAACATAATTCTGTATAATTTATATTTATATCGTATTGTATATAGTTTATAACATAGTCTCCTTAGTCTTATTTTTATTTTGTAAATACTTTTTTCTTAAAAATCTGCACAGTCTGGAGTTTGTTGCGATTGCATTTCACTATTGTCGTACTTGACAGAAAAATTCATTTCATTACTCAGTTATAACCATTATGGATATATCCATTATGTTAGTAAGTCAGAATTTTATGTCAGACTTTCTGCAACCTGCCGCTCCTCTCCCAAAGTATGCTGGAAATTTCTCTATTTCAGCCTTGTACTTATCAGCATGATTGAACACGATTGAACCACTGAGCCGCCTGTAGATCATAATGACACCTAAATTGTCATGAATAATACATGCAGATGGAGAGAAGTGTCTTAACAACCGCGATGAGCAGAAAAACCACATCACAATGCAAAACACATGAAACCTTGAAATGGATGCAACAGCAGATGACACATCAGGTCACACACCTTTTTAGCCAAAACAAGGGAGTGACGCTACAGTGGGAGCATTCTCACTGAAACTGGAGAGCTGAGGACTGGAGAAATTTCACCTGCTCGTTTTTTTTTTATTGTTAATCTTCAACTGTTCAGTTTCAATGAGTGGACCAAAACCAGATATTTAAGGATGGTTTATGACATCCGTTTATTAGCCTCCATTAAAATATGGAATTTATGACTTCAATGAGTTTGAGCTCCAAAATGGGAACAACACAGATGCCTCCATGGTCAACAACCTAACCAGGAAACTGTTTCAATAAATGTTTATTGCTATAAGAAAATTACTTATTTTGGTTTAAGTCAAACATGAAGCAAAATCTGATTGCAGCCTGATATGTTTTCTCATTTTATTTCGATTTATTTCTTTGTAATAATGAGATATATTTTTTTCCTTCACGGCAGCAACATGCTTCCTTATGAACTGTATACATACATGTAGTATTTAAGACATGGCCTAATGCCGGAAAAAAATGAAACTGTGGTGCAAATAAAGGAGTAACCTTGGCAAAAATATACCAACAATGCACAAAAAAAGTGTGACATGGGTACCATAAATGAAACCTTATAGCACGATATACCTGCAAGGCCCTGAATGAGTATAATATATTTACATCAGTTATTGTTCAAGCTATTATTCAAACCACTCAAATATTTCAATATGTCATAAGTAGGTTAGACATTTGATTATACAGGGGGATAAAAGAGAAAATGTGGCTTTACAGGTAAAGAAGCTTTTGCATTAGTTAATGCAAATGAATATTTGCATTAACAGACATGTTTGCACAATTTACATGAAAAAGTCTACAATATTATCAGTTAAAAATGCAGTGAATTTAGTGAGGACATACTCATATGCTGCCAAACAAAACCCGTAAAATTAAGGTAAAATACTTTAATTCATTTAATGTTCAAAAAACATTAAATTTCCAGAAATTATTCAATCTTATGCAGAGAAACACTGTTATTTTACAGCTTTTTTTTTTCTAAATGTATAAGATCAAACGCCTTCACATAAAGCAACAACACAAGTTTAGAATAGAAACCCTGTTATTTCACAATTTCTTCATAAATTCCTATGAACACACATTCAATAAAGTGTTAACAAACTCAAGATTGTAATAACTTAAAAAAAAAAAAGAACTGACACAGAATAGTACGAGTATCATACAAAATACAATTTAAAAAATCTGTTTTTATAGCATTGCAGTACAATCCTAAAATGAAATGTATATATTATATATATTATATATTATTATTATTAGACTACTGAGCTGTAACAGTGGAACATTCTCTCTCACAAACTTTACCATTACTGTGAAATATGCAAATAAAGCAAATTGAAACAAATGTTCCAATTAAATTATATATATATATATATATATATATATATATATATATATATATATATATATATATATATATATATATATATATATATATATATATATTTTTTTTTTTAACTTTTTTTCTTTTCTTTTCTTTTCTTCTTTTCTTTTTTTTTTTTTTACAAATAAAGTACAACGTGGTCCTTAATTTTTTTTTTTTTTTAAAAAGCAATAAATTTGCAGCAAAATGGACAGTCCAGTGTATCCAAGAAAGAACAATCATCTTCCAAACAGGCAGTAAACAACTTGATCCTTGGTGCATTAGGGTAGATTGTAAAAAAGCAGAAAAGAACAAATTAAGATATCAGATTCAAAGGAAAAGGTTAATATATGGTCAAAGTACTCTAAATCATATTTAATACTATATATGGAAAAGGGAATCTCAAGAACTTTTCAAATGGGGCCCTGTTTTTTTTTTTTTTACTAAGTGAGAACAAAAATTCGTAATCAGTCCAGTATCAAGTTTGAACGCTACAACCAGCAAAGGGACAAGCATGTACATCAGTGTAAACAGCTTTTTTTTTTTTTTTTTTTTACCACCGACAGGCTCATAAAAGTAATAAGTGAGAAAATACGGAAAAGATCCCTACAAAGTAAATCGGGCTCAAAATGATCCAAGGTTGAAGGAGTTCCATTTTAAATCACCATGAAAAGATTAAAAGTTATCTTATATTCCACTCCATACGTACCAGTGATGGACTTGTCTCTCTATGGATGTCCCATTCTCCAATGCTTGATCTAAAGATGTAAGCAAGTTTCTTATCATTAGCAGTAATCACAGTTAGAAAAAGGGCATGTAAATTTCACACAGAACCAGGCGGCTACACATACATAGAAGGTTTCAATGTAATATCATAAGCACCATGTGGTATTTTTTTCCACTGTTTTCACTGCTGACAATCATCACCTTGGCTTGATGATCTCTCTGGAATTAGAATTAGATGTGTCATGGTATATATTGTACTATATATGTGAGAATATATTGATTACTATAAATTGATTCTGACTGAAGTGTATTGACATTTATTCATTGAATTTATTCCTTGTAAAAGCTCAAATACACAATGGGGCGTAACATTGTGGAATTTTACATTAATAAATATAAAAACATTGAAATAAGTCATTATGACCTCTCTTGCTAATAGTGTCAGACACAAATACTTATACAGCAGTTAGGAGCACATCGGCTGACTCTCTTTCGAAATACCTGTTCATCTGGCTCCTTTACCCTTATGGGTATTAGTGAATCCCTGCAGCGGCTCAGCGGTGACATGGAAGAGTAATGTTATCCTTAAGGTTAACGTTAATGGTACCCGAGACTCTCCTGAGATTTATGATAGGCGAACGCGGCAGTCTTAATAAACGAGGCTTTGTTTTACGGCAACAACATTTACAGTAACAATAAGATTTAAAATAACAATTAAAAAATCTCTTCCCGTCATTGTCTCTTGTAGGTGTTTTTTCATCACACTAAAACATAATGACACAAAGTGTGCATGGGTGCGGCATTGATTATCAGTCTCCTACATTCCCTTCACATTCTTTGAAGGCATGACGCAGATACTATAGCCTACATGTAAATGCGGGGCTTCTGCTACCTTACCTGTGCCACTTCCTGTGGTTAATCTTTTAAAAAAAATGCTATAATTGCATCTAGACCTTGAATGCCAAAGTAATATAAAACTAATATGATTTAACTCAACATTACAAAGAAAAACATACAATTTTTAGTATGGACATTAACCTTTATCTAATGAGTTTCATATTTACAGGTAATTACAATTTATTATTGTAATTTTACATAAAGTTGTACCTAATTTACGAAAAACAGAAAAAATACAGTAAAAATAATAATGTATTTTTACTGTAAAAAAAATACTAATTTTTCAGTATTGAAATAATGGTCGGCATGGTAGTGTAGTGGTTACTGTGCTACCTTGCACCTCCAGGGTCCGGGTTTGATTCCTGTCTCTGTGCGCGTGTAGTTTGCTTGGTGGGTTTCCTACGGATTCCCATCCGTTTACCTGCTTTACTCTTTACGTGCTATTATTGTCAAATGATGATTATGTATATATTATGATGCTTAATAAATATGAATAAGAATATTTTTTTTTTACCATTGTCCTTTTTACCATCGTCCTTTACCGTCAAGGTGTTTACATGCCAGATAAGGGGTAAGCTTTAGGGAGGGCACTAACTAACTTCATCATCAGATTTTATTTTGTTCCCAGACCTTATATACAGTATATATATATATATATATATATATATATACACACAACCCAGCTCTTCTTTTTTATTTTGTGCTTTATTAAAAAAAAAAATATATATATATATATATATATATATTTTTTTTTTAATAAAGCACTATATATATATATATATATATATATATATATATATATATATATATATATACACACGTGGACAAAATTGTTGGTACCCTTCGGTCAATGAAAGAAAAACTCACAATGGTCTCATAAATAACTTTAATCTGACAAAAGTAATAATTTAAAAAAATTCTATGAATGTTAACCAATTAAAGTCAGACATTGCTTTTCAACCATGCTTCAACGGAATTATTTAAAAAAATAAACTCATGGAACAGGCCTGGACAAAAACTGGTGCCCCTAGAAAATACTGAAAATAATGTGACCAAAGGGACATGTTAATTCAAGGTGTGTCCACTAATTAGCATCACAGGTGTCTACAATCTTGTAATCAGTCAGTGGGCCTATATATAGGGCTCCAGGTAGTCACTGTGTTGTTTGGTGACATGGTATGTACCACACTCAACATGGACCAGAGGAAGCGAAGGAAAGAGTTGTCTCAGGAGATTTGAAAGAAAATTATAGACAAGCATGTTAAAGGTAAAGGTTATAAGACCATTTCCAAGCAGCTAGATGTTCCTGTGACTACAGTTGCACATATTATTCAGAAATTTAAGATCCATGGGACTGTAGCCAACCTCCCTGGACGTGGCCGCAGGAGGAAAATTGATGACAAATCAAAGAGACGGATAATCCGAATGGTAACAAAAGAGCCCAGAAAGACTTCTAAAGAGATCCAAGGTGAACTTCATGCTCAAGGAACATCAGTGTCAGATCACACCAAGACGACCAAGGAGGACACCATTGTTGAAAACAAATCATAAAAAAGCCAGACTGGAATATGCCAAACTACATGTTGACAAGCCACAAAGCTTCTGGGAGAATGTCCTATGGACAGATGAGACAAAAATGGAACTTTTTGCCAAGGCACATCAGCTCTATGTTCACAGACGGAAAAATGAAGCATATCAAGAAAAGAACACTGTCCCTACTGTGAAACATGGAGGAGGCTCTGTTATGTTCTGGGGCTGCTTTGCTGCATCTGGCACAGGGTGTCTTGAATCTGTGCAGGGTACAATGAAATCTCAAGACTATCAAGGGATTCTAGAGAGAAATGTGCTGGCCAGTGTCAGAAAGCTGGGTCTCAGTCGCAGGTCATGGGTCTTGCAACAGGACAATGACCCAAAACACACAGCTAAAAACACCCAAGAATGGCTAAGAGGAAAACATTGGACTATTCTAAAGTGGCCTTCTATGAGCCCTGACCTCAATCCTATTGAGCATCTTTGGAAGGAGCTGAAACATGCTGTCTGGAAAAGGCACCCTTCAAACCGGACACATCTGGAGCAGCTTCCTCATGAGGAGTGGGCCAAAATACCTGCAGAGAGGTGCAGAAGTCTCATTGACAGTTACAGGAATCGTTTGATTGCAGTGATTGCCTCAAAAGGTTGTGCAACAAACTATTAAGTTAGGGGTACCATCATTTTTGTCCAGGCCTGTTCCATGATTTCATTTTTTAAAGTAATTTCGTTGAAGCATGGTTGAAAAGCAATGGTGTAACCTGGTGAGCAGTTACGTGCTGCTCACCAGGTTACCTCATGATGATTGTCATAGTCCTATCACAGGTCTCAGCACCTTTAACACCTTAGACATTCTAAGGATTTTGAACATTCCCCGAAGGTGCTAAAGATCTTCTACACCTGCATTATTGAGAGAATTCTGACTAGAAGCATCACAATGTGGTTTAAGAAATCTATGATCTATATATATATATATATATATATATATATATTGCACAGGCCCCTGTTGAAGAACCACAGTCTGTCCATTGGCTCATATATTGTGACTTTTCTTATAGATGCTTTTGTGTTGCCTATTTTTTGTTTTTGTTACCCATTTTTGTTACTTCTCTGTTCACAAATCCAAACGCAATGTGTGACTGGGCCTTTGAGTAGTGGGCAGGAACATGACCTTACCAGCCAGGAGGTTTTTATGTACTTTAGCTTGGGCAGACTCTGACCAGGAGAAAACAAAGTATTTGATATCCAAATGAAAATGGGGCAACTGGTAATTCTTCTCAAGGATTGTGTGGTCAATCCCCAGACACCCAGTGCCTAGGGAAGTGTGGGCCCACCTGATAAGCTTGGGATGGAACAAATGTATTCTGTTCAGGCCATTGTCTGGGGATCTTGTGACCAATTACTCTGTTTAAGTCTTGATTATGGTTCCCATGAAATGGGACTCTGTTTGCAGTCCTGAGCTGAATGATAGTGTCATGGTAGGAGAGGCTGAAATCTCTGAATTCACACGATGCCTCTCAGACTTGGCAGCAAGGTAGCAGAGATCAGAGGTAGCCGCAAATGGTGCTTGACCATGGCTGTCAGGGATAACCGATAGAGGGCACCTTGCACCTGGAGACTCTTTATGTTTGTTATAGTTTTTTGTTAGTTTAAAACTTCATTTCCCAGAATGCACCTTGGTCAGGTGATGGGAGCACTCACCTGAACCGAGGTGGCTCATTAGTTTGACTTTAAATAGCATGTTTAAGTTCTGTTCGCCGCCCCCTTAAAATTAGGCAGAGAAGAATGCTACTTTAACATGTAATTATTTAACATAATAATTATTTATTTAAATATTGAAATAAAGTCATTTAGTCACAATATTTTGCTGTATTTCTTAATATAATTTATTTATAATATAAAAAAAACACTAAACTGTAATACGGTCATTTATGTTTGTGTACGCGGGGCGCCGGACAAATGAATGTCTATGTAGGCACGTAAATTTTTAAAAAGCATGTGACTTGAGGCTGAGCTCTAATTGGATTTCTTCAAATCATCCTCCGGGGCACACAGTCTCAACAAAGAAAGGAGAGCAAAATTTCTTTTCAAATAGAGCCACTGCCCTGTGTCTATGCAGATTTTGTTTGTTTTTGTGCATTTGTGTTTTTCATTACCGGCAATAAACCCACTTTAAACTTCAATTCACTGTTTTAAAGTACATTTATTGCATGATTTATTTCATACTAGCAGTAATGATGCTTAATCACCTGATAAATGGCTATTTACAGGCGATTATTAAAAGTTTAAGTTTCATTTTGTTCATTTGTTCATTTTGATGGTGACTGTTTGTGGACTGCAGTCTTCAAGTCATTCCACATAATTTCAGTGAGGTTAAGTCTGAGCTCTGACTAGACCATGCAAGGACATTCAGCTTTTTCTCCTTCAACCACTGTGTGGTCAATTTTGCCGTGTGCTTTGGGTCCTTGTCATGTGGGAATATAAACCTTAAACCTTCTTCCCATTGACAACTTTCTGGCAGAGGGCAGCAGATTTTCCTTAGGAATTGGACAGTATTTTGTCCCACCAATTTTACTTCTATCCTGCTCCATTCCCTGCTGCAGAGAAACACCCCCATAACAGGAGGAGAACAATTACCATCTCTATGCTTTCCTGTAGGAATTGTGTAATTTGGATGTTGAGCTGTATTGGATTTCCATCAGACATATTATTTGGTGTTGTGGTCAATGAATTACATTTGTGTTTTTTTTTTCTTTTTCTTGCAATGGTCTCGTACAAGAATTTGAAATATGGATGTCACATGCTCACTTTTTGTCACAAATTCCTGTAACTGCCTCTTGGCCTGATTGACCTGATTTACCTGATTGAATTTACAAGTCATTTTTAGGAGGGGTTGGGGGAGTGATCCCTTTCCAAAGTAGTGATTAATTAATTAATTAATTAATTAATTAATTAATTAATTAATTAATTAATTAATTAATTACTTTATTTATTTATTTTTCTCTGACATGTTGGTGTTATATCTTTATCTTGGATGTTAAAAGTTGCACTCGAGTAAATACAGCTGGATAAAACAAAAAAGAATGTGTCTGTCTCCATTTCAGGCTGCAAAGGAGAGAAATGTGATTATTTTTCTAGAGGATTGATTCTTTTCTATGCAAACTGTATACAGTATGTACTATACCATAGTGCATGGTTATTTTATGTGCTGTAGTATGGTGTTATTGAACATGAACCCGGATGTGTGTATGTACCATAATTGTGATATTTATATATCATCCACTGTATGCCCACTGTATGTACATATTTGTTGAAACTAGTATGCTAGCATTATATACTAATATATCTAATATGGTACAGCGTGTACAAACATGCCATATTAGATACCTGCCTGCTGAACTTTTGTAGCAATTATGATACCCAATACGTATGATGGTACACACCAAACAAGATTAGTACACAACATGGTACTACCATGGTGCCCACTGAAGTGCCATAGGACCTACCATGGTTGTAAAATATTGTGTGTAGTTACAGGTGCTAGATTTTATTGACATGGAATGACATATATAGATATCCTGTTTAAAAAAAAGTTATGTAAATAAAATGTACCAACAAATATAAATGGGTGGAGCTCCTCCCTTTAAATTCCTGCAGCACATTGTGTGTCCACAGAACAACAGGCAAACGATAACAGGTAAGTCCTTAGTGCTTACTTTTCCACTAAGGAAAATAAGATTGTATAAGATCGGTTCGAATTTTTTTTCATCAGTTTCTTTCTTTCACATGCTGTCAGTGATAAAACTTCTAAAAGCTGCATGTTTAAAAAAAAATTACATTTTATAACATAATTGACAAATGCAGTAATATAATAGTGATAATGTTAAAAGATGATTCACACATAGTGTGCGTATTTACCTTGAATTAACCATTACAGATAGGCATGATGAGGTGTTGTGTGTTCGCATTTTAATCTGTTGTCCCTGCGTCCATATAAATTGGCACTAGGTGTGAATGAGTGTGCATGGTACCCTGTGATGAACGGTGATAAAGTATTTCAAATATTCCCTGGATTGAGTGAATCAATCAATTGGTGTAATCCCTAATAATTTTCTGCCATTACAAATTTTCTTAAAAACTCATTTTTTCAAACCCTCTTTCGATGCAGATTGTTATTTTTTTTTAAATGACCCTTTATTAGCTGATAAACTGACTTTTGATCAGTTGCTGATCAGTGTATTAAGAAGGACATTCTGAGAACACATCCTGGCCAAATGTCATTTCATCAGGCCTTTTAGGAGTGCTATAAATAAAAATGCTTATAGGCGCAGGTAGCATATTTCATCACTTGGTAAGACTTCCTATAGACCAATCAGAAAACATGGTTTAAAACAGCAAATAAAAATTTAGTAATTCATAACTATCTAGGAAATATCCAATTATCATGAACCCTAATGTACACAAGGTGGTGCTATAGCAAGCAAATAAACTTTGTGTGTAAAACTCATAGGGCGGCACGGTGGTGTAGTGGTTAGCACTGTCGCCTTGCACCGCCAGGGTCCGGGTTCGATCCCCAGTCAGGCTCGGTTCCCGTCTCTGTGTGCATGGAGTATGCATGTTCTCCCCGTGCTTGGTGGGTCTCCTCCGGGTACTCCGGTTTCCTCCCACACTAATTGGCGTTCCCAAATTGCCCATAATGTGTGAGTGAGTGTATGTGTGTCTGTGCCCTGCGATGGATTGGCCTGCCATGTTCCCTAAGTCTCCTGGGATAGGCTCCAGGCCCCCCGTGACCCTGAATACAGGATTAAGTGGTATAGATGATGAGTGAGTGAGTGTAAAACTCATGAACGTTACTAGCTAGACTGACAGTTCTTTTTTCCTTAGAATAAATCAGAGCTGTGTTAAATTAACCCAGACAGCTCTGACCCATGTCCTCTTACTTTTATTTATTTATTTATTTATTCATTTGTTGGTTTCTGACAGTGAACCAATATTGTACCTAAAATATGGAATCTTTATTTTATTTATAAAATATACTTTATTATTAGAGCCCAAGCACTAAGATATTGCCATGAGACTTCATAGCTATTACATCATTGTCATTGCTGTGATAGCACTGGGTCCGGGTTCGATCCCCAGCCAGTGCCCAAATACAGTGTCTATATACAGTGATACAGTGTAACCTTGAAGGATTGCGAGTAACTCGGTCTGTGAGCGTTTTTAGTTTCAAGTTTTATTGTCACATGCACAGTAAAGAGACATATACCCCCTTTTTCTTCCTTTTCTGTCCTCCAATAAACGCCACTAAAAGAGTAAAAAGGTGAAAAATAAGCATAACATTTATTAAAATAAAAATAAATATAGGTACACCCTAAAAAATGCTGGGTTAAAAACAACCTAAAATTGGGTTGTTTCTAACCCAGCTGCTGGATAAATATTGGACCAACGACATGCTGGGTTAATTTAACCCAGCAAAATGGTAAAATATTCAATCCAAATGCTAGGTCATATTTAACTATAATGCTGTTTTAAGGGCGACTTGCCGGGTTCCCTCCACCTCTCTGCCACCACTACCAACGTTTCCCGTCTCACGGTGCAAGTACACCTCCAGTTTGGCCACAAACGGGTCAGAAGTACAGCGTTCATCGACTCCGGTGCCACTGGCAACTTCATTGACTCCTCCTATGCCAAAGAACTAGAAGTGGAACTTGAGGCATTATCCCAGTCCGTTCGGATTACATCTGTCGATGGTCGGCCCCATTCATCCAGCCCTATCATCACCCAGACCCAACCAATCACGTTAATCATCGACCAACACCAAGAGCAGATCCGGTTTCACCTCACCCCCATTTCATCTCCCCCCCCCCCCTCATCCTCGGGCACCCTTGGCTACTGCAACACGACCCGCTCATCTCATGGACACAAAACCGGATCCTTCAATGGGGCTCGACCTGCACCGAACTTTGCCTACGGGCCTCGGCTGGGACATGCTCTAGGGAGTCCGAGGCCCCCGAAGTCGACACCAACGCCATCCCCGTTGCCTACCAAGACCTGGCTGAAGTGTTCTGCAAGAGACGGGCCACTCACCTTCCTCCTCATCGCCCCTACGACCTGGCGATTGACCTTCAGCCGGGTTCTGTTCCTCCCCGCGGCCACCTCTACTCGCTCTCTGCCACCGAGACGCAGGCCATGGGGAAGTATGTCACCGAAGCCCTCCTCCTCAACTGCTGCCACGGGGTTCTTCTTTGTCAAGAAAAAAGGCAACGACCTACGCCCGTGTGTCGACTATCGGGGGCTCAACAATATCACCATCAAAAATTGTCACCCATTGCCTCTTACCAACTCTGCCCTGGACGCCCTCTCTGGCGCCACCATTTTCATTTAACCCCACTCAGCAGTGATACGGGGTAGGGGACCGCGAGCTGCTGGCCATAAAGTGGGCCCTGGAGGAATGGCGACACTGGCTCCAGGGCACCAGAGAGCCGTTCATCATCTGGACCGACCATCAAAACCTAATCACCATCCGGAATCTAAGACAGCTCAACCCAAGACAGGCACGGTTGGCTCTTTTCTTCGAGCACTACAATTTCCATCTGTCGTACCGCCCGGTGTCCAAGAACACCAAAGCTGATGCCCTCTCTCGACAACACGAAGAGGATGTTCCCCGGGTGGACCCCGCGCCTGTCCTCCCACCATCCAAGATAATTGCACCTCTCTGCTGGGATTTGGAAACAAGGGTTCGCCAGGCACAGGCTGCGGAGATGGAACCGGCAGGAGTGCCGCCTGGATGACTCTATGTGCTTCGTGATGTCAGAACGGAGGTCCTTCAATGGGGCCACTCATCCCCCCTCTCCGGCACCAAACGCACCCTCCAATTTGTCCGGCGTGCCTTCTGGTGGCCGTCCATGGCAAAGGACACCAAGGAATTCGTCCAGGCATGCCCAGTGTGTGCCAGGGCTAAAGACACCAACCAGCCAACACCGGGGGAACTTCAACCACTCCCGGTTCCCCGTCGGCCCTGGACACACATTGCCGTTGACTTCATCACGGGCCTGCCTGTCTCCGAACGGAAGGATACCATCATGACCATCGCCGACCGATTCTCCAAAGCCGTGCACTTGGTGGC